>CM074719.1:610722455-611347455 GCA_037306005.1 Rhinophrynus dorsalis | reverse complement strand
ATCAGTCCAGAGCACCTGCTGCCATTTTTCTGCACTCCAGTTCCTGTGTTTTCTTGCATAGCTGAGTCGCTTGGTCTAGTTTCCATGTCAGAGGTATGGCTTTTTTGGCAGCACGTCTTCCATAAAGACAACTTCTGACCAGACGTATCCAGAGAGGTTCCCACTGTTTTCTGCCATTTCTGACCTGATGGCACTGATGGACATCTGCCAATTGTGAAGGGAAGCATGACGTGTATTTCAACTGCTGCATTAAGTTTCCTCGGCTGACCACTGTGTCTACAGTCCTCAATGTTGCCCGTTTCTTTGGGATTCTTCAAAAGATCTTGGACAGCATATCTGGAAACTCCTGTCTGTCTTGAAATTTCTGCCTGGGAGACACCTTGCCGATGCAGTATAACTACCTTGTGTCTTGTTGCTGTGCTCAGTCTTGCCACTGTGTATGGCTTTTGAAATTAAACTGTCTACAGCAACCTCACCTTGTTATCTGAGTTTGGCTGTTCCTCACCAAGTTTTATTCCTCCAACACAGCCATTTCTTTGTGTTTCAACCCACATATTAAATTGTGTTTCAACCCACATATTAAATTGATGATCATTAGCACCTCTTTGGTATAATGGTTTAATCATACACCTGACTATATGACTACAAAATCCCTGGACTTTGTACAAATGTACCTAGAAGAATTGATGCTGTTTTGTAGGCAAAGGGTGGTCACACCAAATATTGATTTGATTCAGATTTTCTTCTATTCACTCACTATCATTTTGTTAATGGATACATTTAAACTATTAACATGTATATGTTTAAAGGGATAGTAATACTTAAAATGTAAAAAAAAATATGTTGTAGGGTTTATCCCCCTGAGTAAAACAAGAGTACTCCCACTGCCGAGAGGTGTTTTATTCAAAAGTTATTAATTTTCAAAGTTGAATTTTTTAGGTGCAATATCACAGTGGCCTGAAATTGCACAGTGGCGCTGTTGCTACACGATCCTATGGACAACTCTGGTCAATTGACCATAAATCTCCATAGGATGGTGTAGCAACAGCGCCACTGTACAATTTCTGGCCACTGTGATATTGCACCTAAAAATTCCAACTTTGAAAATTAATAACTTTTGAATGAAAGACCTCTCAGCAGTGGGAGTACTCTTGTTTTACTCAGGGGGATAAACCCTACAACATATTTTTTTTTACATTTTAAGTATTACTGTCCCTTTAAAGCATTCTTACTTTAAAGCATTTTTTCACACCTGCTTAAGACTTTTGAACAGTACTGTACATGCAATTTAAGAATTAAACAGTTGACAGTGCAACTGTATTGAAAAATCATGAAAGAATAATCTAAGAAAAATACAATCAGTGAACTACTTCAAATTTCTGAGTTGATATAAAGTTATAAGTGGGGTGTCTCTGGCAAAATGTTTTTCTTTATTATTAATCTAGACGTGGGTATTGAAAGTAGTGCTTCAGTCTTTGCTGAGGACACTAAACTGAGTAACGGTATACATAAAGAGAAGAAATAGGATGGATTTTCTTGGCAGAATGATTTGGTAAGGTGAGTAAATGGATGGAAGAGAGACAGATGAGCTTTCCTATAGGTGATTGTAAGGATATGTATTTGGGTTGCAGAAACAAGAATGTTACATGTACAGTAAATGGGGAACTACATTGGATTACAATTACATAAGACTTCATATCAGTGTGCAATAGGGAACAACCATGCATATCAAGTAGAAAAAAGGGCCACGGAGGAACAGGATGGGAATATAATTCTGACTGTCTATAAATCCTTGGTAATGCCTCATCTAGAATATAGAATATCATTTTGGGTAAAAGTTCTTAAAAAGACATTTCTAAGTGAAGTTCATCAAAACCGTGTCCTTTGCTGTTATGGCAATAGGACAAATACATAAAATGTATAACTGATGCATCAAACATTTATTATAGTGTAAAATTAAATTAGGCCTAACCTTTCCACTCTGTCCCGCTGACAATATTACAATATAATCTAGTCTTGTGGAACCCCAACCCCTCCAAATGAATATTTATATTAGAATGAGGATATTTCTCGCCTTACCCAGGAAGTTGATGGCCAATTCCAGGCGCGTCTGGTCATTGTCTCTCTCCTGTATCAGTGAGTTAGGGGAAGGTTCCACCAGGGGGCTCTGGGTCGTGCAGGACCCATCCGTTACACAAGGCCGGCTGCATTCTGTCACACAGTGTTTCTGTTTCCTCACAACCATGTAATCCTACATAGAGACACATTAATACATATCACTGTACAGTGTGTTATGTTCTTGTAGGTCAGTTACTTTGTACTGAGAAGATTCAGTCTTACAAAAGGAACACTAACGGAGTTCTAAAATCTACTACAATTACACATGCTCTGTGTGTCTCCCAGTTCTACCTTTCCAGGGCTCCAGGGCCCTATTACATTCAGCGAGAGGAACATTTACAATCAGAAAACACAGCAAACAGATCGGTGACAACAACAACAAACAAACCTGTTTTACTGCAGCTTTAAAAACAACCATCTTTATTGTTGTGATGATCAGATTAGGAAGCGCACAATGTAAGCTGCCTGGGTTACACAATGCAGAGTGGAATCCCCACAAACAGTACAGACTGCTATTTGATATGAAAGAACAGACACAACAGGAAACAATACAGGAATACTGCTAGGTAGTGGCTGCCGTTGGGTTGCCTTGCTGTGGCCTAAGCCGAATAAAAGTGCTGGCCGCAAGGCCAGATTAATGCCGATGGGAGAAGCCAGCCCAAACTCTGGATGACAAAAACAGCAGCTACTCACTGAGAAATGGAAACGAGGTAAGCAGGAACTTACCAGTAGTATAGCTGTCACTGTTCACAGATAGGAACAAGGACAGATCAGGTAACAAGAACTAATGGAAATCAAGACTCAACTAGGGGTCGAAGGAGTCGAAGCTCGACTGGAGAGAGCAGAAAGGAGATCCACCAGAGTTGAAGGACATGGGAAGTCGTCAGCAACAGACAGTCAACACAGTACCAGGGAGGAGGAGACGAAGTGTAGTCAAATAAGCTGAGATTACAATCCAATCAGGCAGAGGAATTATACAGGGAACAGACAGAAGTTGAAGGAATGGAGTCAAAGTGAAATACCAGTGACTACAAATCCAAATCAGGAACTCAGGTTATGACAAGAAAGTTTTGATCGCTCACCTCAGTAAGTGGGTCACAACAACAAGGCTGGGAATACGAAACAAGTAGAAGCAAAACAAAAAGCCAGGCAAGGAATTCCAACAGCACGGAAACAGGGGAAGAACATGACAATTATAGACTTTACACTTACACAAAGGACTGATGAGAAGTAAATAAGGAAGTGTACAGATCGGGAGATCAGGAATAAGTATCTGGATAAGCAAATTGCATTGATCCGTTGATGCGATCACCAACTCACTAAGTCATCTCAGTCTACACACTTCTTATTACTTATCAACAGCCTTATGTTTAACCCTTCGAGTGTCAGGGATTTATACAGCACATTGCAACACAATGTGTTGGATACCTCTGGCACTAAAAGGGTTAAATGGATACATTTAAAGTATATAATAAAGATACAATTGTTTTTAAAAAATGCATGAAGCTGGGTTTCCTTGTCATTGGTAGGACCGATATGTTTGCCCCTGGTATATGTAGTAATATTAATGTGAGTTGTATCATTGATGGCCATCGCGGTTTTGTTTTGAATCTCTGTTTTTGATCCCTAAAATAATCGGATCTGCTCTCTGTTTACACTCAGGATACCTCAGGGATGAGTGTTCTGTTCCCTCTGCATACCCCTATGGCATTCAAAGGGTTAATACTTTTATTAGTGATATTACTTTATTTTTATTATTTTCTTTATTAGAAAGAACAAGCAATAACAGAATTAACATTAAGTTAGCAACATACAGTGTAAAAACAAAGGACAGAAAGTCCAAACAGGTGAAACGAATTTATCTGATAAGTGATTATAATGGAAAGAAAAAACAACAGTGAAAGAGAAAGGGGAAAATAAAATGTGAGAACAAGGTAAAAGGAAAAGAAGCATAAATAGAAGGAAAGAGAAAGAAGTGAAAAAAAAAGAGAAAGATGGTATATACCCAAGGTCAGAAATCTGACCACTCATCCTAGTCTTGTATGAGACCAATATCATTACTTGTGAAATCCAACCAAGGAGCCCAGACCGACCGGAACCCAGCAAGATCCACAGATACAAAAGAACAAAGCCGTTCTCAGTGCATCTAGTTATTAATGTGGAGCTTAAAAGAAGCTACTGAAGGGGGATTTGTCATCCTCCAGCAAGACATGACCTCAACCCTCACAGCGAGTAACGAGAGAGCAAACTGCCCCTCTTAAATTTGATGGCACCCAATGAAAAAATGGATGGAAGAGAGGATCATTAGAACTACATGTATTAGTAACCAATTAAATAATATTCATAAAACTTGTACAACATAAAACTTGTACAACATCTCACTGGAGGCTGGATCACACCAAACAGAAGAGAGAAAATAACAGAAATCCCATGGGGAAAGGAGAAAAAGAATAGTTCAATTCTCGATGCCAGGCTTCCTCGAAGGTGGGGCGGGGGGAGAATTCAGAGATTGTTAGTATTTTGTAAAACCTAGAGAGATTCTTTGCCAGCAATAATGGAGGGGGATATAGGCATGAGGTTCATGAATTGGCAACAGAAAGTCTAGAAAGATAATGGAGGACTTCTCTATATTGCCAGTCATCTGCAGGTTGTAGACAATGGTTTCTGAAGAGGTATTCAAAGAAAAGAACACAGTTACTATCAATTAAGGAACTAATGGTTGTATTATCTCCCAAAAGCCAGAAACAAAAAAGAGCAAAGTTTGGGGGTGGGGAATTGAGATTACCAACAATATACGCACAAGAAGAAGGGAAAGGGACCCACTGTAAACCAACATTGCTAGTGTGCCAGATACATAACAGAGAACCCAAAACATGACAATTATAGTGGGTGAGTATCTTCAACGGAATCTATAACAGTTGGGAAAGGTTGATACCATGAGGAGGGAGAAGAATGGAATATATCCAACCTTTCTTACTGCCAGGTTCAAGCAGTAAGGACAGCAGCTTTATAAAAGACCCTAATATCAGGTGGACCCTCCCACCACCCTTCTTTTTACTATTAGAAAGAACTCTCAACATGAATCTCGGTCTAGCAGGAGCTCTTTTTTAAGGAACCAGTAGGGAATAAAGATCAAAAGAACCTGAAAAGTTTCAAATTTTGGTAGAACAACCATCTTAGCAAGATAATCCTGAGAAACCATGAAACCATAAATCGAAAGGATTGGGCGTTTCATAAACCCAGAGATATTTTATCTTATTTGTTCAAGAGAAGGGAAAAGCCTCCCTTAAGGAGGCCAAACAAGAAGTGTAAAAGTTCATGTTAAAGTAATAGTAATGTCAACATATAAATTTATATGGGATTGCTCACTGTAATTTGATATAATGCATAGTACTATTTCCAATATCCTTACCTTTGTATTGTTTTTGTAAATAGAGTTAAGTTTCCCCCTCCTGACACTTTCCATCACAACATTCACAGTTCAATGAGATGCGAAAGCCGGTCTGGAAGGATCACAACGAGGGACAATACTGTGTCAGTGTAAGGGAAACCCTACTCACCTTCGTCAAGGAGATGATGGTTTTCCTTATAACGAAACACACACACACAATTTTGACATTCATTGCAATGTATCTGGTCAACTGTGAATGATGTGATGGAAAGGGGAGGGAAGGAGAACTATTTACAACATTTGCAAGTAAACATCTAAAAGGGTAGACACTCCTTGGATCAGAATAGAAAATGTTTTGAAGGAGACAAACTCCACCCCCCACACCTTCTTCATAAAAACACAAAGCATTTTTTCTAAGTAAAACAAAGGTACTCTCGTTGTGAAATGCATCTTTCCAGAGTTAATACAGTTTACACATTTGAATACATTAACAGTGCCCTCAAGTGGTCAGATTTCAATTAAATATTCAGTTACATTCTATGGGAGAGTCATTGACCAGGATTTCTCCATAGAATGATAGAAACTTCTGTCTGTTAACTATCAGGAAGTAACCCCCCTGTCACTCACTTCCAGTGAACCACTCATGGACGGCCGTTTCGTTGTAATGCAACTCGTCAGCATGAGGTTGGTTTTACTGGCTTGCTATTGAGGCTTGGTGCACATGTGGAGCACAAACTGAAAAGGTTATGGTGGGGAAAAAAGTGAATGAAAACCCCTTCCACCTGAATTTGGTGGGTGGTAGATACAATGTTAAACAAAAATTTGACACACCAGTCAGGCCATAAGAAACGGCCGTCCATGAGTGGTTCACTGGCTTTGTATCTCTTCCTGAGTTGTGTCTTAAAGCTGTTGCTCAGCATACACATACTCTAAGGAATCCATGCATAAAGTGGAATCTGAGGCAAAAAGGTGATTCCTTGTTAAACTCATTTGCATATGCCTACCCAGAATCCCTTGCAGTTGTAACAACATTGCAAATGTGAGATTTCTGTGGGAAAAGCAAGTCTTATGGCTTGACTGGAGTGTCAAATTTTTGTTTAACATTGTATCTACCTAACACATATCAGGAAATACTCCAGGACCTTAATGTGTACATCTTGGAGGATAGAAAAAGGAGTGATAGGACTAAACCCTTCACATCTGTTAAGGGATTTAATAACATTTATGACAGAACCATTACTCAGTTTATGACCTAACCATTATTCATAAGAGGAGGAATACAAGGAGGAAAGGGCAATGACTAAAATAAGAAGGAAGAAAAATAAGATATAAAAATAAGAGACATATGAGGGGAAAAAAAAAAGTGTTATAGATGCATGCAACAGCCTCCCAACAGGACTGGTAGGGGCTAACAACAGTAAAATAGGATTTTAGTTTTACCTGTTAAATCATTTTCTCTTAGTCATATGGAACACAGGTACTATGGGGATTGATGTTCCTTTGGAAGGCGGAACACATTGGAAGACAAAGACTTGGGGGTGGAGCCTTCCCTCCCTTTCTGTAGGCCAACCTAGCCCCACCTCCAGTTTTTGATGTGAAACAACCTCACCAGTTAAGGACAGAGAGAGAAGAGGTAAGCTACTGTAAGAAAAGACCCTATAAGGACTCCTGTGTCCAGACAGGCAAGACCAAGAGAGGTCCCTTTCTCTGGGTGGGAGACCTGCGTTCTATATGGACAAAGGAGAAAGGGATTCAACAGGTAAGACTAAAATCCTATTTTCTCTGTCGTCCAATATGGAACACCGGTACCATGGGGTTATACCAACAGTAGGCTCCCAGAGGTGGGAAGAAGGAGAAAGGACCTCACACCTGTCCCCATGATACCGGAGTTCCCTAGGACTATCCAAGATCGGAACAGCCCAAGCTGTCAACTGACACTAAAAAAATGCACAGAACACTATAACAAGAGCCAACTGGGCACAAACAGTTGAACAACAGTAAGGCACAGTCAAAAAAGGAATGATCCTTATACAGACAGGACTGCCTAAAGAATCTTCCTGTCACAGCTGGTTTCAGCTAGACCATCCACACAACAGTGTTTGACAAAGGTGTGCAAGGAGGTCCAAGTCACAGCCTTGCACAATTGTTCAGCCAGGCCCAATTCTTGTAGGCCCAGGAGGCCCCAACACACCTGGTGGAATGTGCTGTAACATAAAAGAGAACAGGTTTCTTCCTGAGTTGGTACACATTACGAATGGTAGACTTGATTCAAAAGGCAATAGTGACCTTGGAATCAGCCTGACCTGTCCTGGGACCCTCAGGAATGACAAACTAGGAATCTGTCTTATGAAAACACTCAGTGCAGAGCACATAAAACATAAGGCACCGAACAACATCCAATAAGTGGAGATCCCATTCTTTGTCAGACTTAGGGTCAGGACAAAATGAAGACAGAACAATATCCTGATTGATGTGGAACACAAAGACCACCTGAGGAGGTACAAAAAACTTCATTTTCCTTGTGAAAAACCAGGAAACGCAGTTTGCAAGACAAAGGCTGCAACTCAGCTACTCTGTGGAGTCAATGTCAACAGGCACAATGGAGTGGTAGCAAGGTACTCAAAGGAAGGTCTCTGTAAAACACCCAGAACCAAATTATGGTCCCATAGAGGCGTGGGAGCATTGTAGGCAGGGAAAGCATGAGCGACCCCCTGATAAATACTTTGACGTCCGGCATAATGGTGATAACCCTCTGGAAGAACACAGTAAGAGCAGAAATCTGAACCTTCAAGGAACTCAAACTGAGTCCTTTGTTCACATCATCCAGAAGAAAAGACAGGAACACCGCGAGGTCAAATTCCTGCAAATATGCATCTCTGTCCACAACCCAGGAATGAAAAATGGACCAAAACCTGCGGGCAGCCTTAGAGGAAACAGGAAGCCTGCATCATAGTGGAGATGACTTCAGGAGAGAAACCCTTACTCCCCAAGATGTGAGCTTCAACAGCCATGCCGTTAAAGCCACCATCTCCATGTAGTCTTTCCAAAGGTAGCCCTGAAGGAGGATGTCCAGTCTGGGTGGCAGTGGAAATGGATCCTGAACGGAAACACACACTAGTTCCGCAAACCACTCCCTCTTGGTCCAATAAGGATAGACCAGAATCACAGTTGCACCTTCCATCCTTATCTTCCTGAACAACCTGTAAATGAGGAGAATCGGAGGAAAGACGTAAGAGAGGTGTAAGCGACACGGAATCACCATGGCATATGTGGCAAAAGCCAGATGATCCCTCCAACAGGAGCAAAACACAGGAACCTTCCTGTTGTTCCTCGCTGCCATTAGGTCTATCTGTGGCAACCCCCACTGTTGCCAGGTTGAACAGCTCCGGATGGAGTTCCCACTCTCCCAGGATCTACATCTTGGCAACTGACTGAATGTTTTCTACCCCTGGAATGTGAACGTGGGCTTCTGCCCAGCCCAGAATGTACTTCACCTTGTACCATGTTGTGGTGATTCAAGTGCCCTCCTGCCGGTTGATGTAAGCCACAGCCGTGACATTGTCCGACTGCACTTGTACTGGAAGGCCCTTCAACTGAGACGGATCACCCTGAGCTACAGAACATTCATGGACTGAAGGGATTCCTCTGCAGTCCACTTGCCCTGGATCCCCATGTGACCCAGACCTGCACCCCAGCCACTCAGACTGGCATCCATCGTGCCCAAAGTCCATCCCGGGATCATGAATGTCTTCCTCTGGTCCAGGTTGCACCACTTCAGATCCCTTCTTGCTTCCGGAGAGGGGGAGAGCTGCAAATCTGGATTCCCATGATGCATCTGGATAAGTCTCTCAGGTGCACACCAGGGAACTAAGAGTAAGGCACTGTTTCTAGGGTAGACACTAGGCGCCCTGACCGAGGCTGGGGACCATTCCAGAGCTTGGAACACATCCTGTATCATCTGGCAAAAATACCAGCTCCTGGGATGGCACCGAGGAGGACTTTGACATGTTCAGGATACACCCATGAATAAAGGCCAAAAAGGCCCCCTGACTTTGGTAAACACCAAAGGAGCGGAGGCCAGAACAAAAGGCAGGTACATATCCTGAAGGTCTAGGATGCCAGATACACCCCTAGGCACATTGCTGTGTTGACAGAGTGCAAGGACTTCATCTTGAAGCAAGCAGTCACCACATACAAGTTGAGACAGTTGAGGTCCAGGATAGGACGGCAGCCACCATCACCCTTCGGACCCACAAACAGGTTGGAAAAAAAAAAACCTGAACCTCGCTCTTGGGGATGTACTAGAACCAGAACTTCCTTGTACAGTTGCGAATGCACCATCTCCCAGAACATCAGTACTTTTTCTGGAGCCGCAGGTGGAAGGGACTTGAACCCTTCTGAGATCCCTGCAAAACCCACTGGTCCGCAA
The DNA here is from genome assembly GCA_037306005.1 of Rhinophrynus dorsalis. NCBI lineage: Eukaryota > Metazoa > Chordata > Amphibia > Anura > Rhinophrynidae > Rhinophrynus > Rhinophrynus dorsalis. The sequence goes on along the minus strand of CM074719.1, from coordinate 611,337,517 downwards.
TAGTTTTCCCATGCATCATAGGAAAAGGTGAAGAGGTCCGCAGACCACGGTTCCACAAATCATGTGAAAGCTGGTTTGACACTTAGGCCTTGAAGTAGTCCGCTCTGGCTGCCACTGCTGCATGGGCTTGGCAGGGGGAGCTGGGTAGAGGCCTGTTTTGACAGGGACTAAAAAAAGATGCAGTATATCATCATGTTCCCCTTCCTCACAGTCATCCACAGAAGAGTCTTCCTCAAAGGAGGCCTCAATGAGAGCAGGCATACTCTGGGCCCTAGTGGCACCATACCTGAAAGTGGTAGGGGGCTTCCAAGCCTGAAGGACCCCTTGGATAGAGAGAGGCAATTGGGACATAGTGGACAACAAATTTTTGAACTAAGATGGCTCTTGTTCAGCGATGGAGGGACTTGGAGGAGTGGTAGGAACCACAGCACAGGAGGGGCAGCGATCCATAATACTCTCTAGGGAGCCCAGTTTGTCATGAGGAACAGTAAATAAGAGGAAGGCGTCAGAGATGCCACAGAATCCTTAGGTCTAGCCCCAGGTACCTTTAGAATCCAACATCCTGACAGGAGTATGGTCTAATCCAGTATAGAATACTAGTAACAATTCCCCAGAATAATAATTTACCTGAGGAAAGCCAAGAAAAGTACTTATCTGATTAGGATAAGCAAGAGAGAAGCAAAACAGAGACTGCAAAACAAACAGCCAATCAGAAGAAAGCCCAGAAAATGGGCATCCTCTGTTCTATTGCCTACCTTCAAAGTCATTCAGGATGTGTACCGGATGAAAGGGCATGAGGAGACAAGAAGAATGAGCCCAGTCTGACAAACAGTTGCAGAGACATGTCCCAGAGAAGTTCAACCATATAAGTCAATGGAGCAAAGATGGCGGCAGCGCAGGAAGACTGTCTTAAAAGCGCAGTGCACCCCAAAAAACGGATAACAGTGAAAGTACCCCAAAAACCCCAGAGAACAGGAGTAATAAGGAGACAGAACCCTGAAGTGCAGGAAAAGTCCCCAACCTGGTGAAACCAGCAGGTAAAGGGTTAACTAGACCCAACGCAGCCATCCATGCTCTACAACACAGGGGATGAACAGTAATAAGTTACCCAACATAAGTGCAAGAACCCAAAGGCTCAGAGAAGCACCTGTATGAAAGAGGCACAAGTAGGGACAATGTGGACCAAGGCACTCAAAGGGTTACTCATCAATCTTCACATCTTCTGTCTTCAGGTTACCATTGTGAAGAAGCAGAGTCTCACAGAGGCCCTGCTGGGAGTAAACACTGGAATACAGGATCTTCTCCACAGGGCTGCAAGGGTCCACACAGCACCAGCTCACTGGTCAGTCCTCCAGGAGAAGCCCAGTAATGACAACCCTCCTAATAGGGGAATTGTGACAGCCCCATATCTGATAAAAATAAAAAGGTGAAATTTACTCACCGATATTTGGTTTTCCTCTGTGTCCTTCCACGGCATTGACTGTGGGTATTACCTCCGCCTTCCAGCTGGTAGGACCAATTAAAATGATAATTGTGCACCTTCACCTCCACACTGCAGTTATACTATTGTCCAAGTTGAAAAGAGAAAACAGGTTAGATATCATAGCCATTGAATGCAGTAAATGCCAGTAGTATCACAAATTCAGCATAGAAAAACTAGGAACGATACATTACTCACAAAACAGTAAGGATGGGTGCCATGGAAGGACACAGAGGAAATATTGGCGAGTAATTTTTACCTCTTCCTCTGTGTCCAACCCACAACATAGACTGTAGGACTTACCAGAGCATTAGCTAAGGTTCTAGGGAGGGAACTAAACATGTCTGTTACACAGTAATGGCTGCTTCAAGCACTTTCCTGCCAAATTTTGCATCTTAAAATGCTTTTAGGTCCAGTCTATAGTGTTTGATAAATGTGGAGACTGAGGACCAGGTGGAAGATTTGCATCTCTCTTCTGGTGTAGCAAGTGCCTTTTGTGACCATGGGGTGGAAACACTTCTGGTGAAATGTGCTTTAATGCCATGACGAGTTTGAATATTGGCTGAATCATAAGCTAGCAATAGTGGATTTGGATGCTGCTGTGCCTTTAAATTTCCCCCCAAAAATTTATGAAGAGTGCATCTTCCATGGAAACCATAGGGCATCCTGTCCCAGAGACTGTTTGTCGTGGGACAGGAACCTCTGGTACTGTTTGTTTTCATAGGTGGCCATCAGGTCTACTGTGGGAAACTCCAGGGCCAGTACCACAGATTGATATTACTTCCCTTTTTAAGGACCATTCCCAGTGATCTATTCTTGTTCTGCTTAGGTAATCGGCCTGATGGTTGAGATGACCTGATATGAAGGATGCAGATAGGGCTTGTATGTGTGTTTCTGCCCAATGCAGGATTGAGATTGCCAATCTGTTGAGTGGAACACTTCTCGTTCCCCCTAATTTAGGATGTATTTGACTTCTGTGACTTTGTCTGATCAAATTAGGACTGCAGTCTTGTACAGTGCGTCTTTGAAGTGTTTGAGACACTTCCAGACTGTTAGAAGATTCAGCAGGTTGATGTGTAATCGAGCTTTTGAGTGGTCCATGTTCCCTGCAAAATCAGTTGGATCCAAATTCCTTCTCCTCCCAATTTGCTGGCATCGGTAGACAGAATCTGCCAGACTGGTTCTAGTAGGAGGGACCTGCCCTAAATTGGGCCAATGTATTTACCATAACAATTATCTTCTTGTGGATGGTGAATCGGAATCCTCTGGAAAAAAACTGGATGGATTTTTCTTGTAGAACCTCAGATAGTTTTCCTGAGTTAGCCGTGTATGAGCCCTTGTCCAGGGTATGATCTGCTGTGCTGACGACAGGTGTCGCAAAAACTGTGAGAATGTCTTTGCAGTGTGGCCCTTCTTCTGTGGAAAACTGGACACATTGTGCATTATGCGATCTTGTCTTTCCAGAGACAGGCTTGCTTCTTGTAGTACAGCGTCAAATGTGATCCCCTGAGGGCAGAAGTTGACTTTTGTCGGTATTGATGAGCCACCTGAGCTTCTGAAGGAGATCTAGACAAGCATTTTTGCTTGTCGCTGATCTTGATCTTTCTACGATCAGGATGTCGTTGAGATGTGGAACAATTCTTATCTGCTGTCTGCATAATTCCTCCATGGCTACCACCAGAATTTTAGTGAATACTTGGGGAGCAGAAGCCAACCTGAATGTTAGAACACGGTATTGATAATGGTCCTCGAAGATGTAGAACCTTCAGTATTTTCTGTGCGATGGTCTGATGGGAACATGGTAGTAAGCGTCCTTGAGGTCAATATTCTTGTGAGATATGACTGAGTCTGAATCATCTTTATATCGAATACAACCATTTCCATCTTCAAATGGGACACTGAGAAAAGAGCTGAGATGTTTCAGAAGCAGAATAAGTCATAGTTCTCCTAAAGGTTTCACTACAGAGAAAAGAGTGGAATAACATGTCTGAAATTTCTGACTCATCCAAACCGGTTCTATAAAAAGGTGCTGAATGAGATTTTGAACAACTTTCAGTGTTTTCTTCATCAGGTTTTTGTTCCTGATTTGTGGCATTCTGAACTAATGACATGTGGGGTAGGTCTGAAATTCTTACACATGTTCCATCTCCAGGATCTCGAACACCTATTTGTCTGGGTGAATCTGCTTCCATGTGTTCTCGAAGAGCTCCAGTCTTCCCCCTACTGGAGCCAGAGATGGTGTGAGTCTGGCTTCAATGAAAGCTTTGTTGGAAGTCCATCTTGCTATGGCAATCCTACCCGTTTCCAGGTCTGGTATTCTGAGGCACTCTCTTCCTCTGATCGTAACCCCTGCCAGATTTATACCTTCTTGCATCAAAAAAGGACGGTTTCCTTCCTTGAGTGGATCTTGACGGTGAATTTCGAGCTCTTCTCTCCTGAGGTAGAAATGGACTGTTACCACAGAACAAATCTTAATAATCTCCTCAGGTTGGTTACCAAAGAGTTTTGAACCAGTAATCGGTAATGTAACCAATCTATTTTTGGATGAGACATCCACTCCGTAGGCTTTTATCCATAATGCCCTTCTTGCATTGACAGATAATGCAGATGGATCTTGCTAGCAGTCAGATATAATCAAGAGGCGTCACACAAGAAATGTACTGCTTCTTTGATTGAAGACAGTTCTTTCAATAACTGGAATTCTGGATAATGATGATTCAATCTTGTCTTCCTGGTCAGTTAACCATATATGCAGGGCACTGAACATATGGGCCATAGCGGTTGCAGATTTTAGGTTATTCCCTATTGTGGAAAAATTTTGTACAAGGGTGCTGTCAGCTCTCTTATCCATGGGGTCATGTAGTGTTGTTCCGTCTTCCAAAAATATGGTTGTTCTACAAGAAATTTGAGCCACTGGAACAGCCACCTTACGTGGGTTATACCATTTTTCCATGTCTTCCTCAGCAAAAGGAAACATTGCTTGTTTTCATTTGCTGAAAATAATGTCCTGTACGGAGTTATGAACAGGTATCTGAGAACTGGTCCTCTTGTACCCAATGAAGGCTGCATCTACAATATTAGTCTTTTTGTACTTCAAAGTCTTCCTCATGGTTGATATAAGGTTATACAATTTTTTTATATTTTTAAATATTGAAATTACCCAAGTCTTTGGTAATTTCTCTTTCTGCAGATGTGGCCACATCCAATTGGGATGGAATTTCAGTCCCAGGAGCACGTTTTGTTTTTATAACAGCCTTGTCCACATTTGGGTTATCAGTGCCCTTAGGTTTGCCCCATTTTGATTCCTTATTTGTAGACATATTAACACTTTATGCAGTATTGGCAAATACTAAGCTTAACTGAAATATAAACAGGCATAGTTACAAAATATATAATACATTTTTATACTCACAGTACCAGCAAGCCATCCTCCTGCAGTGTCTTAAATATTAGGGCCAGAAACACTGATCCTCGTGTATGCATTCCACTGTTGGAACGCATGTCGCTGCACTTCCAGTTTTGAGCCGGCATATGTCGTCAATGGCTGAAGCGAGTGAGCCGGGTATGAGAGAACTGCACTGGTCATTCACTTAAAGAAATAAAAAGGACCCATGCAAACTCTTCAATGACAGAGGTATGAGATCTCAGCAACACAGTGGAACTGCGAGGTTGGCAAGCTGCATAGAGATAAAATAAAAAATACTTGATTGAGGGAGGCTCCTGTCTTCATCCTACACCTTGGTAGGACCAAATAACAGCAGTGGGGAGGTGAAGGTGCACATTTATACTTTAATTGGCCTTACCAGCTGGAAGGAGGAGCTACAATCCACAGTCTGTGCTGTGGATTGGACACAGAGAAAAAAATAAGCTAAAGCAAAGCGGCAGTTTTTCAAGCCATGACCACTTCAGTCAAGAACAAATCAAATAGTGGAGGCAGGCTAGGATGGCCTGCAGAAGGGCAGGGAAGGCTCCACCCTCAAGCCCTTGTCTTCTGATGTATTCCGCCTTTCAAAAGAAGATCAATCCCCATGGTACCTGTGTTCCATACTGGACAATAGAGAAATTAATTTTACAACTCTTGGGATAGTGATACGGTTGTTATAATGAATACATAGGAAAGAGTTTTAACTGGCTAGAGAAATGGACAGACTAGATGGTCCAACTGGTTCTCTGTTATCTAATTCTGTGGGGCTTCTGTAGAAAGCTAAAGTGGAGTAACTTTGAGACAACACAAATAAACCTTATGTAACAAACAAGAGTCCTAACTGACTAAAATCTGTCTTTAACCCCTTGAATGCTAGAGGAGTCTACAATTACTTCTCTAGCACCCAAGGGCTACATTTCTCAAGTTCTGTGTATTTGGTTTGCTCTGAATTGATATACTTTGTCTATATGCATATTTCCCTTTCAATTCACATCAAGCATAACTAACTCCTTATCTTACTATCCAACTGATCCTGGTCCCACATGGCCACTGGATCTTCATTTATCAAGACATCTTCCCTGACTCCTGAGCTTTTCTTTTATTACATCTATCCCTGCACACTGCTTTCTGTCCAGCTACAAAATTAATTCTCAGTAAGGCCTGAGATGAACTACTGCAGATCACAATAATGTCCTGATCTGTACAGAATCTCTCACCTCTTCAGTGAGCAGGAAGATGATCTCCAGGGTGAGATTCAGGATCTTCTCATTCACCTGACTCCTGTCCTTGTTCATCTTCAGTGAGTTATAGAGATGATCAGAGAACTGGCTTTGTTCTTTTCTGATGTGTTCGGCTGCGGGGGGACAACTGCAAAGAAAAACTTTCTATTTATACATTATATTGTGATTGCTCTTCAAAGCAATATCTACAGAAACAAGGGAGAGAATGAGATATGTATAAATGTAACCCTTGTAACCAAATGTAGGTTTGAAGGGCATGAACCATTCAATGAACACCAACTCCTCCTCTTGAAAACCGCATGGTTTTCAAGAATCAGTTCTCTGTGACTTGGTGATTCAAAAGCAAATCTTTACTTAATACTTGATTCCATGACCATGGAAGCAGACATGATTCTTTGTTGTAGGAAACCAGGACCCCAAACTACTCCCACCTAAGGCTCTCAAAGAAGAATTCAGTGGGAGTAGTGTAATAGCCTAGTGTCCTGCAAAAAGAATCAAGGCTGCCTCTATATATACGATATCCAGCATAAAAGATATATTTGGCCATGAATTCAGAGGGGCCATAAGGATTTTCAGTCAGCTCTGCACAATCTCACTGCGCTCAATGCATGAACTCGATGGAGGTATCACCAGTCTGAACAGCCTCGTAGGCAGCAATTTTCTTAAAATTGTATGATTGGTGCAAGGGTCTGTTTACACCTGAACATGATGGCATTGAGCATGAGGTGGTTCTTAACTGACTGGTCAGTATGAAATGATCCTTTGTCCACATAACAGATGGACTGCAGATGGACACTGCTCAATTCAAGTCCTGTCCTGTCCTGTCTTCACACACCCTTCATGGTCCTCTCTGATCCATACCTGATCCCCTCCGTCACACTCCCTCCACTGTTATGATGATTGCCTACACACCTTCCATACCTGGGTTCTGATTCATGCCCCCTTCAGGCTCCATTCCAGAAGTGGTAAATGTTCACTCACCCTTGGTGCCTCCACACATCCTCTATACCCTTGTTCGCTCTCCCCCCATGCCCCCTTCTGATCCATGCCACTGCACATCCATGCCTGATCCACCCCTTCTGGTAGGTGTCAAACCATGTGACAGCCATAACATCAGAGCACTGAAACAGGGCAAACATACACACATACACACACTAAGTGATGGAGAATTGTGTATCACTGTGCTTTTTTTTGGAGCTGAAAGGGTTAACTGTGCTGAAAATACAACAATCCAATCATTACAAACATGGCTTCCTTTTTTGATTCATCTGGATGTCAGGGGAAAATAGTACTACAAGTAAATACACTTTTAGTGCCAGGCACAAATCCAATTCATTGGGTTGCAATGCCGTAGATAACATACGTAATGGATACTGCTGTTTAGGATGTCTTCTGTAGTGTCTGTCTTCATAACACACTTCCTTTATAAACGCATTCTGTGTTTATACAGTCATCCATACAACTGCATGGGACTTGTTTATTGGTTTTATGAAAGGGGAGCTTTCACCCCCAAGCAGGTTAATCTAAGTGGAAGCCTATTGTAGCGATTATATGGGTTTTTGTATTTTTTTTCTAAATTTTCTACGTTGTTGTAGTAATAGCCTTTCCAAACTTTACCTTTTGGAGATGTTCACAAATACACAGCTCTGCAAGGCCGTCCCAGTCCTGACGTCAACTCCACCCACCACCCTCCTATCTCTCTCTAGCACCACCTTCTTGACTTCCACTGCAGCTCAAGATGCCGCTACTGGGGTAGGTTTCTGTGCTTTGCAATACTTTCACCTGGTTGGCGAATGTAGGCTTTTCTTAACCCTACATTTACCACTGAGGTGAAAGTATTGCAAAGCACAGGAACCTACTCCAGCAGAGGCATCTAGAGCCGCACTGGAAGTCAAGAAGATGGTGCTAGTGAGAGGTAGGAGGGTGGTGGGTGGATAGGATGTCAGGATGGGGACGGCCTTGCAGGGCTGTGCGTGCATCTCACACAGCTGTGTGCCGAGCACATCTTCAATACACACAAAAACCCATATAAATCATTACAACAGGCATCCATCCAATTATATTAACTTGCTTACGGGTGAAAGTTCCCTTTTAAGCACACGGGAAAAGACGTATCAATATTGCTATTATATATACAGTACTGTGAAAAAGCCTTAGGCAGGTGTGAAAAAAATGCTGTTACGTAAGAATACCTTCAAAAATAGACATGTTAATAGTTTATGGTTTATCAATTAACAAAATATATAGTGAGCGAACAGAAGAAAAATCTAAATCAAAAATAAATATTTGGTGTGACTGATCTTTGCCTTCAAAACAGCACAAATTCTTCTAGGTACACTTACACACTGTTTGTTAAGTAACTTGGCAGGTAGGATTTTCCAGACATCTTGGAGAACTAACCACAGTTCTTCTGTGATTTTAGGAAGCCTCGGTTGCCTCTCTCTACATGTAATCCCAGACGGAATCAATGATGTTAAGATCAGGGCTCTGTGGGGTCCATACCATCACTTCCAGGGCTCCTTGTTCTTCTTTACGCTGAAGATAGTTCTTAATGACTTTGGCTGTATGTTTGTGGTCGTTGTCATGCTGCAGAATAAATCTGGGGTCAATCGGATGCCTCCCTGATCGTACTGCATAATGGATAAGTATCTTCCTGTACTTCTCAGTGAACAGTCTCCTGCTAAAGCCAAATATTTCAAATTTTGACTCGTCTGCTTTGAAATTTCTGCCCGGGAGAGACCGTGCTGATACAGAACAACCTTGTGTCTTGTTGCTGTGCTCAGCCTTGTCAGTGTATGACTTGACATTAAACTGTCTTCAGCAACCTCACCTTGATAGCCGAGTTTGACTGTTCCTCACCCAATTTTTTTCCTACACACCTGTTTATGTTTATGATTGTGTTTCAATGCTTATATTAAATTGATGATTATTAGCACCTGTTTGGTATAATTGTTTAATCATACACCTAACTATATGCCTACAAAATCCCTGATTATGTGCAAGTGTACCTAGAAGTATTGATGCTGTTTTAAAGGCAAAGGGTGGTCACATAAAATATTCATTTAGATTTTTCTTATGTTCACTCACTATTCACTTTGTTAATTGATAAAAAAATAAGCTATTAACATGTCTATTTTTTTAAAGCATTCTTACTTAATAGCATATGTTTCACACGTGCCTAAAACTTTTGCACAGTATGTTGTGATTGTAAAATTTGACATGGTACATCATTCTTGCTCTGTATCCTTATCAATGTTTTTGTTGTAGTTCTTTTCTGTAATAAAACAATATAAACAAATATATATATGAATGAAAGATCGTGAGCACCTTTGTGTGTATATATTGTCTGAAAAGATATCCCCTGGTCCCCCAGAACAGATTGAAATGCAAAGGAAGGTCCCTATGGAGGTGAAACACCCAGATAAAATGGAACTCCAGTATCCTATATGTACCAGAATTGTGGGCCGGATAGTGTCCAGTATCTGAGAAGTGAAATTGGGTAACTAGGGGTGACCCAAAAAAACTGTTCTTAGAGAGAGGGAGCTTCTAAACGTATATATCTGTGCACTTGAGAGGAGCTCTAAAACAGTGGAAGGGTAAGAACTTTAAAGGGATAGTAATGCTTCACAATAAAAGCAGTTCCAATTAACCTTCATAGTATTTGGGCCATGGAGAGTGTTATTTCAGTACTGTCAGTGTTGTAGTTCAAGAGTAATTAAACGATAAAGTATCCCCCTCCCACCCCTTTTACTGATGTAACATTGCTCACCTCAGATGGATCGCAGAGAGGGACAATCTTCAGTAAGCACAAGGAAATATTTAAAAAAAAACTGTCAAGGGGGCAGGGTTTTACTTATGTTTACAGTAAGAAGATTGTCCCTTGCTGCGACCTGTCCAGTCAAAAGACCAGATTCCACATCTGAGGGGAGGTGGCTTACACTAGGTAAAAGGGGCGGGAGGGGGAAACTTTATTATTCAATTACTCTTTTACTACAACTCGGACAGTATTGAAATAAAACTCTCCATGGCCCAAATTCTATGAAGATTCATTGGAACTGCTTTTTTTGTGCATCATTAATATCCCTTTAATTATATAAATTGCCTTCATTTCTTGGTAGTGCACGGTACAATAGAATTTAGATGGCTTTCACTGCTTTGGGATTTGTGTGGTCACTGACTGGGCAGAGCTCACCCTGTTCTTGTCAGTTACACACACTGTTTTGACAAGGAGAAAAGAATACATTTTTCACAGATCAGGCAAAATTAAAGCTACTTCCTCTTCATCACCCCAACAAATGTGGGGGAACAAGCGAAGATGAAGACAAAACTCTCTGGAGGAAAAGTGGTGAAAATATGGTTCAACAGTCAGACTGGAAATTTACCCAGAGTACCTGCCCCTGTCCTTCTCTCTGTTGATAATGAATGCATGAGTTTACCAGCTGTTTCAGTATTTATTAAATCTCTAATTGGTCAGATAAGGAAATACAAGTTACAGGCCTTCATAATAATTTTGGGTATATTTGTGAAAGAAAATGTAATCTTCATATTTTTCCTTGCATTGTTTTTGCTCAGTTTATATGAAAGTGTGCGGGTATATAATGCACTAATATTGACGGCCAGGTTATTGCAGTCTGCGCGCCTGCCCCATCAGTCTCTTCTGGTGCCATTCGGGCCAGTGCAATGCTTCTGAAGGGAAACGGGGACTGACAGCACAGGCCCGCACACAAGATGTCCGGATTCTGGTCTCAGAATCTTAAAGGGATAGTAATACTTAAGTATTACTAATCCCTATAGCAAAGTACTACTAAAAAAAAAATGTATTGCCCCCAGTGTCATCTCTCAAGCCTTTATGGTTTGAGAGATGATCGCTTCTAAAGTTGCCCTCTCCCTCCCCGTTCCCCGTAGTCAGCATTCTAGCTGACTGCAGGGAAATCCAGTCATAGATCATCAGGCAGCTCTGCAGCAGAGTGCCGATCGCGTTAATTAAAAAAAAAACTTTCACTAAAACGGTCTTCTACATGTGCTTGCAAACCAAGCACACGTAGAAGACCATTTCAGTGAAAGTTTTCTTTTTTAGTAACGTGATCCGGCTGTGCTGGAGAGCCGCCTGAAAGTCGTACGACTTTCTTCCCTGCAGTCAGCTACAACGCTGACTACGGGGAAGGGGGAGGGCAACTTTAGAAGCAATCATTTCTCAAACCACAAAGGTTTGAGAGATGACACTGGGGGCAATACGTTTTTTTTAGTAGTACTTTGCTATAGGGATTAGTAATACTTAAGTATTACTATCCTTTTAAGGAGTACTTTACAAGGGGGTACTTTTGACAGGTAAAATAACTATTATTAAGCTAGTCGCCACTTGCCTAAGTATTGCAGGGCGACTTTAGCTGATGTGGTAGTTCCGCTTTAAACATAAATTGCAGCTTTGCTTTCCCAAGGTGGGACAGGCTATAACCATAGAGTGCCACCTCTCTGGCAGTGGAGTGGAAGTCATATTAGATGTGCCTATACTCTGGTGCCCATTCCCAGGGAACCCCTCTCACTCACTAGGGGTCTCTGGTGCCCATTCCCAGGGAACCCCTCTCACTCACTAGGGGACTCTGGTGCCCATTTCCAGGGAACCCCTCTCACTCACTAGGGGACTCTGGTGCCCATTTCCAGGGAACCCCTCTCACTCACTAGGGGACTCTGGTGTCCATTTCCAGGGAACCCCTCTCACTCACTAGGGGACTCTGGTGTCCATTTCCAGGGAACCCCTCTCACTCACTAGGGGACTCTAGTGCCCATTTCCAGGGAACCCCTCTCACTCACTAGGGGACTCTGGTGCCCATTACCAGGGAACCCCTCTCACTCACTAGAGGACTCTGGTGCCCATTACCAGGGAACCCTCTCACTCACTAGGGGACTCTGGTGCCCATTACCAGGGAACCCCTCTCACTCACTAGAGGACTCTGGTGCCCATTTCCAGGGAACCCCTCTCACTCACTAGGGGACTCTGGTGCCCATTACCAGGGAACCCCTCTCACTCACTAGAGGACTCTGGTGCACATTTCCAGGGAACCCCTCTCACTCACTAGGGGACTCTGGTGCCCATTACCAGGGAACCCCTCTCACTCACTAGAGGACTCTGGTGCACATTTCCAGGGAACCCCTCTCACTCACTAGGGGACTCTGGTGCACATTACCAGGGAACCCCTCTCACTCACTAGGGGACTCTGGTGCCCATTACCAGGGAACCCCTCTCACTCACTAGGGGACTGTGGTGCCCATTTCCAGGGAACCCCCTCTCACTCACTAGGGGACTCTGGTGCCCATTTCCAGGGAACCCCTCTCACTCACTAGGGGACTCTGGTGCCGATTTCCAGGGAACCCCTCTCACTCACTAGGGGACACACTCTCCCTCCCTCAGCGGACCCTTCTTTCTCTCACTACCGAGGGGCCCCTCTCATACACTACAGAGGACAATATGGATCCTCTACGGCTGATAAGTACACCTTCTGTCGGTGTCAGTGTACAGCTGGAGAACCACATGTCCCCGCCTCTCGGAATAAACAACCCGGAAGGTGTATAGTTGGTATCAGTATATCTGGATATACACCGCTGTTTGTATCTAATAACACTGCCGACTCAACCTATAACATGGCCACGTACCTCCCACACAGCGACATCTCTCACACAGCGTTGTCTGTTGGGAAAGTTCCAATACCCAGCGAACTGAAGCGAGCACAGATACCAGCATAGATAAAGGGGAGTGGCGTCGCATACTTTACGAGTCCTAATAACTGACGTCATCTCTATGCGCTTCCTAACCATACAGATCTCTTACAGATAGGTTGGGGTTTATGCTGAGTAGGGAAGTATATATTTTAGATGCTTCCCTTTAGGGGATATTAGGGTTTTAAAGCTCCCAATTGTGCCTCTTTGGGAGGAACGGTTCCCTTGTAAGACCCAAATCTCTCTTTTTTGGAGAACACGTGTCTGTATAATTACATTGTTATACCTTCCTTCTTTTTCATGCCGTCCTGATGTACTTCTTTTTAGCAGATAATGTAGTGAGCGTGTGTAAGTGTATTACATTGCTATATCTTCCCTCTTTTTCATACCGCTCTGATGTCCTTTTTAGAAGAACATGTTGTGTGTATTTATATAATGCTATTCCTCCCAAGTGTCCCTATTTTTATGAGCTCAGGCAATGTGGTGTGTATAAAGGTATTATATTGTTCTACAACAATAAAACTCAATGCTTGTTTAAATGTCAGTATACATGTTTGTAAATTAGTCTGTGTGAAAAATATTTTTGTTTTTCTCTAAATCACTTATTCACATATAAAAACAGATGTCTATAGGTCATAAAATAACCTAAATGTCCTTGGTAATACCACACCCCAGCGACACCACCTAAAACTCAAGCGTCTGTCTTTGGCCAGTTGAAATGTTGTGAGGTATGCATTGCCCCACAGCAATAAAATTCACATTCAGGTTTGTCTAAACTTCAGTACATATGTATTTATTAGTTAGTCTGTGTAGATAAAATACTTTGGTCTTGCACTAAATCAATGCATTCATTTACACAAAGACGTCAATAGATCATGATATAAACTAAAATGCTACACCACCCATCAACACCACAAAAAGAAAAGTGTCCCTCTTTGACCATTTCAAATGCTAGGCGGTATGAGATAATTTCTCCAGGGCAATAAACTCTTCAGTCCTTTTTGTTATTCTTTGGAATCTGTGGACTAAGGTGTCTCAAGATGGAGATATGTTAGTGCAGAGGCTCCATAAAATAAGAGGACTTAAAGAGTTTTATCATACTGGAGAAATTATCTCCTCTTTATCACAGTTTAAGATGCAGTTCAATACTCTGAGCAGGGTCGGATTTGCCATTAGGCAAAGTAGGCACCTGCCTACAGGCTCACGCCACCGAGGGGCGCCTGTCATTGGGATTTTTTATTTTTTTTTAAAGTAGCCACCTCGCTGGCCCCAGTCCCCCCCCCCCGTTGTCTATTTCCTACCTCCTCGGCAGGACAGGTCTGTGCCTCCTTTGGCACAGTCCTGTACATGCTGAGCTCCCTCATTGCCTCTTTAGGAATGCAGAGCGCTGGGAGATGACATCATCTCCCAGCGCTCTGCATTCCTGAATATGAGACCGCGCGGGAGCTCCATCAGCTAGAAGACTGTGCCAAAGGAGGCACAGATAACAGATCTCCTACCAGGGTGGTATGAAACAGACAATGGGGTGGGGGAGGGTAGGAAGCGGACAATGTGAGGGCAACATGGAGATGTTGGAGGCAAGTTGGAGCCCGAAGGGGGGCAATATGAGGGTACATGGAGATGATGGGGGCAATGTGGAGCTAATGGGGGGCAAGTTGGAGCCAATGGAGGGTAATATGGAGATGGTGGGGGCAATGTGGAGCTGATGGGGGGGCAAGTTGGAGCTGATGGGGTGGGGAGCAATGTGAGGGCAATATGGAGATGATGGGGGGCAATGTGGAGATTAGGAGGATTGTGGAGGTGCCCAGTGCAGATGGCCCACGGTGGGGGGGCGTTTCAAATTTCTGTGCCTACAGGCTCCTGAGATGTAAATCCAGCCCTGACTCTGAGATGCTGGTGCAAATCAGCTGTAATGTCTCCCACCTACTGACCGACAGCTTATGTGGCAGGAGAAACTTACACCCAACAGCACTTACACCTTCTGTATCCTACCCACCTTCCTCTAGACTGTAAGCTCTCACAAGCAGGGCCCTCTGATCCTTCTGTTCTCCACATATGATTTGTACTATTTAATATCTCTGTATGTCTCTCCCCTATTGTAAAGCGCTGCGGAATAAGTCGGAGCTATATAAATAAAGATTATTATTTCTCCCCATGATGCATGTGCTTTGCACCAGAATTGCATCTAATAGCTTTTTTTGAATTGCACCTTTATTTAATAACCCTCATGGACGTTCAGTGCCATTTTCTTCTAGTGTCTGATTGCTGTTAATTGTCATTATTTATATATTTAGAAGAATACACGTGATTTCTCACATTTTCAAGTATGTCCTAGAGAGCTTTTACAATAAGAAGTTACATATTTACACAAAGTAGAGAAACTATTAAAGTTATATATAGTTACAGTATAAATATATAGAGTTATTTTAGATACAAAGAAGTTGTTATTTTTGGGGGTTTATACTGGGAGAAGATCTGGGACTTGATTCAGTTGCCTCCGAAATGAAAACTAAGCTACCGTTGGTAGTTTTAAGTCACGGTATAGTATTCTGTTACCTGTACTGTGACCAGCTACCGAATAGTAAAAATGCATAATGGGCGCTAAATTAACCCCCACTGAGATCAATGAGAAAGCAGATGAATTTGCTATCCAATCACATGCAGTGGCTAGTAATAAGCATTAAGGACTCTTTGTTCTTGTAAAATTTGCCCCTAGAAAACTATCCATTGAGTCCCTAACGCCTGTTCATAACCATAGTTCATCTGTACTTGTCAGTGTGTTAATTTCCTAGTCAATCCATGACACCACGAGGAATATGAGGTCCAAACTATTCTGGACTCTTGTGTGAGTAGAGGGCGCTTACAATATTTTATCCATTGAAAGGGCTATGGTTCGGAGCAGCGCTCCTGGATACCTGCCAATGATGTCCACGCTCCTTTACGGGTACTCAGGTTTCATGCTCGATTCCCTGACAAACCCCGGCTGGCTCTGCGGAGGGGGGGCTTTGGGGGGGTACTGTTACAGCTTACCTTGGTTTCAGCGTCATTTACAGGCACTAGGCTTCAAGCATGCAGCAGGCCTCAGTTTTATGTGTTTGCTTCCTGTAGTCTCCTCCTACCTACTTCCTCCCTCTGAGCTGCTCCTCCTACCTACTTCCTGTGGAGGGGATTATAAGGCAGACTGAGTCCTGACTCAGTTGTCTTTGCGTTGTTGTTCATAGCAGTTCTATTACTTTGGGCTTTGTGTATGACCTGGCTAGTCTTCCATCCAACCTGGTGCTGACCTGTGGCTCTGTCTGACTATTCTTTTGCTTATCCCTATAGTGGACACCTAACCTGGTGCAGACCTGTGTCTGACTACCCCCTCTGGTGCTGACTTGTGGCTCTGTCTGACTACTTTTACGTTTGTTCCTTGTACCTAGCAGACACCCAACCTAGTGCGGACCTGGGGCTGTGGTAGACCAGCTCTGATACTGACTGCAGGCGAGTCAGCTATTTCCCATTCTGACTGCAGGCGTGAGACTGGTATCGCTCCTGTCACGGTTTATTAAAGAACACTCAGACAGTTAGGTAAGGTTAAAAGCTTTATTGAAAATAATGCACAATCGCCCCACTCAGGTCCAGATGAGGTCCATACCAAGTACCTTCCAAATCTGACGCGGGTCAGGGCGAGAACACACACAGTAGTAAATAAGTGTGATGATCTTGGACTTGCAAGATAATTTGTAGATAGTGCCAGGAACAAGAATATCCTCAACAGCCCCACACCGCAATAGGTGATACAAGCGATAGGTAACTGAAGGGCAATCCTGTAGAGGACTAGGGATATCGGAGGCAGCACAATAGTATACAGGGAGACACTAGACCCTAGACTACTAGGGTAATGTAGGCAACACTGGCAAGACTCTGGCATAGAACTGACCCTAGTAGTTAGGGTAAACGGATGCAGCAGGGACAGGACTCTGGCAGTGACTGAACCCTAGAACGCTAGGGTTAACTGAGGCAACACAGACAGTACTCTGGCAGCGGCTTGATCCTAGAACGCTAGTGTTAACGGAGGCAAGACAGACGGAACTCTGGCAGCAACTAGGCCCTAGCATGCTAGGGTTAACGGAGGCAACATGGCTACGACTCTGGCAGAGGCTTGACCCTAGAACGCCAGGGTTAACGGAGGCAACACAGACTGGACTATGGTAGCGACTGGGCCCTAGCATGCTAGGGTTAATGGAGGCAACAGACACAAGATACTGGCAGTATAATGACCCTAGACTACTAGGGTGAGCGTAGGCAACACGGGCAGAGGTCTGGTATAGACTGGACCCTACTATAGGGCTACCGGAGGCAACACAGACACTGGTGAATGATGGAACCCCCACAAGCTCCAGGATACTAGAGGAGCGGTAGGCCTAACAGGCGTAATGCAGTAAGCGAGCGGGAGTGAAGGGTACGTAACGTAACCGCTCAGTAACCAGTGTCACCCTGATCCATACATGGAGATAATAGCCACTCCAGTGAGCGACGGAACTAGAACTCAACCAGGTTGGCACACACGGAATACACAGCCAGTCAGATGGACCACCAGACACTAACCCAGCCAGATCAATACAAACAGGGTAGTCAGCCAGTCCTAGTCAGTAACGGAATCAGATACTCAGTCAAGCCAGTTCGGTACACAAGGAGTTAGTCAGCCAGTCCTTAGCCGGTAACGGAATCGGATCACAGGAGCATCAGGAACTAAGTGTAGTCAGGCGAGCTGGGTCATACACAGAAACAGGAACAAGAGCTACTAGTCGCAAGAAACGGGTACACCACGAAAGGGCACCAGTATAGTGACAGGAGGGTGTATTAAAAGGCAAACCCAGGGAGGAGTCATCAGCACAGAGCCAATAAGAATACAGCCATGGTAAACCCGGAAGTAACAATGTCGCTCAGACAGAATCACGGCACTGTGATAGCTCCCTACTGACTAAAGGCTTGGGGTGATACGCCAGTTACGTGGGATCAAGATCCTGTGTTCCTTTTCCTGCTCCTGTTCCTGCTTCTGGCAGCAGAGACTACCAGTGGCTTAGGCCTAGTCTCCAGCAGATTGGTCAGGCTCAGCAGCCTACTATTCCTGATAGCAGAGCTCACTGGCCTGTAACCATCTGACTCTTGAACTTCTCTGGGAACCGTGACACTGGTGCAGAAGTGGGGTCTCCGTTGGATAGACCTGATGGCCACCAAGGACATCTGGAATGTTCAGATCTATTGCTTGTGCTGGAGGGATCCCCTGGCATTTGAAGTGGATGCCCTGTCAATTCCATGGAGCTTTCATCTGGCCTACATCTTTCCTCCACTTCCTCTCCTCCCCAGGGTGCTGCGGAAGATTTGGATGGACGGTGCATCGGTCATTATGAATGCACCTTATTGGACCAGGCAGCTGTGGTTCCCAGAACTGCTGGCATTGTCTGTTCAGGGCGTTCCCTCTGCCACACAGACCGGATATCCTCCTTCAGGGTTACCTCTGAGCATCTGGCTTTGACGGCATGGCTGTTGAAGCCTCCATCCTGAGGACAAAAAGCTATTCCTCCGAGGTGGTTTCCACTATGATCCAGGCTAGGAAACCAGTTTACTCTAAGGCATACCATAGGGTTTGGTCCATTTCCATGCTCGGTGTGTGTGGACAGGGATCTGTCCTCACAGGTGTTTGATCTCCTGGTTATCCTGTCCTTTTTTGCAGGATAGCCTAAACAAGGGTGTTAGCCTTAGCTCCCTGAAGATGCAGACCTCAGCTCTTTCTGCCTTTTATCATAGATGCATTGCCATGATGCTGGGTGTCAAGGTCTTCTTTCAAGGTGTTGCTCATGCTTTTCCTGCCTTTAAGGCTCCCACTCCTCAGTGGGACCTTAATTTGGTTTTGTAAGTTCTGCAGTGGCCTCGTTTTGAGTCCCTGGCTACTATTCCTCTTAATCTTCTAACGTGGAAGGTGGCCTTTCTTCTGGCTGTAGTCTCTGTCCGCAGAGTGGCTGAATTGCAGGACACCACCTTTCCTGGTGTTTCACATGATAAGACCGTTCTCCGTACCACACAGGAATTTCTTCCTAAGGTGGTCTCTGAGTTCCACATCAATCAGGAGATTGTTGTGTCTTCCTTTTGTCTTGACCCCAAATCAGACAAGGAGAGGGATATCCACTTGTTGGATGTGGTGTGCTGCCTTAAGTTCTATGTGCACCGCACTGAGTATGTCCGTCAGACTGATGCATTGTTTGTCATCCCTGAGGGCCCCAGTGCCAGTAAGGCTGTGTCCAAGGTGACTATTGCATCCTGAATTAAGTTGACCATCAGCAAGGCTTATGAGCTCAGAGGGAAACCCATTCCCTTCCGCATTACAGCACACTCCACTAGGTCCATTGTGGCCTCCTGGGCCTACAAGAACCAGGCCTCTGCTGATCAGCTGTGCAAGGCGTCCACTTGGTCCTCTGTGCACAACTTTGCTAAACACTACTGTATTGATGTTCTGGCTTCGGCTGAAGCCAACTTGGCAGGAAAGTCATGGAGGCAGTTTTGCCCATCTAGGACTTTACTTCCTGTGCCTTATAGCACTTTAACCCATTAGTGACCGGCCGCCTGCACACGCGGCTGTCACTTAACGCCCGGCTAGGAATTTTTTTTTTCTGTAATGTAATCCGTGTGTGGGACCCGGGATGTACATGTACGTCCTCTGTCATTAAGTAACAGTTTCTGCTGGACGTACATGTACGTCCATTGTCAGGAAGGGGTTAACTGTTTCAGCCCTGTTGGCTCTTGTGTGCTGTGTTTTTTGTTATTCAGTGTCCATTGACACTTTATTAGTTGGGCTGTTCCGTGTCCTGGATAGTCCATGGGAACTCATAGGGTATCATAGGGGACCGGCCCTTGATCCTTTCCTTCTCTTCCCACCCATCGGAGCTCAATGTTGGTACATCCCCATGGTACCTGTAAGCTATATTGAACGATAGAGAAAAGAGGATTTTAGTCTTACCTGTTAAATCCTTTTCTCTTAGTCCATATAACTTACAGGTCTCCCACCCAGTGAAAGGAACCATGCTAGGTCTCCTGTGGCTGGAAGTGGGAGCCCGATTGGGTCCATGTTCACAGGAGTTTTCCTCTTTCTTCTCAATATCTTGTTCAGTAGGTTTATTGTCTCAAATCTCTCTGGAGAGGGAAGTGGCTAGGTAGCCTGTTATGGAAGAAGGGGAGTCTCCACCCTGCACTTCTTGCAAGAATTCTTCCAGCCTACTGGGAGGAGCTGTCACCTTCCCATGGTACCTGTAAGCTATATGGACTAAGAGAAAAGGATTTAACAGGTAAGACTAAAATCCTCTTTTTTTCATAGAAATGTCAGGAGATCATTTGTTTTCTTCTAAATACAAGATGCCTCTCTGCAATCCCACTACATATGTCTAAAGGACCCTATCAAATTATAATCTCTGAAACAAACATCATACACGTCCGTGTACATTCTAGATAATCTAAAAGGGAAAAGATAGCTAAGATCAAGAATTTTATAGTTGTAGAAGACTGGCATTTAGCGAACATTTATGAATAGTATTATGTATTTGTCTCCATTGTTGTTCATCCAAAACCTCCCACACAATAGATTCCTAGCGTTCCTGACAATTTCGTTTATCCTGGTCAGAAATTAGAATTATGTAAACCGGTGAGATTTATTTTTTCAACAAGGAATCCAACTTCTAAAAAAAGGATTCAAAATCAGACAATGGAACTGAAATATCATCATCATTGAGTGTCGGGGGTGTGCGCAACACATTGCTTTGCAACAAGTTCTATACCCCTCTGACATTCAAAAGGGTTAAAAGATGTATGAAACTAAACACTTTTTTTTCAATAATATTTTTATTAAGACAAATGTAGTAATACAAATACAAACTACACAAATATAGATGCAGAAGTGTACAGTAGTGCAACAACGCAATAAAAAGTCAAGAATTAACTAAACACAACTGATGCCTTTACTTCTGGGTGTGAATGTGTGTGTGAGAGTGAGTTGTGCTCTGGAACATCTGTAATGTCAAAAAGCAGTGAAGTGACTGACAGCTCTTCTTCCCAAGAGGTTCTGCAGCAAACAACAGTTTTTTTTGGTTTTTTTTTAAACCCGCTATAAATAAAATATGTTCCCTGATCCCCCTGTGTCTCTGATCTTCCCCCAAAAAAACTGGAGGGGGGAGCAAAGTGTTAGAGCCTCTCTAGCAGTCAAGGGGTTAAATGCCCAATTTAAATCAATGGAAATATTTATAATGAGTATTTATCTCTATGGTGCACTTGGTTTGCCCCAGAATTGCACCCTTTTCTTAGTACATCAGCCTCTGTGTCTATTACAATGATACATCCTGAATCCCCACTTATGTTTAGAGTCTGGATCAGGTGAATCAATGATACACATATAGGACTGTATGGAGAGGAAGCGGACACCCTAACTACAGGTAATAAAGGGGAGGGGAATGGGGGGTACAATTTACAGTATTTAATGGCCACTGGGGACAACTGGAACTCCCCAGGCGGCCATCAATGTAGAGACCTCCCTAATCCTACTGTTATAGGAGAAGTGACACCTCCACTTACATTATTACAGCCAGAAAACCCTAATGTCCCTATGAATTTTGCCCTTGGATGTGTGTCTAATAAATATGATCTTCAGTCAGTCCTGGATGTCACGCACATGGAGGCGGACCTGACAACTGCCAGCAGGACCACAGGACACAAACTCCTCCCACTGCGCATGGTAATAACAACATTGCTTTACAATGAGTTGTATACCCCTCTGGTCCTTAAAGGGACAAGTACACACATGCAGTCTGTCTGCTTCAGTTTCAAAAAACTTAAACCAACGCACAAGGTCCATTAGGATTTTCGGGCCACAAAAAGGTAAAAGGGGGGGTATTATTAAGTGTTACTGCTCCTTTATACTTAACTCTTTAAGGACCAGAGAACTGTGCAACACATTGCTTTGCATCAGATCAGAGGCACAGGGAGACCAGAGGTAGACAGCAGGGATAATCAATTACTACACCATGGCTGGTTGGGGATGATGGAAGTTGTAGTCACCAACAGCTGGAGATCCAACAACTGACCCCTCCCCCCTAGTGGAGAGGATAAAAACAGGAAGAGGCTGGATTTAGTCTCTCATGGTGCTGTAGGGCCCCCAAGTGGTAAAACAGTCCAGTAAAAAGGCCCCTGAGATACCAGTGTCTGACATTACAGTTATATCTAGGGGCAATGAAAGGGATAACAAGAGACTTTTTGTTAAAACATTTTTCCACAATCCTGTGTAATGTCTCTTTGTAGGACATTTCCATGAAGTAGTAAAGATCTCCCACAATTAGGATTTATAGATCAATTATGAATGTAGTAGAATTTTACAAGAATCAATCACACGGTAAATTAGTTCAGTAAACAAATAAGAAATGGTCAATATGAGTCTTCTTACATTAAAATCAATCAACTGTTTTCTTTCTCTGATATTTGTGATGCTAAAGAAGGGCTGGTTTAACTAAAAACATCACTATGTTTTTTTTTTAAGTGCAGTCTCTGATGCTTGTTACAATCTGAAAATTGGAGGAAAGATTTCCCGCATTCAGAACACACAAATGTTTTTTTGAGTGTGAGACCTCTGATGTATAACAAGAGATGAGCTTTTGATGAATGTTTTCCCACATTCAGAACACACAAATTGTTTATTTCTTATGTGAGTTCTCTGATGTGCAACAAGAATTGAAGATTGGTTGAAAGATTTCCCACATTCAGCACACACAAATGGTTTCTCTCCTGTGTGAATTCTCTGATGTACATTAAGATTTGAGCGGTCGATGAATGATTTCCCACAATCAGAACACACAAATGGCTTCTCTCCTGTGTGAGTTCTTTGATGTACAACAAGAATTGAGCGCCTGCTGAATGATTTCCCACACTCAGAACACACAAATGGTTTCTCTCCAGTGTGAGATCTCTGGTGTATAACAAGATGTGAAGGTGCAGTAAAAGATTTACAACATTCAGAACACTGGAACAGTTTCTTTTTCCGATGAATTGTCTGATGTGAGACAGGATCCTGATGCTGCTTTATCCTTTTTGTGCGCTTATTAATAGGAGTAGAGGTGGATTCTGTCCCTGTGAGTTGTATTTGAGAGTCTGTGATATTTGATTCTTCATGTAAAGTTACATCCATATGTAGAATTGTGTCACACTTTGTCACAGTCTCACTAAATGAACTGTCACTAACCGGCTTTGGTCCTTCATTATTCTGGGTAACATTGGCACATTCTGGATCTGAAAGTGAAATGTGATGTTTTAGTTTAAATTTCTCATATGAGAGTTTCACCTGTTGAAAAGCAAAGCAGTAAAATTAACAAAATTAAAGGAGAACTATTATATGGGAACAGACATGGTAAAAAGCCTAGGACCGCATTGTTTTGGGGGAATCAGAAAACTGAACACCTTAGCTGACATGTGGGCTGGATGTAACCCAGAAACACAAACTGCCAAGTTACACACACACAACCCCATAGACTGCTAGTGTCAGGATAGAAAACACAGTCTGACAGCTCAGAATCAATTACAGGATCAACAGCGTACCTCCCAAGTGTTCCTCTTTAGAAGAGACAGTCCCCACGAGACCCAAATCCCTTTGTCTTTTTTAGGTAATTAGACTTTGCAGTGTGTATACAATAATAACTAGTATTTATATAGCACCTTTCTCTCAATGGGACTTGGAAGAATGAAGGGCTGAGGTGACCCTGCCGGGTTTTGAACCTACAACCTTGAGGTCTGAACAGGCTCTGCAGTTAGGGCATTTACTAATGAGCTATCTCATTGATATAAGAGTATCACACTGCACCACAGCAATAAAACTCACATTAGTATTTGTTTACACTTCATTATATGCATTTATAAATGAGTCTGTGTAAAACAAAATATTTTGGTATTGCTCTAAATAATTTATTCAGTTATACAACGAAGGTGTCAGTAAGTCATGAAAAGAGGATTTTAGTCTTACCTGTTATATCCTTTTCTCTTAGTCCATATAGATCACAGGTACCATGGGGTGGCGAAGCTCCTCCCAGTGGGCTGGAACAATTCACTAGATGTGTAGGAGCCTTCCCCTCCTCCATATCAGGCTACCTAGCCACTCCCCATGCCAGACAGACTTGTGAAAAGTCTATTAACTAGGAAAGCAAGAAAGGAAGAGAGGAAAACTCCTGTGAGCAATGAACCCAAAGAGGACTCCCACATCCAGCCACAGGACACCCAGTATGGTCCCTTTCAATTGGTGGGAGACCTGTGAGTTATATAGACTAAGAGAAAAGGATTGAACAGGTAAGACTAAAATGCTCTTTTCTCTATCATCCAATATAACTCACAGGTACCATCGGGATGTACCAGCATTGAGCTCCCATGGGTGGGAAGACAAGGAAAGGACAAAGTGCTGGTCCCCATGATACCAGATTTCCTTTGGACTAACCAGGACACAGAACAGTCCATACTAAAGTAAGTGTCAACGGACACCGAGTAACAAATACACACAGAACACAAGAACAAGAGCCAACGGGGCTCAACAGTTAAAGAGCTGAATGGCACAGGAATGATAAAGTCCTAGACAGGCAAAACAGCCTCCAGGACCTTCCTGCCAAAGCTGGCTTCAGCTGAGGCCAGAACATCCACACCATAGTGTTTGGCAAAGGTTTGCACAGAAGACCAAGCAGCCGCCTTGCACAGCTGTTCAGCAGAGGCCTGGTGGAGTGTGCTGTAATGCGGAAGGGAACAGGTTTCCCTCTGAGCTCATAAGCCTTGTGGATGGTAGACGTAATCCAGGATGTAATAGTCACCTTGGACACTGCCAAACCAGCCCTGAGACCCTCAGGTATGACAAATAAGGCATCTTCCGAAAAGTCTCAGAACGGTGCATATAGAACTTAAGGTAGCGCACCACATCAAACAAGTGGAGATCAAACCCTGTGATAGGCCTTGGATGAATCCATTTTCCTAGCCTGGATCATGGTTGAAACTAACTCAGAGGAATAGCCTTTCCTCCTCAGGATAGAGGCTTCAACAGCCATGCCGTCAAAGCCAGACGCTCCATGTCCTCCCTTCAGAGCTAACCCTGAAGGAGGAGATCCAGTCTGCGTGGCAGAGGAAATGGATCCTGAGCAGATAATGCCACCAATTCTGCCTGGTCCAATAGGGGCAATCAGAATGACCGCTTCCCCATCCATCCAAATATTTCTCAATACCCTGGGGAGAAGAGGAAGTGGCAGAAAGATTGAGACCAGATAAAAGAGCCATGGAATCGACAAAGTGTCCACTGAGAACGCCAGATGGTTCCCTCCAGTGACAGCAAAAGATCTGAACCTTCCTGTTGTCCCTGGTAGCCATCAGGTCTATCCAAGGGAGACCCACTTCTGCACTAGCAGATCGAAGACCTCCGGATGAAGCTCCCACTCCCCAGGGTCCACCGTCTGCTGACTGAGAAAGTCTGCCAGGATGTTTTCTACACCTGGAATATGCGCAGCGGAGATAGCAGGAACGTGTTCTTCTACCAGGCCGAAATGGCTTTGACCTGGGACATCCCCTCAGTGGAGAGGACCAGGACACCAGAACATGAAGAATCGCTCTGAGCTCTGGGATATTGATAGGCAGGAGGGTCTCCTCCATGGACCAATGTACCTGCACCCCTAGGTGACCCAAAACGGCACCCCAGCCATAAAGGCTGGTGTCCGTCATCACTAGTGTCCAACACTGGACCACAAAGGGCCTCCCCTTCACCAGGTTGGCTCTGTCCAACCACCAGAGGAGGTACTGCCTCACTTCATGAGGAAGAGAGACCACACAGTCCAATAGATCCGGATTCCCCCAGCAAGCCCGGATGGTGAACCTCTGAAGCTCCCTGGTGTAAGCCATGGAGTATGGAACCCCCTCCATGGTGGAAATCAAGCAGAGACGAGAACTTGTGCACCAGAGCTGTGGTTAACTCCAAGGTCCGGGACACCCGCTGCATGACTTGCTGAACAGGTATCGAACCTGAGGCCCAGGTGTCGAACCTGAGGCCCAGGAAAACCAGGTCCTGAGAAGGAACTGGAGCAGATGTGTCTATGTTCAAAATTCACCCCTGACGAAGAAGAATCTGAGCACACTCCTGGACTTGGCAATCCAGGAGATCCCTGGAAGGAGCCTACAACAGAAGGTCATCCATGTAGGGAGTCACATGAATCCCCTTGGTATGCAGGTAGGCAATCAAGGCTTCCAAGGCCTGTGCAAACACCTAAGAGGCAGTGGTAAGCCCAAAGGGCAGAGAAGTGAACTGGAAGTGCCCCAAGACGCAAGCGAACCTGAGGTACTTCTGACTGTCCAGACAAATAGGAACATGCAAGTAAGCATCCTGCAGATCCAGAGAAGCCAGAAATTCCTTTCGACACATTGCTGAGATGACAGAGCACAAAAATTCCATCTTGTAGTGAGTATGGGCCACAAAAGAGTTGAGATCCTTGAAATCCAGGGTAGGGTGACAGCCACCATCCTTCTTGGGAACTACAAAGAGGTTTGAATTTAAACCTAAACCTCTCTTGAGACGGAACTGGAGCCAGGATTCCCTTGGGCAGGAGAGCCTGCACTGCCCTGTTGAAAAGACACAATTTTTCTTAGTCTAGAAAGCAAGAACCTGAAGGGAGGCAGGGATACAAAGGGAATACTGTAGCCTCCTGAAACCACTTGTAATACCCACTGATCTGCAACAGAGTCTACCCAAATGCTTGAAAAATGCTGTAGGTGGATTTGGCGGAGGAGTGTTTTGAACTTCACTGCTGCCTGGGCTTTGGGGTGGAGCGTGGGGTGCTGGCCTGAGACCTAAATGGATTCGGCCTTTGTGCTTCACTTTGGTGGGGATGAAAAAGATGCTACTTCCTTGCCTGAGGAGGGTGTTTAGGGACCTGAGGCAACAAAGTGCTCTTACCCCCATTGGCCTCACTGATGATATCCTTTAGTTTCAGGCCCAAAGAGAGATATACCCTGAAAGGGAAGATAAATCAGCGACTTCTTAGATGTCAGGTCAGCAGACCAAATGTTAAGCAACAGTGTGAGTCTAGCAGCAACAGACAAGGCGAAAGCCTTAGCCTCAAGCCTGACAGCATCATACAGGCCATCAGTAACATAGTGCTGAGCCTCTGCCATGTTGGCCAAAAGGTGCAAAAGGTCCTCCTTAGTGGTACCTTTGTGGACAGCATCAGTAAGCTGTTCAGCCCAAACAACAATGGCTCTATTAACCCAGACAGAAGCCAAGGTAGGCCTTAAGGCAACACTTATGGCAGCAAAGTCACACTTCAGAATAGCTTCAAGCTTCCTATCCACCATATCCTTAAGTGCTGTGAGTGAGCCAAAGGTAAGGCATCAGACTTAGATAGTCTGGAAGTATTGGGATCAACTTGAGGAGGTGTAGCCCACTGAGCCAAGGCTGTATCGGAGAAGGGATATAACTTAGAAAACCTCTTAGAAAGAGAAATAAGCTTGTCAGAAGTTTTCCACTCATCCAGAATAATATGGCCCAAAGTGGGATTAGGCAGAAAAATAGTAAAGGACTTCTTGCACCATTGAAAGACGTCAGAAGAAGACTGGGTCTCTACAGGATTAGTTGGAATCTGCAGAGAAGTCAAAACTGCCTTAATGAGACCCTCAGCAGACAGTTCAGAGTCAGCTTCGAAGGAGTCCCCATACATATGGGAAGAAGCCCCTTGTGCACACTCCCCTTCCCCAGAATCAGTCTCAAAAGACTCCTCATCAGAGGAATCAGAAAGATCAGGAATGCCAGGGGCCTTAGGGGCCACAAACCTGAACGAAGTAGGGGGCTTCCAGGACTGGAGAACCCCCTGGAGGAAAAGAGGAAACTGTGCCATAGCTTTAAGTTCTTGACCCAAAGTGGCTCTTGTTCAAGGCTGGAGGGCCCGGGTGGAGAGGTAGGGGCCACAGCCCTCGAGGGGCATAAATGTCCTGAATACTCTCTAGGAAGCCCTGTTTGGCATAAGGAAGAATAAGCAAAGGGGGTCAAAGACACCCCTGACTCCTTTAGGTCTAGCCCCATGTCCCTTGGGATCTGACATCCTAACAGGAGAAGTGTCTAACAGTAATAGGGAACCCAAATACTGTCACCCAGATTAATAAATCACCTCAGAAAGCCCAAAACAGTACTTATCTGGGAAGCGAATAGTTAACTTGTGGAGGAGAATAAAGTAATCCAAGCCTCTGCATAGGATACTCCAAAAAGAGAAGAGAAAATGGCGACCGAACTCATAGCCAATCAGAGAAGAGCCCGCAAAACGGGCCTTCTGTGTATTGTAGCCATTCTCTTTTTGTAGTCCCCCACAATGCTCGTACCCCCCAGGGACCTCCAAAACACCGAGGATGTGAACCGGAATGCAGGACAAGGGGAGACAAGAACAATGAGCCCTCTCTCAACTCTGTAAGTGTAACGATTGTAGAGATACGTCCCAAAGCAGCCTGTCCCATAGAAGTCAATGGAGCAAGTGCGGCCATGCAGTAAAGCGTGCTCTTAAAGGCGCGGAATTTAAAAAAATACGTTTTTGGACAGTGAATAAAAACAACCAAAACTCATGAAACCCAAGGGAAAATAAGATAAGATCTCCAAAAGCCAGTGAAAACAGCAGGGAAGGGGTTAAATACCACAAAACAGCCCAGTATGCTCCAAAGACCCAGTGGGCAGCAGATAAATACCTAACATAAGTGGGGTGGTCTCAATCTTTGCTGATGACACTAAGCTGTGTAAGGAAATACATACAGAGTTGGATGTTTCTCTGCAGAAGGATTTAGATAAACTGATTGGGCAGAAAAGTGGCAGATGACGTTTAATGTAGATAAATGTAAGGTTATGCATTTGGGCTGTAGAAGCAAGCTTGCTACATATACTCTAAATGGGAAACAACTTGGGAAATCCTCATTAGAGGAAGATTTAGGAATACTGATAGACAATAGACTTCACAGCAGTGTGCAGAGTCACTCAGCTGCTGCAAGAGCAAATAGGGAACTAACCTGTATAAAAAGAGGTGTAGAAGCAAGGGATGCTAATATTATCCTACCTCTGTATAAATCCTTGGTTAGGCCTCATCTAGAATATGGAGTACAATTTTGGGCGCCTTTTCTAAAAAAAGACATTACGGAACTGGAAAATGTGCAGAGACGTGCAACAAAACTGATAAAGGGATTGGAGGATCTGCGTTATAAAGAGAGACTAGCCAAACTGGGTTTGTTTACATTAGAGACAAGACGTCTAAGGGGTGATATGATTACCATTTACGAATACATTCAAGGTCAATACAAAGAACTAGCCAATGAATTATTTATGCAAAGAGCTGAGTTAAGAACTAGAGGTCATCCATTAAGACTAGATGAAAGGTTCTTTTGACTAAAACAAAGGCAGGGATTCTTTACAGTAAGGGAGGTAAAGCTATGTAATTCTTTGCCTCGGGATGTTGTGCTTGCAGATAATGCAGAAAAGAGAAGAAAGCTCACAGCGCTTACTCACCATAAAATATCCATATCATATTATAATTTAATATAAGAATAAAGTTTGAAATATAGATAGCAGCAAAGAATGAGAGGGTTCTCCAGTCCCCCTAACATTAGGCCTAAACCCAAAAGTGAAAAACACATACAAAAAAGACAATCCTGCGCTCCTCTATATACTGTGAACATAAGTGCCCTGTATTTAGCATATGTAATA
Source organism: Rhinophrynus dorsalis (assembly GCA_037306005.1). NCBI lineage: Eukaryota > Metazoa > Chordata > Amphibia > Anura > Rhinophrynidae > Rhinophrynus > Rhinophrynus dorsalis. The sequence continues at coordinate 611,307,899 of CM074719.1, read as the reverse complement.
ACTCTTAATAAATCTAAGTGAAAATAAGTGAGAATTTCGTTCCACAAATTGGCCAATTCGTGTGTAAGCTTACCACCAACGCCAAGGTATCTCACTTTACGGTAAGTCCTACTCTAATACACCTATAAAGACCCTATCTGAATTAAAATTACAATTAAAAACAGACATTCTCTGAAGAAAGATGTTAAAATAACAATAAATTAACATCTTTCTTCAGAGAATGTCTGTTTTTAATTGTAATTTTAATTTAGATAGGGTCTTTATAGGTGTATTAGAGTAGGACTTACCATATAGTGAGATACCTTGGCGTGGTGGTAAGCTTACACACGGATTGGCCAATTTGTGGAACAAAATTCTCACTTATTTTCACTTAGATTTACTAAGTTATTACACATGCTGAATACAGGGCACTTATGTTCACAGTATATAGAAGAGCGCAGGATTGTCTTTCTTGCAGATAATGCAACTGTATTCAAAAAGCAATAGATGCCTATCTAGTACAGAACAATATTGACAATTATGACAGATGGCTTCAAAGCAAATAGGATATTGATCCGGGGAACTATTTGACTACCAATTGGAGTCAGGAAGGAATAATTCCCACACACACACACACACTTGGGAATAGATTGGAAATGGCTCCAGAGGGCTTTTTTTACCTTCCTCTGGATCAACAGGGGTGTTTTTGGCATGGGCTGGACTTGATGGACGCATGTCTTTTTTCAGCCTTATCTACTATGTTACTATGTAACATTAAACCTAGCGTCAGTGTCTGTTATGCCCCCTTCCTGCTTTTACTTAACCGCATAAGTGGATGTGAGAGAAAAGTAACTTCCCCTATGTGTCCCTTAGATTTATTGGAGATGTCTATTTCTTCCAAGTAAATGGTTGACCCTTTGAACGCCAGACGGGCACGCAAAACAATGTATACCAGTCCAGAACCCAAAGGATCAATCGACATATATAAGTCATAGAGCCTTCTTATGATGAAAACCCTCCCAAACATTAGTACCCCAAAATTTCTGAACCACAGTAAGACGGAATAAAGAGTGATCCAAAGCGTACTGTAGAGGTCTGAGATGGCGGCCAGACCGTGTGTAATATAACAAATAGCAAAACATCCAAAAGATGTAACAATACCCAACTGGCCAAGAGATGCAACTCCCCAGCCCATATAACATAAATTACACACATCATTACCCACCCTCAACAGCAAACATCCTCCATCTAAGGCATCCACAGAGGAGGCCCCTCCGTCCCACCACCCAAATAAAGTGGCAAAGGGGAAAAGCAGGCCCCCCCCAGGCCCTCCAACATTATCGTCCCTGTGTGAGATTACCCAATCTCCTGACTTTTAGAGCACCATCTGGGCTAGGCCAACAACTGCCCACACGTCCCCAACTTGGAGGAAATCCAAGGTATTTCCTTGACTCTCTTCCAACCTACACCCTCCCAACTACCACTCCCCTACTGTCCTTGCCCTTAACCCAAAGGTGATCATTAACAACATCTGGACTTCCCCCCCAAAGATCACCTATTGCAAGGTGTCCATCCTAGTAGGCCACCACTCCCAGTAGAACCCATAACCCCATCACCTGTACCATACATGATCCCCCCTGTGAACATGCCACACTCTGTCAGCCACCTCTCGCCTACAAACAGGTCTGAGAGACCGACGGTTCCTAAAAAAAGAACATATCAATCAAGCAGTAAGAAAACATTATCATACAGGAACGAGTGGAGTTTAAGTCCCAATAGGAGTATCCGAAATGTGTATTTCTCTGTGAAGTCTCAGTCCACTGAGGGAAAACGTAACATGACCACATGTGAATCCCATAGTCCACTAGAATCTCAGCAAAAAGGGTGAATATTCATGTAAATATTCATCCCCAGCCAGGGAGACAACATCTGTAGTGGGTCAGCAAGGACAGCAAGTCAGTGAGAGAACAAGCGATCTATAACCCTAGAGGCGAGCAATTCAAAAGGGGAAGGTAAGTCTGTAATAGAACACTTAAATGTCCCAGGGACATTCAATAGCAAATGCAAGATCAAAATCAGCCACAAATATCCGCGTTGTTCTCCTGATTCTCAGGAGTACCAGAGTCTCTGCGCCTGGGCCGTTTAGCACCTGGTACTTTCAGCCAGCTTGGCCTCTGCTCCTTAGCGGTCTGTGACGTGGGTGGTCTTGGGTCTCCCTCTCAACCTGCAGGAGCCATCTGAGGTGGAGCAATACCCAGCTCCATACAAAATTGTGGGATCTCTTCGATGGAGCGGGCCGATACCGGGATACCCTTGTGAAGCACTGTGATACAAAAGGGGAATCCTCATCTGTATTTGATATCCAGATTCCGGAGGTGTTCAGTAAGTGGCTTAAACTCTCTCAGAAGTTGGAGCGTATAGGGGGACAAATCTTGGAAAAGTTGTAGTGCATGCCCCATAAAATTGACCTCCCCCATCTCCCTGCCTTTTTTTTTAGAATAGCTTCTCTATCTTGAAAACGCAGGAGGCAACACATAATGTCTCACGGTGGGTCTGAGTCAGATATGAGCGGATGTAGGGCCCTGTGTGCCCTCTCCAGACCAATTGGAGGATCAGAGGGTAGCCCCATCACATCATGGAATATTGTAGCAAGAGTGGCCAGGAAGTCTTTATTTAAAATATGTTCAGGAAGGCCTCTAATGTGGAGGTTATTTCGTTGGCCTCTATTATCCAAGTCATCCAACTTGTAAGTCAAAAAATGTATCGTATCATCCTGCTGCGCAAGCATCTGTTCCAGATCATGTTGGCCCTGAAATAAATGTTCCTGATCCTGTTCCAAATGGTGAATCCTGGAACCCAACTGGGAGATATCCTTATGAAGTTCTGACACTGCATCCCTCACAGCTGCGGTAATCTCTGAGGCAAGCTGCTTGAGGTCAGACTTAGTAACTGCCTCAGAGGATGTCATTACTGGGTACAGAGAAAGGATCTCCGGGGACTCCAGACGGAGATCCCCTCCACTCGGCCCTCCATCTGTCATAACAGCAGCTCCAGGAGAAGGGGCGTCCAGGTGACCCAATTCTAATTGCTTCTCCAGAGAAGCAGCGGAGTTCTCAGAAGCAGGAATAATGTTGTGACGGACTTGTAAGAAGTCTGTTATCTTTGCCGATTTGCGGGGCTTGTGAGCCTTCTTCTTAGATATGGGCATTCCCGAGAACACCCCAACATCCAAGTTCGGGTTGGTGCTAAAATTGGCTCCGCCCCCTCAGGAAGGAATTTTTTTTACCCACTTGGGGCTTCCAGAGGCATCCTGCGCTGGCACTCTGCCACTTGCCTCTGTCGCGGCTTGGCTGTATTCTGTGTCATGGCGGTTCAGCCGTCTTATGGGTCCATGTGCGGCTTCAGCTGCTTCTGCTGTTGGCGTCCCGGCTTGGCTGGTGACGTCAACTATGGGTGCACGTCCAAAGGCATGGACGTGCGGTCCATTTAAAGGGACAGCCACTTGTTGGTAACTCCTCCTCTTCCTGCTACTACAGTGCTTATACTGCCTGGACACAGGGCTTAGTCACCCTTTCGTTGGTGTCCAGTGCAGTTCTAGTTTTTGGTGCTCCGTGCATTATCTGGCTTATCTGACTACCTGACCTGGTGCTGACCTGTGGCTCTGTCTGACTATCCGCTCCGTGTATGACCTTTAGTTTGATAACCATTCTGGTGCAGACCTACTGCTGTGGCTGACTGACTTGTAAGAAGTCTGTTATCGTTGCCGATTTGCGGGGCTTGTTAGCCTTCTTCTTAGACATGGGCATTTCCGAGAACACCCCAACATCCAAGTTCGGGTTGGTGCTAAAATTGGCAATTGTAGGCGTCTAAATAAGCTACAAAAGCTGCTTTAGCACGGAGCTCTCACACTAGGAGTCCATCTCGTAGCGCATTGGCTCCACCCCCTCAGGAAAGAATTTTTTTTACCCACTTGGGGCTAAATTGGAAATGGTGTCAGAGGGCTTTTTTTTCCTTCTTCTGGATCAACAGGGGTATTTTTGGCATGGGCTGGACTCATGTCTATTTTCAGCCTCATCTACTATCTTACTAGGAAAACAAACTATATATACGATTGTCAGAGTGCCTTTGCGGCGGCTGCCCGAGCCAACCACATGTATCTTCCAGCGGCTCCAGCTGCATCTTATGCTGGCACTCTGCCACTTGCCTCCGTCGTGGCTTGGCCATGTTCCGTGTCATGACGGCTCAGCCCCCTTCTGGGTCCATGAGCGGCTCCAGACGCTTCTGCTGTTGGCGTCCCAGCTTGGCTGGTGACATCAGCTATGGACGTACGTCCAAGAGCATGGACGTGCGGTCCATTTAAAGGGACAGCCACTTGTTGGTAACTCCTCCTCTTCCCGCTACTATAGTACTTATACTGCCTGGACACACGGCTGAGTCACCCTTTCGTTGGTGTCCAGTGCAGTTCTAGTTTTTTGTGTATTCCTTGCATTATCTGGCTTGTCTGTCCACAGGCCAGACAGCTCACATCAAGGGTCAATATTCTACTATGAGAACAATGAAAACCCTGCCCCCCTTGACAGGTTTTTCAGCTTTTTCCCTTATCTTAATTGAAGATTGTCCCTCTCTGCAGTCTACCTGGGCACCTCCCTGCTGCTCTGAGGTGAGCAGTGTTACATCAGTAAAAGGGGCGGGAGGGGGATATTTTATCATTCAATTACTCTTGAACTACAACTCTGACAGTATTGAAATAACACTCTCCAAGACCCAAATACTATGATGATAAATTAAAGCTGCTTTTATTATGAAACATTACTATCCCTTTAAAGACAGAGGGGGATTGTTCTAGATGTAGGGAGAGGGGTATGGAGTTCCATAGGTATGGAGCAGAAAGTGAGAAAGGTTGGAGACAGAAAAGGGCCGAGGGTGTGAATGGTGCAACAAGAAGGGCATTGTGTGCTGAGCGAAGGAGGCAACCACGAACATAAGAGGAGATGAGGGAAGAGATGTTAGGAGGGGTAGCAGTGAAGGTAAGAAGAAGGACTTTGTAATTGATGCATTGCTGAATAGGGAGCCATGACAGATGTCTAAGAATTATGTGAGCAGGTTCAGTTTTTGGGAAGAGTGTGGTGATTAGTGCAGTTGAGTTTAAAACAGATTTTAATTAGATAGTAGTTTGTTGGGAGAGGAATGGGTGGATTTTAGCAATGTTGCGGAGAAAGAAGTGAGATGATCTAGCCACGGAGTTAATATGAGGAGAGAAGGAAAGAGAGGAATCAAATATGGCCCAAAGGCATTGTGCTGAGCTGACTGGATCAATGTAAATTCCATCAACTGTAATGGTGAAGCTAGGTGTTGGGTGAGGTCTTAGAGGGAAACCGAGCGGTTCAGTTTTGGACATGTTTATCTTCAGCTGACGGTGTGCCATCCAGGAGGAAATGGCCAAGAGGCAGTCTGAAATTTGTAACTGAATTTGAGATAAAAGATCAGGAGTGGAGATGTAAATTTGGGTATCATCATCATATAGATGGTACTTGAAGACAAATTAATAAGTTCACCCAATAAAAGGGTGTACAGCGAGAAAAGAACCGGACCCAGAACGGAGCCTTGACGCACCCCCACAGACAGAGGGACTATGGAGGAGATGTTATTGAAAAATGAATGTTGTGAGAGATAGGAGGAGAGCCATGATTTTGGAAACCAAGACTGAGGAGAATTTGAGCAAGAAGAGAATGGTTAACCATGTCAAAGGCAGAGGATACATAGAGTAGTATAAGTATACAAAACTGTCCTTTGGCTTTTGCAGTCTGGAGATCATTAGCCACTCTACAGAGTGCTGTCTCAGTTGAGTGACCGCACCGGAAACCAGACTGCAAAGGGTCCAAAAGATTGTTAGAGTTGAGGAATTTGGTTATTTGGGAGAAGACAAAGCGTTCTAAGAGTTTTGAGGTAAGAGGTAGAAGGGAGACATGTCGATAGTTAGGGAGACAGGAGGGGTAGAGGTTAGGTTTATAGCCTATACTTTTATTAAATGAAGTTGTTTGATGCTATATGATTGCATATATCAAAGCCAGACTTCCTTTGTGGTATTAAAAAACTGTTTACTTTGTTTTATAGAACTGTGGCAAAAAAGAATGTGGCATCAAAATGGAGCACAGCTTAAGGTACAGGAGATATCCTAGAGTTCTGATCTTCTAAAAAAAAAAAAAAAAAAAGAAGAGTGGTATTACATAAGGGTGAAGACTTTTTATGCTTCTAGAAGACATCTACATAAGAAGAACTGTAACGGTTTGTTTTGACACTCAGACCAGTAGGTAAAATAAAACAACGTTTATTGAATGAAAATAAGTACAAATGATCGCCCTCTTCAGGTGACAGCAGCAATTGAAAGTGAATACACAGTACACATAGATTCATTATAATGAATAGAAGGCACACTCAAAATGGTACAGATAATAGTGAACTGGTCCCTAAAGGGTAAATGAGAACAATCAGTCCGACTCAGCTGTGGGGTTTGGCACGCCCGAATGATGTAGTGATAGACTGAGCAAATGTGCACAGCACAGAGTTCATGCAATGGAGGATAGTTGGTGTTCAGTGACCAGCATGAGCTTAGCAGAACAGTGACCCAAACATAGCCCCCGCGGGCGTTCCCAAAGAGACCACTGAGACTGCAAGTGCAAGAGTATGTAGCCTCCACGGGCGTAATCGGAGACTAGCCTGAGATGCAAAGCTGGCGTTTTAGCCCCCACGGGCGTATAACCGGAGACCAAAGTGAGCACAACACAAGCCAATAGCCCCCACGGGCGCAGACCTTCGGATCCTGCAAGAGCTTGGAGCCTAACCTTGCTACCACTCAGAACCAATAGCCGCAATGGATACCTCCGGTAATTAACGTGATACAGAGAGCCTAGGGCACCCAACCGGACCGACAGGACTTGACTACTCTGCAGTTGTGAATCGGAGTCGCTGTCCAAGTTAGCGGCCAACTCAGCAGAAGTAGACTATAAGGTAGAGGCTCTATGAATTGAATGGAGGTTCGGCAAGAGAGAAGCGGCACTGCAAGGGTTAAAGGGTACGTTTAAATCTCCCAGGCTCGGTATGGTAACTAAGCTCTGCAAGCGTATGGAGGCTCGGTACAAGGAGCACAGCTTATGCAAGTCAGCAAGGAGCTCTGCACTAGGAGATGGGTTACACCAGAGTGTAATGGTCACACTGTGTCAGCACAGCACAGCAGGAGTCAGAATGTCGCGGCGGCGGCGACAACAGGCAAACGCAGGTCGCTGGAACAGGCCGTGGTCGATCACGAAGCAGGAAGTCAGCCAGCCGGGTCGTAGCACGTAGGAGGTTCTCAGACAAGCCGGGTCGTAGCACGTAGGAGTTTCTCAGACAAGCAGGGTCAAACACGATCAGGAACACTGGAGCGTAATCAGGACAGGCCAAAGTCGGTACACAGGAATCCAGATACAGGAACACAGCAACAGCAAGACTGGCTCAGAAACACCACGAAAGGGCATCTGACAGATGTGAAAGTCAGGTATAAAAAGGTCACCAGGAGGCGGGCCAAACCAACTCAGCAAATCAAAGTATGCCACAGATGAGAGTGACAGGAGGATCACAGGCACTGTGATCGTACCCCCCTCTCAAAGACCCCCTCTCCCTGCCGGAGGCTTAGGTTTCTGAGGGTATTTAGAGTGGAAGTTGCGCACAAGTCTGGGCGCATGGAGGTCCTTCTGGTCAACCCAAGAGCGCTCCTCCGGGCCATAACCCTTCCAGTGGACCAAGTATTGCAACTTCCCTCTGAGACACCTAGAATCAACAATGCTCTGAACCTCGTATTCCTCTTGCCCCTGGACGTCCACCGGCCCAGGAATTACCGGAGTGGTAGTGTAACGACTGCAAACCAGGGGTTTTAACAGAGACACATGGAACACATTGTGAATATGCATAGACGGTGGAAGTTCCAATGCATAGGAGACAGGATTAATTTTGCGAATGATTTTAAAAGGACCAATAAACCGAGGAGCCAGCTTATTAGAGGGGACCTGCAGATTGAGGTTTCTGGAGGAGAGCCATACCCTGTCCCCAACCTGGAAAGAGACCGCTGGCAGCCGTCTACGATTGGCATATCGCTGATGACGCTGGAAAGACTGACTGAGGGTCCTTTGCACCTGTGCCCAAGTGGAACGGAGCTGCTCCATATGCTCATCCAAAGCCGGAATCTGTTGTGACTGGAACGAGTCCGGGAGCAAACATGGCTGGAACCCATAATTGATTAAGAACGGGGAGCTCCCGGACGATGAGTTAACTGCACAATTCCTGGCAAACTCCGCCCATGGCAACAGGTCGGCCCAATTGTCATGATGATCAGTAATAAAACAGCGCAGGAACTGTTCCAGTCCCTGATTGGCACGCTCAGCGGCTCCGTTGGTCTGGGGATGGTAGGCGGAGGAGAAGGACAATTGAATGCCCATCATGCCACAGAATGCCCTCCAGAACCTGGACACGAATTGACTCCCACGGTCGGAGACCACAACTCTGGGTACCCCGTGCAAGTGAAACAATTCTCTAGCAAAGACCATAGCCAATTCCTGAGCCGATGGAAGCCCCTTGAGAGGCACAAAATGAGCCATCCTGGAGAACCTATCAACCGCCATAAGGATAAATGTATACCCCCTAGAGACTGGCAATTCTCCCAGAAAGTCGATAGACATATGAGACCAGGGCCGTTCTCCATTAGGCACTGGTTGAAGCAGGCCCACTGGGCGATGCCTGGGGGTCTTAGCACGGGCACAGGTGGTACAAGCGGCAGTAAAAGCGGAGCAATCGGCTCTGAGCGTCGGCCACCAGAATAATTGCGAAAGAGACCATACCAGCTGATCCCTGCCGATGTGCCCAGCTGCCCTAGACGAGTGATAGGTTTCCAATAGACGGGTACGGAATGGCTCATCCACAAAGCATTTACCAACTGGAGTCTCAGGTGGAGCCCTAGACTGAGACCCCAAAATCTCCTCTCCCAGTGGCAAAGTTATACTAGTGCGAATAGTAGCCATATTGCGGTGGGGCTGAATGATAGGTACTGGTTCTTCCTCCCTCTCAGTGTCCGACGCGAACTGTTGGGACAAGGCGTCTGCCCTCACGCTCTTAGAACGCGGGAGGTAAGATACTATAAAGTTAAACCGGGACAAAAAGAGTGCCCACCTGGCCTGTCGAGAAGACAACCTCTTAGCCTCAGAGAGATATGTCAGATTCTTGTGATCGGTAAGGATCAGTACTGGGTTCTTGGTACCTTCCAACAGGTGACGCCACTCCTTCAGTGCCAGAATAATGGCCAATAACTCACTGTCGCCAATCTCATAGTGGCTCTGTGCGCTGGACAACTTCTTAGAAAAAAACCCACAAGGTTTCAAGGTACCACCTCCCACAGGACGCTGGGAAAGTACTGCCCCAACCCCAACCTCAGAGGTGTCAACTTCCAAGGTAAATGGCAGGGAGAGATTGGGATGGGACAGCACTGGGGCAGACGCAAAGGCAGATTTTGAGGTCTCAAACGCATTTTCAGCAGCCTCGGACCACTGAGAGGGAGTAGCGCCCTTATGTGTCAAATCAGACAAAGGTTTCACAATTGTGGAAAAGTTACGTATGAATTTTCTGTAATAGTTGGCAAACCCTAGAAAGTGCTGAATCGCTTTTAACCCTTTAGGGCGAGGCCATTGTAATACTGCTGCCAACTTATCCTGGTCCATAGCGATTCCATCTTTGGAGATTACGAACCCCAAAAATGGTACTTGAGACACATGGAATTTGCATTTTTCTAATTTACAAAACAGCTTATTCTCACAAAGTCGCCCAGTGTACGTTCGCCCTGCTGTATCTCCATTAGCCTATCTCCCACAATGGGTTCGCCCAAGCCAATGCTTTGCCTGTTAGTAGCGATATCATGAATCCGACCTCGTTCCGGTCGTTAGGAAATGCCTGGGGCGTTAATTCCAAATAGATCTCCAACTGATTGATAAAGCCCCTGCATAAGGAAGGCTCGCCATCATATCTCAATGGTAACGGAGCCGCTGCCGTTAAGCCTCTGGCACAAGTAGGAGGATCTAGAGGCGGATTATCCGGTGTCAAGACTGGGGAGACCACCAGATTCAGATTAGGCTTGTCTAGGTGTACCGTACGCTCAAGTAGGGTCTGTAGAGCCAGTGCCAACTGATCTAAGTGCTGCTCATGGACATCCATTCTCCAGTGGATGTTTTGTGTGTTACTTTCACCCTTACTGTCTGAGGTCATGGCCCTTTTGTACTGTAACGGTTTGTTTTGACACTCAGACCAGTAGGTAAAATAAAACAACGTTTATTGAATGAAAATAAGTACAAATGATCGCCCTCTACAGGTGACAGCAGCAATTGCAAGTGAATACACAGTACACATAGATTCACTATAATGAATAGAAGGCACACTCAAAATGGTACAGATAATAGTGAACTGGTCCCTAAAGGGTATATGAGAACAATCAGTCCGACTCAGCTGTGGGGTTTGGCACGCCCGAATGGTGTCGTGATAGACTGAGCAAATGTGCACAGCACAGAGTTCATGCAATGGAGGATAGTTGGTGTTCAGTGACCAGCATGAGCTTAGCAGAACAGTGACCCAAACATAGCCCCAGCGGGCGTTCCCAAAGAGACCACTGAGACTGCAAGTGCAAGAGTATGTAGCCCCCACGGGCATAATCGGAGACTAGCCTGAGATGCAAAGCTGGCGTTTTAGCCCCCACGGGCGTATAACCGGAGACCAAAGTGAGCACAACACGAGCCACTAGCCCCCACGGGCGCAGACCTTCGGATCCTGCAAGAGCTTGGAGCCTAACCTTGCTACCACTCAGAACCAATAGCCGCAATGGATACCTCCGGTAATTAACGTGATACCGAGAGCCTAGGGCGCCCAACCAGACCGACAGGACTTGACTACTCTGGAGTTGTGAATCGGAGTCGCCATCCAAGTTAGCGGCCAACTCAGCAGAAGTAGACTATAAGGTAGAGGCTCTATGAATTGAATGGAGGTTCGGCAAGAGAGAAGCGCCACTGCAAGGGTTAAAGGGTACATTTAAATCTCCCAGGCTTGGTATGGTAACTAAGCTCTGCAAGAGTATGGAGGCTCAGTACAAGGAGCACAGCTTATGCAAGTCAGCAAGGAACTCTGCACTAGGAGATGGGTTACACCGGAGTGTAATGGTCACACTGTGTCAGCACAGCACAGCAGGAGTCAGAATGTCGCGGCATCGACAACAGGCAAACGCAGGTCGCTGGAACAGGCCGTGGTCGATCACGAAGCAGGAAGTCAGCCAGCCAGGTCGTAGCACGTAGGAGGTTCTCAGACAAGCCGGATCGTAGCACGTAGGAGTTTCTCAGACAAGCAGGGTCAAACACGATCAGGAACACTGGAGCGTAGTCAGGACAGGCCAAAGTCGGTACACAGGAATCCAGATACAGGAACACAGCAACAGCAAGACTGGCTCAGAAACACCACGAAAGGGCATCTGACAGATGTGAAAGTCAGGTATAAAAAGGTCACCAGGAGGCGGGCCAAACCAACTCAGCAAATCAAAGTATGCCACAGATGAGAGTGACAGGAGGATCACAGGCACTGTGATAGTACCCCCCTCTCACAAAGCAGGAAGTCAGCCAGCCAGGTCGTAGCACGTAGGAGGTTCTCAGACAAGCCGGGTCGTAGCACGTAGGAGTTTCTCAGACAAGCCGGGTTGTAGCACGTAGGAGGTTCTCAGACAAGCCGGGTCAAACACGATCAGGAACACTGGAGCATAGTCAGGACAGGCCAAAGTCAGTACACAGGAATCCAGATACAAGAACACAGCAACAGCAAGACTGGCTCAGAAACACCACGAAAGGGCATCTGACAGATGTGAAAATCAGGTATAAAAAGGTCACAAGGAGGCGGGCCAAACCAACTCAGCAAATCAAAGTATGCCACAGATGAGAGTGACAGGAGGATCACAGGCACTGTGATAAGAACCCTCAGAGGTGTCAGACCTGAAGTGTTTCCATAACAGTCTTAATGAGTCCCTCAGCAGAGGGAAGAGTCCCCATAGGAGTAGGAAGAATTCATATCCTCATATCCCCCCCCCCCTTCCTCATCTTCCCCTTCAGACAATTCCTCCTCTGAGGAAGCTCCTATGATCTGAGGAACACTCTGATATATAGGGAACACATATTTAAAGGTTGTGGGGGACTTCAAGGACTGCAGCACCCCCTGAAGGGAGAGAGATCCTGAATACTCTCTAGGAGGCCCTGTTTGGTATGACGAACAGTAAGTGAGGGGGGTAAGGGACACCCCTGAGTACTTAGCCTTAGATTTACTCCCATGCCCTTTAGAATCCGACATCCTGACAGTAAAAGTGTCTCACACTAGAGGACACTACCAGTAACTATTCCCAGAATAGCAAATCACCCAAGGAAGCCCAGGAAAGACACTTATCTGGCAGGTGAAGGCTTAATCTGGAGAAAGAGAGCAAGAATATGCCTCTGCATAGGATAAGCAAGAGAAGTAAAATGGCGGATGCAAAACTAACAGCCAGTTGGAAGAAAGACTGCAAAACGGGCATTCTGGGAAACAATCTTCTCAGTAGCTGTTGCCTAACAATGCCTACTCCAACCATTGAATCACCCCGGGCCCCCTGGACACTCATGATGTGAACCGGATGAAAGGGCATGAAGAGACAAGAAGATCCCTCTCTGACTTCTATATGTCAAACAATTGAGAAATAAGTCCGAATAAAAGCTTGCACCTAGAAGTCAATGGAACAAAGATGGTGGTGTGGGCTCCCGTTCTTAAAGGAGCTGCAGTAGATATTCAGGCAAAAGTATAAAGAAACCCAAAGATCCAAAACCCCCAGGGAACATGTGTGGGGAACCTAAAAAGGAGGCCCAAGACATGGGAAAACAAAAACCAGACCAACAGCAACCCAAACTACAGAAAACAGCAGGGAAAGGGTTACACCTATAAACGGCAGATATCCTTGCTCCAGACCCTGGTAACGAACACTGATAAATGAAATTTCCCAACAAAGTAGCAGGAGCCAACAAAGACTCAAGAGATCCTCTGTATGGAGAGGCATAGGACTGGGACAATGTGGACCAAAGGCACTCAAAGGGTTACTCACCAGTCTTCGTTCTTCAGGTTATCATTGTAAGTGAGAGAAAGCAGAGCTTCAAGATACCCCAAGAGGTGTGTGTGTGGGGGAGGACTAAGCAGCAAGGGTCCACACAGCACCTGTACATGGGTCAGTCCACTCGAGGGGAAGGCTAGTAATGGTAACCTGGTTAGAGAACAGTTTGTTGATGAACAACTGGGTGTGGCATTGAGAAGAAAGAAGGGAGAAGACTTCTTATGCCTCTATAAGTTATCTGCAGAGGAGGACACCTCATCAGATATGGCAGAGGCCTGATTCTTGTAGGTCCAAGATGCCCCAATGTAGCGAGTGGAATGAGCTGTGACCCTGAAGGGCACAGGCCTCTTCTTCAGTTCGTAAGCCTTACGAATAGTGGACTTAATCCAAGAAGCCATAATCACTTTAGACGCAGGCTTCCCTGCCCTGGGGCCCTCTGGAATGATAAGAGCATCAGATTGACGCAAAGACTCAGTACGGTGCACATAGAACCTGAGGCAGCGCACAACATCCAACAAGTGAAGATCCCTTTCCTTGTCAGAAGAAGGGTCAGGGCAGAGGGAAGGAACCACAATCTCCTGACTGATATGGAACTCCAATACAACCTTTGGAAGAAACGCTTGCGAACTGCGAAGCACGGCTTTATCTTGTGAAACACCAAAAAAAAGGTGGTTTGTAAGGCAAGGTCTGGAGCTCCACCACATGGCGAACAGACACTATCGCCAGAAAAAAAGGCACTTTCCGCATCAACAGGCACAGAGAAATAATAGCCAAAGACTCAAGGGGAGGGCACTGAAGGACACCCAAAACCAAGTTAAGATTCCACTGAGAAGCAGGGGACTTAGACACCGGACGGGTATGACCAACACCCTGGAAGAACACTTTGACATCAGGAAGAATGGCAATGTGCCTCTGGAAGAAAACAGAGAGAGCAGAAGTCTGAACCTTAAGGGAGCTCAAACTGAGACCCTTATCCACACTGTCCTGAAGGAAGGAAAGGACCATAGGGAGATGAATCTCCTGATAAAGATCCTATCATCAAACCGAGAGAGAAATGTAGAACAGACTCTATGGTAGGCCTTGGAGGAACACGCTTACGGGCACTAAGCATAGTAGCCAATACACCAGATGAAAAAACTTTTCTTCCTCAAAGCTGAGGATTCAACCTCCGTGCTGTCAAAAACCAGAAGATGAATGTCCTCCTTCCACAGCTATCCCTGTAAGAGAAGATCCGGACGAGGAGGAAGCCTGAAGTGGTCTGACACTGACAGATCCAGAAGCTCTGGGAGGCCAAAACGGAGCAATCAGAATGACTGGACAGCGCTCCAGACGTAGCTTCCTCATAACCCTGTGCAGCATTGGAACAGGAGGTTCTGCCTTACGCCCGGCATTTGCCACTGCATGGGTGAATAGGGCCGTGGCCATCTGGACTGCACAGCTTACCTTGGCTATTCACCAGGGGGCTTCTACTTCTGAACTGCTGAAAAGCAACATTATGTCTCTGTTGCTCTGTTTGACACAGTCCGTATGATTGCCTGGGCTACTTCTATGTCTGTGTTTGCCAGACAGGCTCTTTGGCTCAAGATCTGGTCTGCTGATACCACATCAAAAAAGACACTATTATCATTTCCTTTTCAAGGTTCCTCCATATTTGGGCCTGAGCTTGAAGATCCCATCAGCGGAGCCACTGGAGGTAAAGGTACTCTGCTTCCAGTGGTCCACAAGTCCTCCTACAAGCCCAAGGCTTCCAAACCTTCTTTGGAATGACTCGCCAATTCCGGGTACCCGACCTCTGGTGGGAGGACTCTTGAGCCACTACTTTTCCACCTGAGAAAAAGGTACTAAAGATTGTCTTTAAGACTGGGACTGAATGTAAGGAATTGTGACTGAACTACGTAAGATCATACGCGTAGAGGCAAACTTGATCTTGATAAGTATTATCAACTCCCAAACCCAGTATTTTCTCAATCTGCCTCATCAGATCTGCCAAGGGTTCAATACATAGTGCAAATATTAACTGAAATAAAGGACATCCCTGTCTCCTTCACTTTTGTATTGGGATCCTCCCATTTTCTAAGCCATATTTCTTATAATGCTATAACAGTCATGCTGATCACAATTCAGACAATTAGTAATGTGTCCCACTAGCCCAAAATGCCCAAGCTTGTGTCTCATAAAATTACAATTAACTATATCAAATGTTTTGCAGATATCAAGTGAAAGTAGAACTCCATTGTTTGTCTTATTGCGTCTTCAGCCACCCAGGATATTAAAAACTCTCCCAACATTATCAACACTATGTCTACCTGTCTTGTTCGTGCTTGATGGGTGCTCCTCACAATTCTTTGCCTCCCTAAGTATAAGGGCATCCCAGGCATGGGCCCTTGCTTCCATGTGCCTAAAGGGATTCAGCTGCACCACACTGACGAGGCCCACATAGGCCGAAACGTACGTCTGTGGTTATGCTGTTTCACTCGTTCGTAAAGGATTTGCCTTACATTTCAGAGCTGGACTATTTGTGGGCGGGGCCAGTCTGATATGGATATGGAGATTTCCTCTTTGCAATGGCACATGGGAGTGAAAAACGCGAGTTGTAGCACCATTGAGAGGCTACAATGCCTAGAACAAGACACTTTATCTTGTTCGTGCTTGATGGGTGCTCCTCACAATTCTTTGTCTACCTGAAACAAAGCCCATCTGGTCTTTGTCTATTAAAAGGGGAGAAAGGCCCCAATATTTGGCTAATAATTTGGATAATATTTTAAGGTCACGGTTCATTAAATTTATAGTTCGTTAGCCATCTACCTCTCCTACATTTTTACCTAGTTTCTCAATGACTGGAATAGTCGCCAAGTTGGCCTCTATCTATTTTACCCCAATTTAGAATATTCTGCAAAAAAATTTGATAAATGCAGATATATTTCTGTGGCAAAAACATCATAATAAAGATTAATTAATCCATACGGACACATTTTTTTTTTTTTAATTCTAAAATTATGGCAGCAATTTCCTCTATAGCAAGGAGTTAACATAGTAAATTAGGTTGAAAAAGACTCAAGTCCATCAAGTTTGACCTTTGCCTCATAACCAGAGAAATGAGAATTATATAGCTTTCATGCTACCAAATAAGTTAGCCTTTATCAGACCTTCCTGTTTTTCCTACTAATTATCACGGTGCCCGTGATTGCTGCCTTTTTGTGTCAGTTACCTGTAGGGGGCTCTCCATTGGCTGTCTGCCTTCAGCCCGCCCTGCATTGCCTATTTAGACTGAGCCTGGGCACCCTTTGGTTGCCCTTTCGTGTTGTCTCTATGCTGCTCGCATCTCCATTATGTTCCTGAGCTTCCTGGGCCCCTCGCTATGTTCCTGCTAACCTGAGATTGTCAAGTTCCTGAGTTACCAGTTCAGTGGTTCCTGTTTCCGTTCCTGATCCGGTTGGAGTTGCCGTTGTGTCGCTGCTTCCTGCTGCCAGTCCCCGCTGCCATTCCTGATCCGGTTGACTGTCTGGAGTGCTGGTTCCTGTTTTCACCTGCTGTGCTCCTTAATCAAGTTCGCCTGTAGTCAGCTATTGCTCCCTGGTCGCCTTGGCGACATTTCTACTCCTTGCTGGTTAATTCAGTACGCGGGTACTGGTTCGCTCCACAGCCACCCGGCTGCTGTTGCATCGATAGTGATTGTGTTCCCAGTACGCGGGTACTGGTTTGCTCCACAGCCACCCGGCTGCTATTGCACTATAGCGATTTGGGTTCACAGTACGCGGGTACTGGTTCGCTCCACAGCCACCCGGCTGCTATTGCACGATAGCGATTATTGAGTGTTCCCAGTATGCGGGTACTGGTTCGCTCCACAGCCACCCGGCTGCTATTGCACGATAGAGATTTGTGTTCCCAGTACATGGGTACTGGTTAGCTCCACAGCCACCCGGCTGCTATTGCACGATAGCGATTTGGGTTCATAGTACGCGGGTACTGGTTCGCTCCACAGCCACCCGGCTGCTATTGCACGATAGCGATTAGTGTTCCCAGTACGCGGGTACTGGTTCGCTCCACAGCCACCCGGCTGCTATTGCACGCTAGAGATTTGTGTTCCCAGTACGTGGGTACTGGTTAGCTCCACAGCCACCCGGCTGCTGTTGCAAAATATGTGTTTTGTGTCCGCAGTACGTGGGTACTGGTTCGCTCCTTAGCCACCCGGCTGCTGTTGCACCTTTTGAGACTTGTGCTTCCAGTACACGGGTACTGGTTTGCTTCATCTGTTACCGGTTGCTGTGCACCGGAAGAGTGATGGTTTCCCCAGTACGCGTGCACTGGTTTGCTCCACCAACTACCGACTGCCGTTGAACCGGTACAGTCTATGATTACAATACGTGGGTACTAGATCGCTCCTATTCACCGGCTGCTGTTGCACCGGAAGAGAGATTGGTCTCCCCAGTACGAGGTACTGGTTTGCTCCACCACATCTGAGTCTATTGTACAGGTTTAGAGTTACTGTGTCCCCAGTACGCGGGTACTGGTTCTCTCTATGCTGGTTATAGCTGTCAAGTCCTAGGCAGCTCCATTGGTTCTCCAGTACGCGGATACTGGTGGTCTCCTGCAATTCCTTGGCTTGCCACTTGCGCTCATTTAGCCTCTACATGTCATCCTTGTGACTGTTGTTGCCACCTAGACAGTCACTGAGGCTTTAGTGGTTGCCACCCACTCCGTATTAGGCTGCCTTGCCCGGTATATTGGTAAGGCCGGTAGAACCTACTCCTCTTTGTACCATCTTGGGTTGCCTTACCCGGTATTGGCAAGGCCGGTAGAGCCTTTATACTTGCTGTCTGCCTATAGGCTGCCTTGCCCGGTATATTGGCAGGGCCGGTAAAGCCAACTATCCTTTGAGTACCAGTCCTGGCTGCCTTGCCCGGTATATTGGCAGGGCCGGTACAGCCTACTAATTATCCGTGTACTAGTCTCCTGGCTGCCTTGCCTGGTATATTGGCAGGGCCGGTAAAGCCTACTAATTATCCGTGTACTAGTCTCCTGGCTGCCTTGCCCGGTATATTGGCAAGGCCGGTAGAGCCTATCTATTCCTTGTACCAACTTTCTGGCTGCCATGCCCGGTATATTGGCAGGGCCGGTAGAGCCAACTATCCTTCGAGTACCAGTCCTGGCTGCCTTGCCCGGTATATTGGCAGGGCCGGTAGAGCCAACTATCCTTTGAGTACCAGTCCTGGCTGCCTTGCCCGGTATATTGGCAGGGCCGGTAGAGCCTACTAATTATCTGTGTACTAGTCTCCAGGCTGCCTTGCCCGGTATATTGGCAAGGCCGGTAGAGCCTATCTATTCCTTGTACCAACTTTCTGGCTGCCTTGCCCGGTATATTGGCAGGGCCGGTAGAGCCTGTATCGCTATTATTATTGCTTTTCCTGTCATTGCAGTATATATGTATGAACGTGTATGAGATCCTATGGGACTGTCTTAAACTTTTCAATAAAGTTGTGTTTTTACCAAACTTTGCGTCTGAAAGTCTTAACAAACCGTGACACTAATACACAGTATAACCCCGTATGTTCTCTTTTGAAAGAAATATATCTAATCTTCTCTTAAATCTATCAATTCTATCGGCATCACCACATCCTTGGGCAAGGAATTCCATAATTTAACAGAGCTTACTGTAAAAAACCCCTTCCTCTGCTGAAGTTGAATCCTCATTTCCTCTACTCTCAAAGGGTGTCCCCTGGTTATTTGAGCAGGCCTTTGAATGAATAGCTCAGTTCAGAGATCCTTGTATTGATCTCTCATATACGTGTACATTGTGATAAGATCTCCTCTTAGTCGTCTTTTCTCTAGAGTAAAGTTTGTCTAATAATTCCACATCCGTCAAGTCCTCCACTCCCTTAATTTTGTTGCTCTCCGCTGTACCCTCTCTAGTTCTAGTATATCTTTTTTCAGAACTGTTGCCCAAAACTGCACTGCATATTCGAGGTGAGGTCTTACCAATGATTCGTACAATGGCAATATGTTGTGTAAGGGATAGTGTTTTGGTGATCTCCTCACAGTGAGTTGGGGGTTGTTATCCACTCTTGCTTCAGTAACCTCTTTTATGCAAGACAGGACTTTGCTTTTGCTACTGCTATTTGACACTGTTCCCAAGTTTGTCATTAAAAGGATTCCCAGGTCTCTGTTTAGCAACAAGCCCCCTGAAATGATTCCATTAAGTTCATAAGTAGCCTTGGGATTATTTCTTCCCAAATGCATGACTTCACACTTTCCCACATTAAACGTCATATTCCATTTCTTTGCCCATTCTGCCATTTAATGTAAATCCCTCTGTACAGAACAAATATCCTGTTCTGAATTTATTACCATGCATAATTTAGTGTCATCTGCAAATATTGATATTTTGCTTTCTATATTCTCCAGGTCATTTATAAACATGTTAAAAAGCAGCGGGACTAATACTGAACCCTGAGGTACGCCTCTCTCATCTTTAACTGTATTGGAGAATTGTCCATTTACAACCACACACTGTTCCCTATCCTTCAACCAGTTTTCTATCCAATTGCAAAGTTTATCTCCTAGCCCCAATTTCCTTATTTTATACCCCAGCCTTCTGAGTGGAACCATATTAAATGCCTTTGCAAAATCTAGATATACATCAACTGCCTTAGGTTGCTACTTACTTCCTCGTAAAAGCTGAAAAGATTAGTTTGGCATGATCTATTCCTCATAAACCATGTTGATTTCTGCTATTAACCTTATTGTGATGTAATCCTGAATATAATCCCTTCTAGCAGTTTTCCTACTACAGTGGTTAAACTCACAGGTTTATAATTGCCAGGTTCTGATTTAGTTCCTTTCTTACTTAAAGGCACTACATTGCCTTTAAGCCAATGTTTTGAGGGGTCTTGCTAACACTGAGTTCCTGGAGAACCCTTGGATATAAACCATCAGGATCTGGTGCTTTGTCAGTCTTAATTTTGATCAGTTTCCTATAACCTCTTATTGTGTTAACCCAATATCTGATAATGGTATGGTTTTATTTGTTACATGTTGAGGCTTTTTTACCATTCCTTGCTCCCTTGTATATTCTGATGCAAAGAGTGTTTAAAACATCGGCCTTTTCCTTACTCTCTCTAATCAACTCACCCATCTCATATTTTTTAAAGATCCATTGCAGTCCCTCTTAACCCTTTGAGTGCCAGAGGGGTACGCAACGCATTGCTTTGCAATGCGTTGCGTACCCCTCTGGCACTCAAAGGGGTAAGTTTTTTTGCTATTTATGTATTTGAAAAACATTTTTGGATTAATATTGCTGTTCCTTGCAATTCAAGTTTCATTATCTATTTTTGCCAACCTAATTGCCTTTTTGCAATCTTTGTCGCACTCCCAGTATTACAAGAAAGAATGTCCTGTTCCTACAGATTTAAATACTTAAAATGCCTTTTTTCCTTGCCATTTCCTTCTTTACATTTGCAGTTAATCACATGGGCTGTGATCTACTTATTGTGCATTTGTTCCCCACTAGTATACTGATGAATACATTTCTGCAATCTAAATTACAATTTTGACCATTTTTCCTCAGTATTTTTGCCTTTAAATAAAGTATCCCAGTCTATGTGTTCCATTGATGTTCTTAACAATTTGAAGTTAGCTTTTTAAAATTAAGAGTTTTGTTTGAACCTATACATTTTTGCTTTGCCAAACTGATCTCTAATGTAACCATGTTGTGATCACTGTATCCCAAACGTTCACCTACTTTAAAGGGATAGTAACACTTCGTTTTAACTTTATTTTATTTTGTAGGCATTAAAAGAACATGAAGAACGATATAAGTCTTATCTCTCAAACCTTTATGGTTTATGAGATATTCACAAGCAAAGTTCCCCGCCCCTTTTACCTATTGTAAGCCATCTCTTCTGAGATGTGAATCTAGTTGTATGACCAGACAGATAACAGAAGGGGACAATTTTCTTTGTATGAAAACAATGAAAGCCCTTCCCCCCTTGACCAGTTTTTCAGCTTTTTCCCTTATCTTAATTGAAGATTGTCCCTCTCTGCAGTCTACCTGGGCACTTCCCTTCTGATCTGGTTGAACAGGGGGGGGATACTTTGTTTGTGAATATCTCTTAAACCATAAAGGTTTGAAAGATAAGACTTATATCATTCTTCATGTTTTTTTAATGCCTACACAATAAAATAAAGTTAAAACGAAGTATTACTATCCCTTTAATATTGGATACCATGTCTATGTGATTCATTATCATTAGGCCCAATACATTGTTATTTCTTGTAGGCACTTTGTAACGGTTTGTACGACACTCAGACACAGTAGGTTAGAATAAAACACAGTTTTATTAAAAGACACAATGAGAATACCCACAATGGGCTATAGTGTATCACAGTGGAATAGACAGGAAAATATAAATCAAGGACATATGCCCACACAGGCCCAGTATACAATGGAATAAGGTTAGATACTGTCACAGGTCAGGCATAACAAGGCAACTGCAGCACAGCATGGGTTAAAGTTCATAGATAGCAATCAGTCTCTGATGTGGTGTGTTTGGCAACACCCAGTATTATGGTAAAGGTTATCAAGAGACTGTGGTGCGAGATGTGGAAGCACCTAAGTCTGCAAAGCAGGACTGAGACTATACCCTCTGCTGTAGCAATAACGGAGGCCACAATACTCTGCTAGAGCTAGAACAGACTTGAGCCACAGGCACCCGACCGGTGCTGTAATGGAAGCACAATACTCTGCAAGAGCTAGTGGATTTGAGCCACAGGCACCCGACCGGTGCAGTAACGGAAGCACAGTACTCTGCAAGTGCTGGTAATATTGAGCCAATGGCACCCTGCCGGTGCTGTAGCGTAGGCAACCATACACAGCAAGAGCTAACGGAACGCAACTACGGCTTACTACCGGAGCGGTAATCAGAGGCAAAAATAGCTCTGCAAAAGTAACGGAAGGCTCAGTGGTAATCGAAGGCAACAGTGCTCTGCAAGAGTTAACGGAAGGCTCAGTGGTAACGGAGGCAACAGTGCTCTGCAAGAGTTAACGGAAGGCTCAGCAGTAATGGAGGCCACAGGGTTACTCAGTCTGGCTAGGCCAGTCAAGCGGAAGTAAGAATGTCGCCCAGGCGACACAGAGAACAGGAGCAGGATAGCTGGGCCGGATATCAGCGCAGGAACGTCAGACAAGCCGGGTCAGGTCAGAGAACAGGAACGTCAGCCAGGCCAGGTCGAATCATGGAGCAGGAACGTCAGGCAAGCTGGGTCAGGTCACGGAGTAGGAACGTCAGCCAGGCCGGGTCTAATCACGGAGCAGGAACCAGAGGAGTAGTCAAACTGGCCAAGTCGATACACAGGAACGCAGGAACACAGTAGCACTGGTACAGGAACACCACGAAAGGGCAACTGACAGGTGCCAGAGGCCCGGTATAAGAAAGCCGTACTGGGCGGGCCAAACTAAGCTCAGCAAATGGGAGCGCAACACACAGAGAGTGACAGAAAAAAGCACGGGCACCGTGATACACTTCCACCATTTGTGTCATGTAGCTATCCTTAAGCATGGTCACAAACCTGCTTCCCTTAGCACTCTGAAAGGTCTCTTGTTTCCAGTTGATTTCTGGATAGTTAAAATCTCACATAATTATAGTATGCCCAAAGTGCACAGCTTTTCTCATCTGCAATAGCAGTTGGGCCTCAACATTCTCATCAATATTTTGTGGTTTGTAGCATGTACCGACCAACAACATTTTTTTACCTTGCATGCCACAGTTAGCCTCAGTTTGTGGAGTTCTCTATGTCCCTGTTTAAAGATGGTAGCTTTATACTATTAACGAGTTTCACAAACGTCGCAAACCTCTGAGAATTTTGGTAGAACTGCCCATAAAACTCCTCATATTGCATGTTTTAAATTGGAGCTTGTACCTATTTGGGGGCCACAATTTAATTTCTTAATCAGATTAATACGCTTAGTTGGGGTTAAGCTGATGAACCATATGTGTATGTGGCTTGTTTCCCATAGATCAAAAAATTGGCATAGGTTTGACAGAAATGTTATCTGCCATTACGTCTAACAAAAGATCTAATTGTTCCTTAACCCCTTAACGTTCATTAACGTGCCAGAACTGTCACTGTTATTTTTATGTTAATTACCAGTGACGGTCCTCGTACGTCACATACTTTTTACTCACAGAGCTATGAGTAATAGCGGGGACTAAAGTTGATCGCTCCAAGACTGGAGCAATCTCTATCAGTCCCCCATTCGGCATGCTGGCACACGTAATCAGTCGCGTGGGCCGGCACGTCAAAGTTTTCTGTCACACACCCTGGGACCGCTGGTCCTTAAGGGGTTAATTGAACAAACATCTTTGGCCAGTTTTGTCTTTGCAACAAGGACTCAAGTTTGCATTGTAATGAATTAATGGCTTCAGTTCTATTTCGTAATCTTTTTCTTAGCTAACCTTATTATCTGACTACGGTCTTATGAGCCTGACAAACGTACATGGGGTGCTGACCATTGGGTTGAGATTAATTTTCTTGGAAAATGTAATAAAAGTGTCAATTATTTTGAGTGTCTTTTGAGCAAGTAACATGAGTTTGTTAGTCTTACACCTTGGTACCCTCAAAGATCCCAAATTAGACTTTGTCCATAGGGATATTGAAAAATGATCTGACCAGACTTGTGGACTAAATTTTACATATTATTTCTCTAATAATGTCCTGATCCACAAAATAAAATACATTCTGGAAGGAAATGCTCCACCAGAAGGAAAAATAGTAAATTCCCTCCCCCCATGGGTACAAGACCCTCGAAGGATCGATCACCTCCAGACTATCCATGAGAACAATTTTTCAGGAAATTGTGTATCTTGTCCATATAGATATTGGAATAACTCTGTGGATGTACCATTAATATCATTACAAGTCTCTATAATACTGTTAATTCTAATATTCGTTCTCCTCTCGTTGACCAAGCTTTCCATATTTATTGTTAAATCAGAAATAACAACATACATACTTTCTACATTTCATCTGTTTTCCAATATCAACTCATTATGCTTTTCCACTTCAGAGGACAATTCTGTAGTTTAACGAATATTGCATTGATGTCCTAGCTATAGGAAGTGAGTCCTCGGTGTTAGATGTATCTATGGGAGAATATGCAACATTCAACTTGGTAGCTCACTTCACGGAAGAAGATTTGTGTTTATGTCTTCCCTCACCTTCTCCTTCTGTAGACATGTTTACTATGAAAAATGTAGAGGATCTAGGGATGAAAATCATGGGGAAATAATAAAAATATTGAGCTGGATCATAAAAGTATCGGGGATGAAGGACGGAGCTGATGCGCTAAGTGACTATCGCCATTGGCCACCCAGCGCAAGACCGCCCATACTCATACGAGTGCATTTTATGTGTCTTTTTATTGCGTGAATTTACGTATACTATTTGACATCCTTTTGTGTCTGATATGGGCTTAGCCATACAATTACATATGGTCAAGTCCATATCCGGTATGGGCTTTGTATGCTAAGGTAGAATATGATGAATTGCTGTAAATAAATATGTTACAGACAAAGGATTCATTCATATTGTGTACTAAACTAAATAAACTTACCTACTGAATAATATGAAGTGTTCTATATTGAGAGATGTAGCCATAGTTACATGTATCTACTGAGCACGTGATCTAAGATTTCATGTGATCTAAGATTTTCATGAAATGTATAGACTCCATTTTGTAACTATATCTGTAATGCTAAAATGCAAAGTGTGATTTCTCCCTGTGAGGCAGTTTTCTAAACACTAAATGGCAAACAGACAAAGTAAAAGAGGAGAAAAAGTGAGGCAAACTCACTGCATGAAAAAAATATCCCACTGATTAATTGAGGCTTTTTTTTTATAATTCAAAGTTTATTGATTTATCAGCTTAAGGAAGGATACAGACAGAAGAAGGGGGACAAAGAGGTGCAAATACAACAAGGAAGAACAAAGAAAAAGTACAACAAAGATAAAAAGGGTACAACCGAAACAATGCAGCAGAAAATGACAACTGTGCAAAACCACAATAATTCACCTGCTCGGTGGCATGAAGGAGAGAGAGAGAGAGAGACAGAGAGAGGGAAAAAAAGGGGGGGAGTTACAGAGGGGAGAGAGAGAGAGAGAACGCTCAGGGAGGCTCAGTCCGTGGCTATCAACGGATAAGCAAACTTTGGTGGAACTCAGTGGGGGAACCACCAGATCTGGAGGTAGGCAAGTGAAGAACAGTGAATGTATGCAGTTAGCTTCTCCATCCTAATCAGCCTCCATATATGGCCATCGAAGGGTGCTCGGCTTGGTGGCAAAGATTTCCAATACTGAGCAATGTGACATCGAGTCATAGAGCAGACCCGAAAGATCAGTTTATTAGCGGGTCGGGAAAGGGTAGGAGTACGGAACAACCTGTTAAGCA
The DNA here is from genome assembly GCA_037306005.1 of Rhinophrynus dorsalis. Taxonomy (NCBI): domain Eukaryota; kingdom Metazoa; phylum Chordata; class Amphibia; order Anura; family Rhinophrynidae; genus Rhinophrynus; species Rhinophrynus dorsalis. The sequence goes on along the minus strand of CM074719.1, from coordinate 611,282,301 downwards.
GGGTAGTCTACAGGTTGGGGGATACATTGATCCCGAGAGCCGAGCTCAAGAGCCAGAATAAATATGACCAGAGATCACACACCGAGGGGCAGGACCACTACATGTGTAAATAAGTGCCTTCTTGGCCACAGCCTCAGGAGCACAGATGGGTAGTGGAAGGGAAGATATGATGAAGTCTGGTAGGGAAGTAATACCATCTAGCTAATACCTTATAAGCGTTTTCCTTCACCAGTAAACAGGGAGTTAAGCTGCATACATTAGTCATAATATGATTCTATTCCTCGGAGTCCAGGGTCTCACCCAGTTCTGATTCCCAGAGAGCACGGCAAGGAGGCGGGTGCAGGTACAGAGTCAAGACAAGGTGGGCATAAATTTTAGAGATAGCACTTTTACTGGATTGAGGTAAAGAGCATAAATGTTCAAAGAGAGTCCTACCTGGGGGAGGAGCCCTATTGAAATAGGAGAGAGCAAAATGTCTAACTTGGACAAAGTGGAACACCTTGCCGGATGGAGCACTATGTTTTTCCCTAAACTGATCCCACGAGAGAGGAGTGTTCAAGAAAAGTATACTCTTGTAATGCCCTTTTCCCTCCACCACTTAAATTGTTGAGGGACAAAGTGTAGGGCTGCAGGACACCATTTCCTGGGGCAGAGAAGGAATCCACAGCAAGTTAACTGCGGGAGGGGATCCGCACCGATGTTTCCAAAGTAACCCACCACGGTGTCTGACAGGGAAGATGCATTTGGATCACCTTAGCGAACTGTGTAGCCTTATAGTAAGACCAAAGGTGCGGAACCAACAAGACCCCTTTGCGTTGATGTTTATAAAGCAATCCGGAACCAAGACAAGGACGCTTAAAGCCCAAATAAACCACATGACGTGTTGTTGGAGCATTTAAATATCCCGGAGTGGGATGGGGACAGCCAAAGATTGAAACAAATATAAAAGCTTGGGCAGCAGTGACATTTTGACTGAATAGATCCAGCCAAACCAGGAAATGTGATAGGTGTGCTATTTACATAGATCCGCATGGACGGACTTAAGTAAGGGGGTAAAGTTTGCCTTATAAAGGGAAGAGTGAGAGGCCATGAGATTAATACCTAAGGAGGATATTGTAGACACGCTTCAATGGAAATCAAAGTTCAGGGCGAGTAATTTTTGTAAGGGCACCAACAAAGAGACTTTTAAGGCCTTGCATTTAGAGTGGTTCACTTTGAATCCCCAGATGGAAGCGAAGGAGTTAAGAAAGGAGTAGAGATTCAGTAAGAACGTCATTGGGTATGACATAGTGAGCAGGATATTGTCCTCAAATAGACTCCGCTTATAGTCCTCCGTCCCTACGGTTAACTCTTTAATATCTGGGCACTGGCGAATAACACATGCTAACAGTTCTATACATAATGCAAACAAGAGGGGAGAGAGGGGGCAACCCTGCAGAGTCCCGCTATGTATTGGGAAGGTGTCAGAGTTGCGGCCAGTGACCGAGACCGCCGCCGTCGGTCCGGCATAAAGGGACATGATGCCCCTAAGAATAGGACCCGAGAAGCAGAAAGAATCTATAACTGCCCACATATAGTCCCCAGTCAATCCTATCAAAGGCTTTCTCTGCATCCAATGTAAGGAGCATCACTGGAACGGAGTGGGCCCGAGCCAGATGGACAAGGTTAAGGACCCGGCGGATGTTATCAGGCGCTTCCCTACCAGGGATAAAGCCTTCCTGGTGCGGGTGCCCCAAATCGGGGAGAGAAGCGTAGAGCCAAGACTTTCGCAAAGAGCTTTATATCGAAATTGATGAGCGAGATCGGGCAGTAGTTAGCCCAAGAATTCAGATCCTTACCTTCTTTTGGGGTAACCACTATCCGGGCAAGTAGCATCTCCGCTGGTGGTTTATCACCCTCCATAAAAGAATTATATAGTGTAGCCAGATGCAGAAGAAGGGTGGCCTGATAGGCTTTAAAGTAAACCGTGGTGTAACCATCTGGTCTGGGTGCTTTGGATGATTTGAGGGTCTGCAAGGTGGCAGCTATTTCCTCAACAGAAATGGGGGCGTTTAGGGACTGTAAAACATCCTGAGACAGGGTAGCAAAAAGTCATGGAGACGGGATTGTGTCGTCGGAGAGAACTGCACCTTATGGCCATCATAAAGAGGGCTGTAGAACTCTGCGAAAGCCGATGCAATCTCTGAAATTTTATATGTTAGGGTACCCGAGTGAGGGATAACAGACCAAATCGTACGGAATTCAATTTGTTGCTTAAGTTCAGCCGCCAAAATTGCATCAGGCATATCACATTTCTTAAAGTATAGCTGATGGGTCCAGTGCAAAGCTCTAAGAATCTCACGGGACAGCAATAAGTTGTACTCACCCCATAAAAGGTGAAGCAGATTAGACGTCATGGGAACAGCTTTATGAGCCTGTTCAGCCGTATGTAACAAAGCAGAAAGCTTTCTAAGTTCCTCCTCTCTGACACGCTTCAACCGGGAAGCAGTTGCAATGAGCTTGCCCCTCATAACGGCCCGGTGTGCAGTCCACAAAGTACAATGGCAATATCGGGAGACACGTTAAAATCAAAGTATTCTTCCAAAGACCGCAATAAGTCAGACCAGATCGCAGGGTCAAGCAGTAAGGAGTCGTTGAGCCGCCAAGATGGTGAGCCGGATGCACAGGAGAAACCGGAGAAGGAGCATTCGACAATGGAATGGTCTGACCAGGTGAGGTCATGAATCTTGGCTGAGCATAACCCGTCTGTCAGAGATTGATTAGCAAAGAGATAATCAATTCGGGAGTAGTGCCCGTGGGGATGAGAAAAGAATGTGTAGTCTCTGGTTTTGGGGTGTAATAACCGTCAACAATCATGTAAGGTGTGAGATTGCACTAGGTCGGTAAGAAATCTTGACTTCTGTGGTATACCCTGTCCAGATGGAGGGGCAGAGCGATCCAGAACCGGATCCATCAAAGCGTTGAAGTCACCTCCAACCAAGAGAAAAGACATCAGGACCTGATCAAGAAGAACAGAAATCAGTGAGTAAAAGTATAACGGTTTCTTTGACACACAGACACAGTGGTTTAGGATAAAACACAGTTTTATTAAGAAAACGGTAATAATATAACCCTCACAGGTCCTGTAGTATTTTATCAGAATAATACAGACACAAGACAGGTTACATTTACATATGCCTACACAGGTCCAGTATGAACATAGAGTCCATAACAAGATATACTGACACAGGTCAGGCAGAATACGAAGGAATCCCAGTGTATCAGTACTGCGTGGGTTAATGGCCTTCAGCGAGTGTAAACAGTCCCATGTGAGGAGAGGTCTGTTAAGGAGCTCACTTAGGCTAGAGAGCTTATAGATGAGTAACGCCCAGTAATAGGTTAGCAGACAAACGTGAACTGCCTGAGCAGTAACGGAGACTGAGCCACATAGAGCACTGCCGGAGCAGTAACAGAGACTAGGCCACGTGATCACTGCCTTAGCAATAACCGAGACTGAGAGATGTGGGCACTGCCGTAGCAGTAACGGAGACCAGGCAACTTGTATTCTGCCGTAGCAGTAAACGGAGACTAAGCCACTTGCACTCTGCCGTAGCAGTGAACGGAGACAGCCCACTTGCACTCTGCCGTAGCAGTAACGGAGACTAGGCCATTTGCACACTGCCGTAGCAGTAAACGGAGACTAGGCCACTTGCACTCTGCCGGAGCAGTAACGGAGACTAAGCGAATGGAGACTGCCTTGACAGTAGTGGAGACTGCGCAACTGAGCACTGCCGTGACAGTAAAGGAATGAGCAACTGAGCAACTCACCCTGAGGTGGCAACCAACCGGGAGCGTCACGAATGACAAGCCAATAGGAATGTCGCTGATGCGACACAGAGGCAACCGGAGCAGGAACGTCAGCCAAGCCGGGTCGGTACATGGAGCAGGAATGTCAGCCAAGCCGGGTCGGTGCACAGGAGCAGGAGAAGCAGAATGGTCAGGCAGTCCAGGTCGGTTCACAGGCAGGAGACGAGATGCAGAGTAGTCAGGCAGGCCGGGTCGATACACTGAGAATACTGAGATCAGGAACAAGCACTGGTAACGGAACACCACGAAAGGGCACCGGAGAGGTGCCAGAACCCAGTATATAAAGGCCATACTGGGCGGGACAAGCACAGTATAGCCAAAAGGAGTAGACCAGGAGTGTAGACTGACAGAATGTCGCAAAAGGAGCACGGGCACCATGATAAAAAGCGAGCATCGGGCTCAGTGGGGGCACATATATTTAAAAGAGTCAAAGGGGCACCCTGGATTTCACCCTGCACCAGTAGGTAGCGGTCCTCATTATCACGTGACACGTCCGTAACCCGAAACCAAACAGAGTAACGAATGGACACCCCGTTTCTCTTGTAGGAACCAGAAGAATGGAAGTGCAAATGGTAATGCCAGTCCCAAAATTTAGGAACGGCCGCAGAGCAGAACTGCCTTTCCAGGAGAAAGACTATATCTGCCCGAACAGAAACATAGTTTCTCATTGCCATTCTACGCTTCTGTGGAGCATTGAGACCTCTGACATTGTGCGACACTACCTTCAGAGTAGAGAGGGAAGAGGGTGGTGGTCCCAATCCCTCGGTGAGGGGATCAGTAAGTGGCAAACACTACGGGTCCTGCATGTTATGCAGAGCTAAGAGGGCAACTCCTCCCACTCAGGAAAGAGGAAAGTGAGCTTAAGCGAAGTAAGGGGGGAAAAAAAGGGGGGGAGGGGAGAGGGAGAAAGAGAAAAAAAAAGGAGAAGTGGAGGATAGTTAAAAGAAAGCACAGACGAGGGAGAAAGAAAGCTAAAGTGAAAAAGAGGGAGAAGGAAGAAGAAAGGGTGAAGGGATGAAGATCTCTAGGGAAGGGGACACCACAAGGCGCCTAGGTGATCTTATACCAAATTAGGCACGGGGAGGAGACCTACAGCCCAAAGCTCAGACTGCCGCCTCCAGTCGCCCAGAGAGAAAGGGATATACCCCATATACCAGTGTCAGATGAAGCTTAAGGCATAGTCACAGTTATAAAAACGTAAACAGAGAGCGGTACATGGCCCTGCGACTCAAATTACACAGACCTCCATTATTCTAAAGTTCAAGGTTAAACTGTAACCACCCATCAACACCGGATGGAGGACTGGGAGTCCCAGGACGCTAAGCTGAGCAGCATCCAAGCCGGCACTTGATGAACCCTCGGCTAGCGCAGAGGGCAACTATAACATGTAAGTCCCGGACCCCAGCCAAGGTCCCCACAACAGATGCCCATGTCATCCAGTAGGCCACGCAGTAACCCGCCCCCCCCCCCCCCGGGGGGACGCTCACATCACAACAACCCCCAGGGCTGCCGGGCACCCCAGGCATCACCCACCCCCGCCCAACAAACGAAGAGAGCAGCTACACATCAATCCCAGGCCTGTAACCCTGACCACCCCCCTCCCCCCAGAAATACCCAGCACAGGGGACAAGGTAGTAAAAGATCGATACTAGAGAGCCCATGGGCCCCTCAGAGGGAAGGGAAAGGCCAAGGAGGGGTTCTCAACCCGACCTCGAACCCACCCGAGATGAGGTTGTATATGGGACATAATGGAAAGAAAGACCAAAGGGGGACATCGGAGCTCACACAAGGGGCAGGGATGCAGGGACTCAAACCCCCAGCAATGCTCGGAAGCCGCTGGGCTAGGTGAGAGCATAGTGCACCATGGGTTCTTGCTACAATGGACTCCAATCCCCCCCCCCAGGTACAGTATGGTAGTTTATCTAGATGTAATTAACGGCATCAGGGTAAAAACAAGTGGTACATGCATAAACTGTATATAGGTAACAAAATCAAACAATACAAAGCATTGAACCGTCTCTCATGTGCCAAAGGACTATGCAGCGATCAAGGCCCGGGAATAGTCCATGGGGCTCCAGGGCTCCGATGGAAACAAGAAACTCCAGGCTTGAGAAGTTGGTTGCGGTGTAGAACCCTGACACAGTTCCGAACAGCGTGAAGACAGGTATTTCAGGTGACAGACCCATGGGCCAACAATGGGGGATGTAGCCCATCGCGTTAGGGACACACAGATATCTCTTATCGAGCAATGTCTCATTTATGCGGGTACCTCTGGGTTGGGAACTAATTACTCCTCGTATAGGGTCAAGACCTCCGAAGGCATCTCAAGGCCCGATCGTTGCAAGAACGACTGACATTCAGAAGGATGCCGCAAAGTCACCGTGATTTCATTCTTGGATGCCACCAACTGGAACGGAAAGCCCCATCGGTAAGGAATCTCCCGGGTGCTAAGATAAGCCGTCAAGGGGCGTAAAGTATGGCGCTTCTGTAAAGTGGTGGGAGCCAAGTCTGCATAAAAGTGTTGGGAGATGCTGTCCAGCCGTGGCGTGTCCACAAGAACCTTTTTCATGATGGCCTCTCTGGTGGTGTAGTAAGTAAACCTCACAATAACATCACAAAGTGGGGCATCTGACAGGGGCTTCTATCGAAGGGCTCGATGGGCCTGGTCCAGTGCTAACTGCGACTCCGGTAGGTCAGGTAGGAGCTGGGAAAAATATCTCTGCAGGAAGAAGGGCAGATCAGTGATGGTCTCGGGGATATCCCGAATGCCCACCTTTGATCTGCGGGACCTATTCTCCAAGTCCTCTATAGCATCGTGCAGGCTCCGATATTTCCTCCGTCAACTCCGAGGGAGATCTGGACATCGACGACACCCGGGCCTCCAGGGCATCGGTACGACCACTGGTCTGGAGTTCCTCCGACAGGTCTTGTTTAACAGACAGAAGCAAGTCCTTTAGCGAGTCCATATCCTGTTTAGTGCAAAGTGGAACAGTCAGAACCAGACCGAAAGGTGTTTGGTGCCAGGGGCCCAGAATCCCATCTTTGGAAAAAGTCTGCCGAATGCGCCGTTTTCTCCGATTTCTGGGTACGTTTTGACATTATGACTGATCACACTGAAATCAAGCCACTATTAGATAAATTAGCTGCGGGGTAAATGCTGTTTTTCGCTGAATTGGGCGACTGGATCGCAGGAGCTTCAGCAAGCAGCAACCATTCCCTACAGGCAGCAGACCACACACCTGATTAAATGAGGCTTTTAATGAATTTTAGAGTGTCTAACAACATCAAGGGGTTAAATGATCCATTAAATCAGTGGGAATATTTATTTGCTCCTATGGTGCAATTGTTCTCTTTGCTACATCCTTAAATTGTAAATAAAGTTACAAAAAAATTATAAGAAACAGAAATATACTACTGTATTTACACTAGAATTAGTAATAAAAGGCTTCCTGGCCTCTATAAAGGATTGATCAGTCAGGAGACATCATCACCATGACCAGTTGTCTCTAAATAAGATACGTGTCACCTATCATACTGGTCATATATCACCCACATAACAGTGATGGGCGTCCAGAACTACAGTCTGCACAGAAAAGACACACAAGAAAAGAAGGGAAGAGGAGTTGCTCCACTGAAGATTTTAAAAACCCTTGATTATAACAGGTTTCTTTGGCGAAACTTTGTTTCTGGGAAATTTAATTTTATACAAAGAAACAGTAAAGTAAACGTATGAATAAGACAAACAAGAACTTGGGATCCAAAAGAGATCAGGACTTAACACAGAAGAAATCCCAGAGGTTTGGTCTAAATAAAGATATATAGTAAATGTGGTATGTGAGGGGTCCTAATAGAAATATTATTATTGGGGTAGAGAGAAAATTCAGTAGGTCTAGGTAAAAATAGGAATTAGATTACTTGGTGTATACACATGCCGGGGTGGGGGTTAGATTTCTAGAGAGTAAACATGTCTGTTTACTTCTGGCTGTGCATGTATGTGTGACAGTGAGTGTTGGAGGATCTTATTGTCACCTTGCCGAGAAGGACATCTGGTCATTGTAAGGATATAGTTGGAGATTTTCAGTATGTTTGTTGATGAAGGACATAGGTTTTCAAAAGTATAACAGGGTTTTTTGAATTAACATATCCTAAAATGTAATTAATAAGTAGAATAATGGATTCACAGACACCTTTGATTAGGAAGCAGGATGTGTTCCCTGATCCCCCTATGTCTCTGATCTTCCCCCACTCAAGAGACTGGAGGGGGAAGCAATGTGTTGATGTCCTCTCTAGCATTCCAGGGGTAAAAGCCCCATTTAAATCAATGGAAATGTTTATAATGTATATTTATCTCTGTGGTGCACTTGGTTTGCCCCAGAATTGCACCCTTTTCTTAGTACATCAGCCTCTGTGTCTATTACAATGATACATCCTGAATCCCCACTTATGTTTAGAGTTTGGATCAGGTGAATCAATGATACACATATAGGACTGTATGGAGAGGGACCGGAACACCCTAACTACAGGTAATAAAGGGGAGGGGAATGGGGGGACAATTTACAGTATTTAATGGCCGCTGGGAACAACTGGAACTCCTCAGGCGCCATCACTGTAGAGACCTCCCTAATCCTACTGTTATAGGAGAAGTAACACCTCCACTTACATTATTACATTATCCTAATGTCCCTATGAATTTTGCCCTTGGATGTGTGTATAATAAATATGATCTTCAGTCAGTCCTGGATGTCACACTGCCAGCAGGACCACAGGACACAAACTCCTCCCACTGCGCAAGGTAATATCAATATTGCTTAACAATGAGTTGTACACCCCTCTGGTCCTTTAAGGGACAAGTGCACAAATGCAGTCTAAACCAACACACAAGGTCCATTAGGATTTTCTGTCTATAAAAAGGTAAGGGGAGGGGGTTATTATTAGGTATTACCTCTCCTTTACACTTAACCCTTTAAGGACCAGAGCAATGTGCAACACATTTAATGGGGTTAAATGGGGAGGCGTGGCAGGTTCCATTACTGTTATAGATAGTTTGGCCTTAGGTGCCTTGTGTATTTGATCTTTCCTTCAGATTACAGAGGGTGGTGATCCAAGGCACAGGAAGACCAGAGGCACAGGGAGACCAGAGGTAGACAGCAGGGATAACCAATTACAATGCCACGACGGTTTGGGGATGATGGAAGTTGTAGTCACCAACAGCTGGAGGTCCAACAACTGACCCCCCCTAGTGGAGAGGATAAAAACAAGAAGAGGCTGGATTTAGTCCCTCATGGTGCTGTAGGGCCCCCAAGTGGTAAACAAAATGGTCCAGTCATGAGGCCCCTGAGATGTCTGACAGTGTCTGACGTTACAGTTATATCAAGGGGAAATGAAAGGGATAACTCGTATTCATATAGTAATATTCACTCGTATTTATATAGCTCCTTTCTCCCAGTGGGACTCAAAGCGCTTTCAGCACATACTCTCGGAATTAACCAAATCGGCAGCTGAAATAATAGGTGTTATTATTACCCAATCAATGGTACTCATTTATCGACCTCGGAAGGATGAAAGGCTAAGTTGACCCTGCCGGGAATCGAACCTCCAACCTTGTGGTTTGAGTAATCAGGGCATTTATCACTGAGCTATCTCATCGGCTTAACAAGAGAATTTTTGTTAAAATGTTTTCCACAATCCTGTGTAATGTCTTTTTGTAGGACATTTCCATGAAGTGGTAAAGTTCTCCCACAATTAGGACTTACATATTGATTATGAATGTACTGGAATTTTACAAGATTCAAGCACAGGGTAAATCAGATCAGTAAACAAATAAGAAATGGTCAGTATGAGTCTTCTTACATTAAAATTAATCAATTGTTTTATTTCTCTGACTTTGTGATGTAAAGAAGGGCTAGTTCAACTAAAATCGATGTTTTTTTCTCTGATGCCTGTAATAACCTGAATTGAAACGGAAAGATTCCCCACATTCAGAACACATAAAAGGTTTCTCTCCAGTGTGAGTTCTCTGATGTTCAACAAGATTTGAGGGTTGCTTGAATGATTTCCCACATTTAGAACATACAAATGGATTTTCTCCTGTGTGAGTTCTCTGATGTACAGCAAGACTTGAGTGTTGGCTGAAAAATTTCCCACATTCAGGACACATAAAAGGTTTCTCTCCAGTGTGAATTCTCTGATGTACAACAAGACTTGAGCGTTGGCTGAACGATTTCCCACATTCAGAACACATAAATGGTTTCTCTCCAGTGTGAGATCGCTGGTGTATAACAAGATGTGAAGGTGTAATAAAATATTTCCAACATACAGAACACTGGAACTGCTTTTTCCTACGAATTGTCTGATGTGTGACTGGTTCCTGATGCTTTTTTTTCCTTTTTCTGTGCTTATTAATAGGCATAGGGGTGGATTCTGTCCCTGTGAGTTCTATATGAGGGTCTGTGATATTTGATTCTTCATGTAAAGTTACATCCATATGTAGAATTGTGTCACACTTTGTCAGAGTCGCACTAGATAAACTGCCACTAACCGGCTTTGGTCCTTCATTATTCTGGGTAAAACTGGAACATTCTGGATCTGAAAGTGAAATGTGATGTGTTTTAGTTTAAAGTTCTCATATGAGATTCACCTGTTGGAAAGAAAAACAGCAAAAATAAAGAAATTAAAGGAGAACTATTATATTGGAACAGACATTGTAAAAAATCTGGGGCTGCATTGTTTTGGGGAATCAGAAAGCTGAACACCTTAGCTGACATGTGGGCTGGATGCAACTCTGAAAACTGCAGCTCACAGACACAATCTGCCAAATTACACACACAATCCCATAGACTGCTAGTGTCAGGATAGAAAACATAGTCTGGCAGCTCAGCTTCAATTACAGGATCAACAGTGTCCCTCCCAAGTGTTCCTCTTTAGAAGGGACAGTCCCTCTTTAAGACCCAAATCCCTCTGTCCATCATTTTAGGTGATCAGACTGTGTGGTGTGTATATAAGTATCATATTGTTCCATAGCGAAAAAAACTCACATTAAGGTTTGTTTAAATTTCATTATATGTATTTATAAATTAGTCTGTGTAAATAAAATATTTTGGTGTTGCTCTGACTTATTTATTCAGTAACACAAAGGAGGTGTCAGTAGGGCATGAAATAACTAAAAGGATTCTAGTCTTACCTGTTATATCCTTTGCTCTTAGTCCATATGGAACACAGGTACCATGGGGGTTGTTCTTTCACTGGAAGGCAGAACATATTAAAATAAGACAAGGCCTTGTAGGAGGAGCTTTCCCTATACCTCTGCAGGCCAACACCTCCCCGCCCAATTTATGATGCGAGACAACCACACCAAATAGGGACACCGAGAGAAGATGGGGAAAGCTTCTGTGAGAATAAGACCCTAGAAGGACTCCCACAACCAGACAGGCGAGACCAATAGAGGTCCCTTTCTCTGGGTAGGAGACCTATGTTCCATATGGACTAAGAGAAAAGGATTTAACAGGTAAGACTAAAATCCTGTTTCCTCTATCGTCCAATATGGAACACAGGTACCATGGGGATATAGCAACAGTAAGCTCCCAGCGGTGGGAAGAAGAACAAAGGACCTCCTGCTTGTCCCCATGATACCATAGTTCCCTAGGACTATTCAGAACCAGAATAGCCCAAAATCAAACAAAGTGTCAACGGACAGTGAAAAAGTTGCACAGCACACAAGAACAAGAGCCAACTGTTTAATAATAGTAAGACACAGGAAAAGATATCCTTAGACAGGCAAAACTGCCTGAAGGACCTTCCTGACAAAGCTGGCTTCAGCCGAAGCCAGAACATCCACATGATAGTGCTTGGCAAGGAAGACAAAGTTGCAGCTCAGCTGCACAGCTGAGGCCCAATTCTTATAGGCCCAGGAGTCCCCATCAGACTTGGTATGCTGTAACTCTGAAGGGAACAGGTTTCTTCCTGAGTGTGTATGCTGCAAATGGTAGACTTCATCAAAGAGGCAATAGTAACCTTGGAAGCAGCATGACCTACCCTGGGACCCTCATAGATGACAAACAAGGAATCAGTCTTGCGAAAAGACTCCGTGCTTTGCACATAAAACTTATGGCACAGAACCACATCCGACAAATGGAGATCCCTTTCCCTGTCAGACTTTGGGCCAGGACAAAAACAAGGCACGACAATCTCCGGATTGATGTGGAACTCAGAAACTACCTTAGGAAGAAATTCCTTGGAGGTTCAAAGAACAGCCTTGTCCTTGTGAAAAACCAGGAAAGGCAGCTTGCAAGACAAACCCTGCAACTCGGCAACCCTGTGGACTGAGACCACAGGAAGAAAGCCATTCTCCTCATCAACAGATACAAGGAAAGGGTAGCAAGGGACTCAAAGGGTGGTTGCTGTAGAACTCCCAGGACCTAGTTAAGGTCCTATGGAGGAGTGGGAGTCTTGTTGGCAGAGAAAGCATGATCGACCCCCTGAATGAATACCTTGACATCCGGAAGAGTAGCAATGTGCCTCTGGAAAAACCACAGGAGGGAAGAAATCTGGATCCACAAGGAACTCAAGCTGAGTCCTATGTTAACACCATCCTTAAGAAAAGACAGAATTACTGGAAGGTTAAAATCCTGAGAGGACAGGTCCCTGTCAATGCACCAGGAATAAAAATGGACCATACTCTATGGTAGGCCTTAGAGGAAACAGGCTTCCTAGCCTGAATCATAGTAAAAATGACCTCAGCAGAGAAACCCTTTCTCCTCAAGATGTGGGTAAACCATGCCATCAAAGCCAGCTTTTAACATAGTAACATAGTTGACGAGGCTGTAAAAAGACATGCGTACATCAAGTCCAGTATATTCCAAAATACCCCTGTTGATCCAGGGGAAGGGGAAAAAACCCTGAAGCCATTTCCAATTTAGCCCCAAGTCGGTAAAAAAATTCCTTCCTGACTCCAAATGGCAGTCAGATAGTTTCCTGGATCAACATCCTATCTGCATTGAAGCCATCTGTCATAATTGTCAATATTGTTCTGTGCTAAACAGACATCCATTGCTTTTTTGAAAGTGGTTACATTATCTGCAAGTACAACATCCCGGGGCAAAGAGTTCCATAGCCTTACCGCCCTTACTGTAAAAAATCCTGTTTTTGTTTTAGTTGAAAGCACCTCTCCTCTAGTCTTAATGGATGACCTTTCGTTCTTAACTCAGCTCTTTGCGTAAATAACTCATTGGCTAGTTCTTTGTATTGACCTTGAATGTATTTGTAAATGGTAAACATATCACCCCTAAGACGTCTCTTCTCTAATGTAAACAAACCCAGTTTGGCTAGTCTCTCTTTATAGCTCAGATCCTCCAATCCCTTTATCAGTTTTGTCCTCGTCTCTGCACTTTTTCCAGTTCAACAATGTCTTTTTTAAGACCTGATGCCCAGAATTGTACTCCATATTCTAGATGAGGCCTAACCAAGGATTTATACAGAGGTAGGATAATATTAGCATCCCTTGCTTCTACACCTCTTTTTATGCAGGCTAGTACCCTATTTGCTCTTGCAGCAGCTGAGTGACTCCGCACACTGCTGCAAAGTCTATCATCTATCAGTATCCTAAATCTTTCTCTAATGAGGATTCCTCAAGTTATCATTTCCCACTTAGAGTATATCTATGTTTGTTTCTACAGCACAAATGTATAACCTTACATTTATCTACATTAAATGTCATCTGCCACTTTTCTGCCCACTCAGTTTACCTAAATCCTTCTGCAGTGAGAAAAAAACAGCCCTGTATGTATTTCCTTACACAACGTTGTGTCATCAGCAATGCCTGAGACGCTACTTTCAATTCCCACTTTTATTTAATTAATAAACAAATTAAAAACCGGTGGACCCAGGACCCCCACTTACAACTTTAGACCAACTTGAAAAGGTTCAATTTATAACTACTACCTGCCATCTATCATTTAACCAGTTCTTAATCCATGTACATATATCACCTCCCAAACTGAAGCCTTTTAATTTATGCATTAACCTGTTGTATAGCACTGAATAAAACATATACTACATGAACAGTAATTCCCTTGTGCAAATTACAACCCACCCTTTGGTAAAATGCAAGCAAATTAGTCTTCACATAGTTCTGAATACTGTCCGTTAATAACTCTTCTAATATCTTACCCACTATGGAAGTCAAGCTCACAGGTCTATAATTTCCTGGTTTGGATCTTGCCCCTTTTTCAACAATGGAACTACATCAGCTTTCCTCCTTTCACAGGGCACTATGCCTGATGAAAGTGAATCAATAAATATTAAGTATAATGGTCTTGTTATTACTTAACTAAGTTCCTTCAGTACCCTTGGGTGTATATCATCAGGTCCAGGTTCTTTATTCTCCATAACCTTTCAATTTTGGACTTTGTCCTCAGTAAGCCATGTACATGATGGAGGAAATTCTTTTGTTTTGTATATTTGCCCATAAACTGTCAGTTACTTCCTTTGTATATAAGCAAAAAATGTATTTATGGTGTCAGCCATAGCCTTATCCTCACTAATCAATTTACCTGTCTCAGCCTTAAGAGGACCAATACCAACCTTAATCTTTTTGATAAATATAATTGTAGAATTGTTTAGAATTTTTCTTGCTCTCATTTGCAATATTTCTCACATTTTCAATTTTAGCTAGCTTAATTGCTTGTTTGCAGATTTTATTACATTCTTTATATTTTTTAAATTATGTATCTGACCTATTTTACTTGAACACTTTAAAAGCCTGTTTTCTGTTTCACATTTCCCTGCAAACCTCAGTATTAAGCTACACTGGTTTCACTTTACTCCTCTCGTGCTTATTCCTCCAATGGTATATATTGACACATATATTTGTCTAAGATCATTTTATACAAATTTCATGATTCTTGTTCATATTTATCTTTGACATTTACATCCTACTGAATATCCTTTAATATTGTTCTTAGCTTGGTCATATGAAATCATATTGCTCCAGTCAATTTCAGGATAGTTGAAATCTCCCATTATAATTACCTTTGCTGACCTAGAAGCCTTTTCCATTTGCAGTAAAAGTTGGGCTTCCTACAACTCCCCAATATTAGGTGGCTTGTAGCAAATCCCCACTAATATCTTTTTATTATGTGTGCCCTCAGTGTGTGTATTTAAACCCACAGGGCCTCTACATTTTCATTGGACCCTTCATTTACATCCTCCCTTATACTAGTTTTAAGGCATGCTTAAACCTATCCCTCTTAAAAAGTGAATAACCCTCTAGACTGACTGCCAAGTCATATGTATCATCTAACTAGGTTTCAGACACACCACTTAGATCAAACAGCTCATATATTGCAATAATTTCTAAATACCAGACAGACTACCAGCATTTGCATGCATACATTTTATATTTTTGCCTTTGTGAAAGATTTAATTCACTGTGAAATGTATTTGCCTTTTATCAGGCTCTAATAATGGCATATCCTTATTAGATGAACTAGTTCATTCTCCCCCTCTCCACCCCATGCCCCTACTCTAATCCAATTTCCTCAATTTTACTACCTTCCCCATCCTGAGTTGCAGCACCTCCCCCTTTTCTAATTTAAAGTCTTCTCCAACCCTCTAACCATCCTAACGCAACCTCTTTCCAAAGGTAGCCCTGAAGTAGAACGTCCGGTCAGTGTGGCAGCGGAAATAAATCCTGAATGGACAGACTCACCAGTTCTGCAAACCATGCCCTCTTGGTCCAATAGAGAGCGATCAGAATCATGGTTGCACCATCCATCCTGATCTTCTGGAGTACCCTGGAAAGCAGTGGAATGGGGGGAAAGATGTAAGTGAAGTGGAAGTGCCACGGAATCACCATTGCATCCATGGCAAAGGCCAGAGGATTCCCCCAAAGGGAGCAAAACACCGCCCCATCTACAGCCTGGCAACTTACAAAGTATTCTACTCCTGGAATGTGAAAGGCCAGAACGTGGGCTTCTGCCCAACCCAGAATGTACCTCACCACGTACCAAGTGGAGGTGCTTTGAGTGCCCCCTTGGTAGCTGATGTAAGCCATAGCCGTGGCACTGTCCGACTGGA
Organism: Rhinophrynus dorsalis; assembly: GCA_037306005.1. Classification (NCBI taxonomy): domain Eukaryota; kingdom Metazoa; phylum Chordata; class Amphibia; order Anura; family Rhinophrynidae; genus Rhinophrynus; species Rhinophrynus dorsalis. The sequence continues at coordinate 611,266,383 of CM074719.1, read as the reverse complement.
CACATACTGGGAGACCCTTCCACTGAGAGGTCCAATACACCAGAGTGAGGCAGATCACCCTGAGCTCCAGAACAGTGATGCACTGGAGAGATTCTCCTGCACTGCATCTGCCCTGAATCCCCAAGTGACCCTGTACTGCTCCACAGTCATTCAGACAGGCATTCGTCATGACCATGGTCCATTTCGGGATCACAAACGTTTTCCCCAGGTCCAGGTGGTGCACCTGTAGCCACCACTGCAGATCCCGTCTGGCATCTGGAGAAAGGGAGATCCGGATTCCTGATCCACGACTGTATGACAAGTCTCTGGAGTTTCCTGGTGTGCCCCTAAGAGTAGGGCACAGCTTCTAGGGTAGACTTTGACATGTTTAGGATCCACTCAAGGTGGACCAGGATTCGCACACATTCTTGGACCTGCTGAGCAAAGAGTTCCCCAAAAGAGCCTTGAGCAAAAAGCTGTCCAGATAAGTAGTCATATGAATACCCCTAGCGTGATTGAAGGCCGACAAGGCCCCCATTACCCTTGTATACACCCAAGGAGTCTAGGAACCAGAGAGATGAAGTGGTAATGTTCTGGATCAAAGGCAAAATGGTGATACTGTTGACTGTCCAGGTGGATCAGAATGAATAAATATGCATCCTGAAGGTCCAGAGACGCCAGGATACTCTCCTGGACACACTGATACAATGACAGAGCGCAAGGACTCCATCTTGAAGTGAGAAGTCTCCACATATAACTTGAGGTCTAGGATAGGACAGCAGCTACAGTCCTTCTTCAGTACCACAAAAGGTTGGAATAAAAACCTGAACCTTGCTCCTGGGGAGGCAACGGATCCTAAACCTTCTTGTCCAGCGGTGACTATACTGCTTTCCGGACTCTGGACAGGATTTAACAAAAAGGAGGAAGGGATTTGAAACCTATTCTGTACCCTTCTCAAAGTATTCACAAAACCCACTTCTTTGTGATAGCATTTTCCCAGGCTTCCTGAAAAAGGTGAAGAAGTCTGCCTATCAGGATCTGCAGACCAGGATTCCATAAGTCATGCAGACACTGGTTTGCCAGGCTTAACCATTGAAGCTGTTCAATTGGGCTGCCACTGCTGTCTGGGCTTGGCTGGGGGTGCTGGGTAGAGGCCTGCAAAAATTGTGGCCTTTGCGCCTCCATTTGGCGGGGATGAAAAAGAAGCAGTTTCCTCTCCATAGTAAGGCATTTAGAGGACATCTGAGGCAACAAGGTGCTTTTGCCCCCAGTAGCATTGCTAATAATCTGCTTTAGTTTGGGGTCAAACAGAGACTTGCCCTGAAAAGGTAAAGTCATAGAGAATAAGGATTCCGTCACATAAGTTTTAGCCTCTGTCATGTTGGACAAAAAATCCAACAAGTCCTTCTTAGGAACATCTGCATGGACGGCCTGCATCAGCTGTGCACCCCAAACAGCTACAGCTCTGATGACCCAGGCAGATGCGAAAATAGCACTAAACAGATAATTGGGTTGTGGGTAACAAAACGTTAAAGAATTATTTCAGAAACAATCTTGTTTCTGCTTATCTAAATATAAATACCAGTTCTCCTTTCTGAAATCCAATAATCTGTTTTCGTGTGGAGAATTTAGAAGCAAGGCAATATATCATCATGTGAACATTAATAGTCACCGTCCGTATTTCACTGTTGTATCAGCGTGCAGAATTCTTCTCCTCTGACTCTTTAATCTTATGGAAGATACGGTTTGCAGATTCTTTCTCCGGTGTTAATAAGCGGGCAGGGTTTCTCCAGCTCCAAATTCGTCAGCTTAATGTCAGCCTCGGGCAGGGAAAAAATTTGTCCAGTCTTCCTCTGTATTAGGTATGCCTCCTTATTCCTCTTCACCCTCCAACGGTTCCAATGCTGCTCTCCTTATATAATTAATAGTTGAACTCTGATATAGAATTTTTTCAGAGTCTGTTTTTTCTTTGAACCACTGTCTCAAAAATTCAGGGTACAAACTGGATCAGTGGGACTTGGATTCTAACGCGTTTTGTGCTATAAAACTGTACTTCAGACAATGAAAATGTAACAATCTAGTGTTTTTTTTATAGGATACTTCTATATTCAAATCATCCTATCACTATGTTAATCTGAGTGAAAACACATCTGAATGTGATGATATCTTAATCTCTTGTTTTTTTGTTACTGACATTATCAATAGTAAATCCATATGGCTGATTTTATGCAGATCTCTTTTGAAACTGATTAAGTGTCATAAGGGTTAATATTGAGAGTTATGGTCTTGGGACCAGAGCTGTCCATAGGATGATGTAGCAACAGCTCCACTGTACAATTTCAGGCCACTGTGATATTGCACTTAAATTCAACTTTGAGCTGTAATAACTTTTGAATAAAACACCTCTCAGCAGTGGGAGCACCCTTGTTTTGCTCAGGGGGATAAACCCTACATTATTTATTTATTTATTTTTACATTTTAAGTATTACTATCCCTTTAAGGCAACTATAGATGTTAGATTACAGGTTGCTTGTAATAACTGTATTGGTGACCATCTATATAAGTATCTCATATGTTGGCATCCAGTGATCCCTATCATCTATACTTTTCTAAGGTCCATAAGAGTCCAGGAAGTTCTTTAGTGACAAATATAACCATATTTACATGTATCTACTGATTATGTGGTCTAAAATGGATTAAGATTGTGACATGTACAGACTCCATTTTGTAAACATATGTTAATCCCTTCAGTGCCAGGGGCATCTGTTTAGGTGTGATTTAGGTGTGATTTCTGCTGGGTAATTTCTAGTTACATATAGAAAACTATATATTGTTTTTTTTCACCCACATCAAATGAGGGGTCACTTGTCTTTCTACCCTTGTGTGAAGTGTACAAATATTTCCAAAAGATGGCGCTATAGGAAATACATTTCTCTGTCATCCAATATAGGTTACTAGTAACTTTGGAGTTGGCGACTGCCCCTTTAAGTAAGCAGGAACAATTCTTGAAGAGAATGCTGGGTGGAACCTACCTCCACTCCTTAGCTGCATCTAGCCACTCCACTCCAGTAAGATTTGTTCCCTGATGAAGACAAGGAAAGAGAACAGTTCTGCTATAGTTTTAGCTTATTTTTTGTTTTCTGTTAGATATGGAATACCACCATTAGGCAGATTACCATTACTGATATTCCCTAGTGGATAGCTCAGTTTCCAGGTGCTGTGGTGGACCTGTCAGACCTGGGGGAAAAATCTTGTTTGACAAGTTCTTTCCCTAGGAGTGGCTCACTGAGGCTTCTTCTTTCTCATTGGTAATCTGAAGACAGAAGACGTGCTAAAAAGGTGAGCAACCCTTTGAGTGCTGAGGTCCACTTGTCCCATGCTTCCCTCTGCATAGGGGTCTCCTTTGGAGTTCCTACTGCACAGTCCTGCCCTCGTTGGGTTTATCTGTATGTCTTTTGCGGTTACCATGTTTAAAGAAGAAGCCTCGGTGGGCAACTCCTGAGGAAAGAACTTGTAGCCAAGATTTTCCCCCCAGGGCTTAAAGTCCACAAAAAGCACCTAGTCACTGAGCTAACCACATCTAAGGGCATTGTCAGTTATGGTAATCTGCCTAATGGTGGTATTCCATTTCTAACAGAAAAATAAAAAACTTCTAAACCTATAGCAGAACTGTTCTCTTGCCTGTGTTATCTTCACCAAGGAACAAATCTTTCTGGAGCTGGTTGGCTAGCTGCAGCCAAGGAGGGAAGGTAGGCTCCACCCCCTGCATACAATTCTAGAATTGTTCCTGCTTCTGCTTACTTAAAAGGGTGGATCGCCTACCCAGAGTTACCAGTAACCTGTATTGGACGACAGAGAAATAATGATTTCTCCTTGTGAGACAGACTTCGAAATGCTAAATAGCATACAGAAAAAGTAAAAGAGGAGAAAACATAAGGCAAATCCGATGCAGGAAAAAACTCCCATTGATTAAATAGGGCTTTTAATCCCTTGAATACAAGATAGGCTACCAACATTCAAGGGGTTAAGTGCTCCATTTAAGTCCATGGGAATTTTTATTTGCCCCTATGGTGCAATTGTTCTCTTTGCTACAGACTTAAATTATAAATAAAGTTACAGAAAAATTATAAGAAATAAAAAGCCACTACTGTATTTCCACTAGAATTAGCAATAAAAGGCTTCCTGGCCTCTATAAAGGACTGATCAGTCAGGAGACATCATCACCATGACCAGTTGTCTCTAAATAAGATACGTGTCACCTATCATACTGGTCATATATCATCCACATAACAGTGATGGGCATCCAGAACTACAGTCTTCACAGAAAAGACACAAGAAAAGAAGGGACGAGGAGATGATCCACTGAATTTTTTCTTAAACCTTTTATTGAACTTTAGCAGATTTACTTTTGTGAAACTTTGTTTCAGGAGAATTTAAATTTATAGAAAGAAACAGCAGCGTAAACTGTATGAATAAGACAAACAAGAACTTGGGATCCAAAAGAGATCAGGACTTAACACAGAAGAAATCCGAGAGGTTTGGTCTAAATAAAGATATATGGTAAATGTGGTATGTGAGGGGTCCTAATAGAATTATTATTGGGGTAGGGAGAGAATTCAGTTGGCCTAGGTAGAAATAGTAATTAAATTATACACATGCCGGGGGTGGGGGAGGGTTTAGACTTCTAGATTGTACATGTCTGATGCCTTTACTTGTGTCTGTGCATGTATGTGTGACAGTGAGTGTCGGAGGCTCTTATTGTCACCTTGCTGAGAAGGAACATCTGGACATTGTAAGGATATAGTTGGAGATTTTCAGTATGTTTTTTGATGAAGGACAAAGGTTTTCAAAGGTACAACAGGGTTTTTTGAATTAACACATCCTAAAATGTAATTAATAAGTAAAATAATGGATTCACAGAAACCTGTGATTAGGAAGCAGGATCCCTCAATGATCCCTCATTGTCACTCCCTACAAGGAAGGATTACTGACACATCAGTGACAAACCAGCCTGTGTCCAGACGAGTCACAGACTAATCTTGTCTCAATGTGGAATTCCTAGTGACATTTCATAAATAAGGTGATGTTGTTCCAAGGGTGACCTATGACCCTTAACCCTCTGAGTGCCAGAGAGGCATCCATTGGATACCTGTCTGGCACTTGAAGGGTTAAGATGCAAACAAATTAATGTATGTGCCAAACAGGACACAATGGTCATCAAAACTGTTACTGCTGCAGAACCTCTTGGGAAGGAAATGTGTTACCCACTCTACTGTTTTTTTGAAGTTGTGCTCTGGAACATCTTTAATGTCAAAAAACAGAGAAGTGACTGGCAGCTCTGCTTCCCAAGAGGTTCTGCAGCGAACACCAGGGGCTAAATGCCCATTTAAATCAATGGAAATATATATTTAATGTGTATTTATCTCTATGGTACACTTGGTTTGCCCCAGAATTGCACCCTTTTCTTAGTACATCAGCCTCTGTGTCTATTACAATGATACATCCTGAATCCCCACTTATGTTTAGAGTTTGGATCAGGTGAATCAGTGATACACATATAGGACTGTATGGAGAGGGAGCGGAACACCCTAACTACAGGTAATAAAGGGGTGGGGAGGGCAATGTTGGTACAATTTACAGTATTTAATGGCCGCTGGGGACAACTGGAACTCCCCAGGCGGCCATCAATGTAGTGACCTCCCTAAACCTACTGTTATAGGAGAATAAAAACCTCCACTTACATTATTACAGCCAGAAAATCCTAATGTCCCTATGAATTTTGCCCTTGGATATGTGTATAATAAATATGATCTTCAGTCAGTCCTGAATGTCATGCACATGAAGGCGGATCTGGCAATTGCCAGCAGGACCACAAGACACAAACTCCACCCACTGCGTATGGTAATATCAACATTGCTTTACAATGAGTTGTATACCTCTCTAGTCCTTAACCCCTTAACGACCCCTATATTGCCAGGACCGTCATGTGTAGATTTGACTTAAGGACCCATGACGGTTCTGGTACGTCATTGGCCTCTGTGCACGCTGCTATCATTAATTCCTGGCTGAGACTGAGCGCTCCGGGACCAGAGCATTCAGTCGCTGCAGCAGTAATACCATGTACCGGCATTGTGAAAGAATGTATGAGTGTCACGGTAACCCAGATAACTCAGGAGTCAGAACATATAATATAAATCAACCTTTATTCAAGACACAGAATAAGGTACAACAGCGGACAAATAGGAATAGGCAGTAGGTCAACAAGTAAGCTAGCACTACTATCAGGAATAGTAGGCCGCCTAGGAAAGACCTCACTGCTGAGACTAGGCCAAAGCCACTGGTAGTCTCTGCTGGAACTTGGAATGGAATAGGAACCGGATCAGCCAATGATGATCTTCTGTAGAACACAAACTGGAACAGGTTAACTTCACCCAGGAACACAAACAGGTACTGACTCACGCCTGCAGTCAGTCTAGCAGAAAGGATAACTGACTCACGCCTGCAGTCAGTACAGATAATAGTCTACCAGAGCCCCAGGTCTGATCCAGATGGATGTCCGCAGGAGAGGAGCTTCTCAAGGGACAAGCCGGATAAAGCCACAGGACAGCACCAGATGGGATGGTCAGACAAGCTGGGTCATACAGGGAGCGAATAGTAAGCCAGAGCCACAGGTCAGCACCAGATCGGGTAGTCAAGCAAGCCAGGTAATACACGGAGAGGATAGTCAGCCAGAGCCACAGGTCTGCACCAAACTTGTTGTCGGACAAGCCTAGGGTCATACACGGAGCAGGTAATCAGGCAGAGCCACAGGTCAGCACCAGATCGGTTAGTCAGACAAGCCAGGTAATACACAGAGCCCAAACAACAACTACACTGGAACACCATTAAAAGGCAACTGAAATGGTGTCCAGGCAGTTAAATACTGATTGCTTCACCTCTGAGAGGTGGAACAATAATGTACTGTGCCTTTAAGAAAGCCGGGTCGCAAAGTCCTCAGGGAATCCCTATGTACGACTTTCAGATGCTGCAGGACCCACCAGGGGGAGCAGTAAGGAGACCTGGCGCACCGTTTCTCTTGATCATGCAAAGCGCGGCAACCCTGTGAGGACGCCACTAGGGACCGGCTGCTCACTGGGTAACCGCGGCCGTCTCTAGAAAGGTAAGCAAAACACTTACAGTACCTCCCCCTCAACACTCCCTCCCCTGCGGGAGCGGTTGAGGTTAGAAGGAAAATGAGAATGAAACCTTCGTATGAGAGCGGCAGCATGCATATCAGTGGGCGATACCCAGGAACGCTCCTCGGGTCCATAACCCTTCCAGTGTACAAAATATTGTAATCGCCCTCGTACCCTACGGGAATCGAGAATGCTCTGTACTTCATACTCCTCGTGATCTGCAACTCTCACTGGAGCTGGGTGTACATGGACTGAGGTATACCGATTGCAGACCAAGGGTTTCAGCAAGGAAACATGGAATACATTATGAATTCTCATATTGGCTGTCAGTTCCAGGGCATAAGTGACAGGACTGATCCTACACAGGACACGAAAAGGACCCACAAACCGGGGAGACAGTTTTGTGTGGCTAGCCAGACTCTCTCCCCCACCTGAAATACCGGTGCTGGTAACAGTCTACGATCGGACTGCCTATTTTGCTGCTGAGTGGACCGTTGCAGGGTTCTCTGAACCCATACCCATGTGGAGCAGAGTTCCTTTAAATGCTCCTCCAGAGCTGGAATATTTTGTGCTTCAAAGGACTCAGGAAGAAACGTATGCTGAAAGCCATAGTTAACCATGAACGGGGAATTCTGAGTGGATGAGTTCATGGCACAATTCTGGGCAAAATCCGCCTGAGGTTACAAGCTCACCCAGTCATCATGATGGTCCGAGATATAACAGTGTAAGAACTGTTCCAAGGCTTGATTTGATCTCTCTGCTGCACCATTGGACTGTGGGTGATAGGCGGAGGAGATAGAGTTGGATACCCAATTGCGCACAAAAGGCTCTCCAAAATCGAGACACAAAGTGGCTTCCCCGGTCTGACACAATTACTTCGGGCACCCCATGGAGCCGAAAGACCTTCTTGGCGAAGATCTTAGCCAATTGCTGAGCAGTAGGCAGTTCTTTAAGGGGTACAAAATGAGCCAATTTGGAGAAACAATCTACAATCATCAGGATGACTGTGCAGCCCCCGGATACTGGTAATTGTACCATAAAATCGATGGAAATGTGCAACCATGGACGCTCCCCATTAGGCACTGGAAGGAGGAGATCCACAGGAAGGTGCCTGGGAGTCTTAGTTGTCGGCTGCTACAAAAGCAGAAACATCTGTCCACATAGGCCACCAAAATAGTCGGGTTACTGACCAGAGTAATTGGTCTCTTCCAATGTGCCCTGAAGCCTTGGAACAGTGATAGGTATCCAATAACTTAGCCCTAAAGCCCTCAGGCACAAAGCATCTCCCATTCGGTTTCTCGGCCGAAGCGTTCCCTTGGGCAGCCAAAATCTATGTCCCCAAGGTAGAGGTAATACTGGTGCGAATCGTCATAAGGATACGATCCGGAGGAATCACAGGCGTGGGATCGCAATCCTCCTTTAATAATGCCCCAAAAACGCGGGACAGGGCATCAGCCCTCACATTCTTAGTCCCCGGCAAATAGGAAACCACGAAATTAAAGCAGGATAAGAACAAAGTCCACCTAGCTTGCCTGTGGGACAAGCGTTTGGCCTTGGAAAAGTAGGTGATGTTCTTATGATCTGTGAGAATCAAAATAGGCACACAAGTACCTTCAAGTAAATGCCGCCATTCACGTAAAGCCAGAATGATGGCTAACAGTTCGCGGTCCCCAGTGTAGTACAGAGTCTCAGGCTTCGAGAGTTTGTGGGAGAAGAAGCCACATGGCAGTAGTGGTGCATCTGGAGAAGACCGCTGAGACAGGAGGGGGCCTACTCCTGACTCAGATGTGTCAACCTCCAAGGTAAAAGGCAATTTGGGATTTGGGTGCCTTAGTACTAGTGTGGCGGCAAAAGCTGCTTTTAAGCGTTCAATAGCCTGCAGAGCCTTCGGGGATCACTCTGAAGCATTAGCCCCTTTGTGCTTCATGTCTATAAGAGGTTTGACAATAGTAGAAAACTGGTTTATGAGTTTGATAGTAATTCACGAATGCTAGAAACCGCTGAATCTCTTTGAGCCCCATGGGAAGGGGCCATAAAAGTACTGTTGAAAGTTTCCCAGGGTCCATAGCCAGCCCAGATGAGGAGATCACAAAGCCCAGAAAAGTCACTTGAGACTGGTGAAACTCACATTTTTCTACCTTGCAGAAAAGATTATTGGCCCTTAAAAGTGAAAACACCTTCGCAACATCAGTACAGTGTTGTTCCAGATTCGGGGAGTGGATGAGGATGTCATCCAGGTAGACAACTACACAACTCATCAAAAGGTCCCTTAAAGCATTGCAAAGACCAAAGGGCATTACTAGGTATTCGTAATGCCCACTCCTGGTGTTAAACTCTGTCTTCCATTCATCTCCCTTATGGATTCGCACCAGATTATAAGCTGCGAAGGTCGAGCTTGGTAAAGACCGTTGAACTTTGAAACCGGTCAAATAATTCAGTGATCAGAGGTATTGGGTAGGCGTTCTTGACCATGAGTTTGTTAAGCCCTCGAAAATCAATACACGGCCTTAATTCGCCATCCTTCTTCTTTACAAAGAAAACCCTGCCCCTGCCGGGGAGGTGGATTTCCGAATAATCCCTCTGGAGAGAGCATCAGACACGTACTCCTCCACAGCCTCATTCTCTGCCATGGAAAGAGGGTATACACGACCCTTAGTACCCGCAGTAATTACTGAGGAGTTATCCCAAGATAGGATAACTTCCAGAGTAGGCTTCTCCTGGAAATCTCCTGGGGACTGAGACACACCATGTAGAGTTTGTCCCCTATGTGACTCTAGGTGCGCCCGTTTCCCGGACGTATGGTACAAGTGCGCAACAAGTGTACAGATTTACCGCAATATAAGTAAATCCCCTCCCTTCTGCGGAATGCTCTCTTTCTTCATCTGAAAGCCAGGTAAATCCCAACTGCATGGGCTCCCCCCCCTCCTACAGGAGGCATGGTAGGACAACTGAAATTCAGTGCTAAATGTGCCAGAGGTCTCCACAGACGCTCCTTAAATGAGGGTCTCTCTCTGATGTGGGTCTCTATCACGGTGCCCGTGATTCGTGCTGTTATATGTCTGTCACTTGCTGAGTATTCCTGATTGGCTGCCTGCTATTAGCCCTCCTCACACAGCCTTTTTAAACCCAGGTTGAGCACTTCCAGGTTGCCCTTTCGTGGTGTTTCTGACTTCACTTGGCCTGATCTGCTGTCAGGCTTCTGGGCCTGCTGATCCTGCGTTCCGGTGTTCCAATGTTCCTGTATGCTAGTGTTCCGGTGTTCCTGTGTTCCAGCACCTAGCGGGTTAATCTTACTGAGTTCCTGTGTCTCCGGACTGACACTTCTCCAGCCGGTTCGCTCTGCACCGGCAGTTCCGGTCGTTCCAGTCATCTGTCAGTGCATCAGTCTCGCCCCGGTGGACTCCCCGTTGGCGTGTAGGGCTCCTGCTCTAGCCCCGTCGCTCCGGTGACATTGTTCTTTTCGCTGCTGCTTATATATTGTTGGTTCCAGCGTGCGGACGCTGGTTTACTCCATAAAACCTGGTGGCGACACTTACTGTTGGTTCCAGCGTGAGGACGCTGGTTTACTCCATTAAACCTGGTGGCGACACTTACTGTTGGTTCCAGCGTGAGGACGCTGGTTTACTCCATTAAACCTGGTTGCAATATACACTGTTGGTTCCAGCGTGAGGACACTGGTTTACTCCATTAAACCTTGTTGCGATATACACTGTTGGTTCCAGCGTGCGGACGCTGGTTTACTCCATTAAACCTGATGGGGACACTTACTGTTGGTTCCAGCGTGAGGACGCTGGTTTACTCCATTTAACCTGGTTGCGATATACACTGTTGGTTCCAGCATGCACACGCTGGTTTACTCCATTAAAACCTGGTGGCGACATTTACTGTTGGTCCCAGCGTGAGGACGCTGGTTTACTCCATTAAACCTGGTTGCGATATACACTGTTGGTTCCAGCGTGCGGACGCTGGTTTACTCCATTAAAACCTGTTGGCGACATTTACTGTTGGTCCCAGCGTGAGGACGCTGATTTACTCCATTAAACCTGGTGGCGATACTCTGTTGGTTCCAGCGTGCGGACGCTGGTTTACTCCATTAACCTGGTGGCGATATTTATTGTTGGTACCAAAGTGCGGACATTGGTTTGCTCCTGATCTATCCAGTACTGTGGCTAGGTCGCTGTCCACTCCTATGCAGTCATCTGATTTTCCCTGGCAATAGACTTCTGCTGAGTAAGACCTTAGTTCCTATTCCTCTCTGCTGTCATAGTCATCTGACAGCTGGTCTACTCGCTCAGACTGCCCTGCCCGGTATTGGTAAGGCCGGTAGAACCTTTGTCGTTACCATCCTTAAGGTTGCCTTACCCGGTATTGGCAGGGCCGGTAGAGCCTACTACAGTGTTCCTCAGGCTGCCCTGCCCGGTATTGGTAAGGCCGGTAGAACCTTGTACATTACCATCTTTAAGGTTGCCTTACCCGGTATTGGCAGGGCCGGTAGAGCCTACACTCAGTACTCCTTTGGGCTGCCTTGCCCGGTATTGGTAAGGCCGGTAGAACCGGTATATGTCATCTCATGGTTGCCTTACCCGATATAGGCAAGGCCGGTAGAGCCTGTTATTGCTACTGTCACTTGGGTTGCCTTGCCCAGTATTTTAGGCAAGGCCGGTAGAACCTATTGTATGGACTATTTTTGTTGTATTGTTATGTATGTTTCCCTATGGGGATTGCCTTAACTTTTCAATAAACTTACGTTTTTACCAAACCTTACGTCTGAGAGTCTTTAAAAACCGTGACAGTCTCAATCAAGATAAAAAATGATATCAGCTGGTCTAAGTTGGAAGGCAGCTATCTAGCCGCAACCTCATCTTTAATGACCTGAGCCCCTGCGAGAAGGCGGCCATCAGTGCCTCATCATTCCAGCCAACCTCTGCTGCCAACATGTGAAACTCAATCGCATACTCGGCCACAGTACAATTGCCCTGGTGGATAGACATTAGCTTTTTGGCAGCAGAGACCGAGTGGGCGGGTACATCAAACACCCGTTTAAATGCGGACACAAACTCAGAGAAATCGTGAATGATGGGCTTATCATTCTCCCAAAGTGGATTGGCCCATGCCAGGGCCTTGCCAGACAATAGTGAAACCAACAATCCGACTTTACTGTGCTCATTAGGGAATGCTTGCGGTACCATCCCTATATAAATGCCCAACTGGTTTAGGAACCCACGACACAGAGCTGGGTCTCCCCCATACAGCTCAGGAAGCGGAGCTCGACTGGAAAAGCCCCTGATCATGCCTGCATCAGGGACGGCTTGCACTACCGGTGCCGGGTTAACAGCGAAGGCCTCCGGTTGTCCAACAGGACGGTCAAGGTGTGCAGTTCGGTTCAACAACGTTTGCAATGCCATTGTTATCTGATCAATACGTTGCTCCTGAGCCTCCACCCTGGCTAGGATCTGCTGGACAGAAGCATTACCAGTACCGTCCGTAGACATGGCCCTTTCGTACTGTCACGGTAACCCAGATAACTCAGGAGTCAGAACATATAATATAAAAACCTTTATTCAAGACACAGAATAAGGTATAAAAGCGGACAAATAGGAATAGGCAGTAGGTAAGCTAGCACTACTATCAGGAATAGTAGGCCGCCTAGGAAAGACCTCACTGCTGAGATTAGGCTGAAGCCACTGGTAATCTCTGCTGGAACTTGGAATGTAACAGGAACCGGATCAACCAATGATGATCTTCTGTAGAACACGAACTGGAACAGGTTAACTTCGACCAGAAACACGAATAGGTACTGACTCACGCCTGCAGTCAGTCTAGCAGGAAGGATAACTGACTCACGCCTGCAGTCAGTCTAGCAGGAAAGGATAGCTGACTCATGCCTGCAGTCAGTCTAGCAGGAAGGGATAATTGACTCATGCCTGCAGTCAGTCTAGCAGGAAAGGATAACTGACTCACGCCTGCAGTCAGTCTAGCAGGAGGGGATAACTGACTCACGCCTGCAGTCAGTACAGATGATAGTCTACCAGAGTCCCAGGTCTGCTCCAGATGGGTGTCTGCAGGAGAGGAGCTACTCAAGGGACAAGCAGGACAGAGCCACAGGACAGCACCAGATAGGATGGTCAGAGAAGCCGGGTCATACAGGGAGCGAATAGTCAGCCAGAGCTGCAGGTCTGAACCAGATCGGGTAGTCAGACAAGCCAGGTAATACACGGAGAGGATAGTCAGCCAGAACCGCAGGTCTGCACCAGACTGGTTGTCGAACAAGCCAGGTAATAAATTAAACAACTGCACTGGAACACCACGAAAGGGCAACTGAAGTGGTGTCCAGGCAGTTTAAATACTGATTGCTCCACCTCTGAGAGGTGGAGCAGTAATGTACTGTGCCTTTAAGAAAGCCAGGTCGCTATGTCATCAGGGAATCCCTGTGACACGCGTCCAACTTTCAGATGCTGCAGGAGCAGCCAGGGGGAGCAGTAAGGAGACCGGTTGCCCAGACGTGTACCAGGGCGCACCCGGTTCTCCTGATCATGCAGAGCGCAGCAACCCAGTGAGGATGCCACTAGGGACCGGCCGTTCACTGGGTAACTGCGGCCGTCTCTAGAAAGGTAAGCGGAATGCTTACAATGAGGCAGTGTTCTACACTGCCTCTAGTGTCTCTTCTCAGCCCTCTGTCCCTTGATATCTAAGTAAGGGACAGAGAAGCAGAGAGGAGACACGTCGCAAAACGAATAAAATGCTGCAGCTGGGGGTATTAACCCCTTCACTGCTGTGCTGGAGGCTGTCTAAATGCAGGTCCATTTTTGAAAAAGACACAACACTTTTTTTTTTTTTTAACAAAAAGTTTATTTAAATAAAAAAACATTTCAATAACCAACATAGGAAGTGTAATTGTTGTGGAGCCATGTAATACTTTTATACACACCGCCAAATGTCATCAATAAAAAAAGCGGGAAAATAGGGGGGGGGGGGAAGGTTTCTCGTCCAGGGGGGACAGTGACCACTTAAAACTGCCCATTTTGTAGGTATGATTGAGCGGTCAAATAAAGGAGAACTATTATATTTTGTTAAGCCTATTTCCTTTTTTTTTTTTTTTTTTACAGTTTTCTTTAATTTTCCTAAAATAAATGGTGGGCTATCCATATAAGTGTGGTATCAAAAGAAAGTCCTATTTGTGATTAAAAATTAAAAAAACGGAATATAATTTTCATGGGTAAAATAAAGTACTTAGAGGGGAAACACTGTTGACCAAAGACATAGTCAAAAAGGTCAGAATTGCTCCGGTCCTAAAGTGAAAACGACCTCAAATTTTCCCAGTCCTTAAGGGGTTAAAGGGTGGCAGTGTCTATTATTGTTGTAGATAGTATGGACTATAGTCCCCTTGTACACTTAATCTTTCCCTCAGATTATGGGGGAGGGGGTGATCACAGGCACGGGGAGACCAGAGGCAGACAGCGGGGATAACCAATTGCTACACCACGGCTGGTTGGGGGTGATGGAAGTTGAAGTCACCAACATCTGGAGGTCCAACAACTGACTCCCCCTAGTGGAGAGGATAAAAACAGGAAGAGGATGGATTTAGTCTGTCATGGTGCTGTAGGCCCCCAAGTGGTAAACAAAAAGGTCCAGTCATGAGGCCCCTGAGATACCAGTGTCTGACATTACAGTTATATCTAGGGGCAATGAGAAAGATAAAGAGTGAATTTTTGTTAAAATGTTTTCCACAATCCTGTGTCACGTCTCTTTGTAAGACATTTCCATGAAGTAGTAAAGTTCTCCCACAATTAGGACTTACAAGTCTATTAAGATTTTGCTATTGTTTTACAAGATTCAAGCACAGGGTAAATCAGTTCAGTAAACAAATGAGAAATGGTCAATATGAGTCTTCTTACATTAAAATCAATCAACTGTTTTATTTCTCTGACCTTTATGATGCTAAAGAAGGGCTGGTTAAACTAAAAACATCACTATAGTGCAGTCTCTGATGCTTGCTATAACATGAACGGTGGAGGAAAGATTTCCCACATTCAGAACACACAAATCGTTTCTCTCCAGTGTGAGTTCTCTGATGGTCAACAAGACTTGAGGTTGAGATGAATGATTTCCCACATTCACAACACACAAATGGTTTCTCTCCTGTGTGAGTTCTCTGATGTACATTTAGATGTGAAGTCTGCTTAAAAGACTTTCCACACTGAGGACATATAAATGGTTTTTCCCCTGTGTGGGTTCTCCGATGTACAACAAGATGTGAGTGGTTGACGAAAGATTTCCCACATTCAGAACACACAAACGGTTTTTCTCCTGTGTGAGTTCTCTGATGTTCAACAAGCACTGAGCGTCTGCTGAATGATTTCCCACATTCAGAACACATAAATGGTTTCTCTCCAGTGTGAGATCTCTGGTGTACAACAAGTTTTGAAGGTGCAACAAAAGATTTCCAACATATAGAACACTGGAACGGTTTCTTTTTCCTATGAATTGTCTGATGAGAGACTGGTTCCTGATGCTTCTTTTTCCCATTTGTGCCCCTATTAATAGGAGTAGAGGTGGATTCTGTCCCTGTGAGTTCTATATGAGAGTCTGTGATATTGGATTCTTCATGTAAATTTACATCCATATGTAGAATGGTGTCACACTTTGTCAGAGTCTCACTAGATGAACTGTCACTAACCGGCTTTGGTCCTTCATTATTCTGGGTAAAACTGGAACATTCTGGATCTGAAAGTGAAATGTGATGCGTTTTAGTTTAAAGTTCTCATATGAGAGATTCACCTGTTGGAAAGAAAATAAGTAAAAATAATAAAAAATAAAGGAGAACTATTATATTTTATTAAGCCTGTTCCCATAGGAACAAACATAGTAATGCCTGGGGCTACATTGTTTTGGGGAATCAGAAAACTGAACACCTTAGATGACATGTGGGCTGGATGTGACCCAGAAAACTGCAGCTCACAGACACAAACTAACAAGTTACACAAACAACCCCATAGACTACTAGTGTCAGGATAGAAAACGTAGTCAATCACAGGATCAACAGTGTACCTCCCAAGTGTCCCTCTTTAAAAGGGACAGTCCCTCTTTGAGACCTAAATCCCTCTGTCCCTCATTTTTAGGCGATCAGACTGTGTGGTGTGTAAGAGTATCACATTGCCCCACAGCAATAAAACTCACATAAATTAGTCTGCGTAAACAAAATACTTTGGTCTTGCTCTAAATCATTTATTCAGTTACACAAATAACAAAAAATCTTGGCAATGCCCTGCCTACCAGCCACGCTCCCTGCAACACCCCCTGAAAAACACAAGTGTCCCTCTGGTCATTTGAAATGTTGCGAGGAATGCATCAGAGCAAAGGAAGTTATTTTTAAAACCCCTGATCTGCTTTCCTACTGATCCTCTGGGGCTCAAGTCAGCACCCTGTATGACTGCTTTGAGGATAGCTTCTACCTACTGGGACCCAGGGAGGTTAAAAGAAAAACATATGGATAGTATCTGTTGTACCAGTCGTATGCTGATCAAGAGTAGGAATCCCAGAACGACTGGACTCACCAACCTCTCAATTAAAGGTACAACTATTAGGCTTAGGAGCTGAAGTTGTTGGGCTGGAATGAAACAGACAGTCAAATGACAGTACAGAAACAGGGGTGACAGAAGGCTTCTTTTGGATCAATGACAGTAAACAGGAATAGGAAAGGGGTTGAACTTGATGGACGCAAGTCTTTTTTCAACCTAAACTACTATGTAACTATGAAGAGCAAGAGAGTAGTCAGAAAACAAAGCCAAAGTCTATACACACTGGAGGAAGTGCAAGGGGACTCAGGAACAAATGAACATGTAGTGTAATGCTTTGATCGCTCACCAGCACGGAGGAATGGACGCTTGATAAAGGCTCAGGACTGAGCACAAAACCAGGGCAGAAAACAAGGAGCCAGCAAACAGAAAGAACCAAGATATAAACCAGGCCAGGAATTAGAAAAAAGAGCAGAACATGACAGTGTTTTTGTTTTTTTTTTTAATTCAAATTCAGTGTGGAATGAATATAGCAGGAATGAGACACACAAAGTAACAAGCTATATTAATATGCTTAACAGATCCAAATACATATGTAATAGACCAATCTAATTTATACTGTTAAATAAAGTTACTTACTGAACTGTAACATTGTGACATGTACACACTCAGTATTGTAGACACATCTGTCATGTTAAACTGTATGTGTAAAAGAGTGATTTCTCCCTGTCATACAGCCTTCTAAATATCCCATTGATTTAATCCTGTGAATGCCAGAGGGGTATGCAATGCACTGCAAAGAATGCATACCCTGGTGACACGCAAAGAATTAAATGAGTCTTTTCATTCCTTGAATGCTACAGGGGTTACTAACGTGTTAAATACCGCATTTAAATGAATGAAAATTTTCCTTTGTTCCTTATGGTGCAAAGCTTCCTGGCCTCTTTGTTCACACGGCCATCACTGCTGTAGAGATAATCGGTACCATTGCAGGGCACAGATGTCCCAAAATAGGTTACACTGCCCTCTACGGTGCTGTTCCTACCTTACTGACAAGACTGTGATGGGTGACTCACCAGTTACTAGGAATAATTTGGGGGCTGCATATGATTCTTGGAACAATGTAACTCATAAGTGGGATGTCATTTATACAAGGGTGCAGTCTACACAGAAGAGAAAACAGGAATGAAGGGTTACACTAAGGCCAGAATTCATCAAGGTGTGTTTCTTTGAACATTAACCATTAGCCCATTCAGCAGTTATTGGATCATCTCTGCCCATCTCTTATTCATCATTAAATGATGGCCATATAGATCCATAAATGTCATGCACCAGCTTCAAGCTGGTGGATCCCATTACAATGTATGAGGTGAACACATGAATATACATTCACTTTATGTGTGGGTACATCACCGGATTGGCCCCATTTGCTTAATTTTCCCTGCTTCACATACACAAAGCAGGGGAATACGACATTACTAGTGAACACCCAAAGGTATCCATCTTTGATTGTAGCGAAGAGCAGAGTATTTGATATGCTGCTTTTCCCACAATTTGATGAATTTAGGCCTTTATGTGAAGAACAACATAAAAGCTATATTAGTACATGGTACTATCACGGTGCCCGTGCTCATGGCTGCAGGCGGCGACATTATTACTTCCTGGTTCACTGCTTCTCTGATCTGGCTGAGAACCCGCTACGTTGCTGATCCTAACTGGCTGAGAACCCGCTCCGTTGCTGACTGTATCTGGCTGAGAACCCGCTCTGTTGCCTCTATCTGGCTAGCGAATCCACTCTGCTGCCTAGTCTGTTGCGTTCTGTCTGTAGTAGCGCCACGTGGCGCTTCCTTTACCTTGCCGACCGTAGGCTGAGCACTTGTGCTATAGCCGCTTACACTGGTTAACTGCCGCAGGCGGTGTGCACATCCGAAGTACCAGTTCAGTGCTGTATAGCTCTGTCTGTTACTCTGTGATCCATACATGTCCTTCTCCGCTTATCCTAGCTGGGCTCTCTCCCTGTGAGAGTTGTAGACATTACTCTGGGCATTACCTCAGGACCCTTTCAGTGCCTAGATCCTCTAGGCAGGGTCAGTGCTCCACTGCTTCCTGCAGTAGCTGCAAGGCTCAAGAGCCAGCTGTTGCGTGACTTTACATCTTGCACTTTGTGCTGGGACACAAGTTGCCTTCCATGTTGTGCTGCCTCGATCCACCCCTAGCGTTCTAGGCTCTTTCCTACCAGTAGCGGTTACCGTGGTCTCGCTGTGACCCTAGTCACTAGGGTATGAGCTGCCTTGTTACTGCTGGGTTCCCTGTCTCCCAGGTGACTGGGTTGTGTGCCCGTTACATTCCTCTGGACTCCTAGTGACCTGCCACCAGTACCTGGGCTGCGTAGCCTCCGCTTGTCCCTAGTTCTCTAGGGTCTAGGTTGCCAATAGTCTCTTGTGGGCCCTCAGTCTATTGGGTTCAGGATCAGAAATCTCTTCAGCCAGCCGTTGCCTCCATTTCTCCCTAACACTCTAGGGACTGGCTTGTTATTATTTACTGCTGTTCTGTCATTGTGGGCTTGTGGGCCTAACTTGCTGTATGTACTTAATCTTAATAATTTTAACCTTACCAGTCGGGTCTGAGTGTTCTTCAAAAACCGTGACAGGTACCAAGAGAAATATAAGCACACACTTGAGTAACTAATGAAAATAGGATTGTTTGGATAGAAGTAATTTATGGAGTTATGAGTTAATAATTGGGGGAGACTTTAATATGTCAGCTGATTGGTAGGTTCACATCTGGTATATAATACAAGCAAAGCTATGAATAAGTGCAGCTCAATACACTCCTTTTACTGAGTCCCAGAGACGTTTGTGGGATCAATGCCTCTAGTTAGGGGTATTCTTTATCTTACTGCTAAAGGAGACAACTCACCATGACAATAAACTATATTTGATACAAATGCAGATATGGGTTTGTGGGTGAGAACCAGTGTCCTTATTACCAGAGTGATTTAGTATCCGTTGTGTGCTGGATGGAAATTTAGAAAGAAAATTGGTTTTATTTGCAAAATCATTCATTTTTATTTATTTTGTAAAACTTTGTTTTAGAAGGCAAAGAAGAATGTGGGATCCAAAAGGGAGCACAACTTAAGGTACAGGAGATATTCCAGAGTTACGGACTTTTTTGAAATATAAATAAAGAAGGGGGGGATTTTTCAGGAAGGAACATCCCTCAATGGACTAAGAGAAAGAGGACTTAAAGGGATAGTAATACTTCGTTTTATCTTTATTTTATTTTGTAGGCATTAAAAAAACATGAAGAATGATATAAGTCTTATCTCTCAAACCTTTATGGTTTAAGAGATATTCACAAGCAAAGTATCTCCCCCCCTTCAGCCAGATCAGAAGGGAGGTGCCCAGGTAGACTGCAGAGAGGGACAATCTTCAGTTAAGATAAGGGAAAAACCTGAAAAACTTGTCAAGGGGGGCAGGGCTTTCATTGTTCTCATAGGAATAAGATTGTCCCCTGCTGTTATCTGTCTGGTGTATGGACTGGATTCCACATCTGAGAAGAGATGGCTTACACTAGGTAAAAGGGGCGGGAGGAGAAACTTTGCTTGTGAATATCTCTTAAACCATAAAGGTTTGAGAGATAAGACTTATATCGTTCTTCATGTTTTTTTAATGCCTACAAAATAAAATAAAGTTAAAATGAAGTATTACTATCCCTTTAACGGTAAGTTAAAAAAAAAAAAAAAAAAATTATCTAGTGTCATTGATGGATGCAAGGATCATGGGGACATCCCAAAAATAGTGGGAGAGAAGAAAACTATTCAACAATGACCTGGAAAACTTTGTGGCCCAAACTGGCATCTGAGATGCTAAAATATACTAATTTGTGAATGTGTGAACAGATGACCAATTTTGCTGCTTCGCACAGCTGGTCGACAGCTTGGTTCTTCAGGGCCCATGAAGTACTGATGGACCTAGTTGAAAAAGCTGTGATTCTGAAAGGTGCTGGAACTGATTTTAGCCTGTATGCTTGTCTTTGACGTTTCTGTCTTAAGTGTAAGTCAGAAGCGTCACATTTGATTGGTGCTTAATACGGTTTACTGAGAAGAACTTCTTTGTCCTTACATGTTTCCAATCGGATTGTGTGATTGATAAACTGTCTAAGAGTGGATATTGTGGCCGTAAAGGAATATCGAATTTTGAGTCTTTTAAAAGAACTACCTTATAAATGGTGATGTCTGGTACTGTAAACTGTGATATTGCCTAACAATGATATAACCTGGAACACTAATTTTATATGAAACTTGGTATTGATTTAATGTATTAAGATATGTGGAATACTATAATTGTTCAGTTTATTTGTACTTGTATTTTAGTTTGAGTGTATAATATATCCTTCTAGTTATATCTATGTAAACATTAGTCTTTAATGCACGTTTTTTATTACTAATTAAATAGAGCGCTACTAACCTATTTAATTCTAGTATATACTTTCTGTCTGTGACAGTAGATATTAGGTGGCTGCACTAGTATTTTACGTGTGTGTATTGTGTAGAGCGCTGAAGTGATTCTTTCTGTTGTCTTATAGTCTATTTAAGTCATGTGGCAATAGTTGTCTTAGATGCTGGTCTGCCCTTTTTAGTGCCTTCTGGAATAACAAATAATGTGTTGTATGTCCTAAAGGAATGTGTAACTTGGATATATTATATGATACATCTTCCTACATCTAATGTATGGTGAGCTTTCTCTTTTGTGTTTGATGGAACAGGACACAATGAAGGTAGAATTATTTCTTGGTTTATGTTGAAATCGGTAGACACTTTTGGTTGGAAATGTGGACCAGTTTGTAAAACCACTTTGTCCTGATGAAAGAGAAGATGTGCGCCAAGTTCTGAAACTCTTCTTACGGATACAATAGCCGTGAGGAACACTCTTAAATTTTAGTTCCATGGTGGGATAGGGACTCTTAATGCAGGGACTATTCTGTTTACCCCTTGAAGAAATGTTACCGTTTCTGGAATAGAAGCAATTTTTCTCTGGAAGAGAACTGTCACCTCTGAAACTTGTACTTTCAGGGAGTTCACCCTTAGACCCTTCGCTAGGCCTCCTTGCAAGAACTCTAAAAGTGACAGGAGATGGAAAGGAGATGGTTCAGTGTCTTTGTTAGAAAGTAAATACATCTGGTGCCTTTACTTCTGGCTGTGCATGTATGTGTGACAGTGAGTGTCGGAGGCTCTTATTGTCATCTTGCTGAGAAGGAGCATCAGGACAATGTAATGATATAATTGGAGATTTTCAGCATGTTTGCTGATGAAGGACATAGGTTTGCAAAAGTATAAGAGGTTTTTCTGAAAGACCATATCCTAAAATGTAATTAATAAGAAGAATAATGGATTCACATACACCTGTGATTAGGAAGCAGGATCCCTCAATGATCCCTCACTGTCACTCCCTACAAGGAAGGATTACTGACACGTCAGTGATAAACCAGCCTGTGTCCAGACGAGTCACAGACTAATCTTGTCTCAATGTGGAATCCCAAGTGACAATTCATAAATAAGGTGATGTTGTTCCAAGGGTGACCTACGATCATTAACCCTCTGAGTGTCAGACAGGCATCCACTGGATACCTGTCTGGAACTCGAAGGGTTAAGATGCAAACAAATCAATAAATGTGACAAAGTGGTCAGCAAAATTGTAACTGCTGCAAAATTGTAACTGCTGCAGAACCTCTTGGGAAGGAAAGTGGTTCCCCACTCTTCTTTTTTTGCAGTTTTGCTCTGGAACATCTGTAATGTCAAAAAACAGAGAAGTGACTGACAGCTCTGCTTCCCAAGAGGTCCTGCAGCAAACACAAGGGGTTAAATGCCCCATTTAAATCAATGGAAATGTATATAATGTGTATTTATCTCTATGGTGCACTTGGTTTGCCCCAGAATTGCACCCTTTCCTTAGTACATCAGCCTCTGTGTCTATTACAATGATACATCCTGAATCCCCACTTATGTTTAGAGTTTGGATCAGGTGAATCAATGATACACATATAGGACTGTATGGAGAGGGAGCGGAACACCCTAACTACAGGTAATAAAGGGGAGGGGAATGGGGGGACAATTTACACTATTTAATGGACAACTGGAACACCCCAGGCGCCATCACTGTAGTGACCTCCCTAATCCTACTGTTATAGGAGAAGTAACACCTCCACTTACATTATTACAGCCAGAAAATCCTAATGTCCCTATGAATTTTGCCCTTGGAGGTGTGTATAGTAAATATGATCTTCAGTCAGTCCTGGATGTCACGCACATGGAGGCGGACCTGACAACTGCCAGCAGGACCACAGGACACAAACTCCGCCCACTGTGTATGGTAGTATCAACACTGCTTTACAATGAGTTGTACACCCCTCTGGTACTTAAAGTTTTAAGGAGTGATAGGGTTCATTATTGTTATAGATAGTATGGGCTTTGGTCCCCTTGTACTTTAAATCTTTCCTTCACATTATTGGGTTGGTTGACCAGAGGCACAGGGAGACCAGAGGTAGACAACAGGGATAATCAATTACTACACCACGGCTGGTTGGGGAAGATGGAAGTTGTAGTCACCAACAGCTGGAGATCCAACAACTGACTCCCCCTAGTGGAGAGGATAAAAACAGGAAGAGACTGGATTTAGTCTCTCATGGTGCTGTAGGGCCCCCAAGTGGTAAACAAAACGGTCCAGTCATGAGGCCCCTGAGATACCAGTGTCTGACATTACAGTTATATCTAGGGGCAATGAAAAGGATAACAAGTGAATTTTTGTTAAACTGTTTTCCACAATCCTGCGTAACGCCTCTATGTAGGACATTTCCATGAAGTAGTAAAAGTTCTCCCACAATTAGGACTTAGAAACAGATGATGAATTTACTGGAATTTTACAAGATTCAAGCACAGGGTAAATCAGTTCAGTAAACAAGTGAGAAATAGACAATATGAGTCTTTTTACATTAAAATCAATCAACTGTTTTATTTCTCTGATCTTTGTGATGCTAAAAAAAGAGCTGGTTTTACTAAAAACATCACTATGTTGTTTTTTTGTTTTTTATTTTTTATTTTTTAAGTGCAGTCTTTGATGCCTGCAATAACCTGAACGTTGCTGGAAAGATTTCCCTCATTCATAACACTGAAATGGTTTTTCTCATGTGTGTGTCCTCTGATGTGCAACAAGATATGAGCGTCTGGTGAATGATTTCCCACATTCAGAACACACAAATGGTTTCTCTCCTGTGTGAGTCCTCCGATGTACAGCACAATTTGAGGATTGTTTGAAAGATTTCCCACATTCAGAACACACAAATGGTTTCTCTGCTGTGTGAATTCTCTGATGTTCAGCAAGACCCGAGCGTTGTTTGAAAGATTTTCCACATTCAAAACACACAAATGGTCTCTCTCCTGTATGATTTCTCTGATGTACAACAAGAATTGAGCGCTGGGTGAATGATTTCCCACATTCAGAACACATAAATGGTTTCTCTCCAGTGTGAGATCTCTGATGTTCAGCAAGACCCGAGCGTTGTTTGAAAGATTTTCCACATTCTAAACACACAAATGGTCTCTCTCCTGTATGATTTCTCTGATGTACAACAAGAACGGAGCGCTGGGTGAATGATTTCCCACAATCAGAACACATAAATGGTTTCTCTCCTGTGTGAATTCTCTGGTGCATAACAAGCTGTGAAGGTGCAGCAAAAGATTTACAACATTCAGAACACTGGAACAGTTTCTTTTTCCTATTAATTGTCTGATGTGAGACAGGTTCCTGATGCTTCTTTTTCCTTTTTGTGCGCTTATTAATAGGAGTAGAGGTGGATTCTGTCCCTGTGAGTTCTATATGAGAGTCTGTGATATTTGATTCTTCATGTAAAGTTACATCCATATGTAGAATTGTGTCACACTTTGTCACAGTCTCACTAGATGAACTGTCACTAACCGACTTTGGTCCTTCATTATTCTGGGTAAAATTGGAACATTCTGGATCTGAAAGTGAAATGTGATGTTTTAATTTAAAGTTCTCATATGAGAGATTCACCTGCTGTAAAGAAAAGCAGTAAAATA
Organism: Rhinophrynus dorsalis; assembly: GCA_037306005.1. Classification (NCBI taxonomy): domain Eukaryota; kingdom Metazoa; phylum Chordata; class Amphibia; order Anura; family Rhinophrynidae; genus Rhinophrynus; species Rhinophrynus dorsalis. The sequence continues at coordinate 611,241,616 of CM074719.1, read as the reverse complement.
CTGAAATTAAATAGATAACTTTTATATTTTATTAACCCTTTGAGTGCCGGGGGGAGGTACGCAATGCATTGTAAAGCAACGCATACCCCTCTGGCACTCAATGGGGTTAAGCCTGTTCCTATGGGAATAGACATGGCACTGCATTGTTTGGGTGAATCAGTAAACTGAACACCTTAGCATGGGGGCTGGATATAACACAGGAAAATGTGGCTCACATATACAAACTGACAGACAGACACACACACACACACACACACACTGCTAATGTCAGGATAGAAAATGAAGTCTGGCAGCTCAGCGTCAATTACAGGATCAACGTTGTACCTCTCACGTGCCCCCTCTTTAGATGAGATAGTCCCTCTGAGACCCAAATCTCTCTGTTCCTCTTTTAGGTGATCAGACTGTGTGGTGTGTATATAAGTATCACAGTGCTCCACAGCAATAAAACTCCCATTAATATTTGTATAAACTTCATTATAGGTATTTATAAATTAGTGTGTGTAAAAAAAAATATTGCGATCTCGCTCTAAATCATTTATTCAGTTACACAAAGGAAGTGTCAGTAGGGCATGAAACAACATTTCTTGGTAATGCCCCGCCCACCAGATATGCTCCCAGAAACACAAGTGTCCCTCTCGTCATTTGAAATGTTGGGAGGAATGCAACAGAGTAACGGTTACGTTGACTTTATATTTGTGTTTGTCAGTAGGATCGCCCAATGTAAGCCACCTGAAACCGTTCTGTGTGGAGGAGAAACACCACTGAGAAAAGGCAGACTGCTATTAATACGTATTTACAGAGTACACAGGAACACAATATAGCAACACACTCAACAGAAAAAAGATACACTACAGGGCAGTCCCCAGTAGCGGAGATCCTGGGGTTTCTAAGAGTGGGGAAGGGAGATGGCTGGATTGGCTAACCCCATTAGGCAGTCTTGCAGCAGCCAAGGCCAAGTTAAAGGTGCTGCTAGCACTCCAGTTGACTGCTTTGAGGATAGCTATTACCTACTAGTACCAAGTGAGGACAAAAGAAAAAGATATGGATAATATCTGCTGTACCAGTCGTATATTGATGTACAGGGGCAGGAATCTCAGAAGGACTTGTTCGCCAACATCTCAGATAAAGGTACAACTTTTAGGCTTAGGCACTGATGTTCAACTAGTTGGGCTGGAATCTGACACGCAGTCAAATGGCAGTACAGAAACAGGGACGACAGAAGGCTGAAGTAGTCAAATTTCTCACTGCTCCGGTGAACAGTGAAGGCAGATGATTTGAACAGATGGTTGTATCAGTTGGATTGTCGGATGGTCGGAGTATCAGGGTCAGTAACAGCCGGGCAACGAAGTACAGAAGCAGCAAGAAAAGTCGAGTAGGAGAGGGTCAGAAACGAAGAATCAAATCAATCAAGGCACTGTGCAAAGTAGAAGAGTAAACCAGTAGTCAGGAAACAAGGCCAATACACACTGGAGGAAGTGCAAGGTAACTCAGGAACAGGACTAGGAACAACTGGACACGCACTGAAATGCTTTGATCGCTCACCAGCGCTGAGGAACGGATGCTTGATAAAGGCTCAGGACTGAGCACAAAACCAGCCAGGAAACAAGGATCCGGCAAATAGAAAGAATCACGATAAGGAATACGAAAAAAGGGCAGAACATGACAGTGTTTTTGTTTTGTTTTTTTAATTCAGTGTGGATTTGCTATAGCATGAATAAGACTCACAAAGTAACAAGAAATATTAATATGCTTAATAGATGCAAATACATATGTAATCGACCGATATTTAATTTATACAACTAAATAAAGTTACCTACTGAACTGTATGCTGTGAATAGTGAGGACTGTACTTATATTTACATGTATCTACTGGACATGTGATCTAAGGTGTCAGGATGGATTAAGATTGTGACATGTACACACTCAGTATTGTAGACACATCTGTCATGTTAAACTGCATGTGTAAAAGAGTGATTTCTCCCTGTGATACGGCCTTCTAAATATCCTATTGATTTAATCCTCTGAATGCCAGAGGGGTATGCAATGCATTGCAAAATCAAAGCATGCCGGTGACAATCAAAGAGTTAAATGAGGCTTTTCCTTCCTTGAACCCTACAGAGGTTGCCAACATTCAAGGTGTTAAATACCCCATTTAAAATCAAGGAGAATTTTAATTTGTTCCTTATGGTGCACAGTTGTGCTATATCCTTAAAAACTGTAAATTGAGCTACACAAAAATATAAAAAAATGAAAATTTTAAAAGTCATTTTTTTTTTTCTTTTTAATGTAAAAGAAGAGGCCTCTTTGTTCGCACAGCAATCACCGCTGTAGAGATAATACATATCACTGCAGTGCAAAGATGTCCCAAAATAGGTTACACTACCCCCTATAGTGCTGTTCCTACCCTACTGACAAGACTGTGATGGGTGACTCACCAGTAACTAGGAATAATTTGGAGGCTATAAAGAGAGTCTTGGTACAATGCAAATCATAATTGGGATGTTGTTTATACAAGGGTACAGTCTGCACAGAAGAGAAAATAAGAATGAGGGGTTACACTAAGGCCAGAATTCATCAAGGTGCGTTTCTTTGATCATTAATCATTAGCCCATTCAGCAGTTGTTGGATCGTATCTGCCCATTGCTTATTCATCAAGTGATGGCCAGACAGATCCATAAATGTCATGTGCCAGCTTCAAGCTGGCAGATTCCATTACAATGTATGGGGTGAACACACGCATATAAATTTGCTGTATTCGTGGGTGCATCACAGAACTGGCCCCATTTCCGTAATTTTCCCTGCTTCACATACACAGATCAGGGAAATACGACATTACTAGCAAATACCCAAAAGGTATCCATCAATGATCGCAACAAAGAGCAGCGTATTTGATATGCTGCTTTTCCCACAATTTGATAAATTTAGGTCTTTATGTGAAGAAAAACATAAAAGCTATATTAGTACATGGTACCAAGGGACATATGAGCACACATTTGTGTAACTAATGAAAATAGGATTGCTTGGATAGAAGTAATTTATAGACTCAGTGAGGGGTGTATTCATACTCGTAAGAGACTTTATGCCAAACATTACATAAATATGGTAAGCACTCTCTATAACATATACATAAGGTATAACCATATGCTACACGTGAGTGCACAAAAAAATCTAGACATATCAAAGAAAGGAAAAAGAGAAAACACAGGCACTCAGTCACATTTTATAAAGTTTAATGATCCAATATCATATAGAAAATTTAATAAAAAAAAAATATATCAAATAATTCAGACTCACAGTAATATGACATCAAAAACCTCCCACCCCCCCTAAAAACAAATCCTAACACATTCTGAATATTACCATACTGTGCAAAATCATTATGAGCCGGGCCCAGCACTCAATGAGTTAGTTAAGAAAGCTTGCAAATGAACACGAAGCGATGAGAATTAGTATCTTCAAGTGCACATTAGATACTCATCCACAGACTCCTCTGCATTCATATTGCATTGTAGAGAATTAATGCACATCCAAGTTCAAAACAGAGCAAACAGTCAGCAACAGATGAGTTAAATAAGCCCAAGTAGCAAGGCAGCAAAGCGGCAAAAATCTCAAATCCAAGTAACCAGTTATACAATAGAAGGACTTAGATAAACTTATTGCTATGTGAACGTATCTCATTTCCTGGTCTAAATGCAGAAATGAATCATCACTGGAGCGGATTATACATATTAACTTACTATGCCAGCTGATTAGCAGGATCATATTTGGCATATAATACAAGCAGAGCTATGAATAAGCTCAGATCATACAATGCACTGACAAATTCATACATTCCTCTTACTGAGACCTAGAAACGTTTGTGGGATCAATGCCTCTAGTTAGGGGTATTATTTAACTTACTGCTAAAGGAGACAACTCACCATGACAAATTATATTTGATACAAACGCAGATGTGTTTTTGTAGGTGAGAATCAATACCCTGATTACCAGTCAGAGTGATTTAGTATCATCTGTATATATAGAAAGGGGGGTTGGATTTTTCACTTGCCAATACTTTTCCCTTGGTCCATTGAGGGATGCAGGGACTTTGGGGTTAAGCAGTGTGCCTATAGAAGTAGGGCAATCTAACAAAAAACTCCTCCCACTTCCTAGCTGCTAACCACTCTCCCTGAAACTCTACCATCAGGTTTTATTTAGCACAGTCAGGAAGGTAATATCACTAAAAACAGAGCCACAGAGCACGGCAGGCCATCCTCACCCAATTTGGTTTCTGTGGGCTGGATGCTGTGCATCAGTCAATGGACTAAGAGAAAAAAATTTACCAGTAAGTAATAGGGAAGTCTTGAAAATAGTGGGAGGGAAGAAAGCTATTGCACAATGGCCTGCAGAACTTTTTGGCCAAGACTGGCATCTGAGATGCAAAAATATACCAACTTTGTAAAACTTTGTGAATGTGTGAACAGATGACCAATTTGCTGCTTATCACAACTGGTCAACAGCTTGGTTCTTCAGGGCCCATGAAGTACTGATGGACCTAGTTGAATGAGCTGTGATTCTGAAAAGTGCTGGAACTGATTTTAGTCTGTATGGTTGTCTTACAGTCTGCTTAAGCCACGTGGAAATATTTGTATTAGACGCTGGTCTGCCCTTTTTAGGGCCTTCTGGAATAACAAATGTGTCAGATGTCCTAAAGAATTGTGTAACTTGGATATATTATATACTACATCTTCCTACATCTAATGTATGGTGAGCTTCCTCTTTTGTGTTTGATGGATTAGGACACAATGAAGGTAGAATCATTTCTTGGTTTATGTTGAAATCGGAAGCCTCTTTTGGTTGGAATTGTGGTCCAGTTTGTAAAACCACTTTATCCTGATGAAAGAGAAGATGTGCGCCAAGTTCTGAAACTCTTCTTACGGATACAATAGCCGTGAGGAACACTCTTAAATTTTAGTTCCATGGTGGGATAGGGACTCTTAATGCAGGGACTATTCTGTTTACCCCTTGAAGAAATGTTACCGTTTCTGGAATAGAAGCAATTTTTCTCTGGAAGAGAACTGTCACCTCTGAAACTTGTACTTTCAGGGAGTTCACCCTTAGACCCTTCTCTAGGCCTCCTTGCAAGAACTCTAAAAGTGACAGGAGATGGAAAGGAGATGGTTCAGTGCCTTTACTTCTGTCTGTGCATGTATGTGTGACAGTGAGTGTCGGAGGCTCTTATTGTCATCTTGCTGAGAAGGAGCATCAGGACATTGTAATGATATAATTGGAGATTTTCAGCATGTTTGCTGATGAAGGACATAGGTTTGCAAAAGTATAAGAGGTTTTTCTGAAAGACCATATCCTAAAATGTAATTAATAAGAAGAATAATGGATTCACAGAAACCTTTGATTAGGAAGGAGGATCCCTCAAAGATCCCTCATTGTCACTCCCTACAAGGAAGGATTACTGACACGTCAGTGATAAACCAGCCTGTGGCCAGACGAGTCACAGACTAATCTTGTCTCAATGTGGAATCCCAAGTGACAATTCATAAATAAGGTCATGTTGTTCCAAGGGTGACCTATGACTCTTAACCCTCTGAGTGTCAGACAGGCATCCACTGGATACCTGTCTGGAACTCGAAGGGTTAAGATGCAAACAAATTAATAAATGTGACAAAGTGGTCAGCAAAATTGTAACTGCTGCAGAACCTCTTGGGAAGGAAAGTGGTTCCCCACTCTTCTTTTTTTGCAGTTTTGCTCTGGAACATCTGTAATGTCAAAAAACAGAGAAGTGACTGACAGCTCTGCTTCCCAAGAGGTCCTGCAGCAAACACCAGGGGTTAAATGCCCCATTTAAATCAATGGAAGTGTTTATAATGTGTATTTATCTCTATGGTGCACTTGGTTTGCCCCAGAATTGCACCCTTTTCTTAGTACATCAGCCTCTGTGTCTATTACAATGATACATCCTGAACCCCCACTTATGTTTAGAGTTTGGATCAGGTGAATCAATGATACACATATAGGACTGTATGGAGAGGGAGCGGAACACCCTAACTACAGGTAATAAAGGGGAGGGGAATGGGGGGACAATTTACAGTATTTAATGGCCGCTGTGGACAACTGGAATTCCCCAGGTGCCATCACTGTAGAGACCTCCCTAATCCTACTGTTATAGGACAAGTAACACCTCCACTTACATTATTACAGCCAGAAAATCCTAATGTCCCTATGAATTTTACCCCTGGATGTGTGTATAATAAATATGATCTTCAGTCAGTCCTGGATGTCACGCACATGGAGGCGGACCTGACAACTGCCAGCAGGACCACAGGACACAAACTCCGCCCACTGTGTATGGTAATATCAACACTGCTTTACAATGAGCTGTACACCCCTCTAGTCCTTAAAGTTTTAAGGAGTGATAGGGTTCATTATTGTTATAGATAGTATGGGCTTTGGTCCCCTTGTACTTTAAATCTTTCCTTCACATTATTGGGTTGGTTGACCAGAGGCACAGGGAGACCAGAGGTAGACAACAGGGATAATCAATTGCTACACCACGGCTGGTTGGGGAAGATGGAAGTTGTAGTCACCAACAGCTGGAGATCCAACAACTGACTCCCCCTAGTGGAGAGGATAAAAACAGGAAGAGGCTGGATTTAGTCTCTCATGGTGCTGTAGGGCCTCCACATGGTAAACAAAACGGTCCAGTCATGAGGCCCCTGAGATACCAGTGTCTGACATTACAGTTACATCTAGGCGCAATGAAACGGATAACAAGTGAATTTTTGTTAAACTGTTTTCCACAATCCTGCGTAACGCCTCTATGTAGGACATTTCCATGAAGTAGTAAAAGTTCTCCCACAATTAGGACTTAGAAATAGATTATGAATGCACTGGAATTTTGCAAGATACAAGCACAGAGTAAATCGGTTCAGTAAACAAGTGAGAAATAGACAATATGAGTCTTTTTACATTAAAATCAATCAACTGTTTTATTTCTCTGATCTTTGTGATGCAAAAAAAAAGAGCTGGTTTTACTAAAAAAAAATCACTATGTTGTTTTTTTGTTTTTTATTTTTTATTTTTTAAGTGCAGTCTTTGATGCCTGAAATAACCTGAACGTTGCTGGAAAGATTTCCCTCATTCATAACACTGAAATGGTTTTTCTCATGTGTGTGTCCTCTGATGTGCAACAAGATATGAGCGTCTGGTGAATGATTTCCCACATTCAGAACACACAAATGGTTTCTCTCCTGTGTGAGTCCTCCGATGTACAGCACAATTTGAGGATTGTTTGAAAGATTTCCCACATTCAGAACACACAAATGGTTTCTCTCCTGTGTGAATTCTCTGATGTTCAGCAAGACCCGAGCGTTGTTTGAAAGATTTTCCACATTCAAAACACACAAATGGTCTCTCTCCTGTATGATTTCTCTGATGTACAACAAGAATTGAGCGCTGGGTGAATGATTTCCCACATTCAGAACACATAAATGGTTTCTCTCCTGTGTGAATTCTATGGTGCATAACAAGCTGTGAAGGTGCAGTAAAAGATTTACAACATTCAGAACACTGGAACAGTTTCTTTTTCCTATGAATTGTCTGATGTGAGACCGGTTCCTGATGCTTCTTTTTCCCATTGGTGCCCTTATTAATAGCAGTAGAGGTGGATTCTATCCCTGTGAGTTCTATATGAGAGTCTGTGATATTTGATTCTTCATGTAAAGTTACATCCATATGTAGAATTGTGTCACACTTTGTCACAGTCTCACTAGATGAACTGTCACTAACCGGCTTTGGTCCTTCATTATTCTGGGTAAAATTGGAACATTCTGGATCTGAAAGTGAAATGTGATGTTTTAATTTAAAGTTCTCATATGAGAGATTCACCTGCTGTAAAGAAAAGCAGTAAAATACTGAAATTAAATAGATAACTTTTATATTTTATTAACCCTTTGAGTGCCGGGGGGAGGTACGCAATGCATTGTAAAGCAACGCATACCCCTCTGGCACTCAATGGGGTTAAGCCTGTTCCTATGGGAATAGACATGGCACTGCATTGTTTGGGTGAATCAGTAAACTGAACACCTTAGCATGGGGGCTGGATATAACACAGGAAAATGTGGCTCACATATACAAACTGACACACACACACACACACACACACACACACACACACACACACTGCTAGTGTCAGGATAGAAAATGAAGTCTGGCAGCTCAGCGTCAATTACAGGATCAATGTTGTACCTCTCAAGTGCCCCCTCTTTAGACGAGATAGTCCCTCTGAGACCCAAATCTCTCTGTCCCTCTTTTAGGTGATCAGACTGTGTGGTGTGTATATAAGTATCACAGTGCTCCACAGCAATAAAACTCCCATTAATATTTGTATAAACTTCATTATAGGTATTTATAAATTAGTGTATGAAAAAAAAAATATTGCGATCTCGCTCTAAATCATTTATTCAGTTACACAAAGGAGGTGTCAGTAGGTCATGAAACAACATTTCTTGGTAATGCCCCGCCCACCAGACATGCTCCCAGCAACACCTCAGAAACACAAGTGTCCCTCTCGTCATTTGAAATGTTGGGAGGAATGCAACAGAGTAATGGTTATTTTCAAAACCCCTGATCTGCTTTCCAATGCAGCATCAGTTCCTCAGCAACTTTTTAACTGCCCTTTAATTTACGTTGACTTCATATTTGTGTTTGTCAGTAGCATCGCCCAATGTAAGCCACCTGAAACCGTTCTGTGTGGAGGAGAAACACCACTGAGAAAAGGCAGACTGCTATTAATACGTATTTACAGAATACACAGAAACACAATATAGCAACACACTCAACAGAAAAAAGATACACTACAGGGCAGTCCCCAGTAGCGGAGATCCTGGGGTTTCTAAGAGTGGGGAAGGGAGATGGCTGGATTGGCTACCCCCATTAGGCAGTCTTGCTGCAGCCAAGTTAAAGGTGCTGCTAGCACTCCAGTTGACTGCTTTGAGGATAGCTATTACCTACTAGTACCAAGTGAGGACAAAAGAAAAAGATATGGATAATATCTGCTGTACCAGTCATATATTGATGTACAGGGGCAGGAATCTCAGAAGGACTTGTTCGCCAACATCTCAGATAAAGGTACAACTTTTAGGCTTAGGCGTTGATGTTCAACTAGTTGGGCTGGAATCTGACACGCAGTCAAATGGCAGTACAGAAACAGGGACGACAGAAGGCTGAAGTAGTCAAATTTCTCACTGCTCCGGTGAACAGTGAAGGCAGATGAATTGAACAGATGGTTGTATCAGTTGGACTGTCGGATGGTCGGAGTAGCAGGGTCAGTAGCAGCCGGGCAACGAAGTACAGAAGCAGTAAGAAGAAGAAAAGTCGAGTAGGAGATGGTCAGAAATGAAGAATCAAATCAATCAAGGCACTGTGCAAAGTCGAAGAGCAAGAGATTAGTCATGAAACAAGGCCAATACACACTGGAGGAAGTGCAAGGTAACTCAGGAACAGGACTAGGAACAACTGGACACGCACTGAAATGCTTTGATCGCTCACCAGCGCTGAGGAACGGATGCTTGATAAAGGCTCAGGACTGAGCACAAAACCAGGCAGGAAACAAGGATCCGGCAAATAGAAAGAATCACGATAAGGAATACGAAAAAAGGGCAGAACATGACAGTGTTTTTGTTTTGTTTTTTTAATTCAGTGTGGATTTGCTATAGCATGAATAAGACTCACAAAGTAACAAGAAATATTAATATGCTTAATAGATGCAAATACATATGTAATCGACCGATATTTAATTTATACAACTAAATAAAGTTACCTACTGAACTGTATGCTGTGTATAGTGAGGACTGTACTTATATTTACATGTATCTACTGGGCATGTGATCTAAGGTGTCAGGATGGATTAAGATTGTGACATGTACACACTCAGTATTGTAGACACATGTCATGTTAAACTGCATGTGTAAAAGAGTGATTTCTCCCTGTGATACAGCCTTCTAAATATCCTATTGATTTAATCCTCTGAATGCCAGAGGGGTATGCAATGCATTGCAAAATCAAAGCATGCCGGTGACAATCAAAGAGTTAAATGAGGCTTTTCCTTCCTTGAACCCTACAGAGGTTGCCAACATTCAAGACGTTAAATACCCCATTTAAAATCAAGGAGAATTTTAATTTGTTCCTTATGGTGCACAGTTGTGCTATATCCTTAAAAACTGTAAATTGAGCTACACAAAAATATAAAAAAAATTAAAATTTTAAAACAAGTAATTTACATTAAAAAGAAAAAAAAAAAAAAAAAAAAAAAAGAGAGGCCTCTTTGACCGCACAGCAATCACCGCTGTAGAGATAATACGTATCACTGCAGTGCAAAGATGTCCCAAAATAGGTTACACTACCCCCTATAGTGTTCTTCCTACCCTACTGACAAGACTGTGATGGGTGACTCACCAGTAACTAGGAATAATTTGGAGGCTATAAAGAGAGTCTTGGTACAATGTAAATCATAATTGGGATGTCGTTTATACAAGGGTACAGTCTGCACAGAAGAGAAAATAAGAATGAGGGGTTACACTAAGGCCAGAATTCATCAAGGTGCGTTTCTTTGATCATTAATCATTAGCCTATTCAGCAGTTGTTGGATCGTATCTGCCTATTGCTTATTCATCAAGTGATGGCCAGACAGATCCATAAATGTCATGCGCCAGCTTCAAGCTGGCAGATTCCATTACAATGTATGGGGTGAACACACGCATATAAATTTGCTGTATTCGTGGGTGCATCACAGAATTGGCCCCATTTCCGTAATTTTTCCTGCTTCACATACACAGATCAGGGAAATACGACATTACTAGCGAATACCCAAAAGGTATCCATCAATGATCGCAACAAAGAGCAGCGTATTTGATATGCTGCTTTTCCCACAATTTGATAAATTTAGGTGAAGAAAAACATAAAAGCTATATTAGTACATGGTACCAAGGGACATATGAGCACACCTTTGTGTAACTAATGAAAATAGGATTGTTTGGATAGAAGTAATTTATAGACTCAGTGAGGGGTGTGTTCATACTCGTAAGAGACTTTATGCCAAACATTACATAAATATGGTAAGCACTCTCTATAACATATACATAAGGTATAACCATACGCTACACATGGGTGCATAAAAACATCTAGACATATCAAAGAAAGGAAAAAGAGAAAACACAGGGACTCAGTCACATTTTATAAAGTTTAATGATCCAATATCATATAGAAAATTTAATTAAAAAAAAAAAAAAAAAAATCAAATAATTCAGACTCACAGTAATATGACATCAAAGAACTCCCACCCCCCCTAAAAACAAATCCTAACACATTCTGAATATTACCATACTGTGCAAAATTATTATTATTATGAGCCGGGCCCAGCACTCAATGAGTTAGTTAAGAAAGCTTGCAAATGAACACGAAGCGATGAGAATTAGTATCTTCAAGTGCACATTAGATACTTATCCACAGACTCCTCTGCATTCATATTGCATTGTAGAGAATTAATGCACATCCAAGTTCAAAACAGAGCAAACAGTCAGCAACAGATGAGTTAAATAAGCCCAAGTAGCAAGGCAGCAAAGCGGCAAAAATCTCAAATCCAAGTAACCAGTTATACAATAGAAGGACTTAGATAAACTTATTGCTATGTGAACGTATCTCATTTCCTGGTCTAAATGCAGAAATGAATCATCACTGGAGCGGATTATACATATTAACTTACTATGCCAGCTGATTAGCAGGATCATATTTGGCATATAATACAAGCAGAGCTATGATTAAGCTCAGATCATACAATGCACTGACAAATTCATACATTCCTCTTACTGAGACCTAGAAACGTTTGTGGGATCAATGCCTCTAGTTAGGGGTATTATTTAACTTACTGCTAAAGGAGACAACTCACCATGACAAATTATATTTGATACAAACGCAGATGTGTTTTTGTAGGTGAGAATCAATACCCTGATTACCAGTCAGAGTGATTTAGTATCATCTGTATATATAGAAAGGGGGGTTGGATTTTTCACTTGCCAATACTTTTCCCTTGGTCCATTGAGGGACGCAGGGACTTTGGGGTTAAGCAGTGTGCCTATAGCAGTAGGGCAATCTAACAAAAAACTCCTCCCACTTCCTAGCTGCTAACCACTCTCCCTGAAACTCTACCATCAGGTTTTATTTAGCACAGTCAGGAAGGTAATATCACTAAAAACAGAGCCACAGAGCACGGCAGGCCATCCTCACCCAATTTGGTTTCTGTGGGCTGGATGCTGTGCATCAGTCAATGGACTAAGAGAAAAAAATTTACCAGTAAGTAATAGGGAAGTCTTGAAAATAGTGGGAGGGAAGAAAGCTATTGCACAATGGCCTGCAGAACTTTTTGGCCAAGACTGGCATCTGAGATGCAAAAATATACCAACTTTGTAAAACTTTGTGAATGTGTGAACAGATGACCAATTTGCTGCTTATCACAACTGGTCAACAGCTTGGTTCTTCAGGGCCCATGAAGTACTGATGGACCTAGTTGAATGAGCTGTGATTCTGAAAAGTGCTGGAACTGATTTTAGTCTGTATGCTTGTCTTGCAGTCTGCTTAAGCCACGTGGAAATATTTCTCTTAGACGCTGGTCTGCCCTTTTTAGGGCCCTCTGGAATAACAAATGTGTCAGATGTCCTAAAGAATTGTGTAACTTGGATATATTATATACTACATCTTCCTACATCTAATGTATGGTGAGCTTCCTCTTTTGTGTTTGATGGATTAGGACACAATGAAGGTAGAATCATTTCTTGGTTTATGTTGAAATCGGAAGCCTCTTTTGGTTGGAATTGTGGTCCAGTTTGTAAAACCACTTTATCCTGATGAAAGAGAAGATGTGCGCCAAGTTCTGAAACTCTTCTTACTGATACAATATTTGTGAGGAACACTCTTGAATGTCAGGTCTTTGATAGAGGCTGATGACAATGGTGCTAAATTTAAGTTCTGTGGTGGGATAGGGACTCTTTATGCAGGGACTATTCTGTTTGCCCCTAGAAGAAAGGTTACAATTTCTGGAATTGCTGAAACTTGTACTTTCAGGGAGTTCACCCTTAGACCCTTCGCTAAGTCTCCTTGCAAGAACTCTAAAAGTGACTGGAGATAGAACAATCTTCTGTCTATGTCTTTGTTAGAAGGAAAACAGCATTTTAGTCTTACCTGATAAATCCTTTACTCTTAGTCCATATAGGTATCATGGGGTGGCGTCAGCTCCTCCTAGTAGGCTGGAACAATTCTTCAAGAACTGCATGGTGGAGCCTCCCCCTCAAACATAGCAAGCTACCAAGCCATTCCCCTCTCCAGATAGATTGGAGACAATAAACCTACTGAGCTAGATAACGAGAAGAAAGAGGAAAACTCCTGGACCCAATCGGACTACCACGTCCAGCCACAGGAGACCTAGCATGGTTCCTTTACTGGGTGGGAGACCTGTAAGCTATATGGACTAAAAGAAAAAGGATTTAACAGGTAAGACTAAAATCATCTTTTCTCTGTCATCCAATATAGCTTACAGGAACCATGGGGATGTACCAACATTAAGCTCCCATGGGCAGGAAGAGAAGGAAAGGACCAAACACCGGTCCCCAAGATACCAGCGTTCCCACGGACTATCCACGACACAGAACAGCCCAAGTAAAAAAGTGTCAGCAAACACTGAACAACATAGCACAGCACACAGAACAAAAGCAGTTAAAAAGCTATAAAGGCAAAGGAAGTAAAGTCCTAGACAGGCAAAACTGCCTCCAGGACTTTCCTGCCAAAGCCAGGACGACCACACGGTAGTGTTTGGCAAAGTTGTGCACAGACGACCAAGTGGCCGCCTTGCACAACTGATCCTCCGAGGCCTGATTCTTGTAGGCCCAGGAGGCCCCAACAGACCTGGTGGAGTGTGCTGTTACACGGAAGGGAACAGGTTTCCCTCTGAGTTCATAAGCCTTGCAGATGGTGGACTTAATCCAGGATACTATAGTCACCTTGGACACAGCCAAACCAGCCCTAGGACCCTCAGGGATGACAAACAGTGCATCTATCTTACAAAGAGACTCAGTACGGTGCACATAGAAATGAGGCAATGTACTACATCCAACAAATGGAGATCTCTCTCAGATTTAGGGTCAGGACAAAAGGAAAGCACAATCTCCTGATTGATGTGGAACGCAGAGACCACCTTAGGAAGAAGCCTTATCCTTGTGAAACACCAGGAAAGGCGGTTTGCAGGACAAAGCCTGAAACTCAGTGACTCTGCAGACAGAGACCACAGCCAAAAGAAAAGCCATCTACTACGTTGGAAAACGTAGATGAATGGTAGCCAAAGACTCAAAGAGAGGCCGCTGCAAGACTCCCAAAACCAGATTAAGATCCCACTGGGGAGTGGGAGTCTTAAATGCAGGGAAGGAATGCACAACACCCTGAAAGGAGACTTTGACATCCGGCAACATGGCAATGCGTTTCTGGTAAAGGACTCAGAGAGCGGAGGTCTGGACTTTGAAGGAGCTAAGGCTAAGGCCCTTGTTCACACCATCCTGCAAAAAGGACTGAATGGACGGAACATCAAACTCCTGTGAGGACAGATCCCTGTCCACACGTCAAGAATGAAAAGTAGACCAAACCCTGTGGTAGACCTTAGAGGACACAGGTTTCCTGGCTTGGATCATGGTGGAAACCACCACAGGAGAAATGCCCTTCCTCCTCAAGATGAAGGCTTCAACAACCATGCAGCCAAAGCCAACCTGTCCACATCCTCCCTCCATAAGTAACCCTGGAGGAGGAGATCCTGTCTGCATGGCAGAGGAAATGGATCCTGAACGGACAACACCAGAAGCTCTGAGAACCAAGGCTGCCTGGTCCAACAAGGTGCGATCAGAATAACCAACGCGAAGCTTCCTCAGCACCCTGGGAAGGAAAGGAAGAGGCCAGATGAAATCGCCATAGAATGGACAGAGCATCCACTGAGAAGATCCCTCCAGCGAGAGCAAAAGAACCGAACCTTCTGGTTGTCCCTGCAACATCTTCACCCGCTGTATTTTGCCCTTGCTTCAATGTTCTATTTTGTCACATTTATGCATGCATGCATCACTTCGTGGAGGAACACATGGCTCAGCTCTACAACTGTACAGGGATAACACAGATACATTTAATGGTCTGTACAATTCAGCCCCAACAACATAACCCCGGAGTCCCTGCAATACATGGTAAGAGGGGCACAGGTTGGAAGTGTGTGTGTTTGTGTGTGTTGGGAATTAATTATTGAGAGCAATGGGGGGGATGCTGTCAGCATTCAGCACAAATTGTGTGCAGATGGGAGACACGTCATACCTGTACAGACTCTGACTTTTACTGTCCAGGAGTCGCAGGGACCACACAACACAAAGTTCCCAGGTATGGAGACACTGGGTGTACACAAAGAAGTTGTGGAGGAAGCTGGGAGCACAGAAAAGTTGGGTAGGGGGTTCAGAGAAGCTGGGGGGACACAGGAGGGAGGGAGAACTGTATGGCTACATTTGCAGAAGAGACTCTGTAGGGAGCAGACAAAAGTTCTTGGGGGATTATTGTACTATAATTTTAAAGTTCCATAATTTAAGTCAGCAAACCTAGGTCACACCAACCGTTCACTACAACTCCCATCATCCCCATCCAACCAACAGTCACAACTGAAAATCGTATCAGCCATGCTTTCTTCCTAGAACCTTCTAACAAAAACCCTGAAAGGCTCATTTGACACTGAAAGTCATCTGATCAAAAACACTACCAGCCACACAGGCTATAGGACAACTGCTTAACCCTGTGACTGCCTGAGGGGTACACAACGCATTGCCTACCCCTCTGCAACGCAAAGGGGTTCATGCCGTTATGCTTACCTTCCTTTGTCTCCTCCCACCTTTACCCTTCATATCAGGCCTCCGGTGACAAAGGCAGATATGCAAGTGTGTGTCTATGTATAATATATATATATATATATATATAATCTGTATATCTATGTTTGTGTATGTATGTATGTACGTACGTACATATGTATGTTAATGTGTGCGTGTCAATGTACGCGTGTGTCTCTGTACGTATGTATGTATGTGTGAACTCTGTAGTACAACAAACATACCCTTCACAACACAGTTCTTATAAAACATTCCACCTAACATAAGTGAATACAAGCATAACCAAAAATAAACAGGTGGCAATGATGTCCCACATGGCATATTGCGTATAGTGTTTGGCGTATAGCATTTGGTGAATTGTGTATAGCGTCTGGCTTGTTGGATATAATGTTTGGCGTATAGTGTCTGGTGGACTACGCATAGTGTTTGGCGAATTGCATACAGTGTTTTGCATATAGCGTTAGACGAACTGCGTATAGTGTTTGTCATATAGCATTCTGCATGTGACACAATGCATTTGGTGAATTGCATATTGAGTTTGGCATATACCGTTTGGCAAATTGTGTATAGCATTGGGCAAATCACCTTTAGTGAATTGCATATAGCGGCTGGCAAACAGCATTTGGTGTATTGCGTATAACCCTTTGGTGAATGGAGTATAGCGTTTGGCATATTGCGTTTTGCGAATTGCCTTTAGTGAATTGCATATAGCGGTTGACGTATAGCATTTGGTGTATTGCATATAGCATTTGGCATATTGCGTATAGCCTTTGGCGAATTGAGTATAGCGTTTGGCATGTAGCTTTTGGTGTACAGCGGTTTGTGTATAGCGTTTGCAGTTTTGCAGTTGGTGTATAGGAATCATAGTCACGTTATGGGAGCAGCTGGAGGAGGAGTTATAATTAGTGGATTAGTGCAGGAATAAGCAGAAACTAATACTGTGGTCAGGCTTCCTTAAAGTTTCATACTTTGCCTTGTTCAGTGTATGCTGTTTGCACATGCTCTCCAATTACTCAGTAGCTTTTGTTCCTCCTGGCCACACTTTTGTTTGCTTCTTGTTTCTGACTTGACCTGCTGTTGTTGAACCAGTCCTGTTCCTGACCACAGTATTATTTTCTACTTATTCCTGCATGTCACAGCTTACCTTGTTTCCAGCGACGCTCTGCGTCATTCCAAGCGTCATCTGCAGGCGAGAGGCAGAGTGTAGCAGGCCTCTGTTTTATGCCATGCTTCCTGTAGTCTCCTCCTACCTACTTCCTTCCTCTGAGCTGCTCCTCCTACCTACTTCCTGAGGAGGGGTTTAAAGGGCAGCCTGAGTCTGACTCTGTTGACCTTGCGTTGTTGTTCAAAGTAGTTCTATTACCTTGGTGCTGACCTGTGGCTCTGTCTGACAATTCCTTTGTCTTACCATTATAGTGGACACACAGTCCGGTGCAGACCAGTGGCTCTGGCTGACTACCTGAACGGTGTATGACCTGGCTTATCTGGCTACCCTCTCTGGTGCTGACCTGTGGCTCTGTTTGACTATTCTTTTGATTTTCCCCTGTACCTGGCAGACACCCTATCTGGCACGGGCCTGGGGTTCTGGCAGACTAGCTTTGATATGGACTGCAGGCGTGCATCAAGTATCGCTTCCTTATACTGACTGCAGGCGTGAGTCAGTGATACCCTCCATTCTGACCGCAGCTGTGGATCAATGAGATATGCTCTATTCTGACTGCAGGTGTGAGTCAGATTTTCTCGCTACCTCAGACCAAGACTTCAAGTGCCAGTTCCTGTTCTGTTCTTGTTCCAGCCAGCTCCTGGTTCCAGCATTGACTACCAGTGGCTTCGGCCTAGTCTCTAGTAGAGTGGTCCTCCACTGCAGTTCACTATTTCAGGTAGTAGGACTGGCTGGCTGTGACCCTTTGCTTGTACCTGTTATTTTCCTCTGTTTCCTACCTTATTGTTGTTTAATAAATTGCATTTTACTATACTGTACTGACTCCTGATCATTTCTAGGGAACCATGACACTGCATTAATCCACAGTTGCTGAACCAGTCAAGTTCCTGACCACAGTAGTAGTGTTTGCTGCTTGTTTCTGTATTAATCTGCTGTTGCTGAACCAGTCCTGTTCCTGTCCAAGGCAAATCAAGAATTGAGGAAAAATATTGAGCTATTTTACTTTTAACACTTGGACCTAATTTACAAAAAGTGCAAATTTCCCTTGACAGTTTCTCCCCTTAGCTTTCCCAGCAATACTAGCCAGTACAATTCCATCTCAGATACAGAACTTTGCTACTTTGTAGCACTGGACTTCCTTCACTGCATATTGCCTTTACTGCTGGATACAGGGAAGCAGAATATACCAACACTACAAAGAGGATACCAACACTACAAAGAGGCCAAGTTAACAGCGCTTTTTGATCCAGGAAGGACTACAGAAGGAGGCACAGTATCGTGGTTGGGACCCCTGAGATGCTTAAGGCTCAAAACAAACATCTTGTGAGTGCAATGGGAGAAGTTGGGTTTTATGTACATCATATATACATTTTGTCATCTCATTTTTATAATTTATGACTATTAATGCAAATTGTTACTTATTTTTAATAATTTTTTTTAAACCTTTAATAAAAAAAAACAAATACCACACTTAATACACTCCTTTGGTTTCCTGTTATTTTGTTGTTGCACTCTACTTCTCTAGTTGCAAGGTGTTGGTCATTGCAGAGATTTTGACAGGCGTGGGCAGGGGGCCACGCCTGTCAAAATCACACCCCTGTGAATGTGGTCCTGAGGCTCAGTGGAGGAGATAAGCACATCTCCGCCTTGTGGCCATGCCAGGTGTGTTAGGCACATTGGGAGAAATTGTGGTCACGTGTCCATGTTCTCTTTTATAGTATAGATATATTGTTTAAAAAATAAAAATATGCAAACATCCTACATAAAGTTGAAGAATATAGATCTTATACATCAAACTAACATTATAGGTCTCTTGAGCACACCTAAAACGTGAAACAAAAATTCATATAAACAAAGGAAAAATCAATTTGTGAATAATGTAGTGAACTACTACTACTACTACTACTACTACTACTACTACTACTACTACTACTGATAATACAGATCAGTGGTTCTCAACCCATGCCCTCAGTGGCCACTAACAGGCCAGGACTTAGGAATTTCCCTGCTAGAACACAAGTGTGTTGATCAGAGGCTCAGTCATATTAATTAACTCACATGTGCTCTAGAAAGGAAATTCTCAAATCCTGGCCTGTTAGTAGCCACTGAGGGCACGGGTTGAGAACCACTGATATAGAGGATACTGATAGTAACTGGTGTTGAGTAAACAATTATATGTGATCAAACATCAAGTGCTAGAATACCATAATAATCCTACATAATGATTCGCTATGATGTTTGTCAGAAGCCTTCATGTGCAGTAGAGACTGCCCGAATGCACAGAATGCTGGGAGTACAGGATGCTGGGAGATGTAGGAATGCTGGGAGTACAGGATGCTGGGAGATGTAGGAATGCTGGGAGTTCTGTGCGGAATGCTTGGAGTTCTGTGCCGGGAGCATTCTGTGCGGAATGCCGGGAGTTCTGTGCCGGGAGCATTCTGTGCGGAATGCCGGGAGTTCTGTGCCGGGAGCATTCTGTGCGGAATGCCGGGAGTTCTGTGCCGGGAGCATTCTGTGCGGAATGCCGGGAGTTCTGTGCCGGGAGCATTCTGTGCGGAATGCTGGGAGTTCTGTGCCGGGAGCATTCTGTGCGGAATGCTGGGAGTTCTGTGCCGGGAGCATTCGGTGCGGAATTGCCGGGAGTTCTGTGCTGGGAGCATTCGGTGCTTTCGGGCAGTCTCTACAGTGCATGACTGCCTTGGCGGCAGGACGCAGAGCAGGACCGGCCTCTTAACCCTTTGAGTGCCATAAGGGGTACTACCCCTCTCGAACTCAAAGGGTTAACATCACCCAGACCTTGGCCCGTGTACACGGGCTTTTACACTAGTCACACAATAATTGGAACCAATTGTGGATGATAATAAAAATAAATGGAAGTAACTAGTAAATAGTGGTTCCAATCCTTTGACTAACAAAGTCATAATGACTATAAGACAAGATGGATATGTGCATGCGATTGTTCAATTCCTTCGTTGTACATTGTGATAAAAAAAAAAAAATGCTGCTAACTATTGAGTATCTAGTCTAGTGGTTAATATAGAATAGGTGATAAATGGTGAACATTTCTCCAATAATCAGAACATCCAGTATAAATGTCCATGTACTTGTCTATTATTAAAAGACAATTCTACCAATAAACAGATTAATCAGTGTATTTGAATGTCAAAAAACGCTCCATCTATGGCAGGTATTCTCTTAGGTCAAATGTCACCATTTAGCAATATGTCTTTAGCTCCTATATGGGAACTTCTTTTGGAGACTTTAGGGTAGTGGGGGCATAATATAAATATGGCATAGTTCTTGTGACGACAGTTCTTGTGTACTCGCCCTCCACACAAGAACTACATTGTTGTATAAAGAAACATATTGGATTAGAATCCTGGATACAGTTTCACTACATGGACTCAATGACAGAACTCCGTTTATTGTTTCTGCATCACAGCTGAAAAGCACATGATATTTGCAGTCATTATCTCATGGAGTTTCATTTTTCATTACCTTTTTCTTTTCATTCTTCCCCCCCCCCTTTTCATTTTTGCTTTTTCATATCTTTCTTAAAAAATATATTTGCTTTTGAAGAACATTTGAACTTGTATTTATTGCTCTGGACTTCCAGGCTTATTGACCAAAATAATCTAGTAAATATGTATATAGCTACCCTTCACACAACTCTACATGGCATCTCCCCTTTCACCGTGGTCTTCTCTATTTCTTTTTGTGCAGAACTATTCTTCAAAACTCCTCTATTTTCTAATTTACATATTGAGGGAGTTTACTGTAACAGTTCAAAATGAAACGACACATTGACTTTAGGAGGTAAATATAGTTGTTGATACCTTTATTGGCTAAATAAGCAAGTTGCAAGTTTTCAAGACCTCTTAGGTCTCTTCCGCAGGCAAAGTGGCGTAACTATAGGGGTCGCACCTGCGGCTGGGCCCGTGCACTACAGAGGCCCAGCCTCCCCCTGCGACCCCTCCAACCTCCCGCTGGCGCTCTAGTAATGCAGAGCGCTGGGAGATTACATCATCTCCCAGCGCTCTGCATTACAGAAGAGGACTGCGTGGGAGCTCCAGGTAGGAGATGGGGTCAAACTCAGTCCAGACCCAGATACTTTGATCAGTCAAAGGTAAATTGCAGTTTTCCTCTGAGGAGTTAGGGGTATTTATAATTCCAGTGGGACTACTGAAAAAGTGAATCCACAATGTGATCTGGGTCTGGAATGAGTTTTCTTATCAGTTATACGTTCACTATCACTTGTGTCACTTTTTTCCACATTGTTAGTTCCTTTTGGTAGGATATTTGAGCTCTAATTTCACACCCTTTTGTAATCTTGACAAATGATCTGTTAGACTAAAATAATGATCCTACAACTACTCAATATATGTCATTAGATTCAACACCCTTGAGTGCCCACTTATAGTATTGTCTTTTGTATATGGATGCATCTCTAGAATGTTGGCAGGAGTACCGGAATCACGTAGACTAATATATAGATAGATCATATGTTTTCTGGTTTGCTGTCAACCCCAACCTGGGGAGGCAGAGAGGTGGAGATTGGCCGCATGCAGTGAATCAGGGGTGGTGATTTTCATAGGCATGGGTGGGGGGGCAAAGCCCCCTACCCACTCCTGTGAAAATGAATGCAGCGAGGTTCACAGGGGTGATGATTTTCAACCTACCTTCTCACGCCTGTGAAAATTGATGCAGTGAGACTCGCCAGTGCATGGTATTCTAAATAGAATGGGCAACACAGTGTGCCATTTTGTAGTCTCTCATAATTATTGATATTGTTCTTTGCTAGATAGGTATCTATTGCTTTTTTGAAAGCAGTTACAGTATATGCATCCAGAGGCAAACAATTCCATAGCTCTACTGCACTTGCTGTAAAAAATCCCTGCCTTTGTTTTAGTCAAAAGTGCCTTTCCTCTAGTTTTAATGGATGACCTCTCCTTCTTATCTCAGCTGTTTGTGTAAATAATTGATTGGAGAATTATCTGTGTTGACATTAATATATGTGTAAATGATAATCATATCACGCCATAGACGTCTCTTCTCCAAAACAAAACAAAACAAAAAACTCCAGTTTGGCTACTCCCTCTTTATTGCTCAGATCCTCCAATCCCTCTATCAGTTTTGTTGCACGTCGCTGCACGGTTTCCATTTCAACAATGTCTTTTTTAAGAACTGGTGCCCAAAACTGTACTCCATTATCTAGATGATGCCTAACCAATGATTTATATAGATGCAGAATTATATTAGCAGGACAGTATCCTATTTGCTCTTGCAGCAGCTGTGTGATTCTGCACACTACTGTGAAGTCTATTGTCTATCAGTACTTTGTGTTTATTACTCACATGTGCTTATCATGACAGGAATGTCCTCCTCCTTACACTGCTGGGGAAAGATCACCTCTTGTGGCTCCATCTTTGATATCAAGTGTCCATCTGGCTCAATCTGTGAAATCAAGTGTCCATCTGGCTCCATCTTTGATATCAAGCGTCCATCTGGCTCAATCTGTGAAATCAAGTGTCGCATTAGTTACGAGAACCCCAACATAAACTACACCATGCATTACTTCAAGGCTGTTAAATGTTTGTGGAGAAACACATTTCAAATAGTATTTTCTCAGGATTTAGTGTTCTAACTTCCTGTTCCAGACCCAAACAGTGGCAGCTTGTAAAAGAGCTCTGCTGCCACACTAAATTGGTCATCCACATCAAACGCCTTTTTCTCTGCTTAGTCATCCACATCCAACTCCTTTTTCTCTGCTACTAAAACAGGAGTGGGAAATTATTTTAGCCTCCGAGATATATATCAGTTTAAAAATTACTTATAGGGCCACACAAACCCTCAACAAAAGCAAAAGGATGTGTGTGTGTGTCACTGTCCACTGTGGAAGGGTGAAGGGGCTACAGGGCAGGGGAGGATTCACAAGGGTGGTGATTTTAAAAGGAGTGACCAGATGCCAACTCAAATCACTGTAGAGACCTGTAAAATTTGTGTAATATACAACATTAACACCTTAAGGTTAGCCGATCGCGCATGTGGCTGTCACTTAAAGGGGAACTACCACCCCGCAATAACTTAAGCTTGATTGATTGCTCATCTGGCGACTAGCTGCTCAGTAGCGCTAGTCGCCAGAAATATTACCCGGTTCTGCAGATATCTGCGTTTTACCGATGGTGACAGGAGCAGGAAGCACGGAGGTTTCTTCACAGTGACGTCCGTGCGCCTGCGCTGTCAGTCCCTTTTGAGCCGGTCAGCGCTACTAAGCAGCTAGTCGCCAGATGAGCAATCAATCAAGCTTAAGTTATTGCGGGGTGGTAGTTCCCCTTTAAGGACCACGGACCTTTTTTTTTTTTTTTTTTAAATCTGATTCAGAGCTCCCCAAACGGCGGGGAGCCCTGAAATAGATGACGTACATGTATGTCATGGGTCCTTTAGGGACATCCACCCATGACTTATATGTACGCCCTGCATCGTTAAGGGGTTAAAGAATCATATTCCTGTAAATCAGCAAATGTTTTATAAAGGATACAATGTATTGGTGAAACAGGCCTACCACTAAACCTAAGGATGAATACACACAGACAATCTTTTGAGAAATGAGAAAAACTAAGAACCATAATCACAGTCGGTTATCATTTTACCCAAGGTAACCACTCCATCCAGAACATTAATATCAACATACTCTGAGGGAACTTCACAAATAAACAGGAGAGAAATTGAAATTAAGATGATCAGTCACTTCAACACCAAACACACTGGACTTAATAAGGACTTGGGATTTCTTGCACATTACCAAAATTTTACGGGTACAGGTTTACTCATCTCTCTCATTATACACTTCTACTTGTATCTGTATACTCTGACTCTGTCTGTCTTCCCCGGTCTCTGCCACCCTCCCCTCACATTCCTATCAAAGGATTAATTTCTTACCAGTTTTAAACTTTCATTTACATGGCTGTTCTGCCCCCCCCCCATATTACCAGTATGCTTCAGACTTGATAAAGGAAGCATCACTCTCTAAAGCTTGTCTCTGTATAATTTAATGCTAGTCCACTAAAATGTTAATATATATATTGAAATACTCATTCATTTGACCACTACAGCACTGGACTAACACGGCTAAACTAAACTGAATAGAAGGATATAGATAGATAGATATAGAGATTATATACAGTACTGTGCAAAAGTCTTAAGCAGGTGTGAAAAAATGTTGTAAAATAAGAATGCTTTCAAAAATAGACATGTTAATAGCTTATTTTTAGCAATTAACAAAATGCATAGTGAGAAAAGAGAAGAAAAATCTAAATCAAATCAATATTTGGTGTGACCACCCTTTGCCTTCAAAACAGAATCAATTCTTCTAGGTACACTTACACACAGTTTGTTAAAGAATTTGGATGGTAGGTTGTTCCAGACATCTTGGAGAACTAACCACAGTTCTTCTGTGGATTTAGGCACCTCAGTTGCTTCTCTCTCTACATGTAATCCCAGACAGACTATGTTGTTGACATCAGGGCTCTGTGGGGGCCATACCTTTTTCTTCTTTATGCTGAAGATAGTTCTTAATGGCTTTGGCTGTATGTTTGGGTTCGTTGTCATGCTGCAGAATAAATTTGAGGCCAATCAGATGCTTATCCATCATGCTATACCATAAGTGAGGCATCTGCCTGTTCTTCTCAGCATTGAGGAGGCCATTCATTTTGACCAAACTCCCACCTCTATTTACAGAAATGCAGCTCCAAACTTGAAAGGAACCTCCACCATGCTTCACTGTTGCCTGCAGACACTCATTCTTGTACCGCTCTCCAGCCCTTTGGGGAACTGCCTTCTGCTATAGCCAAATATTTCATATTTTGACTCCTCAGAGCATCTGCTGCCATTTTTCTGCACCCCAGTTCCTGTGTTTTCATTGACAGTTGAGTCACTTGTTTCCATGTTAGATGTATGTCTTTTTGGCCGCAAGTCTTCCATGAAGACCACTTCTGACCAGACTTCTCTGGACAATAGATGGGTGTACCAGGATCCCACTGTTTTCTGCAGGTTCTGCTGCACTAAGTTTCCTTAGACAACTCTGAGGACTGTAGATGCAGTGGTTGTCCATTTCAATGTGCTTCATCAAAAGAGCTTGGACAGCAGAACTGGAAACCCCTGTTTGCCTTGAAATTTCTGCCTGGGAGAGACCTTGATGATGTAGTTTAACTACCTTGTGTATTGCTGTGCTCAGTCTTGCCATGGTGTATAACTTCTGACATTAAACTGTCTTTAGCAACCTCACCTTGTTAGCAGAGTGTGGTTGTTCCTCACCCAGTTTTAGTCCTTCTACACAGCTGTTTCTGTTTTAGTTAATGATTGTGTTTCAACACACATATGTACTATATGCCTTTGTGCAAGTGTACATAGAAGAACTGATACTGTTTTAAAGGCAAAGGGTGGTCACACCAAATATTGATTTAATTTAGATTCTTCTTCTGATCACTCACTCATTTTCTTAACAACTATGAACATGTCTATTTTCATAGCATTCATACTTTACTGTATTTTTTCACACAGCACTGTATGTGTGTGTATATATATATATGTATGTGTGTGTATATATATATATATATATATATATATATATATATATATATATGTGTGTATATATGTGTGTGTGTGTGTGTGTGTGTGTGTGTGTGTGTGTGTGTGTACAACAAAGACAGAAAAAAGAAAGAAAGCTCAGAGCTAACTCATCATAAAATATCCATATAAAAAATAAAAATTAAATATAAGTATATAGATAAAAGATATAGATAGCAGCAAGGAATAAGAGGGTTCTCCAGTCCCCCAGACATTAGGCCTAGACCCAAAAGTGGAAACACATTCAAACAGACAGACCTGCGCTCCTCTACATGTTGTAAACTATGTGAGCCCTGTAATGGGCATATATAATAATCCTTAATAAATCTAAGTAAAATAAGTCAGAATTCAGTCCCACAGATTGGCCAATCCATGTGTAAGCTTACCACCACACCAAGGTATCTCACTTTATGGTAAGTCCTATTCTAATACACCAGCAAATACCATCTAAATTAAAATTCTCTGAGGAAAGATGTTATTTTGAAACGCGCCAGAGGGGACCCTTTAAAGGATATTCACTATTATCTGTGGGTCCCAGTGTAGTGCAATTAAAAACAACAAACATACAATAAAATAAAAAGGTGTAGATGAAGGACTTACCTGGTGCAGGACCCATACGGGCCTGCAATAATAAAGTGATTACATAGAGAACTATGATCCATTTATATCCTTCCTCACAAGTCACGTGAGGAATGGTTGATACCAGACAAGGGGTATACACAATCGAACAGGCCAAAAAGCCTAGTTCTTAAAGGCAAAGTGGGAAAGAAAAAGAAAGAACTGGTGAAATAAAGTGTAATAATAGTGTGTTTTTATTTAGTGATTGAATTGGATAAGATGAGAAGCTTCTAAATTGAGCTAAAGGAGATATGTGTACATATATACAGGTTCCCAGGCTTAGTATCCTTAAGCTTATATTATTAATATAGGCTGATTTTTTGACAGCCCTGTTTAGGGCCTTTATCAAGAGCCCTGTGAGTGCATACGGCTTCAATGAGTTGTTAGGACACTGTTCTATACTTTATTGAATATAAAAGTGCCCATCCTGAATAGTTTTTATAATTGTTTATTTTTGAGGGCGGGAGGCTGGGGGGGTACAATGAGGTTTTTGGTACCATATATATATTATATATATATATATATATATATATATATATATATATATATATATATATATATATATATATATATATATATTCCGTAGTTCTATATAGGTAATACAAAGAAATATGAGAGAAACAAAATAAAAAAATAAACAAAACATTTCTTCATGATTTTGCCCCAAATTGTTTGTGGGTACAGTGTTAGCCAGAAAAAGCAGGAGAGTGGTAGAGTAAAAAAAAATATAGATTTAAAATGAAGAAACACGTGCAGAAAAAAAAAAAACATTTGTGTTAACCTCTCAGGACACAAGCCAAGAAAAGAGGAGTTATCTATACTTTCAAAAGGACTTTCCTTCTGCCCAACTAAACATATGGATAAAGTAGAACTCTGCAGTGATATGGAGGAATTCTTCAGAAAGCTTGGATTCAAGGAATTCTTTAATGACAAAGAAAATAGGATTTCAGTCTTACCTGTTAAATCATTTTCTCTTAGTCCATTTAGAACACAGGTACTATGGGGGTGATGTTCCTTTGGAAGGCAGAACACATAAAAAAAACAAACAAACAAACAAAAACAAAAACGAACAAGGTCTTGTGTGAGAAACCTCCCCTCTGCTTCTGCAGGCGACCCTTCCCTGCCTCCAGTTGATGCAATAGAACCACACCAAAAGTAGTGACAGCAAGAGGAGAAGAAAGCTTCTGTGAGAAAAGACCCTAGAAGGACTCCCACAACCAGACAGGCGAGACCAAGAGAGGTCCCTTTCTCTGGGCGGGAGACTATAGTAGGCTCCTAGAGGTGGGAAGAAGGAGAAAGGACCGTAAGCATGTGCCCATGATACCGGAGTTCCCTAGGACTAGGTAAATACAATAGAGGATTTTGTTCGCCTCTAGAAAATAGGATTTTAGTCTTACCTGTTAAATCCTTTTCACTTAGTCCATACAGGTCACTGGTACCATGGGATGTGTAGTCCCCTTTAATAGGCAGGAACAATTATGCAAATAATTTGCAAGGGGCGGAGCCTCCCCTCTTACTTAAGCCACCTTCTGGCCAGAGCCACTCATATTGATTTGAGACCCCAAGAACTGACCTCAGGTAAGCAAAAAGAAAGACTCCTGTGAGCATGCCCGAACGGTCTCCCACTGAATGCCACAGGAGAGCCAAGACTGGTCCCTTGACAGGGTGGGAGACCAGTGACCTGTATGGACTAAGTGAAAAGGATTTAACAGGTAAGACTAAAATCCTATTTTCACTGTCGTCCAATACAGGTCACTGGTACCATGGGATGTACAAACATTGAGCTGATCCAGAGGCGGGAAGTAAGGCAAGGACCAGGCGCGAGGCCCAAGTCACTAGAACTGATAACCAGTTGAAACCCAGCCCAAACTGTAAGTGTCAACGGACACCAACCAAGGAAACAAACCTTGAACCAGCACAGCACACGGAACTAGAGCCAACAGGGCTCAACCGTAAAGAAGCACTAAGGATCACAGAGCGGAAGACCTACACAGGCAAGACTGCCTCCAGGATCTTCCTCCCAAAACTGGCATCAGCCGAAGCCAGTACATCAACTCGATAGTGCTTAGAAAATGTGTGCACAGAGGACCAAGTGGCCGCTCTGCACAGTTGATCAGCAGAAGCTTGATTCTTGTAGGCCCAAGAGGCCCCAATAGATCTGGTGGAATGGGCAGTTACCCGGAAGGGAACATGCTTATTCCTCAACTTATAGGCTTCACGGATGGTAGCCTTAATCCAAGAAGCAATGGTAACTTTGGAGGCCGGTCTCCCTGCCCTAGGCCCCTCAGGAATGACGAATAGAGCGTCAGACTTCCTGATAGACTCGGTGCGATGAACATAAAACTTGAGGCAACGCACCACATCCAACAAATGGAGATCCCGTTCCTTGTCAGATGAAGGATTAGGGCAGAAAGAGGGAACCACAATCTCTTGATTGATGTGAAATTCGGACACAACCTTTGGTAAGAATTCCTTGGTAGTGCGAAGCACAGCCTTATCCTTGTGGAACACCAGGTAAGGAGGTTTACAAGACAGAGCTTGTAACTCTGCTACCCGGCGAACTGAAACAATAGCCAAAAGGAAGGCCATCTTCCAAGTCAAGAGACGTAATGGAATGGAAGCCAAGGATTCAAACGGTGGTCGCTGGAGAACTCCCAGCACCAAGTTGAGGTCCCACTGGGGAGCAGGACTCTTGAAGGCAGGTCGAACATGAGTCACACCTTGGAAGAAAACTTTCACATCAGGAAGGATAGCAATCCTTTCCTGGAAAAACACAGACAAGGCAGAAGTCTGAACTTTGAGGGAACTCAGACTGAGCCCCTTATCCACACCGTCCTGCAAGAATGCCAGGACAGTGGGAAGATGGAAGTCAAGAGGCAACTTCTTGTCAGAGCACCATGTCACGAAAGTTGACCAAATGCGATGATAGATCTTGGAAGACACAGGCTTACGAGCACTGAGCATCGTCGATACCACAGAAGGAGAAAAGCCTTTCTTAGCTAGAATCGAGGATTCAACCGCCATGCCATCAAACGGAGAGAGAGAACATCCTCTTTCCACAGATACCCCTGGAGAAGCAGGTCCGGACGGGCAGGAAGTGGGATTGGATCCGTCACAGACATGGCCCTCAATTCCGGAAACCAGGACTGGCAAGGCCAGTTTGGAGCAATCAGGATGACAGGACAACGTTCTCTCTTCAACTTTTGAATGACTCTGATCAATAGAGGAAGAGGAGGGAAGATGTAAGCCAGGGAGAAGTCCCAAGGGATCGACAAGGCATCCACTGCTAGAGCAAGGGAGTCCCTCAACCGGGAGCAAAACACCGGAACCTTCCTGTTGTGTCTGGTAACCGTCAGATCCACCACAGGCATTCCCCACCGTTGAGTGAGCATGTGAAACACCTCTGGGTGCAGAGCCCATTCTCCGCTGTCGACGGTAAGACGACTGAGGAAGACTGCCATGACGTTGTCCACGCCTGGAAAATGAACCGCAGAGATGACAGGCACGTGATCTTCTGCCCAAGACAAAATATCCTTGACCTCCCACCAGGCGGAACCGCTTCTTGTGCCGCCTTGCCTGGTGATGTAAGCCACTGCCGTGGCGTTGTCTGACTCCACTCTGACTGGAAGACCGGTCAATTGAGACTCCCAGTGCCTCAGGGCCAGCCGGACAGCTCGAAGTTCCAGAACATTGATGGAGAGCATGGATTCCTTCAGACCCCATTTCCCCTGAGCACTGAAGCGACCCCAGACTGCACCCCAGCCCCGAAGGCTGGCATCCGTAGTGACTGTGGTCCAAGGGGGAACTAGAAAGGATTTCCCTTTCAGGAGATGAGAGAGATCTAACCACCAGTGCAGACTCGACTCGACATGAGGAGGAAGAGAAACAGACAGATGTTGATGATCTGGATGATTCTTGCACGTCTGGATCACGAATCTCTGAAGATCCCTGGAGTGGGCCATGGCAAATGGTCCTGCTTCGATTGTGGAAATGAACTTCCCCACTAAGGACGACAACTTCGGAACTGGAATCACGTCCAGGTCCAGGAGTCCAGCCACTCTGACAGCTATCTGGTGAGCCACGTCCTCTGGAAGAAACACCATGCATTGGCGAGTGTCGAACAGGAGACCCAGGAACAGAAGCCTCTGAGATGGAATCAAGTCCGACTTGTCCAGATTCAGGATCCAGCCATGACGGTTCAGGGTGTGCATGCACATCTGTAATTGCTGAAGGAGAAGCTCCGCTGAGGAGGCCTTCAGAAGGAGATCGTCCATGTAGGGGGTCACTCTGATCCCATCCTGATGGAGCACCGCTATCAATGAGCCCAACACCCTCTGGAAGACCTGAGGGGCTGAAGTCAGCCCAAAGGGGAGCGCTGCAAACTGAAAGTGTCCCCTGTGACAGGCAATCCTGAGATACCGCCTGCTCTCTGGATGAATAGGGATGTGAAGATAAGCATCCTGAAGGTCCAGGGAGGCAAGAAACTCCCCTGGAGACATTGCTGCAATCACAGAACGCAGGGATTCCTGGCGGAAGTGGGAAGTCACCACATAAGCATTGAGATCTTTGAGATCCAAGATAGGACGGGCTCCTCCGTCCCTTTTGGCTACCACAAACAGGTTGGAGTAAAATCCTGAACCTGTGTCCCCCTGAGGAACCGCCTCCAGGACCTCTTTGACCAAGAGATCCTGAATAGCGTCGTCTAACAGACGCCGTTTTGTGGGTTCCTGAGAAGGACGAGTAAAATGGAACCGAAAAGGAGGAAGGGAAGAGAAAGGGATCCTGTATCCCTCTGACACCACCTGAAGAACCCATGGGTCCGCCACTGACTCCTCCCAAATCCGGCGAAAGATGCGGAGACGACCGCCTACAGCCGGATGCGGACCCGGGTTCGGCGAGTCATGCCGAAGCAGTCTTGGAGGTCTTGGCCTTGGGGGCAACTTTGGGCTTCCAGGACTGTTTGGGCTTGGAGGAGGAGCGCGTAGTGGGAGGACCCGTTTGGGCCGAGGAACGTGTCTCAGTCTGAAAGGAACGAAAGGACCGATTGCGTTTGGCTGGAAACTTTTTCTTAAAGACTGAGGGTAGAAGAGTACTTTTACCTCCAGTAGCCTCACTGATCATTTCTTTGAGTTCAGACCCAAAAAGCAAATTTCCCTGAAAGGGCAAAGAAAGCAAAGCTTTCTTAGAGGCTGTATCAGCAAACCAAATTTTCAGCCAAAGAGCGCGTCTGGCCACCACAGAAGAAGTGGAGGCCCTCGCCATCATGCGCACAGCATCAAAGGCAGCGTCAGCAATATAGTTCTGAGCTTCAGTGATATTAGCAAGAAGCTGCAACTGTTCAGACACAGGCGCATCCTGGCGAACCGCTTCAGTCAGTCGTTCAGTCCAGGCTGCAATAGCTCTATTAACCCATGCCACAGCAAAGGTGGGGCGCATGGCAGTGCCAATAGAAGCAAAAATAGACTTAAGAGAGAGCTCTAATTTCTTATCCGTCCAGTCCTGCAAGGCAGAGGCATCGGAGACAGCCAAAGCAGTAGATTTGGATAGTCTAGACACGGGAGCATCCACTTTGGGAGGATGAACCCATTTTGCCAACTCCGCCTCAGGAAAAGGGTACAGCTTGGCAACCTTTTTGGAGACAGAGGAAGATCTATCTGGATTCTTCCATGCCTCAGAGATCAGACGGGCAAGAGTAGGGTTAGTTGGAAAACAAACAACTGGTTTAGATGGCTTTTTCTGAAATACATCAGTAGGATCATAAGTGGATTCCTGAGTCAGAGGAAGGTTGAGCGTATTTAGAACCGCTCTGATCAGACCCTCAGCCGAAACTTCAGGGTCACACTCATAGGGGTCCCCAATGGACCTGTTAGATTCAATAACAGTACGTTCCTCAGCATCAGAATCCTGTAAAAGTTCTTCTTCAGAAGAATCAGTGATATCAGGAGCTCCCTGTGGCTTAGGCAGGGAGGTCCTGATAGCAGAGGGGGTCTGCCAAACCTGGAGAGCCCCCTGTACCTGAGAGGGAAAGAGTTGAAGCGTGGATCTGAGATCCCTAGTGGCAGCTTTAAACTCCCTCACCCAAGATGGCTCAATAGCATGGCTGGAAGGCCCAGGGTTGCTATTTTGACAAGTACAAATAGGGCATAGATCCCCCACATTATCGCTATCCAGCCCAATGTGGCAAGAGGAGCAAAACGCCATGGGGGTAGCGGACCCCCCATCCTCCTTAGTCTTGGGTCTAGCCCCCAGCTCCAGTGAAGTAGACATGCTCACAGCGTCAATATACCCCACCAAGAACACTATCACCCAGAAAAGTGTTAAAGATTAAAGTTTCACCCCAGAAAATGTCTAAAAACGGACTTATCTGGCCAGCGAAGGGTTAATCTGTTGAGGAGAGAGAAGGCTCAGTCCCTGCGTAGTGTACTCGCATAGGAAAAGTGCAATAAAATGGCTGCCGTCATGGCTGCCAATCAAAAACGGGCGCGAAGCAAGCGCTCATGGGAAATGTAGTCTTTCCCAATACAAGTACCTAAACAATGCCCGAAGCCCCCCTGAACCCCCAATATTAATAAAACACCAACCGGATGATAGAGCAGGAGCCTAGCATTAAAATGAGCCCTCTCTGAAGTTGCTGTGACAAGCGGTTTCAGAGATATGTCCCACACTGTGATTTCCCATAGAGAGTAAAGGAGCCATGCGTCTGAGCGGGAACGCTGCGCTTAAAGGCGCAGTACACAATTTTTAATAAAGTTCAGTAAAACATTAAAAAGTGCCCAAACAAGCATGAAACACATGAGAATCATAAATAAATGAATACCCAATGCTCCAAAACTCAGAGAATAACACAGAAATTGCATAAACTAGAGATAATGCAATAAAAACACCCTATGAGTGCTGGAGTGAATTACAAACTCCCAAATACAAGCCCAGCAAAGGGACACTGTGGGGACAAGTGGACCTTCAGCACTCAATGGGTGACTCACCTTTCTCGCTGACTTCTGTCTTCAGGTGACCATGATAGGTAGGGAAAGAACCAGAGGTAAATTCCCCAACAGGGGAGCTGCTTAACACAAGCTGTCCCCTCTTCAGGTATAGGTCCACAGAAATCCCTGGAAGCTGCACTAGCCACTTCGGGTGAGGGCATTCACAGCCATGGTCACCCTCCTAATGGTGGTATTCCATATTTGAAGAAAAAATAATAAAACTCTAAGAAGCATAGCTGTTCTCTGCCTGGTGTGCTAGCACACCAGGAACAAATCAATATGAGTGGCTCTGGCCAGAAGGTGGCTTAAGTAAGAGGGGAGGCTCCGCCCCTTGCAAATTATTTGCATAATTGTTCCTGCCTATTAAAGGGGACTACACATCCCATGGTACCAGTGACCTGTATTGGACGACAGTGAAAACATCTGTAGAGGATGTACCCTCATCATAGGTGTCAGAAGCCCTGATAAGTCCCTCAGCAGAGGGGAGAGGGTCAACTTCATAGAAGTCTCCACAGGAGTAGGAGTTACTCACCAAACTTTACCTTCTGTCTTCAGGTTACCATTGTGAAGGAAACAGACCCCAGAAAGGTTCTGTTGGGAGTGAAAATTTGGGTTACAATATTCTCTCCACAGGGCTGCAAGGGTCCACACAGCACCTGCACACTGGTCAATCCACTCCCGGGAAGCCCAGTAATGGTAACCCTCCTAATGAGGGAATTGTAACAGCCCAATATCTATAGAAACAACAATAAATAAGCTGAAACTAAGCAGCAGTGTTCCAAGCCAGTCCTTACATGTTAGGAACACATCATAAAACTGGAGGAGGGGAAAGGTTGGCCTGAAGAAGGGGAGGAATGGCTCCGCCCTCAAGACTTCAGAAGTGTTCCATCTTCCAAAGGAAGATCAATCCCCATGGCACCTGTGTTCCTTATTGGATAATAGAGAAAGACCCTATATGTGTCACTGCTAGGCATCTTATTTAAAATATGGGAATAAAGGAGCAAGGTACCATTTATTCTTTATTGTAAAGACAGCCTACTGACTTAACCTGGTGCATGCACTCAAGCAGCCCTGTCACTATTAATGAGAACTCTGCCTGGCTTGTTGGTGGCCCTTGAGGACTGAACTTGGACAGCCCTGGCATAAGGGACCTTAATGGGTCAAGACGTATTTGTTTTAGGATATCTAATCATGCAGTTCTGTACCTGATAATCCTGTGTGATTCTGTTATTTCCCTCTGTACAATCCTGTGAATAAGGATGGATGGGATGTCCTTCTGGTCTGTGTCTGTTACTGGATTCATCTGTAGGAAAGTAACACACAGTGAGTACATAGACACACACACAGTAGATTAGGACAGCAGATAAGAACCATTTGGTCCAATAAGTCTACAAATTTACCATGTGGAGAGTCTATCACTGACCTGCCCAGGTATCAGCAAAATTTTATATAATATAATTAGAATTTATTATATTTATTTTTTTTCTCCACAAACACATTGTTTTTGTTTTATATTTAGCACTGAGGGTCAAACAGTGGGTCATCTTCAGTCCCTTCCGGTACCTTCCATGCCTTGGACGGTTATAAAGGACCAGCATTTGTGGCACGGCTTCACTTGTACGGTGAACCAGTTTTTGTTTCTTAATTACTGTATTTTTAAAGTCAGACCTCATGGTGGAGCATCAGGACCCCTCCCGATGCCCCCCCTTCAGCTATTTATCTCCCAGATTATTTGATTGGGAGATGAAGAGAGACAACACAGAGAAGAAACAGGGCTTCCCCTTCTTCCATCCTACCCCAACTACCGTGAAATGAAAGGATTCACGATCCCGCCTACTTCTACCACTTTGGCTGGGATGGAAGCAGGGGAGCCCTCCTGGATCACCTCTATTGATCTCCAAGTCAAATCAGCTGGGAGATCAGTAGCTGGGGGGCAACAAGAAGGGATCCTGATGCCCCACCAGGGGTCTGAATTTATTCATTTTTGTAGAGGCGAAAGGGAGCAATAGCCATGGCAAAGTGAATCGTCCACCTTGTTCTCTGTGGGGAAGGAAGATCCTGGGGTACCTGGCAGTGTTTTTTCCTGGCCTGAGGTGGCACGGGTCCTCATAAGGGAACTTACAATGTGTGTATTGTGCTCCTTGTGAAGCAACTCGCAGTGTGTTATTCCTTGGCCTGGCAGATGATCCTCCTGAGGAAACTCGCAGTGTCTATTCTGTTTGACTGAGGAGGCAGAGGGAGAAGCCTCATGTGCAACACCCCAGGAGCGTGGCTGACAGCAAATCAGAACCCTTAGAATTATATATATATATTCTATTTAATAACACTTGCCCTTGGCTGGCCGCTGTACGTATACTAGAGACCTCAGTACAGGTTGTGGCTGCTGGGTAACACCAAGTACAGTGTTTCACATATATTCCACTCATATCATGGCTATTTATGCTTCACTTCTTCAGTAACAAATTAGCAAACATTCAGTCTATTTTAATATTAGGAGGCAAATATAGTTTTTGATACCTTTTATTGGCTAACTAAGCAGATTTAAGTGCAAGCTTTCAAGACCTTAGGTCTCTTCCTCAGGCATGTTATACAGATAAATATGAAAACATCTCTCTTAAATACAAGTACACACAAGAGTGCAATTTACCATTGACTGATCAAAGATATCTGGATCTGGACTGCAATCTGTTATCTGATTTCCATGCTAAACAATGTGATGTGTACTTGTATTTAAGAGAGATGTTTTCATATTTATCTGTATAACATGCCTGAGGAAGAGACCTAAGGTCTTGAAAGCTTGCACTTAAATCTGCTTAGTTAGCCAATAAAAAGGTATCAAAAACTATATTTGCCTCCTCTATTTCTACGGCTAACACGGTACCAATTCTCATCTGTTATTTTATTATTATTTATACTTTTGTAGCCAAAAGGATCACTCACTGGAATTATCAAACATCAAAAATTCCTATTCTTCATAAAATGTCAAGATTAACCCTCCAAGTGCCGGAGTGATATGTAATCCATCGCAAACAAGTCAGGAACCATATACACCCCCCTAAACAGCTAGAGGCTCAAACAGCCAAACTATAAAATATCTACAAACACTTAATCTTACACCTTTACACAAAGCACAGCCATATAATTCACGGATACACAAGTCAACCCCACATACCACAATGAACTGAGGGACCGATCCTTACTGACTGCATCAGTTCATTCCAAGTGGGAAGCAGACCACACGGATCTCACCTATAATGAACGTTTGAGAGCCATGTAAGCCAACAGTCACCACAATAAAGAACGAACCACAAAGTGCCCCAATACCCCAAGAATCCATCAAGTACCAGTACATACACCATGTATTATACAAATACAGCAGAAGTATAGATACAGTGTAACACATGTCCATTGCTTTTCTCAAGAAAATCGAGGTACCAAATCCTAAAACAGTGCACAAATCCAGTAATCCACTCCGTGCAGCTTCATTTAAAAATATATTCACCCCTCACAATACACAACAAACAAGCATACAGCTCACTGTCCCTCACTTTCACCGCTCTGTTCCCCTCCTCACTTTTGCCTTTTTTCACCTTTGAGTGACAGAGAGGTATTTAACATATTGCGTAGGAAACCTCTCTAGCACTCAAAGGGTTAAATCATGCTACTCCACACCTATAATTACATTCGCCCCATCATTTACTTTCATACCTCCTTCACTACCCAGGACAGCCTCCCACTTCCCTAGATAAATAACTCATTCACCGTACTTCCACCCTCCTCCTCTATGCACTACTACATGCTCCCTGCTAATGACTACAGACAGAACTTACATCACCTCACCCTTCAGTTATCACCCACTAATACGTGCTCCCTGCTCCTCGTGTAACCCTGTGTGTGCTACATGGATATAGAGTGCACTGCTTGTCAATGCATCGGATACCCCTTTGACACTCAAAGGGCTCTCTCTTCAATACGGCACACAAGACATTTTGAACTTACAACTGCATTTGACCCTTCATTATGGTCACCTCCTCCCCTAACACAAAACATTATATTTGCCGCATTACACACACAAAATACATGCCCGCAGGGCTCTTTCCTTTTCCCTCCCACTATCCACTGAAGCCTCTTACATTAATCTCACTGGTAACACTTACTTTTGCCTTCTGGGTGCTTCATAAACATAACATTATGCAAACTAACTAATTTAGTGTAAATTGAATGTCCACTGCATTGCAATCAGGACCCCTCCTGATGCCCCCTGCCCCCACTTATTGATCTCAAAGCCGATTGTGCTGGGAGACCAATAATGGTGACGCAGGAGAGCAAGAAGCTCTCCTGCTGTTCTCTCCTACCTCGGGCAAAGTCTTCTAACGTTACAGAGGACGTTAAGTGGCTTACACCTGATCTCACCCACCCTTACCAGCTTCTCCATTGTACATACTGATCTCTCCGTGCAATCAGCTGGGAGATCAATAATTGGGAGGGCCTTCAGGACAGATCACGTTGCAGACACACACACAAAAACACACACACACACACGCACAGACATACACACACACTTTTAAATTTAAAAATGTTATTAGGTTTTATAAATGTATTTAGAACAACATTAAAATAACTATAATATAACTTTTAATAATATAACTTTTAAAAACGTACAATCTTTACTATATTTACTATAAATCCAAGGAGACCAAGTTATCAAATATTTATTATACGTTGCTAATTCTAAAGCACATAAATATTCGTTAGTAGCAATAAATTGAATTTTATCAAGTATCTTCTTCCAAAATATATTAACGGGCCTCCATTGAGTTGCTATGTATAGTTAACAGCTAAGCAAATAGCCATAACAAATCTATCCTCAGATTTTGATAAGGAATCAATTTTTATCCCTAACAACACTTCCCAAATACTCAACTGAATTTTTTTCCCCAACAAATCTGATAAAAGACAATTTACTTTCTTCCAAATAAATATTTTTTTACAGTCCCACCATATATGTTTAAAAGAACATCCTGTGAAACAATCTCCACATACATCCGGATACATTTCTGAAATCTTTGATATTCAAAATAAACCTATTAATGATCCAGAGTTAGAATGTTGTTTTCATAAATTGAGTTTTAACATTTCAGAATATTTAAGTGGTTACATTGGGATCTTTTGTCAGAATTTGGAGTCCTTCCTGTAAAAGCATTTCAATAATTTATAAATTTATGGTTAATGATCATACTCATACCTGGGAACTCTCCGGTTTTGCCCCGGAGACTCCGGATTTCAGACTGAATTACCGGGTCTCCGGGGCAATGTGTGAATCACCGGGTGGGCAGAGTTTAAGTAGAAACTCTGCCTACTTGTGCGCCATCCCGCCTGGTTCCTCCCACTCCCCGCCCTCTTACATCCATTTTGCAGGGGGTTTTTGTGGGTTTTTTTGTCCCGCCCCCCCACGACTAAGCTCCGCCCCTTTTATGATGCAATTCATGTCATTTTCCTCCCCCTGGGCACTGACAGGGTTACCCTCCGGGTAGCCCTGTTTCAAAAGTTCCCAGGTATGACATAATAGATTCCCTTGTCAGAATGTTTGGGAAGAAATGGTGGGAGATTCTTTAAATGATGAACAGCGGTCTCAGATCCTGAACAGAATTTATAAATGTTCACTTAGTATTTTTTGGAACAAACATTTAAAATGCTTCACACCTGGGTATCCCCCCCCCCCCTTCTTTTAATGCGGCCACTGCATGTCGGTGATACCAGCTAGCAGTGACCGCATTTCACTTAAACAATGCAGGAGCGCGGCACAGCAAGAACTGCTGTTCATGCTCGTACATTGTACCCACCTGGCACTCTAGGGGTTAACTCCTCGGGTATATATTAGAAATAGTCTGTAAGGCGTCTTCCATTCTTTCAGGAGAACCTGGTCTTTTTTTATTATTATTAATTTGTTATCTGATCTTGGTAAAGAAACCATTGTGGTGAAATACGTAGATCATTTTAATTGATTTTAAATACAATAAACCTATTTATATTGATGAAGATGTGGGGGGAGTCTTTTGCAGTCTGAGCAGATAACGGAGCAGAGACGAGTTTTGGATCTCTGCATCGTATGAAGGTCTCAGGCCCCTCACAAGAGCAATGTTAGAGACTGGGAAGGGACGTGCTATCACAGACTGTTATTAGGATAAAGAGCACCATTCTGTGAGTGGCAACCAACTGAAACAGTCAGCCATGTTCATTATCCTCTGCTCAGATTTAACACTTAATACTGTATCTGCTCCAATAGAAGGCAAGGTGATTTTTCATGGATCTCAGCATGAAAAACTAACCTTGCCTTATATTCTAGGTTTCCCTATATTTGGATGCCCATTGGATTGGTGGAAGATCCAATCCAGCAGACAGCCCTGTGTCTATGTCCCTCTCTCTCTTCACCTTATTTACGGTTTCAAGTGGCAGCCTTGGTAAAGTGAGGTGCGGCAGGCAACAAGTTTCAATTCGCCCGCCCACCTCCATGCCGATATCCCACCTCATTTTCATGTCCTTTCAGTACTTTCTATCATTGCGAAGACTCAAGCCAGATGTGAAGTGTCACTTCCACGCCATGTCCGGTTTGAGTCTGCGCATTCATAGAGGGTCCTGAAATAACATGAAAATGAGGTGTGATATCGGCATGGAGGGGGACTCCGCACTTCAACAAGACTGCCACTTGGAAATATGTACAGTAAGTTAGAGGGAGGGAGACAGGGGGCACGAGAGTGGCAGGAAATGGGGAGGGACATGAAATAAAGGGAGACAGGGAGATGGAGGGGTACGTGAGATTAAGTGAGGGACACACACATAGGGTCAACATATTCAGCAGTTTTCTTTTTTTAAAAACCTAAGTGCAAAAGGTGTGTGTATGGGGGGGGATTGGGGAGGCTCCTTATATTCAAGCCAATATGGTAATAATCCCCACTTAGCTTCTATGGACAAAAAATTCTAACAGCCCCTATGGGTTTTACCCTTATGTAAGAGTAATAACATCTTCAATCAGTTCTGGATGTCATGACCATGGAGGCAGACATGACTGTTGCAGGCAGAGTACATGAACCTGCTACCACTTTAAGGACCAGAGAGGTGAGCAAGCAGTTATAGAAGTAATACCTTCTAATAACAACCACCACTTAACTTCTAATGGTCAGAAAAGAAATCCTACTGGCGTGTAAGGATTTTGCCCTATAGATAAGCTCTTCATACCATGGATACAGATACCTTGGATACCATGGACACAGACAGGCATGCCAGAAGGACTCAAACATTCCACATAACTCCACATGACCAACTGCCGCTTCCTACCAGGAACTACTAAGCTGAAGAAAGTTAAATATCTCAGAAATCACAACTGACTACCATAAGATCCCGCATGTAATACGCACAATTTTGCCCCCTCTTCACCTTATGTGAAGTGGGGGGTGCGTATTATACACGAGAGAAAAATATTAAAGAAAAAAAT
This sequence comes from Rhinophrynus dorsalis, assembly GCA_037306005.1. Classification (NCBI taxonomy): domain Eukaryota; kingdom Metazoa; phylum Chordata; class Amphibia; order Anura; family Rhinophrynidae; genus Rhinophrynus; species Rhinophrynus dorsalis. Next base: position 611,200,795 of record CM074719.1, on the reverse strand, counting down.
CCCATTGCAGCAATGCTTCCCTCCCTCCCCGCTAACCCATATAGCCTCCTGTAGTCCGTCCAGAATTGGTACGGAGTCTGTAGTCCATCCATATTCACAGCCTGACAGGGTCCCAGTGGGCGGCATGCTTGCACCTGCCACCCGCTTCCAGCATGGCCCCATCAGGACCTCTTCTTACTAGCCAATGGTAATGTCCTCAAGGTCCTCCCAGGGCAATACCATAGGACCAAAGCACACTATGAGGGGACCCTGTCAGACTGTGAATATGGATGGAGTACAGACCCAGTACCGATTTTGGATGGACTACAGGAAGCTATAGGTAAGAGGGGAGGGAGGGAAGCAGTGCTGCAATGGGATTTTTTGTGTGTGTGTGACTGGGGAAAACAAGAGTGTGTATTATACACAACCACTTTTGTTTTCTCCTAAAATCTTGGGTATAATGTACGCCTGCATCTTATACACAGGTGAGTATTATACCAGAGATTTTATGTTAACATAAATATGGGTGATTTTATATTCCCTTTTCAAAATCACTTATCTGTTACAAATAAATGACAATTCTCCTTTAAGTAGACCCATGCACTCTGCTTGCTTCAGACAGAAAGAACTGTCAGCAGCTGTCATGTCCACCTCCTTGGACCTGACATTTAGGACTGACTGAAGGTCATGTCTTAAACAAAAGCAGAAGGGCAAGATTCATAGGGGACATTACGATTTTCAAAGCACAGTATGATAGGTTCACGGTTAATATTTGGAGGGGTCCTTTAATAATGGGATAAAATACTACTGAACAGAATCGGACGCTGATGTGCTAAGAGGTACTGAACCTATTGTGAAGTAAATCAACTATCATAGGAGACAAAGCTTCCATTAATGTTACTAGGGCTTAACACTGAGTTGGTGCACCATCTGTCACTCGAAAGGTTACCCCATGAATGCTAGAAAGGTATCCAACATATTGCAATTAAGAGGTTAAAAGACATATTTAAATAGCTGAAAATGTAATTTGTCCACCATGGTACAGTTGGTTTCTACTCTAGCACTATGTGCACATGACCCTAAATGTAAATGCGAGGTTGGTACACAGCTATATTTATTTTGAAGCTCATCAATTTACACAATTATCAGGCTGATATCTTCTATTCTACTGATACTGTCACAAAGGGAAAAAAAACCCTCTTGACTCTCTCCCATGTCATATATGAGTTACTCTAGATTTGCAGATGGATCAGACTAATCTCACGACAACTCCTGAGATTAAATGGATTGAACACAATTTTGAAGAGTTACTAGAAGTTACTAAAACACCAATGTCTTGGGTCATCCTCATGTCAGAATCAACTGAAGAAAAATAATAATTGGTCTCAAATGGAGACCAGCCCTGTGCATCCTGTGTGGGGAGACTACAAAAAGTGAAGGGTAATGGAAGGCAGAGGAGAGATGTCACTTCTAGTTCCATGCCTCCGGGTGGAAGAACCTTTACCCCAAGGTACACGTGGCCCCCGTCGGATGAGAGAAATGTTGAACCTATTAAATACCACATTTACCAAATTTCCTCAATAAATGGGGAGTCTGGTTATGAGATGCAGTAACATGTTACCCACCTCCAACCCACACAGAGGTTGATGTACTATAGACACACGGAGCAATTCATCCGCACTACAGGGAAAAAATGAACAAGGCCTTTGATGTAAATGGTGATTTGTAACCTCAGAATGATAGAGAGGTCACCAATTCACTGCTAAATAGACTGGAAATTTGTGAATGTTCTATTTGTCCTCCTATTGTGCACTTGGTTTGATCCAAATCTGCTCTAATTTTACTTAGTACATTAGCCACGCTAGGTGCAACGGACACAAGTAACAGATGTTGGAACCCTGTTTTAAGAAATTGTTTGGACTACACTCCTGCATGGGACTGAAGGGGTTAAAATGTTGTATTTTTGTGGTATCACCTTATGGTCTCCCATTGTGTGTGTCCAACTGTCTGGTATATGTTTCATTAGATGTTACTTCCCTAATCCCTTAACCACTGCTGTGTATTTACCATTGTTGTCTGTGTGATGAGATTAGTCTGGTACTGTGGGTGTCTGAAAACCTGCTTCCATTGTGCTATATGTTAATTGTATTCATCTGTTCCTGTCCTGATTGGATGTCACTTCTCCCTTCCCCTGGCTATATAAACCCTGCCCACCCCCAATAAAAGACAGAGTGTTCTTGGACTACAACAACTTGTTTGGTGCATCTTCCTCTGTGAATGGTCTAGAGAGTCCCCTCACATTTCTCAGATCCTTACGACTTGAACCAGCAAGGCTATCCCTTTGTAACCGCATCACACAGAGAAGCCAGACAACGTCCAGGGACTACACGGGTCTCCTGGTTCCCATTACACTAGGTTTTGAGATGGAATGTGAATTGGTCCAGTTCTGGTCAGTACATCAGCCTCACTGGGCTGTAAGATGTAATGTGAATTGGACCAGTTCTGGTCAGTACATCAGCCTCAGTATTAGTGTTCAGGTCTCACCTCTGCTGATTGGTACAGGGATTTCCTCCTCCTTCCACTGCTGGGGAAACATCCCATCTCGTGGCTCCATCTGTGATACAATATAAACACATAGATTAGGGCTGAATTACATCAGGATTAATGCAGTAGTAAGAGAGCTAACACCACCTTATAATAACCACCATGTAACGTTTGCCCATGGTTTTGTTCAATAGATAGCGTCTTCAGTTCATACTGGATGTCATGTCCATGGAAGTGGACACTGTGTGCGCAATCGTGCACAAGTTGTGCAAGCGAGCACACTCAAAAAATATCATAATAACAATAAAAAAAAGGACACAGTTGCCCAGAGCTTCACCTGAAGATTACACATTTGCAGCCAAGCTCACACACTGTTAAACAAACAGCAAGACTCGCACATGGTAATATATACTGCTATATTAACTCATACTGTCTCACAAAATCACATATACAGCCACTCAAAACACACTGTCACATAACTCCACACTCACATACTGTCACATATACAGACAGTCACACACCTGATGGCAGCAACACTCATCCATTCTGGGGACTCCTACTCAGCCTGTCCCATTTCCCTGTGTAACTAATGACTTAGCATTATAAGATAATAGAAAGGAACCCATGGTTACCCTGGAGATCTGGGATCTCTGTACTTCTCCAGTATCAATATGAGAAGTGGACCTGTGACCTGCATGTTACGTCTTAGACTTGTTCCTTGTAGGATATCTAAGCCTGCAGTTTCCTACCTGATAATCCTGTGTGGTCCTGTTATCTTCTCCTGTACAGTCCTGTGAATAAGGATGGATGGGACCTCTTTCTGGTGTATTTCTGTTACTGGATCCGTCTGTGGGGAGTGAATACACAGTGAGTAAATATATATTTTCCTTACGTGTGTGTATGTGTTTTATTAACTCTTTTCAATGCATTGCACACCCCTATGGTTCTTAAAAGGATAAAGAAATACTACAGAAAATCCTAATGGCCACTACTGATGTGCACACAAGACTACAGTGTGCACAAGTTACTCCACTGAAGTCTTCCCCATAAGAACAAGGGGAGGAACATAGGGTCCCACAGACAGAATCACGTCTACCTCATGGATATGATACCAGCACCAATAAGAACAAGGGGAGGAGCATAGGGTCCCACAGACAGAATCATGTCTACCTCATGGATATGATACCTGCACCAATAAGAACAAGGGGAGGAGCATAGGGTCCCACAGACAGAATCATGTCTACCTCCATGGATATGATACAAGCACCAATAAGAACAAGGGGAGGAGCATAGGATCCCACAGACAGAATCATGTCTACCTCCATGGATATGATACCAGCACCAATAAGAACAAGGGGAGGAGCATAGGGTCCCACAGACAGAATCATGTCTACCTCCATGGATATGATACCAGCACCAATAAGAACAAGGGGAAGAGCATAGGGTCCCACAGAGAGAATCATGTCTACCTCCATGGATATGATAACAGCACCAATAAGAACAAGGGGAGGAGCATAGGGTCCCACAGACAGAATCATGTCTACCTCCATGGATATGATACCAGCACCAATAAGAACAAGGGGAAGAGCATAGGGTCCCACAGAGAGAATCACGTCTACCTCCATGGATATGATACCAGCACCAATAAGAGCAAGGGTTGGAGCATAGGGTCCCACAGACAGAATCATGTCTACCTCCACGGATAGGATACCGGCACCAATAAGAACAAGGGGAGGAGCATAGGGTCCCACAGACAGAATCATGTCTACCTCCATGGATAGGATACCGGCACCAATAAGAACAAGGGGAGGAGCATAGGGTCCCACAGACACAATCATGTCTACCTCCACGGATATGATACCGGCACCAATAAGAACAAGGGGAGAAGCATAGGGTCCCACAGACACAATCATGTCTACCTCCACTGATATGATACCGGCACCAATAAGAACAAGGGGAGGAGCATAGGGTCCCACAGACACAATCACGTCTACCTCCATGGATATGATACCAGTACCAATAAAAGATTAATTCTCACAATTAGGATCTTCCTCCCAGATAACAGTGGATCTGTCACCCTAAAACAGGGGTGTCCAAGTCTTTCCAATCATGGGGATCATTATCAGAAAGGCATAAGTGTGAGGGTCACATTAATATTGTGTTTATTGATAATAATGGTGAATTACAGCCCTTCAGTTTTTTATAAATATGGATTTATTTTATTAGTTGATCAAGTCAATGACAATACTGATATTTATCACTGAGTGAGGACAATGAGTTGTGTACTACTCTGGCACTCAAAGGGTAAACAGACATCTATTCCTGTACTGTACAATATTGGTAGGGAAGGGGTGACGTCTTACTGGTTACTAGTTCATGTGTTCCAGTTAATTAGAAAAACGAAATTCTATAAACGTTTATTTATTTAACAAGTTTCAGTTGGGCTGCAGCCTGGACCCAGGTGGGACACATTTGGCCCACGGGCCGCACGTTAGACAAGTTATGTTTACAGATTATGAAAATCTGCCTCTGTGTTGTTCTGTCCATTTTTATGTAAAAAATAAAAAGTTCTATTTATTTTCATAGGTCTTTTAACCCCTTGGATGCTACAGGAGGTCTCCAACGTACTGCATGTAAATACACAATGAAATCCATGAATATGTAATGTGTCCCCTATGGGGCAGTTATACTCTATTAGACTGTGTATAGGAGTAGCTATGCAATGACCAATAAATGTGGAGTGTGGTGATGAGATGCAGTAACATGTTACCCACCTCCCACCCACACAGAGGTTGATGTACTATAGACACATGAAGCAATTCTGGAGCAATCTATCTGCACTACAGGGGAATAAACATGATGTAAATGGTGATTTGTAACCCCAGAATGATAGAGAGGTCACCAATTCACTGCTAAATAAACTGGACATTTGGTAATGTTCTATTTGTCTCCTATATTGCACTTGGTTTGCTGCAATTGTACTTAGTACATCAGCCTCACTAGGCTGTAAGATGTAATGTGAATTGGTCCAGTTCTGGTCAGTACATCAGCCTCACTAGTCTGTAAGATGTAATGTGAATTGGTCCAGTTCTGGTCAGTACACCAGCCTCACTAGGCTGTAAGATATAATGTGAATTGGTCCAGTTCTGGTCAGTACATCAGCCTCACTAGGCTGTAAGATGGAATGTGAATTGGTCCAGTTCTGGTCAGTACATCAGTCTCACTAGTCTGTAAGATGTAATGTGAATTGGACCAGTTCTGGTCAGTACATCAGCCTCACTAGGCTGTAAGATGTAATGTGAATTGGTCCAGTTCTGGTCAGTACATCAGCCTCAGTATTAGTGTTTAGGTCTCACCTCTGCTGATTGGTGCAGGGATTTCCTCCTCCTTCCACTGCTGGGGAAACATTCCATCTCCTGGCTCCATCTGTGATACAATATAAACACATAGATTAGGGCTGAATTACATCAGGATTAATGCAGTAGTAAGAGAACTAACACCTCCTTATAATCACCACCATTTATCTTACTACAGCCTAGAAATCTCACTTAATTTTGTCTTCTCTAGTTGGTTCAATAGAGGGCATCCATGATGGACTGAAGATGTTTTGGCCATGGAGGCAGACATGACAGATCCTGCCAGCTACCCCCCACCCCCAACTGAAGCAGGTATACAGCAGGAACTTATGTAACCCTTAAGTACTAGATGTGTGTACAGTGTAATGCACTGCAAACCCATCTGGTCCTAAAAGGGTTAAGATTACCATGTACAGTGAACAGACTCCTGTAGAGTCCTGCCAGAAACTGTCATGTCTTCCTGCATGGACATAACATTCAGGGTTGATTTAAGATCTTAAATATTGAACAGAGGCACTAGGCAAAATTCATACAGGCCAATGGAATTTGCTGGCTACAGTAAGGTAAGTGTGTGGGTTATTTTTAGGAAGGACCAGTTCTCCTATAAGGAATACTAGAAGAACAATACAACATGTATTGTGGAAGAAAAAAAAAACGAGAACCTCCAGTAAGTTATTGGTATCCAACACAGCTGTGTAAGGAGAATAGGGCTTTCCGACAGTGTATAGCAAGCCTACTCCTGACAGTAACATAACGTGTTTATATAGACTAAAAGAACAGAAGAAAATAGGATTTTAGTCTTACATGTTAAATACTTTTCTCTAAGTCCATATGGAACCCAGGTACCATGGGGGTTGAGCTTCTCCTTTGGATGGCAGAACACATTCTCAAAAGAGAATCTTGTGGGTGGAGACTCCCATACTCCTCTGCAGTTCAACCTTTGCCCCACCTCTAGCTATGATGTGATCAAACCACACTTACAGGAACAGCAAGAGAAGAAAGAAGCTCCTCTGAGACTGAAGACCCTACGTAAGGACTTCCACGTTGAGTGGTCTTTTTATCTGGGTGGGAGACCTGTGTTCCATATGGAATAAGAGAAATGGATTTAACATGTGAGACTAAAATTTTATTTACTCCATCGTCCAATATGGAACACAGGAACCATGGGGTTATACCAACAGCAGGCTCCAGGAGATGGGAAGAAGGAGAAAGGACCTCATGCCTGTCCCCATGATACTGGAGTCCGCAAGGACTACCCAAAAACAAGTTTCAACAGACACTAAAAAAAAACTTGCACAGCACACAAAAGAGCCAACCGGGCTCAAACAGTTGAACAACAGTAAGTTAGACAGACAGACTTCCTGCCAAAGCTGGCTTCAGCCATATCCAGAACATCCACACAACAGTGCTTAGCAAAGGTATGCAAGGAGAACCAAATTGCAGCCTTGCACAGTTGCTCAGCCCAGGCCTGATTCCTGTAGGCCCAGGAGGCTCCAACAGACCTGGTGGAATGTGCCGTGTCCTTGAAGGAACAGATTTCTTTCTGAGATTACATTCCTGGTGTATGGTAGCCATCATCCAAAAGGATATCATACCCTTGGATGCAGGCGTCCAGCTCTAAGATCCTGTTACTATGATCCTGAGGTCCAGTTCAAGTCTGATTTCTAGCTGCATGCTCAGTGCATCTTTACCCGCCTCTTCTCGCGAGGCTTTGCCAGCCGAGATCTTGTCTGCACATCATCACTTATGCGCCGGGATCTATTCCTCCTCCTACATATGTTCTCTTGGCTATATAATGCACTTGCAAGCTTCCTTTGGCGTGCTATCAAAGTGTTAGTATATGCTGTAGTTGCTTTGGTCTATATTGATTCTCTTGTTGCCAATGTCTGCCTGTCTGACCTAGTCCTTGCCTCCTGATATTGTTTAGATACCTGTTACTGACTCATGGCCTTGCCTGACCTGCTCTGACTCCTGATTTTGTCTATTTAGCCCTCCAGTTGCTGACTTCTGCCTGTTTTGACTATGTACTTGTTTCCTGATTTTGTTCTTTGCTGGGAGCCTGTTGTCAACTCTGTTCACCTGACTATCCCAGCACCTGCTTCATCCTCAGAGCGGTTATTACATATATATATTATATATGAAGATCTACCTTCTACCCATCTCTTGAAAGTAGGTACCTTGTATTTGTTCCTGATGGAGTTTTGCAGTTTCTCCCTGGGTTTAGCAGAGTGTAGTCCACCCGTGGTTGTGTATCCTGGTTCACCTTCGGCTCAACCGAAGGGGGCCATCTAGTTTCATGTCTAGCACCTTTATGTGGCCAGGCCGCAGCACACACAGCCACGGTTGGCCTATGCTCCCCAGCTACGCTATCCTGCCTGCTCCCTAGCTTCTAGCCCTGCTAACCCTTATTGGAGGAGCCTTACTTTTCCATTTTTATCTGGCACCTGTCTTACATTAGCTCTGAGGTGTGATAATGACTCTCATTCTTGTTCTTTTCCACCATGGTGCCTGATTCCAAGGAGGTCGCTCAAGTTCTGTTGCAGCAAGGGGCCATACCTGAGAAGCATGCCTCCCACATTTTGCACCTAGACCAGAAACTAGATTCCATAGTGGGTCTACTGCAACAAAGGTGAAACACCCAGACCCCCAGCTCCGGTTGTTCATCCTGCTGCTGCTGCATCTGCCGTGCCACCATATTCCTTGCCTCCCTTGTCTGATCAGTTTGACTAATCAGCCAAGGATAGGTGTGGATTTCTTAATCAGTGCATCCTCCACTTCCGTCAGTCACGACGACTTTGACTCTTTCACTTCTGCGTATCACTCAGGTGTTCGATACGCCTGGGTGTCAGGCAGTGGCCAAGTCTGGTATCTTGGAGATCCAACAGGGGTCCCAGTATGCTGTGGAATTTCGTACTTATGTGTACGACACCGACTGGGGAGAGAGTGCTTTGAAGGCTGCTATTTGTGGAGGGCTATCTGATCAACTCAAGGATGAACTTACCACCTCTATACAATGCCATAATCTTTGGTGGGTCTCACTGACTTGTGTTCCTCTTTAGAAATCGCTGAGAGGCACTCATAGAGAGGCTGTGATCGTTCATGGCATCCTCCACTCCCACCCATGTTTCTGGCTCCCTGGATTCAGGCACCTCTTACTGCAGACACAGTGCCAGAACCCATGGAAATTGGTCGGGATTACCGCCTTCCTGAAGAAGAGAAGGCCAGCAGACATTCATTGGGCCCCTGTCTCTACTGCAGAGAGCCAGGTCATTTGGCTTGTGCTTGCCCCAACAAGACGGGAAACGCTCGGACACTCAGGAGTGAGGGATCTCCCCCGAGTCTTCCTTTGGTTCCCTCATGTATTGAGCAACAATTAACCATTCCTGTGGCAGTAATCATCAACTCCAGTGCAGGTGGCCTTTTCCCTTAACATCTCGATTGCTCAGGGTAGTGGCATACCACTGCGGACCCGCTCTCCTCCGATTCCTATAGTGGCTGCAGACTGTTCTCCTCTCAGATCTGGTTATATTTCCAGGGTTTCTCTTCCCTTGTTGCGGAGGACACACAACCTCAGTATAATGCTTACCGGAGCTTGTTGTAACGCTAGGAGCCATTCACAGCACCCCGAAGGGAAGCATGAACACGCCCCCTGAGGGAGGTGGGAGGAGGAACAGGACATGATGAAGAGCTTGAGGCAGTAGACCGTTGTCATGACGATTTCCTTTGTATCCACTGCTATTTCTGCAGACCAGAATCCAGGTTTGTCAGCTAGGGCGTTGATGTAGATAAAAGGGACGGGAGGGGAAAACTTTAAATCAAGATTACACTAAAACTATGAAAGTTATAGCGAAAATACTTCGATGCTTTGCTTTATTTATTTAATAACTACAATATTGAAGCTTACATAAAACAAGTATTACTATCCCTTTAATGCACACAAGAATTCAAGTAGGATTAAAAAACCTTTGTAAAGGAATAGTAATGTTTCACAAAAAAAAGCAGCTCCGATTAATCTTCATAGTATTTGGGCCATGGAGAGTGTTATTTCACTACTGTCAGAGTTGTAATTCAAGAGTAATTGAATGATAAAGTATCCCCCTCCCGCCCCTTTTACTGATGTAACACTGCTCACCTCAGAGCATCAAGACTGTCCAGATGGATTGCAGAGAGGGATAATCTTCAGTGAGCATAAGGGAAAACCTGTCAAGGGGGCATGGTTTTCCTTATGTTCACAGTAAGAAGATTGTCCCTTGCTGTGAGCTGTCCGGTCAAAAGACCAGATTCCACATCTGAGGGGAAGTGGCTTCCACTAGATAAAAAGGGGATAGTTTATCATTCAATTACTCTTGATCTACAACTCTGACAGTATAGAAATAACACTCCTCATGGCCCAAATATTAAGAAGATTAATTAGAGCGGCTTTTTTTTTGTGAAACATCACTACCCCTTTAAAACTCTGACAGGGGGATGCACAACACATTGCTTTGCAATTCGTTATGCAACCCTCTGGCATTCAAAGGGTTAAAAGGTGGAAATGTCGCTTTGTAACAAATAGTGGGTTTTGAAAAAGCCTTCAAATTTGCATATATTTACATTATTTTTTAATTTGAATTGTTTTTAAGAGCTTTATTTCACTGGGCTATAAAAATGAGCTAGTACTGGCTGGCAGGAAGTGACAGGTGGGATGGAGAGGTGTGCGGGATGCTAGTAGGAGTGGAGATGAGGCACAGTGTGGAATGTTAGACAGTACTGACTGGCAGGAAGTGGCAGGCGGGATGGAGAGGTGTGTGATGTTAGTAGGAGTGGAGATGAGGCACAGTGTGGAATGTTAGACAGTACTGACTGGCAGGAAGTGGCAGGCGGGATGGAGAGGTGTGTGATGTTAGTAGGAGTGGAGATGAGGCACAGTGTGGAATGTTAGACAGTACAAAGTGGCATTTGCAGGTATGTATACAATTACAAAGCCAAATATCTCAAACCACTGATTTAAATAAATAATAACAGATATAGGGGGTTATGAAAGCTCTTTCAAAATCATGTTACAAAGTGACAGTTCCACTTTATATCAGTTTGAATTTGCTTTTGTGACTCCTTTCTAAATACAGCCCTTAATGTAGTATATTTGAGACTGACAGTCTTGCCCTTGAAGTCTTTATTTTGGAGTACAGACTCTCACATACTGTTACATAACAGATGGTAGCAACACTCACCCATTCTGGGGTTCCCTACCTCTCACCCAGCCTGTTCCCTTCCCTGAGTGACTAATGGCTTTGTACAGTGATATAGATTGGAACCAATGGTTACCCTGGAGATCTAGACTCTCTGCACCTCTCCAGGATCACCATGAGAAGTGGACCTGTGTCCTGCATGTACTGTGAGATTGTACACACTTCTCTTGTAGGATATCTAATCCTGCAGTTTTCTACCTGATAATCCTGTGTGATCCCGTTATCCTCTTCTGTACAATCCTGTGAGTAAGGAATCATGGGACCTCTTTCTGGTGTATTTCTATTACTGGATTCATCTGCAGTAAATGAACACACAGTGAGTGACATTTTATTATATATTTATTTTTACCAAGTGGTCAGTCTATCAGTGACCTGCACAAGTGTGTGTAAGATATTAGAGGAACACTAGCACTCAGCTAATCTTAATGTGGTCAGGAAATCCTAATGGCCACTATTACCTGAGTGTGCAAGACTACATGATCACCTTCTTAATAAGCTTAGGAGCTTAGGTTCCTAACAAAAGAATTATATCCACATCAATGGACAGAATAGCGAGGCTGCAGTTACATACCAAGCTGCACTAGTCCTGCAGAATGTGTTATTATTGTTGTATTTGTTATTTTTTTTCTAGCTGTGGTGTAAAGATTGGAGGAAGGATGTAAATAACGTTCTGTATGCCAGAGGTGTACAGAACCCAATGCAACGCAAATCATTAATGTGACATATATATACTTATATACACATACACACACATTTTTAAGACACAGAGAAACACTCTGAACTGTGGCGTGAATATGAAAAGAAATTTGGCATATTATCCCACAAAATTAAAATATTTTTTTGGTCCCTTTGGATGATGTGTGTGTGTGTGTGTGTGTGGGATTACGTTTCATTGAAAACGATGGGTTGTGCATCACTGTGGCATTTGAAGGGTTAACCCATACATTCAGTAGACCTATCCATCTCTGGTTAAATTCACTGGAGGGTGAAAAAGGCAATTAATCTTGTTTGCATTTTCTAGTTCACTTCAAAGACAATATAATTTATGGGTTAGCTGTTAAAGGGATAGTAATACTTAAAATGTAAAAAAAAAAAAATATGTTGTAGGGTTTATCCCCCTTAGTAAAACAAGAGTACTTCCACTGCTGAAAGGTGTTTTATTTAAAAGTTATTATGGCTCAAAGTTGAATTTTTTTAGGTGCAATATCACAGCGACCTGAAATTGTACACTGGCGCTGTTGCTACACCATCCTATGGACAGCTCTGGTCCCGGGACCATAAATCTCCATAGGATGGTGTAGCAACAGTGCCACTGTATAATTTCAGGCCACTGTGATATTGCACCTAAAAAATTCAACTTCGAGCTGTAATAACTTTTGAATATATACACCTTTCAGCAGTGGGAGTACCCTTGTTTTACTCAGGGGATAAAACCTACAACATATATTTTATATTTTATGTATTACTGTCCCTTTAAAGGGATAGTAATGTTTCAAAGTAAACGCAGCTCCAATTATTCTTTATAATTTTGGGGCCATGTAGAGCATTAGATCATTCTCTACGATGTGTAATTCCAGAATAATTGAATCATAAAGTGTCCCCCTCCCGCCCCTTCTACCTATGTAAAGCTGCACTGCAAGATAATCCAGATGGATCACAGAGGGACAATCTTCAGTGAGCATAAGGAAAAACCTGATAAACCTGTCAAGGGGGGCAGGATTTTCATTGTTCTCAAAGTAAGAAGATTGTCCCTTGCTGTGATCTGTCCGGTCAAGAGACCAGATTCCACATCTGAGGGGAGGCGGCTTACACTAGGTAAAAGGGGCAGAAGGGGGATACTTTACCATTCAATTACTCTGGAAATATACATCATAGAGAACGATAATACCACTCTACATGGCCCAAAAAACTATAAAGAATAATCAGAGCTGTGTTTATTTTGAAACATTTTGTATCCCTTTAAAATAATGTGCATGCTCCTTCTCGTTCTCTCTGCTGGACATACCAGACTCTCCAGTACTACGGAGATAGGAAAGCAGACAGGATGTTGATCAGGGAACTATACTGACTCACATTTGGCATCAGGAAGGCATTTTTTTACCCACTTGGGGCTAAATTAGAAATTGCTTGAGGGCTAATTTTTTCCCTCCTCTGGATAAACAGGGGTGTTTTTGGCATGGGCTGGACTTGATGGACACATGCCTTCTTTCAGCCTCATCAACTCTGTTACGTCATGTTAAGTTATGTAGTCAGTGAGACTCTACCCCTGATTCATCTCCACCAGTAGTATGGGAGGCCCACAAGAGTGTCATGAGAGACTTGCTTATTAAATTTGGAGCTACAAAAAAAACAAGAAAAATGGAAACACATAAATTTACTACTTTCAAAAATACGCACCATTAAAGGAGCAGTAAACTTTTTTTTATGAAAATATATATACTGTAGGGATTTTTCTACTGAGTAAAATAAGGGTACTCCCACTGCAGAGAGATTTATATTTCCAGAGTTATTACAATTTAAACCCATGTTTTTTTACACTAGCAGTGCCCTCTAGTGGCCAAATTCTAATTAGACTTCCTGTTAGATTCTAATGGAGAGGAAAGTCAGAAAAGTCAGAGACATAACAGTTCTCCATAGAATGTGATAGAAACTGCCTGTCACTTCCTGTCAGTTAGAACTATCAGGAAGTAAACACAGTAAATTCACTTCCTGGTTATTTGAACTGCTATAAATTTTGAATAAAACATCTGACAGCGATGGGAGTGACTTTGTTTTATTCAGCAGGAAATGCTCTATAAAATATGTGTTTTCATAAAAAAAAGTTTACTGCTCCTTTAAATCAAAGCACAAAATATGCCTCTTTAGCAAGGATCAACTGGAGCTGATTAACTTAAAAGCTGAACTAAACAACAACTCAGACGTGACAATTAAATCATATATGTGGTTGAAGTACCAACAATGTGTGTGTCGCATGATAAGTGTGTCTTGCCCATTTCTTTAAAAATAAGTATAAATCTTCCATTCCACAGATAAGAACAGCAGATGGCACATTTCTCATCTCGTTCTCAAAATAGCAGAATACCACAATTTGCGTAATTTAAGAAAAGAAACCCTCCCTCACTAACAGAGGATTGGAAAAATAGACTTCATATATTTCTTTCTAAAGCCGGGGTCCCCAGGCTTAATGCTCAAGATAAAAAACAACCTAGATTCCCTTCTCTCTGAAGAGGACGTTACGAGAGCGATCAATTCCATGGCCCAGGGTAAGAGCCGTGAACCTGATGGCTTCCCACTCCTCTACTACCGTAGTGTCTTGAACATTCAACTTCCATTTACGACAAAGACATTCAGCTCAATATTAGAAGGTGCATCTTTTGCTCCACAAGCCTTGGAAGCCCATATTGTAGTACTCCCTAAGCCACATAAGGATCTCTCCCTATGCTGTAACCAGGGTTCAAAATTTCCACTCACCACTAGCCAATGGCGAGTGAAAGTTTAGCCCTGGTGGGTATGTTTTGGCTTGCAGTGGCGAGCAACTTTTCAGGTCTGGCTAGTAGCAAGGGACTTAAATTATAAGCCCTGCTGTAACTATCGCCCAATCTCGCTATTAAATGTAGACGTTAAAATATCTGCAAGAATCCTGGCTAACCACCTTAGAAGCCTGCTCCCACATCTCATTCACCCGGATCAAAATGGCTTTATCTTGGGCAGGGAAGCTCGCTACAATGCATCTACAGTGATTCCCTTATATCTAGGTACTAAAAAGAAGATCCCCATCTTATTTCTATCTACTGATGCTGAAAAGGCTTTCGATAAAGTAGACTGGAAATATGTGCTAGAGGTTCTTAAACATTTAGGCCTCAGACCTTCTATGCTGTCTGCCATTGTGAACTTATAGTCTTCTACCTCTGCACACGTCAAGGTTGTCCACTGTCACCCTTAATCTTCATCCTTACATTAGAGCCACTTCTAAATACAACAGTGTAGAATCCTTCTATCTTGGGATTAAGGTCCAGCCCAAATGTTTTTAAGGTGGCTGCTTATGCAGACAATGTCCTCTTCTTCATAATGCATCCTCAGTCATCTATACCCACACTAATTACTTTACTCAATGAGTACTGCTATTTATCTCAGACTCTAATTAATTATACCAAATCTGAGATATTCAACGTCAGATGTCCCCCGAGCTTATCTTCTCTTCAACGTACATGTAAAATCAAATAGGCTTCAACTTCGATAACATACTTGGGGCTACACATTTCCCCTAACCTGCCTGATTTATTAGACCTTAATCTAGCACCACGTAAATGTGGACTCTTGGAGCTCTTTCGGTCTTGGACAGGAGGAACGAATACAATCAAAATGATGATTCTACCTAGAATCCTTTATACAATAACCACTCTTCCTATTCACATACCCATGCCATACTTTGTCTCTCTAGAATCCCTTATTAGGAAGTTCAACTGGGAGCATAAGAAACCAAGTCTATCCATATTACAGAGAGGGATACATAAAGGGGGATTTGGTGTTCTTAACATTCAGCAATATTATTAGTCTGCTGCACTAGCTAGATTACCAAATTTCACACCCAATTCACCTAAACTTTGGACGGAAACACTTGCAGATGATCTGGAACCTCATGATTTTTTACAACTTTGCTGGTCAAGCAATCCTCCTGATATCTCCATATTTAAGAATAAGCCAGTGGTAGGCTTTAAAAGATACGGGCTTCCTAACTTGAAATATGGTAGCAATGACAGGTTCCAAGAAACACTCTCAGCCATTTCAGCCTCATGAGTTATGATGTCAAGGACAAAATTTCTACCTGCTGGTAGCAGAGAGGACCGTGGGGCATAAGACCTGGGATCTGGTAAAATGCAGAAAAACATCCCAGAAATGAGGACTAATGAGAAGGATGAGGCAGAAAAAGATTCATTATGTCTGAAAGGGTTAGAAAGACCTACTACTAAAAATTAGCTTTGTATCATAGGATCTAATGAAAGAAAAGAGGATTGAGAGCAACTCAGGCAGACACTCCACTTCAAGTGCATGTACAGAGTGAAATATTATATATTTTACATAGATTATAAATATATCTAGAGAGAGAGAGAGAGAGATACGTAAGCTGGAGTATATACACAGTACTGTGCAAAAGTCTTAGGCAGGTGTGAAAAAATGCTGTAAAGTAATGCTTTCAAAAACATTTTATTTTTTGTCAGTTACAGTGATTGAACAGAAGAAAAATCTAAATTAAATCAATATTTGGTGTGACCACCCTTTGCCTTCAAACAGCACCAATTATTCTAGGTACACATGCACGGTTTGTTAAAGTGATAGTAATGTTCAATAATCATTTTATGTTGTATTGCAGCAAACCCCATCTCTCAAACCTTTATGGTTTGAGAGATATTCACATCTAAAGTTCACCCCCTCCCTGCCCTTCTATTTAGATTAGAGTCACCCGCCTCAAGGCGGCTCTTCAGCAGAGCCGAAATAGAGAGATTTAAAAAGAATTACTTAACTGGAACGTTCTACAAAGTGTGTTTGCAAACCAGGCACACTTTGTAGACCGTTCCAATGAAGTAATTATTTTTAAATAACGCTATTTCAGGAGAAGGGCGGGGGGGACTTTAGATGTGAATATCTCTGAAACCAGAGATGGGATTTGCTGCACATAATTCTTTTTTTTTTTCAGTACAACATAAAATGATTATTGAACATTAGTATTCCTTTAAGGAACTCAGCAGGTAGGTTGTTCCAAACATCTTGGAGAGCTAACCACATTTCTTCTGTGGATTTAGGAATCCTCAGTTGCTTCTCTCTCTCCATATAATCCCAGACAGAATCAATGATGTGGAGACCAGGGCTTTGGGGGGGGTCATACCATCAATTCCAGGACTCCTTGTTCTTCTTTACACTGCAGACCATTCTTAATGATTTTGGGATCGTTGCCATGCTGCATAATAAATTTGGGGGCCAATCAGATGCCTCCCTGGTGGTATTGCATGATTGATAAGTATCGGCCTCTAATTATCATCACTGAGGAGACCATTAATTCTGACAAAATCCCCACCTCCATTTGCCCAAATGCAGCCCCAAACTTCAAAGGAATCTCCACCTGTCACGGTTTTCAGGCAAAGAAGGACAGACACGAAACTAAAATATAAATCCACCTTTATTTAATAAGTACAGTAATAATGTAGCCCACACAGACAAATGTAAATAGGACCCAAGGTCCCTCCGGAGCTGCACACTGTGCTGTGCACTGCACTACTTCAGGGAAGTGGCTCAAGTGGGACAACAGAAGAATGGTAGAATATATGAACGTCACCACTTGGTCTGCGAATGGAGGAGAGAGAGAGAGAGAGAGAGAGAGAGAGAGAGTGAGAGAGAGTGTGAGAGAGAGAGAGAGAGAGAGAGACAAGCCGGGGACTACACGGAGTGAGATTAACCAGGCCACTGGTCAGGTAACCGGAGACAATGCTGAGAGAGTAGGAGGCAGGGCCACTGGTCAGGCAAACCAAGGACTACAAGGAACGATAGTAACCAGGCCCTCAGGAGAGGCAACTGGAGGCTACACTGAGTGGGTAGTAGCCAGGGCCACTGGTCAGGCAAGCCACACACTACAAGGAGTAATAGTAACCAGGGCCTCAGGAAAGGCAACCGGGGGCTACACTGAGCTAGTAGTAGCCAGGCCCACTGGTCAGGCAAGCCAAGGACTACAAGGAGCAATAGTAACCAGGCCCTCAGGAAAGGCAACCAGAGGCTACACTGAGTAGGTGGTAGACAGGGACACTGGTCAGGCAAGCTGGGGTCATACACAGAGCGAGTAGTCAGCCAGAGCCACAGATCACAACCGATGTGGGTAGTCAGACAAGCTGGGGTCATACACAGAGCAAATACTCAGACAGGAACGGATCACAACGGAGCAAACAGAAGCTATAAGAAACACCACATAATGGCAATGACTTCCAGGTCTAGGGAGGTTTATAAAGGAGCAGGAGAAGGTGGAAGCCAATTAGGCCACATAGAATAGGCCCATAAACAGGCGTTCTAACCAGTGCCTGTTTCATGATGAAGCAATGCAGAGGTGAAAGCTACTATGCCGGCTGACACACCACAGAGGAAGGAAGCACAGAATAACTAGGCCTCTAAGGTAGACTGTGATACCCTCATATTTCACTGTTGCCTTCAGACACTCATTGTTGTACTGCTCTCCACCCCTTCGGCCTACAGCCAAATATTTCAAATTTTGACTCATCAGTCCAGAGCACCTGCTGCCAATTTTTCTGCACCCCAGTTCCTGTGTTTTTGTGCATAGTTGAGTTGATTGGTCTTGTTTCCATGCTGGAGGTATGGCTTTTTGGCAGCACGTCTTCCATGACCACTTCTGACCAGACTTCTCCAGACAGTAGATGAGTGTACCAGGATCCCACTGTTTTCTGCAATGCTGAGCTGATGGCACTGCTGGATATCTTCCGATTGTGAAGGGAAGTAAGTATATGTGTCTTTCATCTGCTACACTAAGTTTCCTTGGCTGAACAATGCCTCTACGGTCCTCAAAGTTGTCCGTTTCTTTGCGCTTCTTAAAAAGAGCTTGGACAGCACATCTGGAAACTCCTGTCTGCCTTGAAATTTCTGCCTGGGAGAGACCTAACTGATGCAGTATAACTACCTTATATCTTGTTGCTGTGTTCAGTCTTGCCATGGTGTATGACTTGACATTCAGCAACCTCACATTAGCAGCCCAGTTTTACTCCTCCTACACAGCTGCTTTTGTTTCAGTTTGTTCAGTTTCAACCCATATATTAAACTGATGATCATTAGCACCTGTTTGGTATAATGGTTTAATCATACACCTGACTATAGGACTACAAAATCCCTGTTTTCATGCAAGTGTTCCTAGAAGAATTTATGCAAGTTTGAAGGCAAAGGGTGGTCACACCAAATATTGATTTGATTCAGATTTTTCTTCTATCCACTCACTATAATTTTGTTAATTGATACATTTAAACTATTAACATGTCTATTTTTGAAAGCATTCTTACTTTACAGTGTTTTTTTCACACCTGCCTAAGACTTTCCCACAGTACTGTACATGCAACTGTACTGAATAATTATGAAAGAATAATCTAAGAAAAATAAAGTTCTATGTAAGGTGTCTCTAGCACAATGCATTTTTTTTATTATTAATCTAGAAGTGGGTATTCAGAGTAGCACCTCAATCTTTACTAAGGGCACTAAACTGAGTAAGGGAATACATAAAGAGAAGGATGGTATATCTTGGCAGAATGATTGGGTAAGGTGAGTAAATGGATGGAAGAGAGGCAGATGAGGTTTACTATAGGTAAATGTAAGAACGCAACATGTACACTAAATGGGGAACTACTTTTGATTACATGTAGATAAGACTTTATAACCGTGTGCAATATGGAACATGCATGTATATCAAGTAGAAAAAGGGCCACGGAGGAACAGGATGGGAATATAATTCTGACTCTCTATAAATCCTTGGTAATGCCTGATATATACTATAGAATACCATTTTGGACACCATCTCTTAAAATGACATTTCTATCCAAGTAAAGTTCATCAAACTGGTGTCCTTCTCTGTTATGAGAATAGGACAAATACATAAAATGTATACTTGATGCATCAAATATTTATTATAATGTAAAATTAAATTGGGTCTAACCTTTCAACTCTGTCCCCCTTACAATATAAAATTTACAGTTCTGTGGACCCCCAACCCCGCTGAACATTTATATTAGAATGAGGATAAATCTCGCCTTACCCAGGAAGTTGATGGCCAATTCCAGGCGCGTCTGGTCATTCTCTCTCTCCTGTATCAGTGAGTTAGGGGAAGGTTCCACCAGGGGGCTCTGTGTCGTGCAGGACCCATCCATTACACAAGGCCTGCTGCATTCTGTGACACAGTGTTTCTGTTTCCTCACAACCATGTAATCCTACATAGAGATACATTAATACATATCACTGTACAGTGTGTTGTGTTCTTGTAGGCCAGTTACTTTGTATTGAAAAGATTCAGTCTTACAAAAGGAACACTAACATAGTTCTAAAATCTACTATTACACATGCTCTGTGGGGTCCACCATTTCTACCTTTCCAGGGCTCCAGGGCCCAGTTACCATAGTAATCTTGATAGGGCGTCTATAAAGTGATTGTTCTGCATTGTCTTTAAATGGAATGAGCCAATGTACTACCCTTTCAGAACAGAGGAGCAGAGGGTATTAATCTCAATACATCAACATTATTATGTCTGCACATCAGTTAAACAAAATATGTCCATATTGTATAGCCTATGCATGCATTAGAATGGAAGTTTAAGTTTAGATTTTTTGGAATTAACATGAAAACTAAATTTTACAGATGCTAGCTGGAAGTACTTGATATTTAAAAAAAACAACCCAATATAATTTTTATGCTAGTGTCCCTTTAATCCATACTCAAATCTATCCCACCAATTCTGTATATTGTGTCATCTTATAATAAACCTATTGACTCCATTAGGACTACCACATACAAGCAAAAGGCTATGAACGCAAATATCAAACAATACAAAAAATAAAAAGTATTAGGGAATTGTTCCAGGGACCTGATGAGTGGATAAAGGAGCAGAACCAAGATCTCCACTTGTACTAACATCCCTTCCTAGATCTAACCTTATTCTTTGTATTGTTTGGGACTGGACTCACATGTAACGGACTGAGATACTAATTAGATGAAGGAGAGGAGAGGGTGGTGCACCAATAAGTGGTGGAGAAATTCTTGAGCAAACAAACTGTACCATAGAGGATAAATACAAATGGATATTGATAGGGGTTTTACTTGTCTCCTTTGGAACAGATGGCTTACTACAGAATTGATACAGTTGTTCTCAATATATCAGCCTAAGAGTGTTGTAGTCCATGAAATACATACAGAGAGGAAGGTTTACAATCAGAATACACAGCAAACATATTGATGACACCAACAACAAGAAAACCTGGTTTCTTGCAGTTTTAAAAACAACCATCTTTATTATGATCAGACTGTTGCCCTATATTACAACAGTAATACTTGTACATTGTTTGTGTTCTGTAAGACAGCATTATTGCGCATATACTCCATATATAGAGTGACATACTGTATTCATTTTTATTTTATGCTATTCGGAGACCCTAGTGTTGTTCACAGTGCATATCTCATCTGTTAAGCAATATAAAATATCTCTTGATTTCTTTGTTGTGGATAGACTCCTTAAAGGGATAGTAATGTTTCATAATAAAAGCAGCTCTAATTAATCATCATAGTATTTGGGCCTTGAAGAGTGTTATTTCAGTTCTGTCAGACTTGTAGTTCAAGAGTAATTGAATGACAATGTATCCCCCTCCCGCCTCTTTTACTGATGAAACACTGCTCAGCTCAGAGAAGCAGGGAGTGTCCAGGTAGATTGCAGAGAGGGACAATCTTCAATTAAGATAAGGGAAAAAGCTGAAAAACCTATATCGGGGGGCAGGGCTTTCATTGTTCTCACAGTAAGAAGATTGTCCCTTGCTGTAAGCTGTCCGGTCTATGGACTGGATTCCACAGCTGAGGAGAGGCGGCTTACACTAGGTAAAAGGGGCGGGAGGGGAAAACTTTATCATTCAATTACTCTTGAATTACGCCGCTCACAGTTATGAAATAACACTCTCTATGGCCCAAATACTATGAAGATTAATTGGAGCTGCTGTTTTTGTTAAACATTACGATCCCTTTAAGCGCCAAACAGTATCCTTTTCTTACATAGTACACACAAGGATGGTGATTTTGTAGACCTTGTGTTCATGTGCGCATTCTGATTTTAATATCTCCCCTCTTCCCCTTCCTGACACCATCTTCTAACATCAGCACTGCTTATTCATCTTCCGCAATCCACACTTTCTCTCTTCTCAAGTAATTTCAAATCGTTAATCTCCCTGCTCTCCAGTCCCCTTTTGATTCCTTAGTTTTTATTCATATTGCCAATACTGCATAAAGTGTTAAGTACTAAGCTTAACTTAAATATAAACAGGCATAGTTACAAAACACATTTTTAAACTCATAGTGCCAGCAAGCCATCCTCCTGCAGGGTCTTAAATATTAGGGGCAGAAATGCTGCTCCTCGTGTATGCGCTCCACTGCTGGAACGCATGTCACCGCACTTACAGTTTTGAGCCGGCATATGTTGTCAGAGGCTGAAGCGAGTGAGCCGGGCATGAGAGAACTGCAACGGTCATTCGCTTAAAGAAACAAAAAGGACCCATGCAACCCCTTCGATGACAGATGTATGAGATCCCAGCAACATAGTGGAACTGCGAGGTTGGCAAGCTGCATAGAGGTAAGAGGATTTTAGTCTTACCTGTTAAATCCTTTTTTTAGTCCATATAGGTTACTGGTACTTTGAGTAGGCAACCGCCCCTTTAAGTAGGCAGGAACAATTCTTGAAGAGAATGGTGGGTGGAGCCTACCTCCTCTCCTTAGCTGCAGCTAGCACCCCTCTCCAGAAAGATTTGTGACACTAACTAGGGACTAGGTAGTAAGAAGGGAAAAGATGACTCCTGTGAGCACGAACCTGACAGGACTCCCACGTTCAGTCACAGGAGAACCAAGCATGGTTCGTTGACAGGGTGGGAGACCAGTAACCTATATAGACTAAGAGAAAAGGATTTAACAGGTGTGACGGTACCAGTAGACCCACCTCTGGGTGTCCCCCTCAGTAGCTGCTTCCTTCAATCCTGAGCAAGGCTGCACTGCTGGAATATCACAGTTTTCCCCCACAGTCACCAGGCAAGGACTAGTGTACTGTTTTAGAATCATCTAACTTTACTGAATGGAACACACAGCTTATATACACTTAGAGAAACTCTTATCAAGATCAGCATGCAAATTAGGACTTGAAAAAATAGACAGACATTCTTAACTGGCTCATAAATAACCTCCCCTGATTGGTCAAGGAAGCACAGCAGGAATCAATTAACATTCCTTAGCACAGACCTGGAGTATATTGGAAGCAACGCCCAACCCCCACTATCTCCGCACTCTAGCTACCAGCTACCAAACCCTGTTACAGACTTTATATTATAATCCCACACACTATTACATTATACCAAACAATATACAATACAATGAGCAATATATCAAATGTTATAGTCCTGGAGGTGAACGTCACCACATGTCCCTGTGCCAATTCCCCCAATCAGTCCAAGGGCAGTCCTTTTCTGTGACACCCTGTGCCCATCAAGCAGCACAGGGTGACTTAGACCCAAGAGGGGGCTGGGACACTGGGAAAACTGCTTCCCCATGCATAGAGTCCAAAGTCTGTAGGAAGGGGGCTGGCCCCCAGGCCCCTCCAGGAGCCAAGCGCCTAGTGGTTTCCGTGACAACAGGTAAGACTAAAATCCTCTTTTCTCTGTCATCCAATATAGGTCACTGGTAACTTTGGGATGTCCAACCATTGAGTTGCTCAGAGGTGGGAATTAAGGCAAGGACCAGGCGCAAAGCTCCCAAAGTCAGCAGCCTATATGAACCATCAGATCATGGAAAGCTCAACAATAAGACTGAAGTGTCAATGGACAAAAAACCGGTGCAGAACCACACCAGGAACACAGTACAGCACATAAAACTCGAGCCAACTGGGCTCAAAAGTGAAGGAGCACTGAAAAGACGAAAGGAGAACCTAGACAGGCAAAACTGCCTCTAGGATCTTACTTCCCAATCTGGCATCAGCCAACGCCAGAACTTCCACTTGGTATGCTTAGAAAAAAGTGTGCTCAGACGACCAAGTGGTGGCCTTGCACAACTGATCAGCTGAGGCTTGATTCTTGTATGCCCAAGAAGCCCCAATGGATCTGGTGGAATGAGTAGAAACCCAAAAGGGAACCGGCTTCTTCTGTAACTCATAAGCCTTACGAATAGTAGACTTAATACAAGTCGCAATTGTCACCTTGGATGCTGGTCTCCCTGCCCTGGGATCCTCAAGAATGATGAACAAGGAGTCAGACTGGTGAATAGTGCAGTGTAAGTAGAACTTGAGACATCTCACTACATCCAACAAGTGAAGATCCCATTCCTTGTCAGAGGCAGGGTCAGGACAGAACGAGGGCACCACAATTTCCTGATTAATGTGGAATTCCAATACTACCTTCGGGAGAAACTCCTGAGAGGTGCGAAGAACTGCCTTGTCTTTATGAAACAACAAGAAGGGCGGTCTACATGACAGGGCCTGCAACTCTGCGACACAGCGAACAGACACAATCGCCATGAAAAAAAACATTTTCCAAGTCAGCACGCGCAAGGGAATAGTGGCCAAGGACTCAAAGGATGGGTGCTGAAGGAAGCCCAAAACCAAATTAAGATCTCACTGAGGAATAGGACTCTTACAGGCAGGACGAGTGTGAGCAACACCCTGAAAGAAAACCAATAAGTCTCTGAAAGAAGACAGAGAGGGCAGAAGTCTGAACTTTAAGGGAACTCAGACTGAGACCCTAATCCATTCCATCCTGCAGAAAGGACAGGACCGTAGGAAGATCAAAGTCCTGAGACAGATCCCTATCAGCACACCAAGAGAGAAAGGTAGACCAGACTCTATGGTAAGCCTTGGAGGAAACAGGCTTGCGGGCATTAAGCATCGTGGCCACCACGCCAGAAGAGAAACCCTTCCACTTCAGTATTGAGGATTCAATTTCCATGCCGTCAAACCCAGATGATCCAAATCCTCCTTCCACAGCTACCCCTGAAGGAGATCTGGACGGTGGGGGAGCCGAAAGGGCTCCGTCACTGAGAGATCCAGCAGTACAGGAAACCAAGCCTGACGAGGCCAGTACAGAGTAATCAGAATGCCTGGAGAACCCTCCAGAAGCAGCTTCTGCAACACCCTGTGTAGCATGGGAATAGGATGACAGATGTGTGCCAGAGGAAAGTGCCATGGGATTGAAATGGCATCCACTGCCAGAGCTAGAGGGTTCCTCCAGCGGGAACAGAACAACTGAACCTTCCGATTGTGCCTTGTTGCCATCAGATCGATGCAAGGAAGTCCACACTTATGAACACTGAGGCTGAACACTTCTTGATTCAGTTCCCACTCTCCGCGGTCTACTGTGTGTCAGCACGTTGTCTACGCCAGGAATATGAACTGCATATATGGCAGGAACATGTTCTTCTGCCCAGGTTAAAATAGCTTTGACCTCTAACCAATCTGCGAGACTTCTTGTGCCGCCTTACTTGTTGATGTAGGCCACTGCCATGGCATTGTCAGACTGGATCCTGACTGGGCAGTCCTGCAGATGATGTGTCCAGTAGTGAAGGGCATGAAATATCGCCCGAAGCTCCAACACATTGATGGGAAGGAGAGATTCCTCCAGAGACCACCGGCCCCAGGGCGTTGCTGTGACCCAGGACTGCTCCCCAGCCAGAGAGGCTGGCATCTGTCATCACAGTTGTCCAGAAGGAGACTAGGAAGGGCCTGCCCTTCAGCAGGTTGGGAAGGTGGAGCCACCATGACAGACTCCGCTCCACATGAAGCGGAAGAGATAATGACATCTTCAGTAAATCCGGTTTGCCCCTGCATGCCTGGATCACAAACCTCTGGAGTTCCCTGGCGTGAGCCATGGAGTACAGAAATGCTTCCATGGTAGAAATGATCTTCCCCACTAGGGAGGTCAGCTTCTTGGCCAGAACTGGGTGGTAAGTCAGAACGGCTGACACCTTGTAGATGATCTGGTGAGCTACCTCGTCCATGAGAAACACTGTATCCCATTGGGTGTTGAAGAGGAGCCCCAGGAAGACTAGTCTCTGGGATGGTACGAGATCCGACTTGTCCATGTTGAGGATCCAGCCATGATGGGTCAGCGCATGAATATATTCCTGTACATGCTGCTGAATGAGGTCTGGAGATGGGGCCTTCAGAAGTAAGTCGCCCATGTATGGAGTGACGCCGATGCTGTCTCTGTGGAGTATAGCCATTAACGCCCCAAGGAGTCGATTGAAGACCCATGGAGCTGTAGTCAGACCAAAGGGAAGAGCAGAAAACTTAAAATGCCCTTGGTTGCAGGCAAACCGGAGGTACTGCCAACTCTCTGGATGGATGGCAATGTGCAGGTATGCATCCTGAAGATCCAGAGAAGTGAGAAATTCCCCTGGAGACATGGCCGTGATCACCGTCCTCAAGGACTCATGGTGACAGCAAGACTTTACCACAAAGGCATTGAGGTCCTTGAGGTCCAAAATTGGACGGCAGCCACCGTCGTCTTTCTTGGATACCACAAAGAGGCTGGAATAAAATCCCAACCCTATTTCCGGTACCAGAACCTCCTTGTCCAAAAGAGTCTGGATAGCTCCATGGAACAAGCGGCGCTTCTCTGCTCCCTGAGGATTGTGAGAAGGGAAAAACCGGAACGGAGGAAGAGAGACGAAAGGGATCCTGTATCCCTCCGACACAACCCGCAAAACCCACAGATCCACTACGGTGTCTGTCCAGACACTGAGGAAGTGGTGCAAACGACCACCTACTGGCGCGTGGGGACCAGGGTTCGGCGAGTCATGTCGAAGGAGGTTCGGAACCCTTGGGGTTGGTGGATGACTGCTTGGGCCTCCACTGTTGTTTGGGCTTGGAGGAGATGCGCGCAGCCTGGGGAACCACCTGGGTCGCGGATCGCGCCTCAACCTGAAAGGGACGAAAAAGCCTATTCCTCTTCACAGGAGGCTTCTTCCTAGTAACCAAGGGCAGGAGGGTACTCTTACTCCCAGTGGCCTCACTAATAATATCCTTAAGTTCCAGCCCAAACAAAGAAGAGCCCTGAAAGGGCAAGGAAAGCAAAGCTTTTTTGAGGTAGTATCCGCAGACCAGATCTTGAGCCAAAGAGCTTGTCTAGCAACCACAGACATGGTAGAAATCCTAGCCACCAAGCGGATGGCATCGAATATGGCAGCAGAAACATAATGCTGAGCCTCAGTTATGTTGGCAAGAAACCGCAACATGTCAGCAGAAGGGGCTCCCTGATGGGCAGCCAGAGTCAGCTGTTCAGTCCAAACAGCAATGGCCATGTTCACCCAAGCAGCGACAAACACCGGGCGCAAGGAAGTGCCAGCTGTAGCAAAGATGGTCTTCAGGGACGTCTCAAGCCTCCAGTCAGTCCAGTCCTTGAGGACAGAAGCATCTGCCACAGGCAAGGAGGCTGACTTGGAAAGTCTAGAGTCCGGAGCATCCATCTTGGGTGGATGAACCCATTGAGCTAACACCACATCAGAAAAGGGTAGCAAACTTTAGAGACAGAAGGCTTCTTGTCAGGAGCTTTCCACTCATCCAAAACCAACCGGTCAAGAGTGGGGTTGGGTGGAAAACAGGTAGACTGATTCTTAGGTTCCTGGAACACGTCAGAGGGGTCAACAGGAGCCTCTGGAATTAAGGGAATATTTAGGGTGTTCAGCACCGCCCTGATCAGGTCTTCAGTAGAAGGATCAGGGTCAGCTTCCAGGGGGCCCCAAAAAACTAGGAAGAGACCACCGTAGAACATTCCCCCTAGTCCAAATCCACCAGTAACTCCTCATCAGGAGTCAGATACATTAGGTACACCCTACAGTTTCGGCAAGGAAGACCTGATGGGAATAGGGGGCTGCCAAGACTGGAAGACCCCCTCCAACTGGGATAGAAGAAGTTGTAAGGTAGGCCTCAGGACTCTGGTAGTGGCCTTAAACTCTTGCATCGAAACTGGCTCTAGTACATGGCTGGAGGTCCCTGGGAGAGATGCTGGGCATAAATGACCCGAATACTCTCTAGGTAACCCTGACTGACATGAGGAGCAGTGCGCAATGGGGGACACAGACACCTCAGTATCCTTAGTCTTAGGTCTAGCCCCAAGCTCCAACGAAGCAGACATTCTCGCAGTGTCAAAACGTTTATCCCCATCGCGACAATGGACTTACCAGGTACGGCCCGCAAAAACTGTCATTTAGTGACAGAGGACGTACCTGGTAAGTCCCGGTCTCCGTGCGGCTACACACTGTTCGGGGACTCCGGAACCATTTAGAAAAGGAAAAAAAAAAAAAAAAAAAAAATACATATATATATTATTTATATATATATATATATATATATATATATATATATATATATATATATATATATTAGCTGGGCGTTAAGGTGACAGCCGCGTATGCACGCGGCTGTCACTAAGGGGTTAAAGTATAAGGAATCATCCAAATACAGTGTGTAGGATTAAAATTTCACCCCAGAAATCACTAAATGCACTTACTTGGCAGGTGAAGGGTTAATCTGCTGAGGAGAGAAGGAGAGTCCAAGTCCTGCGTAGGATAATCGTGGGGAAAGCACAAAATGGCTGCCATGACGGGAGCCAATCAGAAACTAGCGTGCAAAGCAAACGCTCATGGGAAATGTAATTTTCCCTGTAAAAGTACCCCAACAGTACCCAAAGCCCCCTGAGCCCCCCCACACAAAACGTTAACCGAATTGTAGAGCAAGGACAGACAAACAAAATGAGCAGTCTCTGAAGTCGCTACGTTGAACGGTTGCAAAGATATGTCCCAAACTGTAAAGTCCCATAGAGGTGAACGGAGCATGACGTCTATGCGGTAAAGCGCGCGTTTAACTCAAATTTTAAAATATTTTACAGTGAGGTAAAAAAAAGTTGTATAAACACCACAAAACACATTAAAATTCAAATAAACACTATACCCAAAGGGGAAAAGTGGTCAAAGCGCCCAGAAGGATGCCAACTACCACAGAAACACTTCCCCCCCAACAGACATACAGATAAACCCAATGAGTGCAGGAGTATTTATTAGGAACTCCAAAGGATGCCTCTGCGTGGAGAGGGAACATGGGACAAGTGGCCCTCAGCACTCAAAAGGGTTGCTCACCAGCAGGTCTTATGTTTTCAGATTACCATGTAAAGAAGAAGCCTCCGTGGGCAACTCTTGAGGAAAGAACTTGTGAAACAAGATTTTTCCCCCCAGGCCTAAAAGGTCCACCATAGCACCTGGAAACTGAGCTTTCCACTTGGGAATTGTCAGTAATGGTAATCCGCCTAATGGTGGTATTCCATATCTAACAGAAAAAAAAAAGTAAACTAGCAGGGGCTAGCTGCAGCTAAGGAGAGGAGGTAGGTTCCACCCAGCATTCTCTTCAAGAACTGTTCTTGCCTACTTAAAGGGGCGGTCTCCTACCCAAAGTACCAGTAACCTATACTGGACGACAGAACTAAAAATACTTAATTGAGAGAGAGGCTCCTGCCTCACTCCTACAGCTTGGTAAGACCAAATAACTGCAGTGGGGAGGTGAAGGTGCACATTTATCATTTTAATTGGTCCTACCAGCTAGAAGGTGGAGTTAAAACCCACAGTCATTGCTGTGGATTAAACAAAGAGGAAAAATAAGCTAAAACTAAGCAGCCGTGTTCCAAGCCATTTCCAGTTCAGTCAGAAACACATCAAAAACTGGAGGCGGGTGTCACAACCCATCTTGTTCCTCCACCCCAGAGGCAGACTCATACCTAATTGCTGACACCCTTCACCTGTTTGTGGCTTACTAATGCTCGGAACCTGCCTCTTCTCCCTGCCCTTGGATGGTCAGTGCATCCCAGTATCCTGTGTACCTGCATATCTGATATCCTGATTTCTGATTCCTGTTGTGACCTCTGCTTGATCCTTATTCATCCAACTATCTGGTTTCCTGATCCCGGCTTTGTTCCCAACTATCCTGAGTCTCGACTCTTTGCTCCATCGTCTATTTGACTCACTGTGTACCGAATCTGGCTTGTCTACAACTCTCCACTTGTCTACTACCCCAAGGTATCGACTACTACATTTCTCGACTCACCGTATACAGACTCTGGCTTGTCTACAACTCTCTGTTTGTCTACAACCCCAAAGGGTCCACTTCAACACTTATCACGGTGCCCGTGACTGCCCTCCGGTTTGCAGGCGACATTGTACTATCACTTCCTGAGTGTCGCGCTTATGTGCGTTTGCTATTCTTATAGGCCTGTGGTAATTGCCAGAGTTAGTCTTGCCCTTTTGTGGTGTACCTGTGCCCTAGCTCTTGTGATTATTTCCTATGGTCTGATCCGTGTATGACCTCTGGCTACGTTTGACTCCGGCTACGTTCGATCCCTGACTTGTTGCCTTCTGCTCCGGTACGCAGCGCATTAAATTAAA
The DNA here is from genome assembly GCA_037306005.1 of Rhinophrynus dorsalis. Classification (NCBI taxonomy): domain Eukaryota; kingdom Metazoa; phylum Chordata; class Amphibia; order Anura; family Rhinophrynidae; genus Rhinophrynus; species Rhinophrynus dorsalis. Next base: position 611,170,494 of record CM074719.1, on the reverse strand, counting down.
ATTCTTAAATTAAAATTAAATGAAACGACAAACTTTAGAGATATAAAATCCCTTTCTGAATTCTAAAGCATACTGAAAATAAGAGAGAAAAAAAAAATTAAAAAAAAATTGCAACGGAAAGTTAGGAGGTGATAGGAAGTGAATATGAATGGGGGGGTTAGCTGGCAGCACTGGGGACAGTAGGAGAATGCAATTACACAGATGCAAGTCAAAAAATACATGTATTAGAACAGAATAAATAGAAGGAAATATATAAAAGTTTTGTATGTAACAATAATTCCAAGTCTTTATTCAGTCCAGTGTGTTTGGTGCTGAAGTAACTGATCATCTTAATGCTACACACACACACACACACACACACACACACGACTAGATTGGAAATGGCTCCAGAGGGCTTTTTATGCCTTCCTCTGGATCAACAGGGGTGTTTTTGGCATGGGCTGTACTTGATGGACGCATGTCTTTTTTCAGCCTTATCTACTATGTTACTATATGTTACTATGACCCTTGGCTCCATCTGACTACCCGCTCTGTGCTGACCCTGGCTCTGGCTGACTATCTGATACTGTACCGACCTTGGCTTGGCTGACTAACTGCTCTGTGCTGACTCCGGCTCCTGCTGACTATCCGATACATTTCCGACCCTTGGCCTGACTGACACCGCTCCTACGCTAGACAGCGCTCTAGCTGATCTCTCTGGTACAAGCTGTGCTCAGTATCCTCCCGCTGCGCCGGACTTTGTCTCTGGCTATCCTATACTGCTTGATACTGACGGTTAGTGCCTTTGGGTGTACCTCAGCATACTAGGGAATTCTTATCGCCACTGCCTGTAGGTTTATCCTAGCATTCTAGGGTATCAGAGTCTATTACCTTGGTGTACACTAGCGTTCTAGGGGAGCATTTCTAATTTTTGTTTGGGCGATTACGCTTTACTTGCACTAGTAGCTACTGGTATCCTTGCTAGCTTCCCATTCCGTAGTAATGTTGGGATTAGTTCCTGTTCCATCAGTTGATCCTGTTGTGTCTCCACACCTTGTCCTGTGAGCACTGCCTCCAGACCTGGTCCTGTGAGGGTGGAGGAAGGGCTTTCCATATTTATTTTTTTAATCTTATTTTAATAAAGATATTGAATTTACTGTATCTGTACTTGTCTGTGTCGTTATTACATAGTCACTCCATGACAACACTTCGATGTCCTGATAGTCGACTCCTGCTTCTACCTCGACTCTTCTGCATCTCTTCCCCAGCTGTGTCGACTTGCAATATACGAATATCTGTCTGCTGACTACAGACTCTCTTAAAGACATCTGCTTCTCCTCGACTGCCGACCTCTTGCACTAGGGTTCCGACTCTGTGTCGAAGTTTGTGTTTTCCTTGCCTGGCTGAGGGACCGTGACAGTATCTAAGCGCCATACCATGGAACCCGCAGAGGTCGGACAAAAGCTCAGCACCTGTGAGGATAGGATTGAGGGCCTAGATCATTGTTTGGATCCATTTGCTCAGGCCTTACAAACTTTGTTAGTTCGAACAGATCCTGCTTGACATTCTACTCCTACTAATTCTTCTTCTGTTCAGCTGGAGACCAGTACTTCTATGCCTACTATGAGACTGCCACCTCCCCCCCCGTTATGGAGGTGATCCTGCTGGTTGTCGAGGCTAAATCAGAGTTCCATACACTTTGCGTTGACACCCCATCTGTTCCCCTCTGATAAAGCCAAAGTGGGGTAGGTTGTATCTCTTCTCACTGACCGTGCCCTTGCCTGGGGATCCCCTCTATGGGAGAGGGGCACTCCTCTGGTGAACAACTATTCTGATTTTGCCCGCAGTCTCCGTGAAGTCTTTGATCTTCCTGGCAGAGCTGGGACTGCTTCCTCCTCGGTCTTCACTATAAGACAAGGCTCACGTTTCCTCATGGACTATGCTATCGAATTCCACACTTTTGCAGCAGAGGTGAACTGGAATAACAAAGCCTTGGTCTCTGCATTTAATAATGGTCTATCTGACCAGCTGAAGGATGAGCTCGCTGCTAAAGACCTACCTATGGAGCTGGAGGAACTCATTGGATTTGTTTCCCGCATTGATCTCAGGCTCAGGGAGAGGCAACTCCAGAGGGCCCACATCAGGAGGCCAGTTGTCAGACTGGCTCTCAAGTTCACTCCTCCGGAACCTCCGGTCATTCCCCCACCAGAGGAGCCCATGCAAATAGGGTCCATGGGGTTGAGTGAGGAGGAGAGACAACACAGAAGGAGGGAGAATATGTGCATGTACTGTGGAGGAGTTGGCCATTATGCTGTAATTGTCCTAAAAAGCGGGGAAATGCTCGCACCAAGAGGGGACCAGCGGACCTGCTCTGGGTGTAGTCTCTTATACCCCTGAATCTAAGGACAATCATCTATTAGTTCCTGTGCAACTGTCCTGCCAGAATCTTCTGGTGTCTACGTTCGCACTAATAGACTCTGGGGCTGCTGGCTTACTTATCGATGAGCCTTTCTGTACCAAAAATGGAATCCCATGCCTTTCCAAGACACAGCCATTGTTGCTAGAAGCCATAGATGGGAGACCGCTTCATCCCTCTCTTATCACCAAGGGGACTCGGCCCCTGCATCTTAAAGTAGGGGTTTTACACTCCGAGACTATAAGCCTACATGTGATCACCTCTCCTTCCTGTCCAGTTATTCTAGTGTACTCCTGGCTGTCTTTACATAATCCGCACATTGACTGGAGATCTGGACAGGTCGCTACCTGGGGTTCTTTCTGCTCCCTGCACTGCCTTAAAGCTACGGAACCTGCAAGTCTTCAGTCTGTTCTGACCACTTCTTCTGAGATTCCTGTACAATACCAGCAGTTTTCTGATGTGTTCATTAAAAGAGAATCAGAGAAACTGTCCCCTCACAGGGCTCTGGACTGTCCTATTGATCTTTTGCCTGGTACTATTCCTCCACGAGGCAGAATTTATCCTCTTTCACTGCCTGAATCTGAAGCCATGGAGGAGTATATCAAGGAGAGTCTAAGGAACGGATTCATCCAATGCTCCACTTCCCTGGCAGGTGCGGGGTTCTTTTTCGTTAAAACGAAGAAGGGAGACCTGAGCCACTGTATTGACTACAGTCATTAAAAATACGTACCCTTTACCTTTGATATCAGATCCAGCTCAAAGGTTCAAAAGTCTTCACAAAACTAGATTTAAGGGGTGCATACAACCTCATCAGGATTTGTCAGGGAGATGAATGGAAGACCGCATTTAATACTCGCTCAGGACACTGTGAGTACAGAGTCATGCCTTTTGGGCTCTGCAATGCTCCTGCCATCTATCAGGAATTTGTCAACGAGTGTCTCAGAGACTTTCTCCAACAATTTGTTATCGTGTATTTGGATGATATACTAATTCACTCTCCTGATCTAGCTACCCATCGCACACATGTCAAGCAGGGGTTACTTTGTCTCTGTGAGAATCACCTATATGCTAAGTTAGAGAAATGCATCTTTGAGGTGGAGAAGCTACCATTCCTAGGATACATCATCAGCTCCACTGGGTTCGAGATGGATCCCTCCAAACTGGATACCATAATCAATTGGACTCAACCCTCTGGACTCAAACCCCTTCAGAGATTCAAACTATTGCAAACTATTATCTAAAATTCATTAGAAACTACTTCAAGGTTGCTGCCCCACTCACAGCTCTTACTAAGAAGGGTTCGGACTCTGTTAATTGGCCTCCAGAGGCTAACAAGGCCTTCAATTCCTTAAAACAAATATTCTCCACGGCTCCAGTCTTGAGACATCCAGATCCTACGCAGCCTTTTGTGATCGAGGTTGATGCCTCCGAAGTCAGTGCTGGGGCTGTGCTGTCCCAGAGAAGTTCCCATAACAGTCCACTACATCCCTGTAGATTCATGTCAAAACGATTCTCACAGGCCGAGAGAAAACGTGAAATTTACTCACCGATTTGTTTTTCCTCTGTGTCCTTCCACGGCATAGACTGTGGGTTTTGGCTCCACCCTCCAGCTGGGAGGACCAATGTAAAATCTTTAAATGCTGCTAACTTCCTCCCCCATTCAGTTATACAGTTGTCCAAGCTATAAGAGGTTAGATATAGCCAGTAACAGTAAAGCATAATACAGGCAACATTTGATAGTATGTGAAACGATACAATACCAATAACCTGCAGGGAGGGGTGCCATGGAAGGACACAGAGGAAAAACAAATATTGGTGAGTAAATTTCCAATCCATGGCATAGACTGTGGGACTTACCAAAGCAGTGCCCAGGAAATAGGGAAGGGCTGATCCAGTCTTATAAAGCGATGGCAGCTTCCAGCACTTTATGCCCAAATTTTGCATCTTCAGATGCATGGACGTCCAGTCTATAATGCTTAATAAAGGTGGAAACTGAGGCCCAAGTTGCTGCACAGCAAAGTTCATCTGGGGTTGCTGCAGCTTAATGTGCCCATGATGTAGCCATGGCTTGGGTAGAATGGGCTTTGATGCCATCTGGTGGTGGTATCTTGGCTGAATCGTATGCCAGATGGAGATAGTCCATTATCCACCGTGAAATGGATGGTTTGGATGCTGATGTACCTTTGAACTTGCCGCAAAAAGTGAACAAATATGTTGTCCATATTGCAGAACAATTGAGATCTGTCAAGATATATTTTCAAACATCGGATAAGATCTAGATTATGAAGTCTTCCCCCCCCCCTCCCCCCTTTATGGGAAGGATTTGGGCAGAAGATGGTAAGACAATTTCTTGGCTCAGATGAAATTGTGAAATTACTTTAGAGCGTAATGACAGTTTTGGTCTCAGGACCACCCTGTCCTGATGGAAAACAAGAAAGGGTGGAATGGATACAAGCGCCTGTAACTCACTAACTCTTTTGCAGATGTAATTGCTGTGAGAAATACCACTTTTAGGGTGAGATGCTTCACAGAAACAGACTCTAAAAGTTCAAAGTATGGATGAGACGCCAATTGCTGTAGAACAACATTCAAGTCCCATGGTGGAATAATGTCACAAATGGTTGGTTTTATTTTGGAGATAGATGCAAGATATCTCTTAATAAGATTATTTTCTGCCAGCGGGGTAGCTAGTACTGCAGAGACAGCAGAGAGCTGAACTCTTAAAGATGCAGGTTTTAGTCCTTTCTTGAACCCTGCTTGTAGAAAATCCAGAATTCTTGAGGGAGAAATAGAAGTTTGATCTAGGTTATTAGAGATGTACCATTTGTAGAAGGTAGTCATACACAATAATAGATTTTAGTTGTAGAAGTTTTTCTTCCCTGTAAAATAGTATCTATAACATCAGATGTGCCCTGTTCCCTCAAAAGATTCCCACTCAGCCTCCAGGCCTTGAGCTTGAAAAAAGCTGGATTTGGATGTGCTATGGGTCTGAGTGAGGAGATCCTTTGCGTATGGTAGAACTAATGGAGGTTTTACTGACAGGTGAAGTAGGTCTGTATACCACACTTTTCTCAGCCAATCTGGAGTGATGAGAATCAGTTCTGCCCTGTCTTTCCTGAGTTTCTGTATCACCGCCGCTATGAGGGGTAGAGGGGGAAAGACATATACAAGGGGGAACCCCCATGGAAGTTTCAGGACATCCTTCGCTAAGGCCTGAGGTTTCCCCCAATGGGATATGTAGGTGCTGCATTTTCTGTTTTTTGCTGTTGTCAAGAGATCCACAGCTGGATGTCCCAGATTTTATACAACCAGGCTTCAGACTCCATTCTTCTGGGTCTAATATGTGTCGACTTAGGAAGTGTGCTTGGCAGTTCAGGTGTCCTGATAGGAAGGAAACAGAGAGAGTTTGAAGATATTTTCTGCCCAGTGAAGAATCTTTAGGGCTAAGATGTTTACCTGTCTGCTTCTGGTTCCCCCTTGATTTAAGGGATATTGGACAGCAGACACTGTCCAACCTTATCAGAACTGCTTTCTGTTGTAGGGGAATACTGAACTGAATGAGCGTCTTCCAGGCTGCAATAAGTTCTTTGAGATTTATGTGGAGTAGAGACTCCTGGTTGGAGCAGTTGCCCTGGACTGATCCTCGCTCCCAAATCCTACCCCATCCTGAGTTGCTGGCATCCTTATGAAGGATGAGACATTCTGGTCCCACTAGAATGAATGAATGTTTATTTATACAGCGCCACAAGTGTACGCAGCGCTTTACAATTTAAGGGTTTAAACAATACAGGGTTACAGGTGCTTTGTAAAGTGAAACATTGGGTGAGAGGTCCCTGCCCGAAAGCTTACAATCTAAAGTGGTAATGCGAGACATACAGAGTACATGAGGGTCAAGTGCTGAATACAGTGCTAGTTCTGATGATGAATGAAGACATCAGTAAAGTAAATAATTTATAAGAGCGTTCATTGTACAACATTAGTGCCTTCTAGCATGTTGGGATTTTATCCATGAGGTGCATTTTTAAGTAAAATTTTAAGGTTCATTGGTTTTGTCCACCAGACCAATTCCTGTGACGTGGTCCTGAACACCGGAACCCTTAAGGTTGTATTTTGGGGATTCGGTTTGTAGTACATCAGAAAATTGTTCTGTGGTTGTCTTGCGTGGCTTTTTGCCCAGGGAAGTATCGGAATGAGGAAGATAGATGACCTAGAAGTCTCTGGAAGCTCTTTAGAGACTGTATTTTCTTCAGCAAGAATCTTGACACATTCTGACAGATGCGATTCTGTCTTGAGACAGAGTAGCTATCCCTTTGTGGGAGTTGAAGTCTATCCCCAGGAATGTTAGAGACTGGAATGGAACCTGAAAACTCTTTTCTAGATTATCACCCAATCTAGATTGGTCAGAAATGTCTTGCATCTCTGAGTGCTGTATGCTGATGGGTTCTTGGACGACTCTATGATGAGAATGTCGTCCAGGTAGGGGATCGCTCGAATCTGATGCGGTCTTCACAGCTCTGCCATGGCCACCGCCAACCCCTTGGTGAAGACCCTGGGAGCCGATGCCAGGCCAAATGGGAGTACTCGGTATTGATAATGGGTTTCTAGGATATAGAACCTGAGATATTTGCTGTGACTTTCTCTGATAAGGATGTGATGATATGCATCCTGTAAATTCAGTCTGGTAAGATAAGCGTCAAATTTAATGTTGACGAGACTGTTTCCACCCCGAAACTCCTGTTTCTCAGGTGAGAAGCAACTCTCCGGAAGGTTTCATAACAGGAAAGAGTTTGGAGTAGAAACCCGTGAACCTCTGGTGAGAAGGGACCTCCTTTATCACTTACTGTGAGTGGACTCCTGTACGACTTCGACCCTCGACCCCTAAGGGTCGACTACCAGCTTTACTTATCTGTGAGTCGACCCCTGCTTCTACCTCGACTCTTCTGCATTTCTTCCCCAGTTGTCTCGATTTGCAATCTACGAATATCTGTCTGCCGACTACAGCCTCTCTTAAAGAGATCTGCTTCTCCTCGACTGCTGACCTCTTGCAGTAGGGCTCCAACTCTGTGTCGGAGTTTGTGTTTTCCTTGCCCGGCTGAGAGACTGACAGCGGGCTAGGTTGGCCTGCAGAAGGGGAGAGAAGGCTCCATCCTCAAGACCTTATCTTGTGATGTGTTCCACCTTCCAAAGGAAGATCAATCCCCATGGTACCTGTGTTACATATTGTTAGATAAATTAATTTTACAACGCTTGGGATAGGGATATGGCTGTTATAAGGAATACATAAGAGAGTTTTAACTGGCTAGAGAAATGGGTAGAATAGATGGCCCCACTGGTTCTCTGTCGTCTAATTCTGTGGCGCAACTTTCAGGCAACACAAATACATCTTATGTAACAAACAAAAGTCCTAATTGATTAAAATCTGTCTAACCCCTTGAGTACTAGGGATGTATCCAATGACTTCTCTAGCACCCAAGGGCTACATTTCTCAAATTCTGTGTATTTGGTTTACTCTACTTTGTCTTTATGAATATTTCCCTTTCAATTCACATCAAGCCTAACTAACGCCTTATCTTACTATCCATCTGATCCTGGTCCCACATGGCCACTGGATCTTCTTTTATCAAGACATCTTCCTTGACTCCTGAGCTTTTCTTTTATTACATCTATCCCTGCACACGGCTTTCTGTCCAGCTTCAAAATTAATTCTCAGTAAGGTCCCAGATGAACTACTGCAGATCACAATAATGTCCTGATCTGTACATAATCTCTCACCTCTTCAGTCAGCAGGAAGATGATCTCCAGGGTGAGATTCAGGATCTTCTCATTCACCTGACTCCTGTCCTTGTTCATCTTCAGTGAGTTATGGAGATGCTCCGAGAACTGGCTCTGGTCTTTCATGCGTTTGGTTGCGTGGGGACAACAACTGCAAAGAAAAACTTTCTATTTACACAATATACTGTGATTGCTCTTCAAAGCAATATCTACAGAAAAAAGGGAGAGAATAAAATATGTATATATGTAACCCTTGTAACCAACTGTAGGTTTGAAGGGCATGAACCATTCAATAAACACCAACTGCTCAAAACACCCCCTTCCACACTCACATACCCATTCACCCTACTTAATATTTGACTCCATGGCCATGGAGGCAGGCATGATTCTTTGTTGTAGGAAACCAAAACCCCAATCTACTCCCACCTAAGGTTCCCAAAGAAGAATTCAGTGGGACTAGGGTAATAGTCTAGTGTCCTGCAAAAAAGAATAATGTCTGCCTCTTTATAGGACAGCCAGCATAAAAGATATATTTTGGCCAATGAACTCGATGGAGATATCACCAGTCTGAACAGCCTCATAAGCAGCACTTTTCTCTATTTTCTTGTAATCATATGATTAGAGAATGGGACTGTTTACACCTGAACATGATGGTATTGAGCATGAGGTGGTGCTTAACTGACTGGCCAGTATGAAATGAGCCTCTGGCCACCATAACAGATGGACTGCAGGGAGTTACTCACAATGCTCAAGTCAAATCCTGCCCTTGCTCCTTTCTGGTCCATACCTGATCCCCTCCATCACACTCCATCCACAGTTATGATCACAGTCTACTCACCTTCCATACCTGGGTTCTGATTCATGCACCCTTCAGGCTCCATTCCAGAAGTGGTAAATGTTCACTCACCCTTGGTGCCTCCACACATCCTCTATACCCTTGATCACTCTCCCTCCATGCCCCCTTCTGATCCATGCCCTTGCACATGCCCATGCCTGATCCACCTCTTCTGGAAGATGCCAAACACATGTGACAGCCACAGCATCAGAGCATGGAAACAGGGCAGCTGTCACATGGGTCTGACAATTCAGAAGCAGTGGATCAGGCACCAGTAGCTGCAGAGAAATATAAGGTGCAAAATATTTACTTTAACTGTAACTACCAGCTGACAGTAGAACAAGGTTGGATGTGACTGACACTGTATGTGTGGTTCTGTTGCTAGTACTGGGACAAGGCTGAGGTATCGCTCAGCAAGGATGGTTCTGTGGCCATCAACTGGGATGATGGAAAAAGGCTACAGTGTCAGAGTATTTGCAATTCTCTAAATACCAGTGGAACAAAGAAATGTATGTGTTCTGCATCCTCTGCCCAATGTTGGCCAATTGAGAATGATGCACTTTGCAAGTGGGGGAGAGAAGAGTTTTTCTCCCACTGTCTAAGCTGGGTAACGCAGGACCATTGTAGAGAGAAGAGATAAACATGTCTGTGTGTTTGGCATGAACACCCAGTAAGGAGGAATTATTCAAATCTCCTCTATACGGACGCTCCCATAGGTCCATTCATTGGGGTGTTATTTTCACAGGAGTGGCTTGGGAGCTTCTCTCCCCTGGCAACTTTTGTGAAAATCTCTACAAGGAATTGCTGTGCCTTACACAAAAATATCCACAAAGCATAAACACGCAACATACACAATATACACTAAACTCTAAAAACAATTAACCAAACACTAAAAGCAAAATTCTAAACTCACTACACTAAACACTATATGTTAAATGCACTAAGACACACTGTAAAAGCAAAACATGATACACTAAACGCAATATGCTAAAAGCAAAAAGGAATGCACTAAACTCAAAATGTTATATGCAATACACAAAACGCTACACACTAACTGATGGAGAGTTGTGTAACACTGTGCTTTGCAATGTGTTGCACATCTTTTATGGAGCTGAAAGGGTTAAGTGCTGAAAATTCAACAATCCAAAAATTACAAACATTGCCTCCTTTTTGGATTCACCTGGATGTCTGGGGAAATAGTACTACATACAAATACACTTTTAGTACCAGGCACATCCCCAATGTATTGTGTTGCAATGCGGTGGATAACATACACAATGGCTACTTCTGTTTAGGATGTCTTCTGTAGTGTCTGTCTTCATAACACACTTCCTTTATAAACGCATTCTGTGTTTATATAGCTATCCATACAACTGCATGGGACTTGTTTATTGGTTTTATGAAAGGGGAGCTTTCACCCCAAAACAGGTTGATCCAATTGGATGCCTATTGTACCAATTATAGGGTTTTTTGTATTTATTTCTATGTTGTTGTACAAATAGCCTTTCCAAACTTTACCTTTTGAAGATGTGCACGCACACACAGCTCTGCAAGGCCGTCCCCATCTTGACATCAACTCCACTCACCACCCTCCTACCTCTCCCTAGCACCACCTTCTTGAGTTCCACTGCGGCTCAAGATGCCGCTACTGGGGTAGGTTTCTATGCTTTGCAATACTTTCACCTGGCTGGAGAATGTAGGCTTTTCTTAACCCTACATATACCACTGAGGTGATAGTATTGCAAAGCACCAGAACCTACCCCCTTAGTGTCGTCTAGACCAGCAATGGAAGTCAAGAAGATGGTGCTAGTGAGAGGCAGGAGGGTGGTGGTGGAGTTGATATCAGGACGGGGACGGCCTTGTAGAGCTGTGCATGCGTCTCACACAGCTGTGTGCCAAGCACATCTTTAAAAGGTAAAGTTTGGAAAGGCTATTTCTACAACAACGAAGAAAAAAATACACATACAAAAACCAATATAATCGCAACAATAGGCATCCAATTATATTAACTTGCTTGGGGGGGTGAAAGTTCCCTTTTATGTACACGGGCAAAGCTGTACCTATATTGCTATTTTATATTTACAGTACTTTGAAAAAGTCTTAGGTATGAAAAAAAAAATGCTGTAAAGTAAGAATTCCTTCAAAAAATTGACAGGTTAATTTATTTTTTTATCAATTAACAAAATACATAATGAATGAACAGAAGAAAAATCTAAATCCAAAATCAATATTTGGCGTGATCACTCTTTGCCTTCAAAACATAAATTCTTCTAGGTACACTTGCACACAGTTTGTTAAGGAACTCGGCAGGTAGGTTGTTCCAAACATCTTGCAGAATTAACCCCAGTTCTTCTGTGGATTTAAGCAGCCTCACTCTACATTAGGGCTGCAACAACGAATCGATAAAATCGATAATGAGAATCGTTGCCAACGATTCTCATTATTGATTCGTTGTGCCGCCCAGCAGCCCCACAGCCGCCGGATGCTGTCTTCTTACTTCCCACATTGATGACATCCGGTGTGCAACCACGCCAAACGCGGAGACGACGCGTGGAGTTTGCAGGTATTTTCTTCCTCTGTTCTGAGGCCAGTTTAAAACTGGCGCCCAGACTGAGGAAGAAAACTCCTGCACGCTCCACGCGGCGTCTCCGCGTTTGGCGTGGTTGCGCATCGGATGTCATCAATGCAGGAAAGTGAAAAAGAGGTACGGGGGAGAAAGACATACAAGGGTGAGAGAGAGACAGAGAAAAAGTACATGGGGAGAAAGAGGCACAAGAGGGGAGAGAGAGAAGTATAATGGGAGAGAGAGAAGCACAAGGGGGGAGAGAGAGAAGCACAAGGGGGGAGAGAGAGAGAGGCACAAGGGGGAGAGAGAGAAGTACAAGGGGGGAGAAAGAGAAGTACAAGGGGGGAGAAAGAGAAGTACAAGGGGCGAGAAAGAAGTACAAGGGGGAGAGAGAGAAGTACAAGGGGGAGAGAGAGAAGTACAAGGGGGGAGAAATAGAGGCGCAAGGGGGGGGAAACAGAGGCGCAAGGGTGAGAGAGAGAAGCACAAGGGGGGAGAGAGAGAAGCACAAGGGGGGAGAGAGAGGCACAAGGGGGGAGAGAGAGAAGTACAAGGGGGGAGAAAGAGGCACAAGGGGGGAGAGAGAGAAGTACAAGGAGGAGAGAGAGAAGTACAAGGGGGGAGAAAGAGAAGTACAAGGGGCGAGAAAGAAGTACAAGGGGGAGAGAGAGAAGTACAAGGGGGGAGAAATAGAGGCGCAAGGGGGGAGAAACAGAGGCGCAAGGGGGGAGAAACAGAGGCGCAAGGGGGGAGAAACAGAGGCGCAAGGGTGAGAGAGAGAAGTACAAGGGGGAAGAAATAGAGGCGCAAGGGGGAGAGAGAGAGAGAGAAGTACAAGGAGGAAGAAAGAGAGGTGCAAGGGGGAGAGAGAGAGAAGTACAAGGGGGGGAGAAATAGAGGCGCAAGGGGGAGAAAGAGGTGCATAGACCCCATGGTGAAATAATAACAATGACACATGTTAATGTGTAAAGTTTTTTATTCTGCGGTTTGTTTTTAACACTGTTCATTAAATCAGTTTAAATAATGAAATTAGCATATTGGGTTTTTTTATCCGATTAATCGAAAAAATAATCGGCCAACTAATCGATTATCAAAATAATCGTTAGTTGCAGCCCTACTCTACATATAATCTCAGACGGAATCAATGATGTTGAGATCAGGGCTCTGTGGGGGCCATACCATCATTTCCAGGACTCCTTATTCTTCTTTATGCTGAAGATAGCTCTTAATGACTTTGGCTGTATGTTTGGAGTCGTTGTCACCCTGTAGAATAAGTTTGGGGCCAATCAGATGCCTCCCTGATGGTACCGCATGATGGATAACTATCTGCCTGTATTCTCAGTGAACAAACTGCCTTATTCTACAGCCAAATATTTCAAATTTTGACTCGTCAGTCCAGAGCACCTGCTGCCATATTTCTGCACCCCAGTTCCTGTGTTTTCATACATAGTTGAATCGCTTCACCTGGTTTCCACGTAGGAGGTATGAATTTTTGGTCACAAGTCTTTCATGAAGACCACTTCTGACTAGACTTCTCCAGACAGTAGATGGGTGTACCAGGGTCCCACTGTTTTCTGCCAATTCTAAGCTGATGGCACTGCTGCACATCTTCCGACTGCAAAGGGAAATTAGCACGTGTCTCATCTGCTGAACTACGTTTCTTTCCCGACCAGTGCATCTATAGTCCTCAACATTGCCCATTTCTTTATTCTTCAAAAGAGCTTGGACAACACACCTGGAAACCCCGGTCTACCTTGAAATTTCTGCCTTGGAGAGACCTTGCTGATATCTAACAACCTTGTGCCTTGTTGCTGTGCTCAGTCATATTAAATTGATTAGCATCAGTTTGGTATAATTATTTAATCATACACCTACAAAATCCCCGACTTTGTGCAAGTGTACCTAGAAGATTTGATGCGGTTTTGAAGGCAAAAGGTGGTCACACCAAATATTTGATTTAGATTTTTCTTTCGTACACTCACTATTCATTTTGTTAATTGATAAAAATAAACAATTAACATGTCTATTTTTGAAAGCATTCTTACTTTACAGCAGGGCTTATAATTTTAAGTCCTTTGGTACTAGCCAGACCTGAAAAGTTACTCGCCACTGCAAGCCAAAACATACCCACCAGGGCTAAATTTCTACTCGCCAGGGTTAAATTTTCACTCGCCATTGGCTAGTGACGAGTGGAAATTTTGAGCCCTGCTTTACAGTATTTTTTTCAACACTTGACTAAAACTTTTGCACAGTACTGTGTGTTGTGATTGTAGAATTTGACATGGTACTTCATTCTTGCTCTGTATCGTGAGCACCTTTGTGTGTATATATTGTCTGAAAAGATGTCCTCTGGTCCCCCAGAACAGACAAATGCAAAGAAGGTCCCTAAGGAAGTGCCAGGCCCAGATAAAATGGAACTCCAACATCCTATATGTACCAGAATTGTGGACCGGATAGTGTCTAATATCTGAGAAATGAAACTGGGTCACTACAAAGACTCAGAGACAGCAATCTTCAAAACTGAAATATTAGTGCACTTGAGAGGAGCTCTAAAACAGTGGAAGGGAAATAACTTTTCAGAACAATGGAGTCAGTGTTTTAAATGGTAGAGGAGACTGTCACAGAATAAAATAAAATGTAATTTTTTTATTTTTTTTTGCAAAAAAGTTATATACATGCCTTTAAAGGAATAGTAATGTTTCACAATAAAAGCAGCTCCAATTAATCTTCATACTATTTGGACCATGGAGAGTATTATTCAATACTGTCAGAGTTGTAGTTCAAGAGTAATTGAATGATAAAGTATCCCCCTCCCACCTCTTTTACTGATGTAACACTGCTCAGCCAGAGCAGCAAGACTGTGTGGATGGATCGCAGAGAGGGACAATCTTCGGTGACCATAAGAAAAAATCTGTGAAGGGGACAGGGTTTTCATTATGATCACAGTAAGAAGATTGTCCCTTGCTGTGACCTGTCCGGTCAAGAGATCCGATTCCACATCTGAGGGGAGGTGGCTTACACTAGGTAAAAGGGGAAGGAGGGGGATACTTTATCATTCAATTACTCTTTTACTAAAGTCAGTCAGTATTGAAATAACACTCTCCATGGCCCAAATAGTATGAAGAAGATTAATCAGACTGCTTTTTTGTGCATCATTCATATCCCTTTAATTACATAAATTGCCTTCAATTCTTGGTAATGCATGATAAGATAGAATTTAGAGGTCTTTCACTGCTTTGGGATTTGTGTGGTCACTGACTGGACAGAGCTCACCCTGTTTTTGTCAGTTACACACACTATTTTAACAACATGCCCGAGTTATAGGAGAAAAGAAAATACATTTTTCTCAGGTTAGGCAAAATTAAAGCTACTTACTCTTCGTCATCACCCCAACAAATGTGGGGGAACAAGTGAAGAGGAAGACAAAACGATCTGGAGGAAAAGTGGTCATACTATGGTTTAAAAGTCAGACTGGAATTTCACTCGGCTGAAAATGAATGCACGAGTTTACCAGCTGTTACAGTGATTATTAAATATGTAATTGGTCAGATACAGATAAGAAAATACATGTTACAGACCTTCATAATAAGTTGGGGTATATCTGTTTAAGAAAATGTTATCTTCATTTTTTTCCTTGCATTGTTTTCACTTATTTTATACGTGAGTGGGCGTGTGTGTATAATG
Organism: Rhinophrynus dorsalis; assembly: GCA_037306005.1. Taxonomy (NCBI): domain Eukaryota; kingdom Metazoa; phylum Chordata; class Amphibia; order Anura; family Rhinophrynidae; genus Rhinophrynus; species Rhinophrynus dorsalis. Next base: position 611,155,242 of record CM074719.1, on the reverse strand, counting down.
CATTAAAGCGGAACTAACACCCCTATAAGTTGTAGGCTGAATTACAGAGCTATAATCCGTTATAACGCGCTGTGTATTTATTTTGTTTTGTAAACCTGTTATTAAAGAATAATCACTAATTGCAAAAGGTACCTGGTGACGTCTTCCCCCCGGAAAAGCTCATTGCGCATGTCAGCACAGAGCCGATCGCTCTCTTGTAACTCCTCCCGGCTACACGAAAACACGTACGTCATCCGCTTTAGATTCTCAGACCAGCAAGAGAATCTAAAGCTGATGACGTAGGTGTTTTCATGCAGCCGGGGGGGGGGGGGGGAGTTACAAGAGAGACGAACGGCTCTGTGCTGACACGCGAAACAAGTTTTTCCCGGGAGGAAGACGTCACCAGGTACCTTTTGCAAATAGGGATTATTCTTTAATAACAGGTTTACAAAACAAAAATACACAGCGCGTTATAACGGATTATAGCGCTCTAATTCAGGCTACAACGTATAGGGGTGTATTCAAAGTCTTGTCTATGTATGCAAGTTGCAGAGAAGTGGTGCCTGTGCAGGACATGCATGTGCAGTTGTAGGGAAGAAATATACAGTTGTAATAATATGCAAAGACGTAGAGGGAAAGCACTCACAGGATACCTTTCAATCGTGTACAAACCGATGGATTTATTGAATCAACGCTTCGGCCAACACTGTGGCCTTTATTTTTAATAATTTATAGGTGACCTACTGGCATCTCACTCTATACAAACCTGCAAGACTGATTCCTTAACCCTTCGAACTGCTTTAGTTGCTAAGAGAAACAGAACTTTTAAACATAAATTGAAGCTCTGCTTTCCCAAGGTATGCTCTTTGGGACATGATAGAACAATAGAGTACCACCTATCTGACAGTGGAGTGCAAGTCATATTAGAGGACCCTACACCCATTTATGCACCTTTTGGGAATGACCTAGTGCTGTCATTAGTGGATATTTGATTCCTGATGCTGCATCTGCAGATAGTGTATACATCTCAAAGTGTTGGATACCTTTCTAGCTCAAAACAAAAGAGAATTATGACAGCTGGTTATGAAGAAGATCAGATGTTGAACAAGAGACAGTACACTGACTTTTAGACTCAGGAAGGCTGTTTTTTTACATGCATAGAGCATTAAAATGAATTATATTAAACCTTTCAGTGCTAGAAACATATTCAACAGACGATGGATACTTATCTGGCACTGAAAAGGGTTAATATATACTTTTTTTGCCTCTTTCTGTACCAACAAAAGTAATGGGATACTCTGATCTTGATGGGCAAGTTAATTTTGTTAAACTATATGTGTTACCACTGAGAAATGACTGCTCTCCCCCCCCCCCCCCGCAATGCATATCTCCCAACATTTCAAATGGGCAAAGAGGGATACTTGTGTTTTTGGGGGGTGTCTCTGGAGGCATGTGGTGGGTGGGGTATTACCAAGAATGTGACGTACGGACACCTCGTGTAACTGAATGAATAACAGAGCAAAATCAAAGTATTTTATTTACACAGACTAAGTTATAAACACATATACTGAAGTTGAAATAAAACATTAATGTGAGTTTTATTGCTGTGGGGCAATGTGATACAAATATCCACCTCACAGTCTGATTTCCTAAAGAGAGGGACACCAGGGTGGGAAAGAGGGATTTGGGTCTTAAAGAAGGGCACTTAGGAGGCATTCCAATGTGTGGCATCACTGCTAGAGTACCCACTCACCCACTGCCCCCTCTCACACCCTGTCAGTGGTGTCTACTCATATTAGGAACACAAACACTCTCCCATTTACTCTTTCTTCCCTCACAACCGAAGGGCTCCCCTCTCACTCACTAGGGGACTCTGGTGCCTATTTCCAGGGAACCCCTCTCACTCACTAGAGGACTCTGATGCCCATTTCCAGGGAACCCCTCTCACTCACTAGGGGACTCTGGTGCCCATTTCCAGGGAACCCCTCTCACTCACTAGGGGACTCTGGTGCCCATTTCCAGGGAACCCCTCTCACTCACTAGGGGACTCTGGTGCCCATTTCCAGGGAACCCCTCTCACTCACTAGGGGACTCTGGTGCCCATTTCCAGGGAACCCCTCTCACTCACTAGGGGACTCTGGTGCCCATTTCCAGGGAACCCCTCTCACTCACTAGGGGACTCTGGTGCCCATTTCCAGGGAACCCCTCTCACTCACTAGGGGACTCTGGTGCCCATTTCCAGGGAACCCCTCTCACTCACTAGGGGACTCTGGTGCCCATTTCCAGGGAACCCCTCTCATTCACTAGGGGACTGTGGTGCCCATTTCCAGGGAACCCCTCTCACTCACTAGGGGACTGTGGTGCCCATTTCCAGGGAACCCCTCTCACTCACTAGGGGACTGTGGTGACCATTTCCAGGGAACCCCTCTCACTCACTAGGGGATTCTGGTGCCCATTTCCAGGGAACCCCTCTCACTCACTAGGGGACTGTGGGGCCCATTTCCAGGGAACCCCTCTCACTCACTAGGGGACTGTGGTGCCCATTTCCAGGGAACCCCTCTCATTCACTAGGGGACTGTGGTGCCCATTTCCAGGGAACCCCTCTCATTCACTAGGGGACTGTGGTGCCCATTTCCAGGGAACCCCTCTCACTCACTAGGGGACTCTGGTGCCCATTTCCAGGGAACCCCTCTCACTCACTAGGGGACTGTGGTGCCCATTTCCAGGGAACCCCTCTCACTCACTAGGGGACTGTGGTGACCATTTCCAGGGAACCCCTCTCACTCACTAGGGGACTGTGGGGCCCATTTCCAGGGAACCCCTCTCACTCACTAGGAGACTGTGGGGCCCATTTCCAGGGAACCCCTCTCACTCACTAGGGGACTGTGGGGCCCATTTCCAGGGAACCCCTCTCACTCACTAGGGGACTCTGGTGCCCATTTCCAGGGAACCCCTCTCACTCACTAGTGGACTGTGGTGCCCATTTCCAGGGAACCCCTCTCACTCACTAGGGGACTGTGGTGCCCATTTCCAGGGAACCCCTCTCACTCACTAGGGGACTGTGGTGCCCATTTCCAGGGAACCCCTCTCACTCACTAGGGGACTGTGGTGCCCATTTCCAGGGAACCCCTCTCACTCACTAGGGGACTGTGGTTCCCATTTCCAGGGAACCCCTCTCACTCACTAGGGGACTCTGGTGCCATTTCCAGGAAACCCCTCTCACTCACTAGGGGACTGTGGTGCCCATTTCCAGGGAACCCCTCTCACTCCCTAGAGGACTGTGGGGCCCATTTCCAGGGAACCCCTCTCACTCACTAGGGGACTCTGGGGCCCATTTCCAGGGAACCCCTCTCACTCACTAGGGGACTCTGGGGCCCATTTCCAGGGAACCCCTCTCACTCACTAGGGGACTCTGGGGCCCATTTCCAGGGAACCCCTCTCACTCACTAGGGGACTCTGGGGCCCATTTCCAGGGAACCCCTCTCACTCACTAGGGGACTCTGGGGCCCATTTCCAGGGAACCCCTCTCACTCACTAGGGGACTCTGGGGCCCATTTCCAGGGAACCCCTCTCACTCACTAGGGGACTCTGGTGCCCATTTCCAGGGAACCCCTCTCACTCACTAGGGGACTCTGGTGCCCATTACCAAGGAACCCCTCTCACTCACTAGAGGACACACTCTCCCTCCCTCAGCGGACCCTTCTTTCTCTCACTACCGAGGGGCCCCTCTCATACACTACAGAGGACAATATGGATCTTCTACGGCTGATATATAACAACTTCTGTCAGTGTCAGTGTACAGCTGGAGAACCACATGTCCCGCCTCTCGGAATAAACAACCCGGGAGGTGTATAGTTGGTACCAGTATATCTGGAAATACACCGCTGTTTGTATCTAATAACACTGCCGACACAACCTATAACATCGCCACGTACCTCCCACAGAGCGACATTTCTCACACTGCGTGTCTGTGGGCAAAGTTCCTGTCACGGTGAGTGGATGCGGCCTCTCTTTATCTGTGTGCACAATCACCGGGATGTTTGCTTTATGGCAACAGAGTGACGTGCAGGATACAAAGAGGGGAGTGACGTGGTATAGAGCTACGGTCCGTACAACTGACGTCATCACTAAGCGCCTTCTATCTACACAGAACTCTAAAGATACGATTTTAGCTGGTAGAGGGAGCATATAATTTTAATTGTTCAGTTTTAGGGGACGGAGTCTATAGCTCCCAATTGTGCCTCTTCGGGAGGAACAGTCCCCCTGTAAGTCCCATATCCCTATTTTTATAAGAACATGTAGTGCGTATAAGTGAATTACATCGCTATACCTTGCCGCCCTGATGTCCCTCTTTTTAGGAGATCATATGGTGTGTGCATTTAACCATTTGAGTGCCAGAAGGATAGGCAACGCGTTGTTTTGCAATGCATTCCTTACCCCTCTGCCACTCAAAGGGATATAATGCAATTCCTCCTAAGTGTCCCTCTTTTTTAGGAGGTTATGTGTATATATAATGCCATACCTCCCAAATGTCCCCTCTTTTTATGAGCTCAGGCTATGTGGTGTATATAAAGGTATTACATTGTTCTACAGTAATAAAACTCATATTCATGCTTGTTTAGATGTCAGTATACATGTTTGTAAATTAGTCTGTGTGAATAAAATAATTTTTAAAAACTCAACCGTCTGTCTTTGGCCAGTTGAAATGTTGGGAGGTATTCATTGCCGCACAGCAATAAAATTCAAATTCATATTTGTCTAAAATTCAGTACAAATGTGTTTATAAATTAGCCTGTGTACATAAAATACTTTGGTCTTGCACTAAATCAGTTTATTCATTTACACAAAGAAGTGTCAATAGGTCATGAAATAACCCAATATTTTATCACAGTTTAAGGTGCAGTTCAATACTCTGAGATGCTGGTGCAAATCAGCTGTACCACAGGGGATGAATAAATAATGCCATTCGTTTACATGGGGCTTTTAACCCTTTGAATTCTATAGAAGTCTCCAGTGAATTGCTTAACAATACATTGGAGATGTCTCCTGTATTAAAGAGGTTGAAAACCCAATTTAAATCAATGGGTATTTTCATTTCTCCCCATCATGCATCTAGTGTGTTCCAGAATTGCATCTAATAGCTTTTTGAAGTGCGCCTTTACTTAATAACCCTCATGGACATGCAGTGCCGTTTTACTCAAGTGTCTGTGTGTTATTTTGGGGAAATTTATACTGGGAGAAGATTTGGGATGCAGTTACCTCTGTAACAAAAAGTAAGCTACTGTCGATAGTTTTAAGTCACAGTTAGGAATTCTATCACCTCTATTGTGACCAACTACCGAATAGTAAAAATGCACAATGGGCACTGAATTAAACCCCATTGAGATCAATGAGAAAGCAGACGAATTTGCTATTCAATCACATGCTGTGGCTAGTAACAAGCATTAAGGACTCTTTGTTTTTCTTGTAAAATTTGCACGTAGAAAACTACCCGTTGAGTCCCTAACGCTTGTTCGTAACCATCGACCTGTAATTTAAATGTGTTTACAAAAAAATCCTGCGCAACTAGGGATCCCTACACTAGTGACCCGTGGATGCACTGATATGCAGCCCTAAGCCCCATATCAATACATCCAAGGTAGCAAAAACATGAGTGAAATTAACAAAAACATTAACCATTTGAGTGCCAATGAGGTATGCAACACATTTTATGAGCATTGCATACCCCTCTGGCACTCAAAGGATTAATCCACCTAAAGGTAACACCAACCCACTAACATTAAACACTTAACTGTAAGTCTGAGGTGCATTGGGGTCTTCCGCACCTGGTGTTCATTTAATTCTTCTTTAATTTGCCACTATAACAGAAGAGTAATGAGTCAATCCAATGGCCCCTTAGATTGTAGCTGCTGCAGAACAAAAATAAATTCCCATAGCGGAACCTTTCGGCCCATTGCTCAATCCAAACTGAGGGAAAATTGAATAGAGACTTGCTTTTATATGGCCAATCTCTGTTCAAAATAGTTCCTACACTCCCATTGGCTGGGATGTGGATTTGCCCCGCAGGGCACAGAACCAATCAGCTTCTAGCTGCAGGGGTCGCAAATGAGCATTTTGCCATCCCTCCAGCTATTCAGTGATTGGCAGTTTAAGGGGCCAGTGGATTGACTCATTATTCTTCTGTTATAGGGGCACTTGAAAGAAGAGTAAAGAAGAAGAGAAAGAAGCTTAAAGAAGATGAATGAAAGAGGAACACCAGGGTACAGAAGACCCCGCTGGACCTCAGATTTACATGTTAGTGTTATGGCTATGGGTGATGGGATTCAGTTAGGGCTAGTATTTTTAAACTTTATTGTTAATGTTTGGTGTAGTGTAGGGCCAGGGTTACACTTGTTAGCTCACTGTGACACTGTGTCAAACACTGAGCGTTAGCTAGTTTCCTTTGATGTTCCCATTTTTCACACTATTTAGAATGCGTTGTGAGAACAAACACCTACAACAAATGTTGGGCTGCAAATCATGTTCATGTTAGTACGGCAATTGAATTCTGGCAGTACAAATATGTATGTGTACCAGCCGTAACTCATTTTTGCCCTACCGTTTGTTTTACCATCTCAAATTTAATCTACCACCTGATGTTTTCGGATAGGTTATTCCAGGCTTTCGGAGCTCTGAAGGAGAAGGCAGATGGAATGGTTTCAGTGAATTGATAGCAGTGGTGTGTTGGTTATAGTTAGTATAGATAGCTGGAGTGACCATACTGCTCAGGTAGTCTGGTAGCTCTCTCAAGAAGTGGTTATAAACTAGGGAGGAAAGGTGAAGGGCACGTCTAGATTTGAGTGTTAGCCACTTCAGTTCTTTAAATATATCACAATGATGGGTAGTGGAATTACACTGGAGGACAAAGCAACATAGTGTATTATACAGAATGCTGAGTTTACAGAGATGGATTTGTGGCTCAGAAGCATAGTCTACATTCCTTTAATCTATGACTGGCGCTAGCATCTGGTGAATAATACCAGGGGACTTAGATAGGATTTGCTTCTAAACATAGCATCTATTTTACAATAAGGTTTGGATGTAATTTATCAATATGAAGAACAAAAGTTAGATTGGGGTCAAGCCGCACACCAGAATATTTGTAGAAGTCGATTGGGGCCAAGATACAATAAGATTTTTCTGGATGGCTAAATGGGTATTGCGGAGTTGAACCGTCTGAGTGTCAGAGAGGTATCCAATTAATTGCAATGGCACTCAAAAGGTTAAGTAGTTTTTGCTTTGTACCAAATACCATTGTGACCATTTTGTCGGTATTTAAGAACAGTTTGTTTGTAGCTATCCATCTTTCAACTTCAGAGAAATCATTCTGTAAAGCTGATTCAGATTGCGATACCTTTGGATTTTTCGTATAGATTATAGTATCATCTATACACATAAGGGGTTAATGGATATATATATATATATATATATATATATATATATATATATATATATAAACATTGATTATTGACAGTGGCACACACTCATAAGTACTGAATCAAATTAATAATTTTCAAATTTTGGCAGTGCACGTCCCATATAGAAAAGATACATAAATGTACTCAGCCTGAGGTCTCCCCTGCAGCAGAGAGGAACAGCACACGCCGCAGATTAGTTCAGATCATTTATTCAGACATAGTGGTGGTTGCTAGGACAATCTAGCCAAACGTTTTTGGTCCAATACAATGGACCTTCCTCAGGGCAAACAGAGGGCTGAACAACACACAATCTTTAAATACAATAAAAGCATATCCTCCTACCTATCACATCGTGGGGCAAAACTGCATTGAGAGCACCAAAACTTCAGCATCTATCGGCGCTCCACGATGTGGTGACGTCAACTGGGACCGTTGCCAAGTAACGGGTACCCAAAGCTAAGAATGTAAACAGCGCTTGGGACTGTTGGCTGAAGGCAGAAACCAAGTGCTTGCTAGAGACACTCATTGTAGCAACAAATCGCTACAATGTATATCAATACAAGGAAACAAAGTTAAACCACATGACAAAAAATAAACACAAGGAAGATAAAAATATAAGATAAAGGGTGAAAGAAAAAAGAAAAAAAGACAAGATAACCTATCAGCATTAGTGAAATAGAAATATATCAAGCATATAGAGGAAAAATAAACTAGAAAAATAGACAATAATAATAAAATAATGCAGAAACATATAATTGCAAATATAAAGCAGTGTGAAACACAGTGGTGTGGCACATAAGTACCCACCAACCAATTATCACCATATTGTCTCTAAATATGATTTAATTCATAACAAGGTTCAAGCTGAATGATGATCAAAGATGATCACTAATCCAAGAGGGATACAGCACATGCATGTTATTTAGTATCAAAGACCCTTCAAAATTGAATCAATTCCAAAGGTACACGTCCATTTCCAGCCATAAATATAAGATGTCAAGATAGATGAGAGTGTTTGCCCATATCCAAATTATCACCAATATGCAGGGATTTAGTCCCCCGTTTTAAGTAATCCACTCAATATTCCTCAAGAGATGCGTGACACGCAATCAGGGTCCAATCCTGTGGTTTCCCCACAAGGAATATCTTCATCAGTTGCAAACAAAGGAGTCCACTCCAATTGGTAAATCAGGGCCCAAACCCGTGGTCTCCCCACACGGCATGCCCACATCAATTCCAAAGTTAGGGATTCCATTTATAAAGTGTATCGGGGCATCAGAAGATCAGGGCCCATTCCCGTGGCTTATCCACAGAGAGTGCCCACCATTTAATTCAGTGCCTCCGCGTTAAATCCTTTAAACACTCCTTATCAAAGGAAGCATGAATATGAGATTTCATGGTTTAATCCCTTTGGAACCAGAGTTTGGAAATCAAAGATGAAACGTGTTTCTTGTTGTAACAACCGCTTATGTCTGTCACCGCCTCTCCTGGGTTTATGAACTATAGTCAGAGGCATGAAGCGAAAGTCCGATAGTGAGTGCTGACATAATTCAAAATGTCTAGCCACAGGTTAGCATTTATAATCCTTAGCGTCCATGTGACCCTCCAATGCTTTTTTAATGGCTGAACGATGATTATTCATCCTCTCTTTTACCATTGTTGTGGTTTTTCCTATATAAATAAGGTTACACGGACAGACTATCATATACACCACATATCTGCTTTCGCAATTCATGAAATCCTTTAGTATGATGGATTTCTTAGTTCTGGGGTGCTGATATTCCTTTCCAGTAATTATTGATCCACAATTGGAGCACCCCTTACATCTATATACTCCCTTGGGATGTGCCAACCACTGGATATTGGTGGTGTATTTGTTGATGGGATCCCCCATATTTAACATGTCTCCTAAATTCCGCCCCCGTCTATAACAAAACAAAGGTGGCAATTTGAACAAATGTCCTATTTTACTATCCCCACTGAGTATGTGCCAATGTTTCTGCATGACCTTCTTAATATCTGCAGACGCGGTACTATATTGACTCTGAAAGCAAAACCTTTTATCTTTGATTTCCATAGAGTCTTTAGGCCGCAACGTGGACATACGATCAAGTTGTTGTGCTTTATCATAGGCAATGTTGTATCACAGTGCCTGTGATTCCTGTCACTCTCTGTTGTGGATGTCACTGATTTGCTGACTGAGTTTGACCCGCCTCCTGATGACCTTTTTATACCTGGCTATCTCTTATGTCAGTTGCCCTTTCGTGGTGTTCCTGAGCCAGTAGTGCTTTTGCTGTGTTCCTGTATTCTGAGTTCCTGTGTACCGATTCGGCTTGTCCTGACCATTCTCCAGTGTTCCTGCCTGTGTATGACCCGGCTCGTCTGCGGACCACCCTTGGATCCTGACCCGGCTAGTTTGACGTTCCTGCCTGTGTATGACCCGGCTCGTCTGCGGACCACCCTTGGATCCTGACCCGGCTAGTTTGACGTTCCTGCCTGTGTATGACCCGGTTCGGCTGACTTCCTGCTCCGAAGATCGACTTCCAGCTTGTTCCAGTGACCTGCGTTCCAGTTGTCGCTGCCGCGACATTTTCCAGTCCCTGCTGCCCACGTCTGTGCCTTTGCCTTGCCTGGTGATTCCTTCGATAGTGCTGTGCCTCGTTCTAGTGCAGAGCTGTGTGTATTCTGTGGGCCTTCCTCTCCTTGCAGAGCCTGATCGTAGCGTTGAAGCCTCGAGTAACATTACAGAGCCTTGCAGTAGCGCTGAAGCCTCGAGTAAACGTGCATTTTAACTCTTGCAGTGCTGCCTCATATTCACTCTCTCTATCTCCTGTACGAGCCTCGTTACAAGTGATAATTCTGCTGAGTTGGCCGCTCTCCGTCGGCAACTCTAGTCTAACGTTGCAGAGTGTTCACAAAGCTTGGGCCGTTTGGGCGCTTAAGGCTCTCCGGTGTTGGTTACCGACGAGATCATTGACACAGAGTGTTGGCAGAAAGGCTTCAGTGTTGGCTTATCCGGTACTACGCCCGAGGGGGCTAGTGGCTCTGTCTCTAGTATTACTGCATTCGATTACACCTGAGGAGGCTATTAGCTCTTGCATTGCAGGCCGGTTTCCATATTGCCCTAAGGGGCTATTCGCACTTGCACATACTAAAGCAGTTCCTGTAGCTACGCCCGTGGGGGCTAAGTTGTTACCCATTCTGCTTATCATCTACCACCTTGGCAAGGCAGCTCGTTCCTCAGCACCTGATGAACATCGTCTGTACAGCGCAGCCTATTTAACATCCAGGGCGTGTCAAACTTCCACATCTGAGACTGACTATTATTTGGACTTTAACCCCTTTGGGGCCAATATCATCCTAGTGCATACTGATTTGCATTTATGTCCATAATACTATTTTCCTTGTATTATCTCAGTTTATCATTATCTGTGTATTCACTTTAATAAAGTGTGTTTTATTTTCACTTATTGGTCTGAGAGTCCTAAAAACCGTAACAGTACGAAAGGGCACTGACCTCAGACGGTAAGGGTGAAAGTAATCCTCTGAACATCCACTGGAGAATGGATGTCCAGGAGCAGCGCCTGGACCAATTGGCACTGGCTCTACAAACGTTACTTGAACGTACAGTACATTTGGACAAGTCTGGTCCGAATCCGGTGGTCCCCCCAGTCTTGACACCGAAGAATCCCTCTGTATCTCTCAGTACTAACACAAGAGGGTTATCGGCAGCGGTACCGTTACCCCTAAGATATGATGGCGAACCCTCCTTATGCAGAGGTTTCATTAACCAGTTGGAGATATTTTTGGAATTGGCACCCCAGGCATTCCCTAACGACCGTAGAAGGTCGGCTTTATGATATCTCTGTTGACGGGCAAAGCTTTGGCATGGGCAAATCCGATATGGGAGAGTGCCAGACCCTGCACACTGAACTTTAGAGAATTTGTGGTGAAGTTCAGACGTGTGTTTGAGGTTCCTGGTAGGTCTGCCTTTGCTGCCAAAAGGCTGATGGAGATTCAGCAGGGCGAACGCACTCTGGGCGAATACGCTATCGAATTCCGGACCTTGGCAGCAGAGGTAGGCTGGAACGATGAGGCCTTACTTGCTGCTTTTACTCAGGGTCTCGCTGAACAGATCAAGGACGAGATAGCAGCTCGAGATGTACCCAGCGAGCTGGACGAGTACATTGACTATGTCATGCTAATAGATTCTCGCATCCGGGAGAGACGCTTGGCTAAAAGGACCAAAGCAAAGAGTTATGGCCAGAACCAGTTCCTTAACCCACCCACTCCACCCGTTCTGCCTGAGCGAACAGCTGACGGCACTGAACCTATGCAATTAGGTTTTACTAGGCTCACTAAAGAGCAGAAGCTGTATCGTAGAAGGCAAGGCTTATGCCTATATTGTGGCAAACCAGGTCATATATTACGCAATTGTGCTGTAAGGCCGGGAAACGAACGCACCTAGGGTACCTTGGGGGACAGGCCCTAGGTGGTGTTGAACAGTCCCTAGAGACTTGCACCACTAAACCCACCATCCAGGTGGCTTTTGCTTGGACTGACAAGGTCATAGAAGTCTTAGCATTGGTGGACTCCGGGGCAGCCGGATACTTCATGGATCAGTCCTTTGCTGAGTTTCAGGGCATTCCGTTATGTAAAAAGGACTCTCCTGTGGCTATAGAGGCCATTGATGGCAGACCCCTGGATCCTGCTTTCATTACCTTCGAGACTATCCCAGTGTCTATGACTGTGGGGGCTTGTCACAGGGAGCAGATACAATTTCAGATCATTCGTTCCCCACATCATTCAGTTATTTTGGGGTTCCCGTGGTTGCAAACACACAATCCCCAATTTGACTGGCAAAGGTGTGAAGTTAACTCTTGGTCGGAGTACTGTAACAAGAATTGTCTTTCTCTCCCTGTTAAGATTATGTGTACCTCTCCAGCTGTGCCAACAGAATATGGGCAATTCAGTGACGTGTTTAGCAAAGGAGAGGCCAGCGCATTGCCTGACCATAGGCCATACGATTGCGCCATTGATTTGTCTCCAGGGGCCGTGCCTCCTAGGGGACGTACTTACCCACTGTCCTGTGAGGAAAATAGGGCAATGGAGGAGTATATCACAGATGCCCTGGAAAGGGGAATCATTCGAAAATCTACATCTCCGGCTGGTGCCGGATTTTTTTTTGTAAAAAAGAAAAGTGGGGAACTCAGGCCTTGCATTGACTACCGTGGGTTGAATAAGCTGATGCCCAAGAACGCCTATCCCATTCCACTTATTAAAGAATTATTCGACAGATTAAAGGGCTCTTCGATCTTTACCAAACTTGACTTACGAGCCGCCTATAATCTAGTCAGAATTAAAGAGGGTGACGAGTGGAAAACGGCGTTTAATACCAGAACAGGGCATTATGAATATCTGGTGATGCCATTCGGCCTATGCAATGCGCCTGCAGTATTTCAGGAATTGATTAACGATATTTTACGTGACTTGCTCCAGTCCTGTGTGGTTGTGTATCTAGATGATATACTAATTCATTCTGCTAACCTTGCCCAACACATTAAAGATGTTTCAGAAGTCTTGCTCCGACTTCGCAAGCACAAGTTATTCTGTAAATTAGAAAAGTGCGAATTCCATACTTCTCAAGTACCATTCCTGGGGTTCATTATATCCAAAAGTGGCATTGCCATGGATCAGGAGAAGTTGGCTGCAGTTCTGCAATGGCCTCGGCCTAAGGGATTAAAGGCCATTCAACGATTCCTAGGTTTTGCGAATTATTATAGGAAGTTCATCAAGAACTTTTCCACGATTGTAAGACCATTGTCAGACTTGACTCACAAGGGCGCTTCTCCCTCTCAGTGGTCTGAGGCAGCTGAAAACGCATTTGTTACCCTGAAATCTGCCTTTGCATCTGCTCCTGTACTGTCCCACCCTAATCCCTCCCTGCCGTTTACTTTGGAGGTTGACGCTTCAGATGTTGGGGTTGGGGCGGTGCTCTCCCAACGTCCTGTGGGAGGTGGAGCTTTAATGCCTTGTGGGTTCTTTTCTAAGAAATTGTCCAGCGCCCAGAGTCATTACGAGATTGGTGACAGGGAACTGTTGGCCATCATACTGGCACTTAAGGAGTGGCGACATCTCTTGGAGGGCACTCAGACTCCAGTACTAATTCTTACTGACCATAAGAATCTAAACTATCTCTCAGAAGCCAAAAGACTGTCTTCTCGACAGGCCAGGTGGGCGCTGTTTCTGTCCCGGTTCAATTTCTTAGTATCCTATCTTCCTGGTTCTAAGAATATCAAGGCCGATGCGTTGTCACGTCAGTTCGCTTCTGACACTGAGAGGGAGGAAGTCCCGGTACCCATCATTCAGCCTGATCGGATCCTGGCTATTATTCGTACCACTATAACCTCGCCACTGGGGGAGGAGATACTGGCATCACAATCACGGGCACCTCCAGGAACCCCAGTGGGGAAGTGTTTTGTAGAAGAGTCATTCCGTACCCGTCTCTTGGAGACCTATCACGCCTCTAAAGCAGCTGGGCATATTGGTAGGGACCAATTAGTATGGTCTCTTTCGCAACTATTTTGGTGGCCTACGTTGAGAGCTGACTGCGCCGCCTTCACGGCAGCTTGTACCACTTGTGCCTGTGCCAAGACCCCTAGGCATCTCCCTGTGGGCTTATTGCAACCTGTGCCTAACGGAGACCGTCCATGGTCGCATATATCCATTGACTTTTTGGGAGAATTACCGGCATCTAGAGGTTACAAGTTCATTCTTATGGTGGTCGATAGATTCTCTAAGATGGCACATTTTGTGCCTCTGACTGGCCTTCCATCGGCTCAGGAATTGGGTTTTTGCCAGAGAGGTGTTCCGTCTGCATGGAGTGCCCAGAGTAATTGTCTCTGACCGTGGGAGCCAGTTCGTTTCTAGGTTCTGGAGGGCATTTTGTGGTCAGATGGGCATTCAATTGTCATTCTCCTCCGCTACCATCCCCAGACGAATGGGGCCGCTGAGCGTGCCAATCATGGACTGGAACAGTTCCTGCGCTGTTATGTCACCGATCATCATGATAATTGGGCTGACCTGTTGCCATGGGCAGAGTTTGCCAGGAACTGTGCGGTTAATTCATCGTCCGGGAGCTCCCCGTTTTTCGTGAATTATGGTTTCCAGCCTTGTCTGCTCCCGGACTCCTTTCAGGCACAGCAGATTCCTGCTCTAGACGAGCATTTGGCACGACTTCATTCCACTTGGGCACAGGTTCAGAGGTCCCTCAGTCAGTCTTTCAGACGGCAGCAACGGCACACTAATCACAGACGCCTTCCAGCGGTTTCATTTCAAGTTGGGGACAGGGTATGGCTGTCATCCAGAAACCTCAACTTACAAGTCCCATCCAATAAACTGGCTCCCCGGTTCATTGGTCCATTTAGGATTATCCACAAGATTAATCCGGTTTCTTATGCTCTGGAGCTTCCACCCGCTATGCACATTCATAATGTGTTCCATGTGTCTCTTCTGAAACCCTTGGTGTGCAATCGTTATACTACTACGCCAGTGATTCCTGGGCCGGTGGACGTCCAGGGCCAAGAGGAATATGAAGTCCAGAGTATTATTGACTCCAGGAGATTTAGAGGAAAGCTGCAATATTTGGTTCATTGGAAGGGCTATGGCCCTGAGGAACGCTCTTGGATTGATCAGGGGGATCTCCATGCTCCAAGATTAGTACGCAGCTTTCACTCTAATTATCCTTTGAAACCCAAACCTCAGGCTAGGAGAGGGGGTCTTTGAGAGGGGGGTACTATCACAGTGCCTGTGATTCCTGTCACTCTCTGTTGTGGATGTCACTGATTTGCTGACTGAGTTTGACCCGCCTCCTGATGACCTTTTTATACCTGGCTATCTCTTATGTCAGTTGCCCTTTCGTGGTGTTCCTGAGCCAGTAGTGCTTTTGCTGTGTTCCTGTATTCTGAGTTCCTGTGTACCGATTCGGCTTGTCCTGACCATTCTCCAGTGTTCCTGCCTGTGTATGACCCGGCTCGTCTGCGGACCACCCTTGGATCCTGACCCGGCTAGTTTGACGTTCCTGCCTGTGTATGACCCGGCTCGTCTGCGGACCACCCTTGGATCCTGACCCGGCTAGTTTGACGTTCCTGCCTGTGTATGACCCGGTTCGGCTGACTTCCTGCTCCGAAGATCGACTTCCAGCTTGTTCCAGTGACCTGCGTTCCAGTTGTCGCCGCTGCGACATTTTCCAGTCCCTGCTGCCCACGTCTGTGCCATTGCCTTGCCTGGTGATTCCTTCGATAGTGCTGTGCCTCGTTCTAGTGCAGAGCTGTGTGTATTCTGTGGGCCTTCCTCTCCTTGCAGAGCCTGATCGTAGCGTTGAAGCCTCGAGTAACGTTACAGAGCCTTGCAGTAGCGCTGAAGCCTCGAGTAAACGTGCATTTTAACTCTTGCAGTGCTGCCTCATATTCACTCTCTCTATCTCCTGTACGAGCCTCGTTACAAGTGATACTGCTGCTGAGTTGGCCGCTCTCCGTCGGCAACTCTAGTCTAACGTTGCAGAGTGTTCACAAAGCTTGGGCCGTTTGGGCGCTTAAGGCTCTCCGGTGTTGGTTACCGACGAGATCATTGACACAGAGTGTTGGCAGAAAGGCTTCAGTGTTGGCTTATCCGGTACTACGCCCGAGGGGGCTAGTGGCTCTGTCTCTAGTATTACTGCATTCGATTACACCTGAGGAGGCTATTAGCTCTTGCATTGCAGGCCGGTTTCCATATTGCCCTAAGGGGCTATTCGCACTTGCACATACTAAAGCAGTTCCTGTAGCTACGCCCGTGGGGGCTAAGTTGTTACCCATTCTGCTTATCATCTACCACCTTGGCAAGGCAGCTCGTTCCTCAGCACCTGATGAACATCGTCTGTACAGCGCAGCCTATTTAACATCCAGGCCCCCCTGGAAATCTACAACCAAATTTATAACGAACCTATAATACATTGTATTTTGTATATATTTAACTATTTTCCTTGTCTTTTATTCTCTCTGTCAACTAGAAGACGCAACAATGGTCAGTCTGGCAGTTGCGTCTAGGTCAGACAGAAAGAAGAATTTGGAAAAAATGTTCAAGGAAACTATGTTTATAGGGGACAATGAGAAGAATGCACAAGATAGCAAAAACAATGATCAAACAGATGTTTTAAAAAAGATCTTCTATAGATTAGAGGATCTTTTATGTCAGGAATTAAGACAATGGTGGGACATGCTGTCTCTTAAACAATATATTGACAACAATATTGTACCACGAGGCTTAAGAATTGTTAAGACATGTGGTTTCTCTGATGAACAGTTTAATGTAGAATGGGAAAATATTTTAAATAAATGCTCTATAAACTTGATGCAACATATTATACAGTTCAGAGAACAACGACTTACATCTATTGAAAAAGAAATTGAAAATATACAAAAGTCACTAGAACAATACAGTAGTGACCCTACATTTAAGGAATTAGATCACAAAACACATAAGAAAGTAGAAAATCTAGAAAAAGAATTAAAGGAACGTAAGGCTAGTAAGTTGAATAGAGACAGGCAGGATTATGCACAAAACAAAATCAAATCTTGGTCTAGAATGAAGAATTCTAATGGTAAACATCGTTATAAAAGATCCCAAAATAGACCACAAAGAAGTATAGATAATATTAAGAGAAATGAAAATTCAGTTGAAAAAATCGAAAAAATCCAAACAGCTAATATAGATAATAAAATTCACACCGGACCTAAGTATAACTCTGGCCCTTTTAGTTCAGAATCTTTCTGTAACATCAGTATGCAATCCATAACTCAAGAAGCAATGGCATCCACTTCTAAAAATATATTGCCTTTGAAAAACTCCTTTGAGGTCTTACAAGCAAATATCGCAGAAGGAGATTTGAACAACAAAGAAATTGTCAACCACCAGGGCTCTTTTTTAATCCTGGACTCTTACACCAGGGAGAAGGAGAAAGAAAAGAAAGGGAAAAATCCTCGGGGAAAAAGAAAATCCATAGAGGGAAACGAGGAGGAAAGAAAAGAGGAAAAAAGAGCAAAGAATCAGAACCCAACAAACCATCAAAAGAACTAGAAAATTCAGTGTTCAATCTCTCAAGTAGAGATTTAACAGAAGGGGAGAAATCCTTGTTAGAGAAGGGACTCAAATTTGCGCCCACTAGCAAACCAAATGAATTTTCTTTTTTCTTGGACCTCAAACGATTCACCAGGGAGCTTGCCCTACATAGATATTTTACCATCAAAAAGGCTAAACAATCAGAGCAAGAATTAACGTTAGAGGCAAAACAAATATTGGGAGAAGATGATACAGAATACTTATTAACTCTAGAATCCCTCTTAATGGAGAATGAAATAGGTCCATATACACCTAAGGATCCGGAGGAGAAGCGTATCATTCAGACTCCTTTTAAAAAATGTTCTAATTTTTTTCCCTCCCAATACAAGGGTCCTCAGGTTGATACTTTCTTTAATATGGTCATGCAGGAATTCAGAAGTAATATGAAAAGAGAACAAGATTGCAATATTAAGCATCAAAAATGTAATCTGACATATGAAGAACGCAAGGCCCTTAAAGATCTTTCTGCAGACAAAACAATTACCATACGTGAAGCAGACAAAGGGGGAGCAATAGTCATACAAGACACAACAACCTATTTGGAAGAGGCTCATAGGCTCTTATCAGATAAAGATTCATATGAGAAGCTCACATATAATCCACTAGTGGTGTACAATGAGCTGCTGAGACATTTACTGGAGGAGGGAATAGAAAAAGGAATATTGAGTAAACAAGAATTTGAATTCCTATATTTGCCACACGCTGACTCACCTTTTTTCTATCATATCCCGAAGTTACATAAGAACCACAATAATCCTCCTGGCAGACCAATTATCTCAGGAATGAATAGCTTCACCGCCCGTCTGTCAGCGTATATAGATTATTTTCTACAGGAATTGGTTATTTCCTTACCCTCATACATCAGGGACTCGCAACATGTACTGAATGCACTATCAAATCTTGTTTGGCAAGATAATTACATTTGGGCCACCCTGGACGTGACGGCTCTATACACTTGTATAGACCACATCTTAGGCCTACAGGCGGTCAGATATTTTTTAGAGCTGAATTCCACACTGTCCCCTTTACAAATAGATTTTTTGGGGAAATGTGTGAGCTTCATCTTAAATCACAACTATTTCACCTTCCAGGAGGAGTTTTATCTCCAAATTAAAGGGACAGCAATGGGCACCAGGTTTGCCCCCTCATACGCCAATCTTTTCATGGGCTTGTGGGAAGATCTGACCATTTGGCCCATGGAGCGATGGGGGGGCAACCTGGTGTATTATGGGAGATATATAGATGATATCCTTATCATTTGGGGAGGGCCGATGGAAGATCTACAGCAACTGTTCCAAGAAATTAATACCAATGGGATGGGATTACAATTTACTTCTACCATTGATCAACATCAAGTTAATTTTCTGGATCTGAAATTGATAGGATATCCCAACCAAAAGATCTGCAGCTCTATTTATAAAAAAGATGTATCCAGAAATCAATACCTTAGGGCAGATAGCTGTCACCATCCCAAGTGGATCAACAATATCCCATTCGGACAGTTTCACCGATTAAGACGGAATTGTAGTAACGAACAGGATTTCATCAATAAAGGTGAAGATTTGAAGCAACAGCTGTTAGATAGAGGCCACAAAAAAACAGTAGTGGAATCTGCAGCAAAAAGAGCCTTAAGTTTGGACAGATCCAAAATTTTAGAGAAAAAGAACAAGGAAATTAAAGGAAAAAGAGGCCCCACTCTAGTTACTCAATATAACGGAGCCTCCACCATGATATACAATACCATCAGCAAATATTGGGGCATCTTACAACAAGATCCCCTGTTACAAGATGTACTACCAAACAAGGCTAAAGTGACTTACAGAAGAGCAAAAAACATACGTGGATACGTGGCTAAAAGTCGACCAAAGACCCTCAAAAAAGAAGTCTCTGAAAAAAACAAAGGCATATTTGGTAGCGAAATTCTCACAGGCACATATAAATGCCTACATAGCAGATGCACCAACTGTAGATATATTAACAACAAAACAACTACAGTTGTAAGCCACACTAATCAAAACACTCACAGAATTAAACATCTGATAACATGTGAAACGAATTTTGTTGTATATGTGGTCGTGTGCGGATGTGGGATCCAATATGTCGGTAGAACAACTAGAGCGCTGAGGGACAGAGGCCGAGAACATAGATATCTGATCAGCAAAAATTCCAAAGATCATTCAGTATCAAGACATTTCAATACATGTAAAGAAGGAGGTCTAAAAAATTTTAAGATCATTGGGATAGAGCATATCCCTATTTCCAATTCGAGTAGATTTTCAACACTATGTAGAAGAGAAGCATATTGGATCTACACCTTGGATACTTTGTCTCCTAAAGGTCTCAATGAGGAACTAGAAGTGAGCAATTTTCTTCAGGTTTAAGCTCCACTTTTCAACTACATTTATTATGCAAGACTTCATATAGCTGACAAGTAGGATTAGTCTTTTGACTTTAGATAGGAGACTTAAAGGAAGTAGTGCCCTATTTCAGTTACATGGGGACTAATCCAATGGACACAAGCAATTAATACAAATTAGGACATGTTATTACATCATTAGAACATAAGATGTTTCCATATTTACATATATATATTTTCAATATATATTTTTAATAGGTATGCTTATATTTTTATATTTTAATTTCAATTTTTATTTTTATTTTAATTCTATTTCATGTTTGTTGTCTATTAAGAATTACTATGTACTATCTCCAAGATGGGTGGAGTGAAGTGATGTATAATTTTGGAGAAGACACATATATTATATTGTTTTATTACTACATCATTTTGTTTTACTATACTGTTCGATCCTCCACTTACATCGCCTTACATCCCATCTCTGTTGATAGAATGACCGATGGTTGAGTGAGAGGAGGTATCCCGTGTCACCATGGTGATACCCGAAATGCTATGTAGGGCTATTTGAGCCACCGGGATCACCATGACGACATTCACAACGAGGCGGAAAAAATCCGAGCGAGGCGTGAATTGAGCTGCTGGTACGTGCAGCTCTAGCCTCTTAGCCATTAGCGCTCGACTGGCGGGAACACCACACTCTCACCCAATACGGTATGTTCGTTTTTTATCTGCATATGTACACTGTTAAGTATAAATACATGTTGCGTTTAGTATGTGTTTGAACCCCTGACGAAGTGAAGTATTGTGTCACGAAACGCGTAGGGTGATTACTAATAAAGTATAGATTGTTTGATCCACTTGGATTCATCTTGGATTTTATCTACTTCGAGCGTTCAAATTCAGTGAAACACAACAAGCCGGGTCGGGCTTAGAATACACCTATTATTAACATCAATCCGGTGAGTGCTCTTCATGCAAGGGGCTATTTGTGGGCACAACAGTATACAGGTGTACCCTTAGAGGATATTTTCTGTGCATGTTCCATATATAGTGCTACTCAGCGCACAAGTACACTGAGAGTCCCACTGCTGGAACCCCCAGGAAATGGAGAAGCTTCCTTAAGACGAAAGAATGACTCCAACATTGTCTGCCAAAGCATACTTACAAGAATTGGTCTTGTAAGTAGATTCACTTATCTATTGCTATCGTTGCCTTATTCATACGGTTTACTCTTAGATGGTATGCGCTTTTCCCATTTTTTCTACAGTTTTGCGCAGAGCGTGAGGTGCCGCTGAGGACACCAGGGACTGAAGCAGCAACATAGAGATCTTCCGTATATATTGTATCTATATACTATTTTATTCTGATTGTCTCTTATTATTGTAATATATATAGTTCCAGTGGGTGGAGCGCTATTAGTGCATATTGTTTCTTTTTGTTTTAACATCCAGGGCATGTCAAACTTCCACATCTGAGACTGACTATTATTTGGACTTTAACCCCTTTGGGGCCAATATCATCCTAGTGCATACTGATTTGCATTTATGTCCATAATACTATTTTCCTTGTATTATCTCAGTTTACATTATCTGTGTATTACCTACCGCCTCTATAGGGCGTAATTGTCATTATTCACTTTAATAAAGTGTGTTTTATTTTCACTTATTGGTCTGAGAGTCCTAAAAACCGTAACATGTTGACCTCCTCAATATCATAACCCCTCTGTATAAACTTAATCTGCATCTCATGAAGGGCTGATTTGCGTTCCTCCAGGTCTGTGGTGGTACGTACCACTCTAAGCATTTGGGAGAACGGAACTCCCTTTTTCAATGGAGCTGGATGATGGCTGGTAAAGTGAAGTAAAGTATTCCTATCAGTACTCTTATGAAAAATCTTAGTAAAAATCTTGCCATTATTTCTGTAAACCGTCATGTCCAAGAAGTTGATATTTTCTCTATCAAATGACAATGTAAATCTAATGGTGGATTCAATGCTGTTGAGGTAATCAACACACTCCCCCAACAGTTCCGACCCACCATTCCATAACAGAAAAATATCATCAATAAATCGTTTGAAAAATATTATGTTCTTGGCATATCGGTTCACAGAAAAAAAATATAATTGTTCATAATGCTCCATGAAAATGGAGGCGTATGAGGGAGCCATATTTGACCCCATTGCAGTCCCCTGGAGTTGAAGATAAAACATGTTTTCAAATTTGAAATAGTTCTTTTTAAGTATTACATCCATCAGTAACAATAGAAACTCCAGTGGTGGTCCCTCATAGGTCTCATCATTGCCTATCATCTTTGCAACTGCCTCCTTGCCAATATCGTGTGGAATATTAGCATATAGACTTCCACATCAAGAGTAACTAGATAATTTACACACATAAGTTTGTAGATAAAAATCTACATATTGTGATAACGGCTGACATAATGATCCTCTAGCGGAGATTATAGGATGACCAGGTGGCTGTTCAAGACATTTATGCACCTTTGGAATACAATACAATATAGGAACTCGAGGATGTTGTTGCGTGAGAAAATGCTTACAATCCAGAGACAACCAACGGTTATAGTTGGTATTCACTGCTAATTGTGATAGCACTTCTGTACGGTATGCGCAATAATCCATTACTACTATTCCTCCTCCTTTGTCAGCAGGTTTAATAACAATGCTGTCATCATTAGCCAAATTTTTGACAGCAGTGTATTCAGTTCTGGTAAGGTTATAAAAACTAGTTTGCTTTTTATTTACTATTTTGCGTGTTTCTGTAGTAACCAAATTCATAAATGTAGTAATGTGCGGATTATTGCTCACTGGGTCAAAAGTGCTTTTTTGTTTAAATGGTATTTTTCCAACAAATTCATCAACCTCAGGATGAAAAAAATCTTTAAGTCTCAGTTGCCTGTTTAGTTTGTATAGATCTATCGCCCAATTAAATCTATCTTGTTTAGATGTGGTGACAACGTTTAATCCTTTACTTAGCACAGCCATTTCTTCTGTAGTCAAAACCTTCAGGCTGAGTACATCTATATATATATATATATGTATATGTATATAGTAACTCGGTACTGGGAATGAAGAAATAGTCTTTTTTGATACTGTATTGGAATGACTTGGTGTATGGCATGTGATGTTGTGCTCTGATGTCACCTGAGGATGGGGCGGAAGTGATGTTTCGTAGTGTTGCCTCGCACTCCGGTGCCACCAGGGGAAGCGGCATGGGTACTGAGTGGTGGTTCCTGTCATAGGCACTTGTTTGTAGAAGGCTGAGATGAAGAAGGGGGACTGTTGCCCCTGAAATGTTCGTTGGCCTTGAAGCATTCCTACCTAAGTTAAACTATGTTTGCTGAATAAAACACACTGGAGTAAACCAAGAACTGGGGAGTGCCTTTCTCTTTCTTCTCACTGATCATCTGTATACATGTGCACAGAAGAGGCTTTGCAAGCCGTGGCCATCCTAAAAATATTTGTAGGAGTTGACTGGGGTCAAGTTACAATAAGGTTTTTTTTACGATGGTTAAAAGGCATTACGGAGTTTAACTCTCTGTATGTTAGCTACCTCTCTGTCACTCAAAGGATTAAGTAGTTTGCTCTTTGTACCACATACCATTGTTACCGTTTTGTCAGTGTAACGGAAACCCAAGTTCTAGTGCTGACTTGGGCCATCATGCTGGGTTTCTCCCTCCTGAGGTCAGTTACAAGTTGGGTAGCCACGCCGGTGTGCTTCAAGTCTTCTCCCTACAATGGGGGTCAGAAGGAGACCCTTGATACCATTCTGCGATAAAAGGACAATACTCTCCTTCAGTTCCAAAATGAACACACTTTATTGTAACACACAGGGTTATAGTATAGTAAAACATCACACAATAGGACAATGGGGCCAGGGCATGGAAAGAATGGCTTGCCAACATAGTAGGGGCACACAATGTGACACGGACATGGGGACAATAGAACCATAAACAGTGGAACGATGGTAACATAATTTAATCTTGCCGCTCCAGTTCCCAGCCAATGGGATTTGGAGCAGCAACTAGCCAATCAATACCTAGGCCATTGTTCTCCATAGGAGAAGAAATTACCAGGGTTTGACAAGTAAAGCAATTATGTCACTCCAGTTCCTCAACCAATAGGAATGACCAATCAGGAGGAAGTCTACCTGTCCAATGCATCTTCTACACAACAGTGTTTAACATGGGAGGGTAGGCGGCCAATCAGGAAGCCACCTACTTTTAGTCCAAATCCTCCCGGCCAATCACGGGCCTACCTATTTTTCAAACCTGCAGTCCTAATCTTCCCTTGTCCGGTTGACTCTGTGAAATCAGTCATCGGCTTTCTTTGGTGTCGGCATTGAAAAATGCTGTCCATAATCTTCAAGTAATGGGCCCATTCCCGTTATAGTCAGCATTTAAAAACAGTTTGTTTGTAGCTATCCATTTTTCAACTTCAGAGAAATCATCCTGTAAAGCTGCCTCACACTGTGATACATTTGGATTTGTAGTGTAGATTATAGTATCATCTGTATATATGTGCACAAAAGATGTTTTGCAATCCGTGGCCAGATCATTTATAAATAGGGAAAATAGAAGAAGGCCAAGAATGTGACCTTGGGGAACCCCACTTGTTACTTTAAGAGGAAGGGAAATATTGATAGCGACACACATTGCGTTCTGTCTGATAAACAGACTCAGAATTATTTTCGAAAGTGATTACTCAATCCTGAGCTTTTGAGCTTAAGGTACGATAACACCATGCTTTTATTTCATACATTTTGGGGCAGTATACTGCGTATGTTACAATGGACAAAAGAAAGTCATATTTTAAAAGTGACGATGCCCTTTGTCGCTGTTTGAGGGCCAGGGTTGGTTTCTATGTCATGTGCCAAGGCAAATAATAAAGACATAAACATTTAGTGAGCTGTCTGCTGTGAGCATAAAGTGAAAGTGCGTGTGGGTTGCTTTGATTATTGTGGCTGGGTGAGCTTGTTTTTAGCTCTCTCCACCATCACGCAGAGGGTAGCGCACATGTACACAGAAGTCTATGGAGGACTAGTATGTTATGGTGCAATTGGAGAGCATGATTGTGGGGATAAAGGGAAAACTGTATTAAAAGTGGAAGGGTTAAAACAGATAGGATTAATATGTTCATTTTGGTATGCTTGTCACAAGGATTTTGTTTTGAATGACAATAGGGTGACCACAGGTCCCGGAATGTCCGGGACTGTCCCTTATTTTAAGCCTATGTCCCGCGTCCCGGGTCATCTCCCTCCGGGACAATGAAGTGTCCCGGAATGAAGCCAGTGTTTGTTGTGTTTTTTTTTTTATATATATATATGCCGCCCTGGATGTCAGCCTGCAAGCGGTGTGTCACATCATGGATGCCGCGAGGGAGCGTTTGGTAGCATAAATCAGCGCTTCCTCGCGGCGTCCATGATGTGACACACCGCTTGCAGGCTGACATCCAGGGCGGCAATCCAGTGGATCTCCTGGAGGCAAGCGCTCTAGTAATACAGAGCGCTGGGAGATGACATCATCTCCCAGCGCTCTGCATTACTGAGCACAGCGCGCGGGAGCTTCAGCTCTGTGCCGGAGGAGGCACAGAGCACTCAAGGTAGGGCATCAAGGGGCAATGTGGCGATGAAGAAGAGTAGGGTGACCACATGTCCCGGAATAGCAGAACGGAAATGTGGTCACCCTAAATGAGAAATGCATCTGTTTGTAACACTTCTTTTATCTCTTCCCTCCAATTTTTTCTCCCTCTTTACTTGTTTACTTACCTGTTGCCTTCAGGCGGTTGTGTTACAGCGGATTTCTCTCCTGTCCACCTCATCTGTGTAATGCTCCTGTCCACCTCATCTGTGTAATGCTCCTGTCCACCTCATCTGTGTAATGCTCTTGTCCACCTCATCTGTGTAATGCTCTTGTCCACCTCATCTGTGTAATGCTCTTGTCCACCTCATCTGTGTAATGCTCTTGTCCACCTCATCTGTGTAATGCTCTTGTCCACCTCATCTGTGTAACTCTACTGTCCACCTCATCTGTGTAATGCTCTTGTCCAACTCTCAAGTATCTAGAAAAATATGTATTTTGACAAAAGGTGGTAGCTAAAAACAGCCCAGCTATAGCTCCCCTGTGTCTAGATTTAAACTAACTAGGAATCCCTTCCAGAATTGATTTACTAGGTGAGGTCATGAGCACATACCTGTAAATGAAAAAAAAGATTAATATAGTAAGAAAGACCTTGTACATCTAAATCAAGCATACTGGATATATACAACTCTCTTGTCCAGCTCTCCAGTACTTAGATAGAGGTGTATGTTGAGAAAAAAATGCTAGATAAAAAACACAACCAAACTAAAGCTCCCCTGTGTCTAAATTTAACCCCTTACCGCCCGAGGAAGTACATGTACGTCCCGAGCGGATGTCCCAGATGGAAAGTCGTTTAAAAAAATGAAAAAAAAAATGTTCGGGGGGCGTTAAGTGCCGGCCAACTAACTTAGAATCCATTCCAGAATTGATTTACCGGTTGAGGCCAATCAAAAATTATTTTGCATAGAGAATGTCTTGAATGCAATCAAGTGTGACCCATAAATCATCTGATATTAAACAGACACAGGGAGACACATGGGATAAGTGGTAGAAGCAGACAATATGGAGACTGGAACAGAGTTTTTGATGGAGCAGTGAGCGCATACAGTCAGCCAACAGATCCCTTCTGTCAGTGCCCAGAATAAAGATACCCTCAGGTTCCCAGGCACTCAGCCACACTGCCCCAATCAGAGAGGTACCATCATTACAGAATTTTATTTTTTTTTTTTTTTTTAAACTCAAGACTAGTGTTGAGTGAGCGTGCTCGGCCGATGCTCGGATCGGCTCGAGCATCGCTCTGCTCGGCACATGGCGGTACTCGTCGAGTACCGCCATGTGCTCGCCCGCCATGTTCGGGTGGCAGGGATCTGTGCCGGAAGGAGGCACAGATCTTACAGACGCTCCGCTGGACCACCAGGGACTGGAGGTACGGGGGCATTGCGGAGATGAAGGGGGACAGTGTGGAGATGAAGGGGGACAGTGTGGAGATGAAGGGGGCATTGCGGAGATGAAGGGGGACAGTGTGAAGATGAAGGGGGACAGTGTGGAGATGAAGGGGGACATTGCGGAGATGAAGGGGGACAGTGTGGAGATGAAGGGGGACATTGTGGAAGGGGGACATTGCGGAGATGAAGGGGGCATTGCGGAGATGAAGGGGGACAGTGTGGAGATGAAGGGGGACATTGCGGAGATGAAGGGGGCATTGCGGAGATGAAGGGGGACAGTGTGGAGATGAAGGGGGACATTGTGGAAGGTGGACATTGCGGAGATGAAAGGGGCATTGCAGAGATGAAGGGGGACATTGCGGAGATGAAGGGGGACATTGCGGAGATGAAGGGGGACATTGTGGAGATGAAGGGGGCATTGACCAGGCACCCTCCCCTCATCAGAGCAGGGGGTGCCTGGTGTAATGCTCGTGTCGCCCCATTGAAGTCAATGGGGCTCGGGTGCTCGGCCGAGCACTCGAGCCTCCGGCGGTGCTCGGTCAGAGCACCCGAGCACCCGAGTATCGGGGTGCTCGCTCAACACTACTCAAGACCCATCTCTTTTATCAGGCATTCAGTCAGCTCACCTGACCATAAGGAACTTCATTTTTATGTCTGTTTATATATTTGTAAAGTGCTTTGAGCCTCACAGGGAGAAAAGCGCTATAAAATCACAAATCCTATATTATAATTCTCTAAGGATGTTTGTCAGAATCCATCATGTGCAAGCGGTCCCAGGAAGGTGCGCAGAGAGGACTCCGGTTTGAATTCAGAACGCCCCGCTCCGTATCTGCCGCAGTGTGGCCAGTCAGTACAGCGCATGACTTCAGCGCCACCAATGTTGGCCCGTGTACACGGGGTTTAAAACTAGTTATTATTATATTATTATAAAATGGAGACTGAAGTAGGATTTTAGATGGAGCAGTGAGCACATATGACAGAGTTAAAACACACGATATGGAGACTGAAGTAGGATTTTAGATGGAGCTGTGAGAATACAATAGTATATTGCACATTTTATTTATATACTAGTTGAACAGCCCGTTACACGGGCCACAGTGTCACTGCCACCCTGGAGCTGGACGCTCTTTGCAGCATGCGCAGCAGTGTCTACTACGCATGTCGCGGCGTTACACACGAATTAGCGAATTATTATATAGGATACTGATTTATATATCTGCAAATGTCTCTATCCTCTATAATAAAAGGCCAAAACGTTTGTCACGATGCAGTCATGCGCAGTGCCTGCGTTCGGCCTGTCTCTACTGCACATGTTTGCACCACGTGAGTCAGGCGGCGCAATCGCGCGGAGCAGTGAGGTAATAGTACGCAGAGCAGGTCTGGGTAAGGTTAACCCTTTGAGTGTCAGAGGGGTGTTGCATACCCCTCTGGGTTAAGTGGCCGGTCCTGCTCTGCGTATTGCTGTAACCTCGCTGACCAACAGCCCGTGCACACAGGCTTTTACACTAGTATAAACATAATGTGCTAAGATCACTATTTTAATGTGGGACGCTTGCTACATTTTCATTCTCAGGATTGTGTGCTAATCGGTATAGCCCTACAGTGTGTTTTTCATTTGGCATTCTGCAGTGGCGATCTGGTCACATTACATATACTTGGCATTGGTGTTCTTGAGGATAGACAGTCATTTTCTCTTATTCCAGCACTGTACATTTTTGTCACTGAAGGCAATGGTCAGTTCAACCTCTAGATAGAGTTCAGAACTCTGTGCTTACGACTGAGTACTAGGGCTTCATGATATTAAAAGAAAACATTGACTTTATTATATTTTAATTCTGGTTAAAACAGATCCGGGACACTCAGACTGGTAGAAGAGGAACAAGTTCTATTGAGTTATTCATGCATGTGTGGTATATACCCAATAACTAGTAATCAAGAGCAGGCTCTGATTATCAAAATCATCCTAAACAAACCAAGATTATTTTAGGTTGCCCTATAATTAAAGGGATAGTAACTGAGGAGGTCACACACAGGCTTGCCCGGTCAGTGAAACCCCTTCCTTAGGTTTTGTGCTGGATACTCCGGATCAGGCAGGAGGCAGGAAAAATATGTCTGTCACTCGTCGGTAGACTGGCGAGGTAAGTGAATTTAGCTCTTGCAGTGGCTGGGATGAGAATCACTAGCCAACTCCTCTGCATGAATCTCCCTCCAGAAATACAGCAGACACTTGTACTGAGGAGGGTGAAACAGAACTCTCCTTAATGAAGCAGTCCATTATCTGGCAGCAGTAACTTTGGATACTGATGCTAAGGCCTCATTACTCCAGATTCACTAGTTGAGTTTGTAGTTGTGTACTTCTTGATCTGTGTTGCTTTGCCACAGTTGAGATTGTTTCACAGGGTCAGCACTCTGATGGGACCCGGGTAGCGATCAAATGGATTTGAAGTTTTGTTGCAAGTTTCTTGTGTGGTGACAGAGACTGTCAAATGTTGAGTCCTATTTGACAGTCTTTGTACCATGATGACAGCTTGTTTAGAGCTGCTTGGATGTTTTAGCCACTTCTGTCTCACTTAAGGTTGTGAGATGACTGCTATGTCGTCAGTTTTGTGGAGATCAGTTGGAATGTCATTTGTGAAGAGGTTGAATAGGAATGGTCCAAGGTTTGATCCCTGTTGCACACCTGTTCAGATAGATCATGTTGATGAGATCTCCTCTCGCACAGCCACATGGAATGTCCAGTCTGAAAGGTAGATTGCTTTCAGGTTCACCAGATAATTTGGGAATTACAGGTTGATCATCTTTTACAGCATCCCTTTATGCCACACTCGATCAAAGGCCTTGGCTACAACCAGGAAGACTACTCCAGTTGATTCGTGGATGCTGAATACATGGCTTATCCACAACTCATAGCAACTGATGGTCTGTCGAGCGCTCCTTCCAAAATCCAAACTGTTCATTTAGTAGGTTTTTGCTAGATGCAAAGTCACTGAGTTGTGCAAGTAGAATCTTTTCTAGGAGTTTTCCTAAACCAGACGGCAGATTTATTGGGCGGCAGCTTGTAGAATCCCTTAGTGGTTTTCCAGGGTTTAGGGAAGTGCTGAAGCCTCATGGATGCACTGAAGATTCTGCAAGGCGTTCCAAAGCTGCGGGTGGTAACTTCTTGATTGGCCAGTGTTACTGGTTTTAACTGGGTCAGCAATAATGTAACCCAGAGAAATATGTATCTATATATAAATATAATCATGTTACATATACATAAATACTTCCATTTATGAGGATTCAGGTGCAAAAGAGATGGTTC
Source organism: Rhinophrynus dorsalis (assembly GCA_037306005.1). Classification (NCBI taxonomy): domain Eukaryota; kingdom Metazoa; phylum Chordata; class Amphibia; order Anura; family Rhinophrynidae; genus Rhinophrynus; species Rhinophrynus dorsalis. The sequence continues at coordinate 611,124,952 of CM074719.1, read as the reverse complement.
AATCAAAAACAGAATTTATTAGAACACCAGTCAGAGGGTTAGATGACATGGCAGGTAAAGCTATACTTCCTTATAAGGAATTACATCATGCACAACAAAGACTAAACAGATCATAACATCCTACCTACAAAGATACATTAAGAAAAACACAAAACAGTAACACATTCCTACATACAAGTGCACTGCGTGTTTAGCATAATTACCTAGAACGGATTCTCCTCCTGCACATCCTTATGTTACTGCTCTCCTTCCACTGCCCCTTCTTCTCCTCTGTTCTCTACTCTCTTCCCTTCTGCTCCTTCCTGCCTAAATGGAATCTAATCTCCTGTTTTATACACTTTACTAGACATTGGCTACAATGTGAAGAGGCCTAAAACAGATGACAATACACTTTTGTGATACATGTCTAACAGATGAGGGTGCTTAGCTTTGCTACCAAAACCTCTACAGTGAAGGAAAAAAATTATTTGATCCCCTGCTGATTTTGTACATTTGCCCACTGACAACGAAATGATCAGTCTATAATTTTAATGGTAGGCTTATTTGAAAAATCCAGAAAAACGCATTTCAAAAAAGTTATAAATTGATTGGCATTTTACCGAGTGAAATAAGTATTTGACCCCCTATCAATCAGCAAGATTTCTGGCTCCCAGGTGTCTTTTATACAGGTAACAAGCTGAGATTAGGAGCCCTCTTCTAATCTCAGCTTGTTACCTGTATAAAAGACACCTGTCCACAGAAGCAATCAATCAATCAGATTCCAAACTCTCCACCATGGCCAAGGCCAAAGAGCTGTCCAAGGATGTCAGGGACAAGATTGTAGACCTACACAAGGCTGGAAAGGGCTACAAGACAATCGCCAAGCAGCTTGGTGAGAAGGTGACAACAGTTGGTGCGATTCTTCGCAAATGGAAGAAACACAAAATAACGGTCAATCTCCCTCGGTCTGGGGCTCCATGCAAGATCTCACCTCGTGGAGTTTCAATGATCATGAGAACAGTGAGGAATCAGCCCAGAACTACACAGGAGGATCTTGTCAATGATCTCAAGGCAGCTGGGACCAGTCACCAAGAAAACATCTGGTAACACACTACGCCGTGAAGGACTGAAATCCTGCAGCGCCCGCAAGGTCCCCCTGATCAAGAAAGCACATGTACAGGCCTGTCTGAAGTTTGCCAAAGAACATTTGAATGATTCAGAGGAGAACTAGGTGAAAGTGTTGTGGTCAGATGAGACCAAAATCGAGCTCTTTGGCATCAACTCACCTCGTCGTGTTTGGAGGAGGAGGAATGCTGCCTATGACCCCAAGAGCACCATCCCCACTATCAAACATGGAGGTGGAAACATTATGCTTTGGGGTGTTTTTCTACTAAGGGGACAGGACAACTTCACCACATCAAAGGGACGATGGACGGGGCCATGTATCGTCAAATCTTGGGTTATAACCTCCTTCCCTCAGCCTGGGCATTGAAAGTGGGTCATGGATGGGTATTCCAGCATGAGAATGACTCAAAACACACGGCCAAGGCAACAAAGGAGTGGCTCAAGAAGAAGCACATTAAGGTCCTGGAGTGGCCTAGCCAGTCATAGAAATCATAGAAAATCTGTGGAGGGAGCTGAAGGTTCCAGTTGCCAAACGTCAGCCTCGAAACCTTAATGACTTGGAGAAGATCTGCAAAGAGGAGTGGGACAAAATCCCTCCTAAGATGTGTGCAAACCTGGTGGCCAACTACAAGAAACGGCTGACCTCTGTGATTGCCAACAAGGGTTTTGCCACCAAGTACCAAGTCATGTTTTGCAAAGGGATCAAATACTTATTTCACTCGGTAAAATGCAAATCAATTTATAACTTTTTAGAAATCTGTTCTGGATTTTTCTGTTGTTATTCTGTCTCTCACTGTTCAAATAAACCTACCATTAAAATTATAGACTGATCTTTTCTTTGTCAGTGAGCAAACGTACAAAATCAGCAGGGGATCAAATAATCTTTTCCCTAACAATATTTTTAAGACAATTCTCAAAATACTCACTCATCTAAAGGATAATTTAAGATGTGAATGGTCAGCACAAGGGAAGCAAACCCACTGTTAGATATGTACTTCTCTACTTGTCCATTTGTCTTGTTTGTGAACAGGTGTTAATTGCTTCTTTGAGATGGACACAGGCAAAAAGGATGGTATATACATCTCTTTTGTGTATATATACGATTTGTATTTGGAGAATAAATATTAAGTATCAGTATTATGTATGTACTGCAGATCATATCTGTACATGCCATTATAACTAATACATATTTATTCATTAACCATTCCCATATCAGTAGATGGCATAAGATTACACAGTTTTGCCCCACCTGTCCAGAAACAAGCTGACCATTGATATTCTGGGACTAAGAGAAAATAGATCTGTATACTAAGCAGATCTTATCTAATCTATCTGTCTATCTATCTATCCACATGCATAATTATTTGTAAAAAGTCAAATCTATGTACATGAAATCAGGGGCGGACTGACAGGACCCAGGGCCCCTGGTCCAAACAGATGTCTGGGCCCCCTGCAGAAATCTCCACAATGCCCCCTTCATCTCCACAATGCCCCTTCCACAATGCCCCCTTCATCTCCACAATGCCCCCATCTCCACATTGCCCCTTCCACAATGCCCCTTCATCTCCACAATGCCCCTTCATCTCCACATTGCCCCTTCCACAATGCCCCTTTCATCTCCACATTGCCCCTTCCACAATACCCCCTTCATCTCCACAATGCCCCCTCCACAATGCCCCCTTCATCTCCACAATGCCCCCATCTCCACATCGCCCCTTCCACCATGCCCCTTCATCTCCATACTGCCCCTACCTCCAGTCCCTGGTGGTCTAGCGGCGTGGCTGTGCGAAGTCCCGCGCGCCTCTAGTAATGCAGAGGCTGGGAGATGATGTAATCTCCCAATGCTCTGTATTACTAGAACGGCTCGCCGGCGGCCGTTGTTGGAGAGCTGCTGAGCAGCACTGGAAGCGGCGGCGGGCCCCCTTCGGTCACGGGCCCTCGGTCCGTGACCGAATGCCCATATGGTCAGCCCGCCCCTGCATGAAATGGAAATAACACATCTGTTAATTCGCTCCCTTGTAGCGTTAAAGCTAATTTTTGGCATATAATCTAGACATGACAAACCCCATAAACTGATGTATTGCAATAGTGGTCTTTCATCCATCTGTGCTTGAGCTTTGCTGCATAGCCCATCATCGTTTGGGTCCAATAACTGGTTCCAGCACCCTGCACTGCAGAACTAGAGGAGTGTGATCTCCTGTCCAGTAACGTACGACTTAGAGAAGAAGGACCAACACTTGAAACCTTTGCCTCTAATCAGTTAGCTCAATATATATATATATGCCTATTGGTGCGTGTTGCTAATCACACCGGAAGTCCCATCAATAATAAATCAAAACTCAAAGAAAACAAGAAGATAGAAAAGAGGGTGTGATTTATTCACTTATAAGTAACCGCAGTACAGAGCTGCTAAGTAGGGAAATCACTCAGAAAGGGGACCAGTTCAGTGTTGTATGTTTCTAACAGGATAGAGAGTATTGAGTTTATTTAAAAACATATTTTTATTTTAGATTCTAGATGTTATCGAAATAGCTCACTCCTTTTTTGGAAGCATTTCTGCTTCAAAGTCCTACTACTCTGTTGTCCGTTGCTGTACTCAGGGACTACTTCAGGTATGCTCAATACTTATTTTCACTATGTATATTATGACAATTATATCAAAACCTGCTGTACAACATGTTTATTTTACCCGTCTTGTATCACATTTACTGCAATAAAATTCAATAAAAAAAATAGTTTATGACCTAAGTTCCCTCGTGGAATAAAACCGCATTCAAGGTCTAATATTGAGGTGGTTAACCATTTGAGTGCCAGAGGGGTAATGCCATGGGATTTAGAGTATCTCGATCCCAACATGTAAGTTAGTCCAGATAAGGCAAGGGTTAAGCATTTATCCCTTTAAACTCACAACGTACTGTTGGAGTACTGGTTAATTACATTTGTAAACACACTCAGATCAGTGTAATTCATCCCGAGTCATAACATGCTTATGACAGTAGCTGACATACATTGTTTCAGATCACATACATTTAGATAACTAAATCATTTCTGAGGTAGATAAAAGGATACTCTCCCTCGAGGTATAAAACCGCATTCTCAACGTATTACAATGACCAAAATAGGATAAAGGCAAAACTTAAATGGAATTGATTGAAGTGATATAGTAATGTTACCTTAAACAGGGAATATATCCCAAAACATTAGTATTTATTCTTTATTGTCAACCAGTTTAACCCTTTACCAAACTCGAAAAGCATGAGGGTTATAAAAATACTAATTCCTTTTCACTAGGAATCAGGCAACACGGTCACAATTAGTTATTGCCAATAACTAATTGTGACTGTGTTGCCTGATTCATATTGAAAAGGAATTAGTATTTTTATAACCCTCATGCTTTTCAGTAAGGTAAAAGGTTAAATTGGTTGACAATAAAGAAAAAATAATAATATTAATGTTTTGGGATGTCTTCCCTGTTTAAGGTAACATTGCTATATCACTTCAATCAATTCCATTTAAGGTAACATTGCTATATCACTTCAATCAATTCCATTTAAGTTTTACCTTTATTCTATCTTGGTCACTGTAATACATTGAGGTTACCGTAAGAATGGAGGCATCCTCTGACGTACAGGATCAGATCCAAGCCTCATTTTGAGTAAGGATTGGGAGTATAAAAGAGCACGTGATTGTCGGCTCTTTTCCATTAGCCCCTGATGAAGCCTTGTTGGTGAAACGCGTTGAGCGGTTGGTTTGGTGCCCAACACTAAGGGGGAATTTTATGCGCCATCATCTATTTCTTGTCTTGTACAGAAAGTTAATTAGAATGTGGTTTTTATACCACGAGGGACAACTACAGATTATTTATATCGATCTCAGTTTAGAATGTGGTTTTATACCTCGAGGGACAGTATCCTTTTATCTATTTAGTTATCTAAATGTTATCTATCTTTTATCTATATTTATGAAACAATGTATGTGAGCTACTGTCATATGTATGTTATGACTCGGGATGAATAATCAGACGATTACACCAATCTGATTGGGTTTAAGAATGTAATTAACCCGTACTCCAACAGTATGTTGTGAGTTTAAAGGGATAAATACTTAACCCTTGCCTCATCTGGACTAACTTATATGTTGGGATTGAGATACTCTAAATCCCATTGCCCAGTGTTCTTAACTACCTCAATATTAGAGCTAGAATGTGGTTTTATACTGCAAGGGAACTTAGGTCATAAATTATTTGTTAAACAGTGCACCGTCTGATTAAACGTGTTCTTAACCATTTCAGTATTGGACCTAGAATGCGGTTTTATACCGCTAGGGAATTTAGGTCATAAATACGTCTACTTATTTATGAAAAAGCGGACTGTTTGTTACAACAAATTGCAAAAGCTCTCTTTGTAAATAAATATTTCTGAAGCTTGAATATGGCTTTGATTGAATATATAGTTGTCAACTAAACATTAAGTACTATATCAAGGAACACATGTCTGTATCTGAGTATCTTAAAGTGAAATTTTTTTTACCTAGATACTGACAGATGAATACTCCCTGTATAAGTCATTAATGCATGGATATATTGATCTCTCATTTAATAACCAACACCTACAATATATTCTGTTTAGAAATGTTCTATTTTGAATGCAGTTTTATGCCACAAGGTAGAAAGATTGATTTAGGAAGTACTGGTTCCTCCATGTTTAATTCTATACCCCGATATCTATCCTTAGTGATAAGTGTATGAAAGACAGATTTGGAATCTAAGCAAGCAATATGGCTGCTTAGAAATATATATATATAGATAGATAGATAACGACGGCAATTACCTTTAATTTCATACTGAGTCCCCTCAGATTGCAATTGATCGTATAAAGTGTTACATAAAATTGGTGTTTATTGGGAATTAATATTCCCATTGGTGTTAGAAACACCAATAATTCCAAGAAAATATGGATTGTGTAGTCCATAAGGATCAATTATGTATATTAGTATAGTACAGTATAGGCACTGATATTCTGTGGCTTTTTGGATTGCTACCAAACAATATTTGCAATCCTGTTTTTTCGAAAAAGGTGTTATCTTCTTCGATTTTATTTTTACAATATTTTAATGTGGGAAACAAAAAAAAGTGTTTTTAAATAAACTCAATACTCTCTATCCTGTTAGAAATATACAACACTGAACTGGTCCCCTTTCTGAGTGATTTCCCTACTTAGCAGCTCTGTACTGCTGTACGGGGAGGTACATTTTGTGGTCTCCTCATGGGCGGCCAAGGGTTAACTCTCTGCACGTAGCAGAATAAACAACAGAGAAACAGTTATGCAACACTCAGTTATGCAATACTTTTTATCCTGTACTATGATAGGCTTATATCATATCAATTAGGGCGTAGTTTGTATGTACCTCACATTAACAAGTTGCGACATGTCTCTAGGCTCTCAGAGCCATTTTGAGACAGAGAATGTGTATCTAATCTCAAACCTGTGTGTTTAAAAGATTGTTGCTGCGGGGGCGTACGTAGGGCTCTCCCATACTGATGAAAACTCTGGCGGTAGCTAAGTATCTTTTATGTTCTCTTTTTGTAATGCATATTTAATAAACAATAGTTATAGCTTTCATTACCACTGTGTGTGTGTCTCTTTATCTTTAGTGGACTTCAGCGACCTAGCAAAACAACTGCGATTACTTATAAGTGAATAAATCACGCCCTCTTTTCTATCTTCTTGTTTTCTTTTGAGTTTTGATCCTCTAGTCAGTTATCCATGGGCTCTGGTTCTTTCCCACTTCTGAATGCCTTGGACTCTTCCAATGTAAATAGGGTCTGAAAGAATGAAGCATGTTCCTGAAGACAGAACTATTTGAACAAGTGTCTGTTAACTTCATTGGCAGTGACCCCTGAGCAGACATATTGTAACAGCACTCCCAGTAGTCTCTTTTACCTATTCCATTAGCACTGGCAGGATGGTCTGCTTTTCTTCCAGATGGCAAGGTATGAGCAGCTGTTGTTTTAACATAGATGAAGATAGTTGAATGGAAACAATATCCATTTTTACCTTGTTGTGAATGTCTCTTCTCTTTCTCTTTTTTTTTTTTTCACATTTCCTTAGAACCAAACAGGAAAGAAACGAACAGCTCGTCACAAGTACTACTGAAATGATTATCATAATCTGTAAACATAATTAAATACAGAAGTTTATTATTAAAGGATACATAGTGCTCCACGTTAGCGATAGACCCAGCTTGCACAGAAATCTCCCCCCTTCCCCCAAGCCAAACCAATACAACATTAAAAACAAAAGACTAAGCCTATGTACGGATGCCGGCATCTATATAGAACAACAATAATATAACCTCCTAGATGTGAGTTGTAAAGGTAAACTATATAGATAAGGAGGAACAATCATTATAAAGAGTTGTCTCATAGAAAAGTCCAGCATCGTATGTCAATCCAATACTAATACAAACAGATCCATAAATACTTATGTGGAATATTCATTTTTTAATTCATAGTTTCTTTAACTGAATATTCATAAATATATGACAATGAGGATACAGGGAGCAATGTCTCTCACATGGTGCAAAAGTCAGGATAGTGTACATAACACAATCTCATGTGTATATATCTCAGCCAGCTATATAAACACCATCATGGGACTTACAGAGAAACTTCACGTATCTTTTATATTTTATGTAATCATTGGAACGCTCTCACCGTATCTGCGTGTTATCCTCACATTCACCACTTTCTTCAGTCGCCAGGCACAGAATCGCCATCACGTCTGTGGAAAAGGCCATAGGATCCCCCCAACGGGAGCAAAATACTGGAACCTTCCCATTGTTCTTCATGGCCATCAAGTTGATAAGTGGCATTCCCCACCGTCGCACAATGTTGTGAACACTTCCGGATGTAGTTCTCACTCTCTCGGATCTACATCTTGGCAGATTAGAAAGTCTGCCAGAACATTTTCTACCTCTGGAATGTGAACGGCGGCGATAGCCCAGCCCAGAATGTACCTCACTTCATACCAGTTGGTGGTGCTTCGAGTGCCCCCCTGACGGTTGATGGCATTTTCCAAATGGACTTGTACTGGATGGCCCTTCACCTGAGAGGTCAAGTACACCAGAGCAAGACGGATCGCTCTGAGCATCAGAACATTCATGGACTGAAGAGATTCCACCTCAGTCCACCTACCCTGGATACCCAGATGACCCAGCACCTCCCCCCAGCCGTTCAGGCTTGCATCCGTCATGATAATAGTCCATTCCAGGATTACGAATGGCTTCCCAAAGTCCAGGTGGTGCTGTTGCAACCACCACTGCAGATCCCGCATGGCTTCCAGAGAGATGGAGAGCTGCTGATCCAGAAGATCCAGACTCCTGTGCCACGTCTGGATGACAGGTCTCTGGAGATCACTAGTGAGCACCTAAGAGTATGGCACTGCTTCTATGGTAGACAGTAGTCAGCCCATAATCTTCATGTACCCCCTGACCGTGGCCGAGGGCCACTCCCGAGCTTGAGACACATCCTGCATGATCTGAGGATCTTGTCCTCCAGTAAGAAGCCCTTCCCCAGGCAGGTGTCGAACCTCATGCCGAGGAATAACAGCTCCTGGGGTGACACTGGACAGGACTCCAACATGTTCAGAATCCACCCATGGTGGACCAGTAGTTGAACACATTCTTGGACCTGATGGGTCATGAGCTCCTCTGAAGGAGCCTTGAGCAAAATATTGTCCAGATAAGGGATCATATGAATGCCCCAGGTGGGAATGAAGGCCGACAAGGCCCACATGACCCTGGTAAACACTCGAGGAGCTGAGGACAGGCCAAAAGGCAGAGTGTTGATCTGGTAGTGCTCAGAGTCGAAGACAAAATGCAGATAGGATTTACTGTCCCGGTGGAACAGGATGTGTAGGTATGCATCCTGAAGGTCTAGGGATGCCAGACACTCTTCCAGGTACATTGCTGCAATAACAGAGACCAAGGACTCCATCTTTAAGTGAGCAGTCTCCACATTAAGGGCTACCGTTCTTCTTTGGGACCACAAACCGGTTGGAATACAAACCTGAACCTTGGTCCAGGGGAGGTACAGGATCCAGAACATTTGTTGTCCAACAGGGATTGCACTGCTTCCTGAAACAGCTGCAATTTGTCTGGAGCTGCAGGGACTCTGGAAAGGAGAACATGAAAAGGAGGAATTGAAACCAATTCTGTTCCCTTCCAAGATTACCCGCAAAAGCTACTGGTCCGCAATAGAGCTATCCCAGGTGTTCCGAAAAAAGGGAAGACACCTGCCAACAGAAATCTGCTGATCAGGATTCCTCGAGTCATGCGGAAGCTTGTTTGACAGACTCAGGTCTTGAAGATGTTCGCTTAGGCTGCCAGTGCTGTCTGGGCTTGGTGGGGAAGGGAGCTGGGTGGATGCCTGTGAAGCTTGCTTCCTTTGCTCCTCTGTTTGGCGGGGACGAAAAAGACACAGTTTCCTTACTTTAGTAGGGAGCTTGGTGAACATCTGAGCATAACAGGGTATTCTTGCCTCCAGTCATGTCACTGATGATCTGCCTCAACTCAGGTCCAAATAGAGACTTGCCCTGAGCAGAGCAGTGGACTTGGCTAGCCTGGAAATTGGGAGATCCACAGAATGAGAAGAGGCCCAGTGCGTCAAAGTTGCCTCACAGAAGGGGTACATTTTAGAAAACCTCTTAAAGATAGACAGCCCCTTATTTGGTGTTTTCCACTCATCCAGAAGTATTTGATCAAGAGTGTCTTTAAGGGGAAATACAGTAGATGATTCCCTACACCTCTGCAAAACATGTAGAGGATGTACCCTCGTCAGCGGTGTCAAGGATCTGAAGGCTCTGACAAGCCTCTCAGTAGAGAGAAGAAGGTCAGCCTCATAAGAGTCCTTACAGGAGTAGGAAGCCATGTCTTCATATCCCCCTTCCTCTTGTTCATACTCCGAGGAGGCCTGTATGAGGGCAGGCATACTCTGAGCCCTAGGGACCACATATCTAAAAGTGGTAGGGGGGCTTCCAGAACTGAAGAACCCCTTGAATGGAGAGAGAAAATTGGGCCATAGTGGACAACAATGTCCTAACCCAATCTGGCTCTTGTTCACTGCTGGAGAGGACCTGTGGAGTAGTAGAGGCCACAAAACAGGAGGGGCAAAAAGATCCTGAATATTCTCTAAGGAGCCCCGTTTGACACGAGTAACAGCAAGCAAGGGAGGTCAGAGATGCCTCTGAATCCTTAGCCTTAGGTCTAACTCCATGTCCCTTATGATCCGGCATCTTGACAGCAGTCGTGTCTATAACTAGTATAAGTCAAGACTAACAGTTCCCCAGAATAATAATTCACCCAAGAAAAGCCAGAAAGCATTTATCTGGCAGGCGAAGGGTTAATCTGGAGGAAGAGAGGAAGGAGAGTCTGCCTCTGTGTAGGATAAGCAAGAGAGAAGTAAAATGCCGACTGCAAAACAAGCAGAAAATTGGAAGGAACCCCGCAAAACAGGCATTCTAGGTAATATAGTCTTCTCTGCTGGTTTTGTCTAGAAATGCCTACAACTCCATCTGCGGACCCCAAGACACTTAGGATTGGATGAAAGAGCATGAGAAGACAAGAAGAATGAGCCCACTCTGACCTTTGTATGACCAACAGTTGCAGAGATATGTCCCAATGAAGTTCACCCATAGAGGTCAATGGATGTTAGGGACCAGGAACCAGACAGACACAAAAATGTAAAATGCAAAACACCTTTATTAAAATAACCAAAGCAAACAAAACAAAATCATGATCCAGGAATGTAAACCAAAAGACAAGCCAGGGTCAGGAACCAAGACAGGTACTCAGACAAGTCGGGGTCAGGAATACGGAGATCAGCGATGTCAAGAACAAGCCAGGAATCAGGAGCCAAAGGGATGTCAGAGGAAGCAAGGTCATGCACGGATAATCAGGAACTCAGGAAAATGCACTTGCAGCCAGAAGCAGATACAAGGGCAAGGATGAAGTGAGCCTAGCTGCTTTAAATACCGTGGAAGGGGCTGGCTGATAACAGTCAGGTGAGTAACCATGGAAACTGAGGTCAAGGCAGTTCCTTTAGCATCAGCTGTCTTAGTCTGACACAGGGAAGGAAAGGCAGCAGTAATCAACAGCCGAGTATTAGACCAGATCAGTCAAACCATGATAGTACCCTCCTCAATGACCCCCCCCCCCCAAGGGGCAGGACCAGGTTTGAGGGGAAAGCGTGCATGGAAAGCACGGAGGAGGGCGGGTGGCATGCACGTCCAAGGCTGGAACCCACGAGCACTCCTCTGAACCGTACCCCTTCCAGTGTTTCAAATACTGAAGCCTCCCTAGGAACCTACGAGAATCGACTATGGAGTAGACCTCAAACTCCTCATGGCCATCAACAGGCACCGAATGGGGTCGAAGAGTGACCATAGTAAAACAATTACATACCAGGGGTTTCAGCAGCGAGATATGGAACACATTGTGTATCCGAAACGATTAGCCAGGTTCTGAGAGGGCACTCGGAGATGGAGATTTCTGGAGGACAACCAGACCCTCTCCCCAACCTGGTAGGAGGGTGCGGGTAGGCGTTTACGATTGGCCTGGAGCTCCTGGGATTGTTGTGAGCGTTGCAGTGACTCTTGGACCTGCACCTATGTGGAACGGACCTGCTGGAGATGATCCTCCACCACCGAAATCCCCTGGGGATCGAATGAATCTGGAATCATGGAGGGTTGAAACCCGTAATTCACCATGAAGGGACAGAGCTGAGTAGAAGCTGAGACTGCACTGTTATAAGCCAATTTCACCCAAGGTAGCAGGTCCCACCAGTTATTCTGATGGTCTGAGATGTAGCACCACAGGAATTGCTCCAAGGCCTGATTAGCCCTTTCCATAGCCCCATTTGATTGCAGGTGGTAGGCCGAGGAGAAGGAGAGTTGGATACCTAGTTGCACGCAGAAGGCCCTCCAGAATATCAAGACAAACTGGCTACCCTGGTTGGAAATTATTACTTTGGGAACCCCGTGTAGTTGATAGACCTCTCTGATAAAGACCATAGCCAACGCTTTAGCTGATGAGAGTTTTTTGAATGGTATGCAGTGTATCATCTTAGAAAATCGGTAGACAACCATGAGAATGACAGTGTTACAGTTGGACAGGGGAAGATCGACTATGAAGTCCATGGCAAGGCATTGAGATTCTCATCTTTGGTTATGGATTGGAGAAGGCCCACTTGAAGGTGACGGGGTGATTTAGTCTGTGCACAGACTGGACAGGCAGCGACTAAGGCAGCAATATCTCTGTTAAGTTCTGGCTACCATAAGAGATGGGAGACTGACCAGAGAAGCTGTTTTTTTTCCGGGATGCCCTGCTGACTTAATATTATGGTAGGTTGAACGTACCTTGGTACAAAACAGCGCCCAGAGGGAGTCTCAGCAGGTGCATCTACTTGGGCAGCCTGTATTCTCTCCCCGAAGGGAGATGTTACGCAGGTACATATGGTGGCCAGTACTCGGTCCAGAGGAATAATAGGACTAGGAGGGCTCTCCTCCTTAGCGCCCGAGAACTGTATAGATAGGGCATCAGCCCGGAATTTTGGTACCCAGCAGGTATGAGACCACATAATTAAAACAAGACAAAAATAAGGCCCATCGGGCCTGTCTTGGAGTCAAGCGTTTAGTTTCGGACAGGTAGGTGAGGTTTCTATAATCTGTGAGGATTTGGATTGGCACTGAAGTTCCCTCAAGCAAATGCATCCATTCTTTGAGAGCGAATATTATTGCCAGCAACTCACGGTCACCAATTTCATAGTTGCACTCAGCAGGATTTAGCTTTTTGGAAAACTACCCACACGGGTGCAACTGGCTCTCAGGAGTAGGACATTGAGACAGGAGGGTACCTTCTCTTGTCTCAGACGCATCGACCTCAAGTACAAATGGAGCCAGAAGAAGACACAAGGGCAAGGAGGAAGTGAGCCTAGCTGCTTTAAATACCCTGGAAGGGGTTGGCTAATAACGGTCAGGTGAGTAACCATGGAAACAGAGAGGTTAAGGCAGTTCATTAAGCATCAGCTTACTCAGCCTGACACAAGGAAGGAAAGGCAGCAGTAAACAGCTGAGTGTTAGACCAGATCAGTCAAACCATGACAATGAAGCAAAGATGGCGGCGGCAAGGGATACGTAACAGTAAGAAAAGAACGTAAAGGTTCAGAAAGACACCTGTAGGAAGAGTCACACATAGGGACAAAGTGGACCAAGGCACTCAAAGGCTTACTCCATAATCTTCATCTTCTGTCTTTGGGTTACCATTGGAAAATAGCAGATACTCAGAGACCCTGCTGGGAGTGAAAACTTGGGTTACATGATTCTCTCCACAAAGGTGCAAGGGTCCACACAGCACCTGCACACTGGTCACTCCTCTCCAGGGAAGCCCAAAAATGGTAACCCTCCTAATGGGGGAATTGTAACAGCCTCATATCTAATAATAAAAAAAAAAAAAAAAAAGAAATAAGCCAAAATCAAGATGCAATGTTCCAAGCCAGTCCTTACAGTCAGTAACACATAAAACTGGAGGTGGAGAAGAGCTAGTCTGCAGAAGGGAAGGAAATGCTCAAACCTCAAGACCTTGTCTTTTTTTGTGTCTTTCAACTTCCAAAGGAAGATCAATCCCCATGGTACCGGTGTTCCATATAGGACAATAGAGAGATGTCATATGGACAAAGTAAAGGATAAAATGTAAGAAAAGCTCACTGCATTGAAAAAAAAAATCTCATTGTAGTTCAAGAGTAATTGAATGATAAAGTATCTCCCTCCCGCTCTTTTTACCTAGTGTAAGCCACCTCACCTCAGATGTGGAATCTGGTCCCAAGACCAGACAGATCACAGGAAGGGACAATCTTCTTAATGTAAGCATAATGAATAGCCTGCCTCCCTTGACAGGTTTTTCTCTTATGCTAATTGAAGATTGGCCTTCTCTGAGATCCATCTGGACAGTCTTGCTGCTCTGAGGTGACCAGTGTTACCTAAGTAAAAGGTGCAGGAGGGGGATACCTTATCATTCAATTACTTTTGAACTACAACTCTGACAATATTGAAATAACCCTCTCCATGGCCCAAATACTATGAAGATTAATTGGAGCTGCTTTTATTCAGAAATATTACCATCTCCAGATAGATACCATGCTGGTTCAGGAAACCTCTGCACTGGTAGATCAGTTCAGTAAACAAATGAGAAATGGTCAGTATGAGTCTTCTTACATTAAAAGCAATCATCTGTTTTATTTCTCTGATCTTTGTGATGATAAAGAAGGGCTGGTTTTACTAATAATATCACTATGCTTTGTTCTCTGATGTGCGTTATAACCTGAATGTTGTTGGAAAGATTTCCCACATTCAGAACACACAAATGGTTTCTCTCCTGTGTGAATTCTCTCATGTGCTGTAAGACTTGAGGGTTGTTTAAAAGATTTCCCACATTCAAAGCACACAAATGGTTTTTCTCCTGTATGAGTTCTCTGATGCACGACAAGAATTGAGCGTGTGCTGAATGATTTCCCACATTCAGAACAGATAAATGGTTTTTCTCCTGTGTGCGATCTTTGATGCACCGCAAGATCTGAGTTTTGTCTGAAAGATTTCCCACATTCAGAACACACAAATGGTTTTTCTCCTGTGTGAGTTCTCCGATGTACAACAAGATTTGAGTGTTGTATGAAAGATTTCCCGCATTCAGAACACACAAATGGTTTCTCTCCTGTGTGAGATCGCTGGTGTATAACAAGATGTGAAGGTGCAATAAAAGATTTCCAACATTCAGAACACTGGAACGGTTTCTTTGTTCTGTGAATTGTCTGATGGGTGACAGGTTCCTGATGCTCATTTTTCCCTTTTGTGCTCTTATTAATAGGAGTAGGGGTGGATTCTGTCCCTGTGAATTCTGTTTGAGAGTCTGTGATATTTGATTCTTCATGTAAAGTTACATCCATATGTAGAATTGTGTCACACTTTGTCAGAGTCTCACTAGATGAACTGTAACGAACCGGCTTTGGTCCTTCATTATTCTGGGTAAAACTGGAACATTCTGGATCTGAAAGTGAAATGTTTTGTATTTTAGTTTAAAGATTTTATAGAAGAGATTCAGCTGTTGGAAATAAAAGCAGTAAAATAATGAAATTAAAAGAGAACTATTATATTATACATAGTAACACAACATAGTTGATGAGGCTGAAAAAGACATGTGTCCATCAAGTCCAGCCCATGCCAAAAACACCCCTGTTGATCCAGAGGAAGGCAAAAAAGCCCTCAGGAGCAATTTCCATTTTAATCAAAAGTGGGTAAAAACATTCCTTCTGAACTCTGATAGTTCCCTGCATCAACATCTTATCTGCTTTGAAGCGTCTGTCATAATTCTCAATATTGTTCTGTGCTATATAGGCATCCATTGCTTTTTTGAATGCAGTTGCATTATCTGCAAGTACAACATCTCGAGGCAAAGAATTACATAGCTTTACCTCCCTTACTGTAAAGAATCCCTGCCTTTGTTTTAGTCAAAAGCACCTTTCATCTAGTCTTAATGGATGACCTCTAGTTCTTAACTCAGCTCTTTGCATAAATAATTAATTGGCTAGTTATTTGTATTGACCTTGAATGTATTTGTAAATGGTAATCATATCACCCCTTAGACGTCTCGTCTCTAATGTAAATAAACCCAGTTTGGCTAGTCCCTCTTTATAACTCAGATCCTCCAATCCCTTTATCAGTTTTGTTGCACGTCTCTGCAACTTTCCAGTTCAACAATGTATTTTTTTAAGAACTGGCACCCAAAATTGTACTCCATATTCTAGATGAAGCCTAACCAAGGATTTATCCAGAGGTAAGATAATATTAGCACTCCTTACATCTACACCTCTTTTTTATACAGACTAGTACCCTATTTGCAGCAGCTGAGTGACTCTGCACACTGCTGTGAAGTCTATTGTCTATCAGTACTCCTAAATCTTTCTCTAATGAGGATTCCAGAAGTTGTTTCCCATTTAGAATATATGTAGTATGTTTGTTTCTACAGCCCAAATGCATAACCTTTATCTACATTAAATGTCATCTGCCACTTTTCTGCCCATTCTCTCAGTTTATCTAAATCCTTCTGCAGAGAAAAAACATCCAGCTCTGTATGTATTTCCTTACACAGCTTAGTGTCATCAGCAAAGACTGAGATGCTACTTTCAAATTCCCACTTCTAGATCATTAATAAACAAATTAAAAAGCATTGGGCCCAGGACTTAACCCTGTGCCACAGCACTTTAGACCAATTTGAAAAGGTTCCATTTACAACAACTCTCTGCCACCTATCATTTATCCATATATAAATAACACTGCCCAAACCAAAGTGTTTTAATTTATGCAATAACCTATTGTGAGGCACTGTATCAAAGGCTTTTGCAAAATCCACGTATACTACATCAAAAGCCATTCCCCTGTCCAAATTACTACTTACTCTTTCATAAAATGCAATCCTATTAAGCCTATTCCCATGGGAACAGACATGGTAAAATGCCTGGGGCTGCATTGTTTGGGGGAATCAGAAAACACCTTAGCTGACATGTGGGCTGGAGGTAACCCAGAAAACTGCATCTCACAGACACAAACTGCTAAGTTACACACACACACAACCCCATAGACTGCTAGTGTCAGGATAGAAAACATAGTCTGGCAGCTCAGCTTAAATTACAGGACCAACAGAGTACCTCCCAAGTGTCCCTCTTTAGAAGGGACAGTCCCTCATTGAGGCTCAAAACCCTCTGTCCATCTTTTTAGGAGATCAGACTGTGTGGAGTATAATATACGTATCGCACTGCTCCACAGCAATAAAACTCACATTACAGTTTGTTTAACTTCATTATATGTATTTATAAATTAGTATGTAAACAAAATATTTTGGTCTCGCTCTAAATCATTTATTCAGTTACACAAAGGAGGTGTCAGTAGGTCATGAAATAATAAAAATTCTTGGCAATGCCCCGCCCACCAGACACGCCCCCAGCAACACCCCCTAAAACACAAGTGTCCCTCTGGCCATTTGAAATGTTGGGAGGAATACAACAGAACAACGGAGGAGATTATTACTAAAACCCCTGATCTGCTTTCTTACTGATCCTCTGGGGCTCACAATGCAGCATCAGTTCCTCAGCAACTATCACTTTTTAGCTGTCCTTTAATTTACTTTGACTTTATATATTTTTTAATTCGGAGTGATTTTGATGTAGCAGGAATGAGACACACAACGTAACGAAGGGGAACATTCACCTCTTAAGAAGTTTTTACCATAGGTTTAGGTATTAAAGTACTAATGGAAATGTGATTTTTTTTTTAAAAGATATTTATTCGTCGAGCTGTGCACTTCCGCATAATGCGGCACCCTGAATATTCGACACAGCTCTTCTCCTCCCACATCCCTCCCAGCTGCCCCAGGGAGAACTCTCACGGTTCCCTTCGGTGTTGTGTGAATGGCTTCTATCGTTACATCAAGCTCCGGTTAGCATTATATGGAGGCTGAATGAGGAAGTCAAGAAGAGCTGCGCCGAAGATTCAGCGTGCTGCATTATGCTGACCGGCACAGCTTGAAGATTAATTATCTTTAAAAGTACGTAAATGAGAAAAAAATAACATGTTTCCTAATAGTACTTTAATAACTAAACCTATGGTAAAAACGTTTTAAGAGGTGAATATTCCCCTTTAATATATAGTTTTGTTAACAGGTATTTAACTAGTAGAGGGGGGCAATGAAATTATACTGGATAAAACCAATTGTCCCCCACAGCATTGTACAGATGAATTTGATCAATGTATGTCTGTGACACATAGGTCAAAAAACAGTAGACTTCGAGCCACGTGTACAAATGCACGCAGTTTAGGGAATAACATCCCTGAACTTATCGCAATTAAAACTAGTGAAGATGTGGACTTAGTGGAGATCATTGAGACCTGGTGCAATGAAAAAAATGACTGGGATGTAGAAATACCAGGGTACTCTCTATTTAGGAGGAGAACACAGAGACTGTTTGGATAACTTCAGAATATGGGAATAAGATGGTCACTCATAGGTGTGATCCATAGACCCCCCAGGAGAAGCAGAGGAGTTGGATCAACTGCTGGTCAAGGAAGTAACTAAGATGACTGTGAAAGGTGAGGTTATAATCTTTCTGATGTGGACTGGAAAAACCAAGAAGCAGGTTCAGCCAGGAGTAGAGAGATCCTAAATTCTTTACAAGGATTCTCTCTTAGTCAATTAGTAGAAGAGCCGACTAGGAAGGAAGCCACACTAGATTTAATTTACTAATGGAGACTTGGTATCAGATGTAGTTGTAGGAGAGTGTCAGGGCTCCAGTGATCGTCAGTCTGTGTGGTTTAATATAAAGACCGAGGCCAAGTTGCGCCACACAAAATCAAAGGTTCTAGATTTTAGAAAGGCTGATTTTTCTAAGATGGAAACATTTTTATGTCAGTCTTTAACAACTTAGAGATCTTTAGATGGAGTCCAGGAGAAATGGGATTATCTGATATGTGTTTTACTAAACACAATAGAGCATTGCATTAGACATGTCAGCAAGGGTAAAAGAAAAAGAAAACCACTGTGGTACTTCACAGAAGTGGCAAATATAGTAAAGGAGAAAAAAGAAGCATTTAAACAATATAAGCAGACGCAGAAGAAAGAAGATAGGTATCAGTACAAAACTAGGCCGAAGGAGGCCAGATGTGTTATTAGATGTACCAAAGCGCACACAGAGAAAAAATTGCCCAGTCAATAAAAAAGGGGGATAAAACATGTTTTAGATTTATAAGTGAAAGGAGGAAAATGAAACAAGGAATAGTTAGACTGAAATGAGAATAAAGGGCTAGCTGACTGTCTCAATGAATATTTCTGTTCAGTTTTTACAGAGGAAGATGAAGGGAAGGGACCTCTGTTTGAAAAAAGAAATGGCAAGACACGGAAAACATGCATGTTTACAGAGGAAGAAGTTTTACTTCAACTTTCTAAGGTAAAAACAGATAAATCAATGGGTCCAGATGGGATACACCCAAAGTTATTAAAAGAACTTAAGTGTGTTCTGGCAAAACCTTTAACAGAATTATTCAATCAGTCATTAGCGACAGGAATAGTTCCAGAACACTGGAAGGTAGCAAATGTAGTACTGCTTCACAAAAAAGGTAGCAGGAAAGAGTCTGGTAAGTACAGACCAGTAAGTCTTACATCAGTAGTAGGAAAATTAACGGAGACTATATTAAAGGAAAGAGTTGTTGAATATCTGAATTTGAATGGCTTGCAAGATACCAAACAGCATGGGTTTACAGCAGGGAAATTTTGTCAAACTAACCTCATAGATTTTTTTGACTGGGTAACTAAAATAATAGACCAAGGGGTAGCAGCAGATATAGCTTATCTAGATTTCAGTGAAGCATCTGACACTGGCCCTCATAGAAGACTTATTAATAAATTGCAGTGTTTGGGTCTGAATGTAAAAACAGTTAAATGGATAAGGCAATGGCTGAGTGACAGGAGACAGAGGGTGGTAGCGTATGGAGAATATTCAGATGAAAGGAGTGTTACTAGTGGGGTACCTCATGTTGATAAATGTAAATTAATGAACTTCGAACAGAAAAATCCAAAGGAAAAATATACTATTAAGGGAACTGTGCTGTCAGAGACAACAGAGGAAAGGGAGTATTTTTTTCTAATTACTTAAAGGTAGGCAGGCAATGTAATAAAGCAGTGGGGAATGCAATCAGGGTGCTGGGTTGTATAGCTAGGGGCATTAGTAGCAGAAAAGAGGATTTAATCTTACCTGTTAAATCCTTTTCTCTTAGTACAAATAGCTTACAGGTAGAATGGGGAGGTGACAGCTCCTCCCAGTAGGCTGGAACAATTCTTCAAGAAGTGTAGGGTGGAGCCTCCCCCCTCCTCCATAGCTGGCTACCTAGCCACTCCCCTCCAGTTAGATTTGTGACACTAAACCTACTGAGCTAAATAGGAAGAAGAGGAAAACTCCTGTGAGCATGGACCCAATAGGTCTCCCACGTCCAGCCACAGGAACCCAGCATGGTCCTTTTCAATGGGTTGGAGACCTGTAAGCTATATGGACTAAGAGAAAAGGATTTAACAGGTAAGATTCAAATCCTCTTTTCTCTATCATCCAATATAGCTTACAGGCAGAACTGCCTCCAGGAGTTTCCTGCCAAAACCGGCATCAGCTGAAGCCAAAACATGAACACAGTAGTGTTTGGCAAATGTGTGCACAGAGGATCAAGTAGCCGCCTTCCACAGCTGATCAGTAGAGGCCTGATTATTGAAGATCCAGGAGGCCCCAACAGACCTAGTGGAATGTGTTGTGATGCCTTACAGATAGTAGACTTAATCCAGGATGCAATGGTCACTTTGGATGCCACCTTGCCTGCCCTAGGACAAACAGGGCATCAGTGTGACGGAAAGACTCAGTGTGGTGCACATAAAACTTAAAGCAATGCACCACATCCAACAAGTGGAGATCCCTCTCCTTGTCAGATTTAGGGTCAGGACAGAAGGAAGGCACAACAATCTCCAACTGATGTGGAACTCAGAGACCACCTTAGGAAGAAATTCCTGGGAGGTAAGGAGAACAGCCTTATCCTTGTGAAACACCAGGAAAGGCAGTTTGCAGGACAAAAGCCTTCAACTGAGAAGCTCTGCGGACAGAGACCACGGTCAAAAGAAAGGCCATCTTCCATGTCAGAAGACGTAAAGGAACAGTTGCCATGGACTCAAAGGGAGGAATAACATAGGAATAAATGAAAAAATTCCGCCAACATTACTTATTTGCTGTCGGTCACCTGAAAGCCTAACTAACTAGAGAAAGGGATAGATCAAAAGCACCTGAGCTATATAAGTGGGGAAGGTGAGGCCCTAAAATAAACACCAACCAGAACTACCTATGATTTGGACTGAGGGGTGATTGCCTAAGCAGTAGGCGGGAACGTAACTGGCGGTGTTATCTATCTCAAAATGAAAAAACCTGGCTGTCCGTGACGCCCTACCTAAAAGAGACCAGGAGGAGGTACGCTAACTATGTGTTGGGCTGAGGGGAAATACACGATATTTCCCAGGGGACTGAACTACTCCTCCATTCCTACCCTAAAAGACAGGGACCTACAGACTTTAGAAAAATAAAAACCCTGCCCTACCTAATCTTAGTAGAGTCAGCTTCATAAATGCCAGAGCTCCCTTCCTGCCCCTGTAACCAAAGTAGCTACATCTCCAACATCAGATAAACTAGATACCTCTGAGATTTGAGACCCGTAATGCTTGGTCTAGATGCCCTAGCCCCAAAAGTCAAGATGTAGAACTATAACAATAGGGACCTATAGAACAGGATAAAGATCACGCTCAAAGCCTGTCTCTGAATTAAGGAGACTAAAATGATACACGAGATACTAAGTTGAATGATAAACAGTATCTCTATGGGAAATACCCCTATGTAATTCCTTAGTAGAATACCTAGTTCAGAAAGTACAAGAACATAACCAAAAATACCCTATAAACCTAATCTGGAAGTATCATAGCAAAATGACTACCAAGATCTCCGTGAGTGACCTGAACGTAGGAGCTTCCTAAATGACGGAGCTCCATACCTGCCCTTATCCCAGAAGTAGCTAACGCCCCAACTTCTGCTATCTTAACACCTCTGAGATTGGGACACTAGATCTGTCCTAAATACATGCTATAATCAGATTACATAATGGATGACAACATAAGTTAGTAACGTACTCATACTAAACGGCAACATGAAAGCTTCAAATTGAAATACCTTACCTTTGATGCTTGAGACTGCCTTTGTGTGTCTTAGACAGGCCTAAAAATGCAAGATTAACAGATTGCCCCATATGCTAAACCTGAAAAACATCCGTACCTACACGGTCAACCTGTACCTAGGACTAGTGATTATAACAAAGTACTGATAAACTGCTACTGAACCATACAACCTTCCCCGAAGACCGGACCGGCTTAAATAATTCCTATCCTGCTAAACTTATCCTAATTCTAACTCTACCCTCACCTCAATCCCAGAAGAAACTGAGAGACGTATCCATAATTGGACATAATAGGAGGCACTAAAAAATTTAACTGGTAAGTAATATGCTGGCCTAGACAACCTATCTTGCTCGCGATTAATCGAACATCAGAAACTAAATACAAAAATATATACATTACAGTAAGACAAGTGAATGGCTGTCGTAGCGGATGCCTGAGCAGCCGTACGAGCAAGATTACATTGTAGTATAAACCAGAGGAGTAAGTAGACATATATGAAATCAAACCCGGTCTTGACTGCAGTAAAGTTCAATGCTTGTGGAAGGAAAACCAGCCTGCAAGAGGAGCACTTGGGGTGATCGCGTGCCTGACTGTGCGTGGCTGTACACATGGTCGCATTGTGATGACGTGAACGTGACTTAGTCTAACACAGAGCTCAGTCGGAGCTCTGCGCAGTCCCGAGGAAAGGATTCAGGTTGGTATAAATGTCTCCAACCGGCCCTCCCACAACTCCAGGCTAACCAATAGCCTTACATTTACTATGTTACTATGTAGGAGTTTAAAATAAGTAAGGGACACGGGAAGGGTTTTTTGAGCCCTTGGATACAATAGACATCTCAAACCATTTGCTTAGAAATGAGATGGTGATGTCTCTAACATCCAAGGGGCTAAATCAGAGGAATCTTCATTTCCCTGCTATAGAAATTTGGCCCATCAGTATTCACCCCACTATCTACATGCTGAACGGAACAGTGTTAGTAATGCAATGGAACTCTTCTGTGATCTCCCTGCGATGTCAAGTGGCTGGATGCCTATGATGCAGCCAGTGGCAAGAGCACAGTGTGATACCTCCACAATGCCGGGCGATGCATTCTCAGGTTTTCCTTCTGCTGTTGAATCACCAATCTCAAAGTTACTTGAGTATGACCTGATAGTAAGTTTGAAGTTGGCTCTTCAATAGCAGAAAGAAAATCCCAGCATGCACTGCGTGTCATCACAACAATAGGAACATATATAAAAGAAGATTAGAAGTGTTTTCTTGAACAGCACAAGGTATAATATGTTCCATCACCGGTCTGTCCTTCTAGAGTTTTCGATCTTGTCCTCACAGGCTATAATAAGCCGAGAACTTAAAGAAGACCTGTCACCTTTCCAAAACCTTTAAAGTTCAAGTATGGATAAAAATGTTCACAAGCAGTTAACCCTTTGAGTGCCAGAGGGTTAAGCAATGCTTTGCAAAAGCAGTGTGTTGCAAACCCCCCTGGCACTCAATGGGTTAAACATATGTTGACTATAGAGACTATCAGACAGGACTGCCATTAACCCTTCACAATGTGAGGACAAGCGTCTGGCATTTAAAAGATTAAAAATGTATAACACACAAACCATCTGCAACTAAAAGTAACTTTAACCCTTTGAGTGCCAGGGGGTACAGAACACATTGCTATTCTGTACCCCTCTGACAATCAAAAGGTTGGCAAACACAGGCTAACATAAAGTACAACTGCATATAACATAAACACAGGCTAACATACAGTACAACTTCATATAACAAACACAGGCTAACATACAGTACAACTTACTATAACAAACACAGGCTAACATACAGTACAACATACTATAACAAACACAGGCTAACATACAATACAACATACTATAACAAACACAGGCTAACATACAGTACAACTTACTATAACATAAACACAGGCTAACATACAGTACAACTTACTATAACAAACACAGGCTAACATACAGTACAACTTACTATAATATAACAAACACAGGCTAACATACAGTACAACTTACTATAACATAACAAACACAGGATAACATACAGTACAACTTACTATAACATAACAAACACAGGCTAACACACAGTACAACTTACTATAACATAAACACAGGCTAACATAAAGTACAACTTACTATAACATAAACACAGGCTAACATAAAGTACAACTTACTATAACATAAACACAGGCTAACATACAGTACAATTACTATAACAAACACAGGCTAACATACAGTACAACTTACTATAACACAAACACAGGCTAACATACAGTACAACTTACTATAACATAAACACAGGCTAACATATAGTACAACTTACTATAACATAAACACAGGCTAACATACAGTACAACTTACTATAACAAACACAGGCTAACATACAGTACAATTACTATAACAAACACAGGCTAACATACAGTACAAAGTACTATAATATAACAAACACAGGCTAACACACAGTACAACTTACTATAACACGAAAGTAAGTTGTAGCATTCTCAGATCTGCGCCTAAATATCTATTCCTGAGGTGAGCAGCAAGTGGCCCTGGGGACGAATGGGGCGCCCAGTTTTTCCTCTGTTACAATGGGAAGAAGAGATCATTTTCCTCTACTACATCAGAAATGTCCCCAAAAAAAACCATACTGTTTAGTTCAACTCAGGGCAGACCTCACTTTACACCTACACAATTGGAGATCTCTCTATCATCCAAGGAATTAATACAGCGATCCACAAAAATGTACAGTATAAGAAGCCAGTGAAGAGAGGAATGTACACTTAATATACCCAACACTTAGGAGTTAGAACCAAAAGTTTAGGAGACTGGGCTACCAGGGATGTTTCCAAGCCTGGCTTAAAGGGATAGTAATGTTTCATAATAAAAGCAGCTCTAATTAATCATCATAGTATTTGGGCCATGGAGAGTGTTATTTCAATTCTGTCAAGAGTTGTAGTTCAAGAGTAATTCAATAACAAAGTCTCCCCCTCCCGCCCCTTTTACTGATGTAACACTGCTCAGCCAGATCAGAAGGGAGGTGCCCAGGTAGACTGCAGAGAGAGACAATCTTCAATTAAGATAAGGGAAAAACCTGAAAGACTTGTCAAGGGGGGCAGGGCTTTCATTGTTCTCATAGGAAGAAGATTGTCCCCTGCTGTTATCTGTCTGGTCTATGGACTGCATTCCACATCTGAGAAGAGATGGCTTACACTAGGTAAAAGGGGGGGGAGGGGAAACTTTGCTTGTGAATATCTCTCATACCATAAAGGTTTGAGCGATAAGACTTATATCGTTCTTCATGTTTTTTTAATGCCTACAAAATAAAATAAAGAAAAAATGAAGTATTATTATTCCTTTAATCTACATTTTTAAATTGCTTATACTTTTAAACGTTAATGTACAGCACTTTTGGGATCTTGAGGACCACACATGTGGCCATTCTAATTAACTGTCACTGTTCTATACCTTGATCAAATTTATTACGTAGCAGACTTGTTTCTCAGTCAGCTGTGGGAAACAATTTGCCAAGCTTTCTTCCAATTACACACGTCCTTCTTAGATTTACAGTCCCCTGACCAGGAAGTGAAAGGTGCAAAAGGAAATAGCTTCCCAGGTCTCTAGAAAAACACATGTATCATCATATTATAACAATTGTAATGAGAAATAATGACTTTTCAACAGGGTTACAGGAATTTTGTTTTATTTTTAATATAATACATTATCTATTCAATTGAAAGCTAGAAGACAGACCCAAAGAGGTATCCATGCAGTGGAATGTATTGGATACTTCTTTGACACTGAAGGGGTTAAAGAAACAAAAGAAAATGGTCAATCTGTTGCCTTCCTTCAGTGCCAAAGAAATATCCACCACATTTGATGCGGACCTGACAACTGGTTTTTAAAGGGTTAAGGGGGCGGGGTTCATTATGGTTATAGATAGTATGGCCTTTGGTCCCCTTGTACATTTAATCTTTCCTTCAGATTATTGGGGGGGGGGGGGCTGTGATCAGAGGCACAGGGAGACCAGAGGTAGACAGCAGGGGTAACCAATTGCTACACCACGGCTGGTTGGGATGATGGAAATTGTAGTCACCAACAACTGACTCCCCCTAGTGGAGAGGATAAAAACAAGAAGAGGTTGGATTTAGTCCCTCATGGTGCTATAGGGGGATCTAAGCGGCAAACAAAACAGTCCAGCCATGAGGCCCCTGAGATACCAGTTATATCTAGGGGAAATGAAAAGAGTTGTTGTTAAAATGTTTTCCACAATCCCGTGTAATGTCTCTTTGTAGGACATTTCCATGAAGTAGTAAAGTTCACCCACAATTAGAACTTACACATAGATTATGAATTTACTGGAATTTTACAAGATTCAAGCACAGGGTAAATCAGTTCAGTAAACAAAAGGGAAATGGTCAATATGAGTCTTCTTACATTAAAAGCAATCAACTGTTTTATTTCTCTGATCTTTGTGATGATAAAGAAGGGCTGGTTTACCTAAATACATCACTATGTTTTTTTCTCTGATGTCTGTAATAAACTGAACTCTGACAGAATGATTATCCACATTCAGTACACTTAAATGGTTTCTCTCTAGTGTGAGATCTCTGATGTGAATGCAGATTTACTCGTGTGATGAATGATTTCCCACATTCAGAACACACAAATGGTTTCTCTCCAGTGTGAGATCTCTGGTGTTCAACAAGTTTTATGGATTGTTTGAAAGATTTACCACATTCAGAACACACAAATGGTTTTTCCCCTGTGTGACATCTCTGATGGAAAACAAGACTTGATCGTGTGCTGTATGATTTCCCACATTCAGAACACATAAACGGCTTTTCTCCTGTGTGAGTTCTCTGATGTACAACAAGACTTGAGCGTCTGCTGAATGATTTCCCACATTCAGAACACACATATGGTTTCTCTCCTGTGTGACATCTCTGGTGTCTAACAAGCTGTGAAAGTGCAGTAAAAGATCTCCAACATACAGTGCACAGGAATTGTTGAATTGTCTGATATGAGACAGGTTCCAGATGCTTCTTTTTCCTTTGAGGGTCTTTGATATTTAATTCTTCATGTAAAGTTACATCCATATGTAGAATTGTGTCACACTTTGTCAGAGTCTCACTAGATGAACTGTCACTAACCGGCTTTGGTCCTTCATTATTCTGGGTAAAACTGGTGCATTCTGGATCTGAAAGTGAAATGTGATGTTTTAGTTTAAGGTTCTCATATGAAAAATTCACCTGTTGGAAAGAGAAGCAGTAAAAACAACTTAATTAAAAGGAGTTTATATTTTATTAACCTTTTGAGTGCCAGAGGGGTAAACAACACATTGCAAAGCAATGCATACCACTCTGGCACTCAATGGGTTAATTAAGCCTGTTCCCATGGGAGCCTGGGGCTGCCTTCTTTGGGGGAATCGGAAAACTGAACACCTTAGAGGACATGTGGGCTGGATGTAACCCAGAAAACTGCAGATCACAGACACAAACTGCCAAGTTACACACACACCCCCATAGACTACTAGTGTCAGGATAGAAAATGTAGTCTGGCAGTTCAGCGTTAATTACAGGATCAACACCGTACCTCCCAAGTGTCCCTCTTTAGAAAGCACAGTCACTCTTTTGAGACCCAAATCTACCTGTCCCTCTTTCTTTTTTTTTTTTTTTAGACATTATATATATATATATATATATATATATATATATATATATATCAGGAATGAGACACACAAAGGTACAGGAGATATTAATATGCTTAAT
This sequence comes from Rhinophrynus dorsalis, assembly GCA_037306005.1. NCBI lineage: Eukaryota > Metazoa > Chordata > Amphibia > Anura > Rhinophrynidae > Rhinophrynus > Rhinophrynus dorsalis. The sequence continues at coordinate 611,097,221 of CM074719.1, read as the reverse complement.
AGATCCAAATACATATGTAATAGACCAGTCTTTAATAATACAAATAAAGTTACCTACTGAACTGTATGCAGTGTTTAGTGAGGACTGTACTTATGCTTACATGTATTTACTGGACATGTGACCTAAGGTGTCAGGATGGATTAAGATGTGACATGAACACACTCAGTATTGTAGACACATCTGTCATGTTAAACTGCATGTGTAAAAAGAGTGATTTCTCCCTGTGGTACGGCCTTCTAAATAACTATCACGGTGCCCGTGCTATGTGGGCGACATTTTGACAGGTTACTTCCTGATACCTTTTATTGGCTACGCTATATTGCTCCTCCTAGTGACAGCATTTAAATACTCAGTGCTGTCACTTCTGCAGTGCCCTTTAGTGGTGTTTCCATTGCCTAGCGCTTGTTCTGTTATTTTCGTATGATATCAGTGTATGACCAGGACTGCCTGACTACTTTGCCTGTTTACGTTCATGCTCTGTGTACCGACCCGGATTGGCTGACGTTCCTGCTCTGTGTATCGATCCGGCTTGGCGGACGTTCCTGCTCTTGCTGCACTCACTCTCTCTCTTGGTCTGTACTAGACCTCCAGTTGCCTCGGTTACTGTGCAGACAGTCCTATCTGTGACCCGTTGTCTCCATAGTGCCTTATCCTCTCTCACTCCGGTAGAGAGTTTCCGGTTGCACCATGGTACGCTTGGTCTGTTTACTGCTTCACCTGAGGTTGGATTGCCTCAGCAGTTGCCTCAGACCGAAGCATTCGTTAACCCCTTGCGGGGCGGTGCTGTGCACTTGGGTCATTATTCATTGCTGTCTCATTGTGGCGTTACGCTGCACAATCCAGTGCTGTGCACTTGGGTCACGAATTATTGCAGTCCCAGTTTGGCGTTCACTATACAGCTGGTTGCCGCCTTCCTCTGGTGCCCAGTAGCCAGTCACATATCCTGGCTCTGCTTGCTCCTCTGTGATTACAGTCGCTATTGTCACTCTCTGCGTAGAGAGTATGCTGTGGGCCTTCCACCATTAGGGCCTATCCGCTGTTCCTGGCCTAATAGTATCATTCTGCCATATTCACACTGCATCATACGAACTGTACCTGACCTGTGTCAGTATTGTATATTGTTCTTTACATACTGGACCTGTGTGGGTTAATCATATCTTTGTAACCTGTCCTGTGTCAGTTTTATATTATATTTGTATGCTGGACCTGTGAGGGTTACTGTTATTCTGTGTGTGCTAATAAAACTGTGTTTTACCAAAACCTTTCATTTCTGAGTGTACATAAAACCGTATCAATATCGCACTGATTTAATCCTTTTTTGTTTTTTTTTTAACAATTTTTCACAGACAGGATTTTGTACAGCTTGATACAGACAGGAAATAGTGTTGAGACAGAAGGAACGTTAAGAGGGCATTGGACTGCGGATCCGTTACAAAAGGGCTTACCAGTCTGTGGTCTTTATTGTAGACAACCTGTGTATCAACAGGAACAATTACATCATGGAGGGGTTCACAACAGTCACAACGGGAAGGGGGAATGGAGGGGAAAAAAAAGAGAAAAAATAAAAAAGGGGGGGAGGAACGAGAGGGCCATGGGTAAGGAGGGTTTACATAAGACAATAAGGGAACTGTAGCCCAAGGGGATGAAATCCTGAGTGCTGAAGGGCATGAGGTTAGGGCCGTCCAAAGGAGTCCAGGCCATGGGGGAAAACCAAAAAGAGGAGGCCCTATAAACCCTCCACAACCTCCTTTTCAGCAATGACATACTCCAGAGGTCAGCAAGGCGAGGAGGAGAATCGTGTAGTATCAAAGTGAATCACTCCATCAATTTGATGCAGGTGATTTAGGATAGGATTAGGGAGAGTGAAGGGATCTCCACTCTTGGGCCACCAGACACCGAAATCCTGTGAGGATATGTCAGAGGAGATATATAAGTGAAATAAAAAGCTGTGCTCACTGGAAGAAGGGGTGTGCCATTAAACAACTATAAGAGGTGCATATATATACCTCCCAATAAGGTAGTAGGTGTTAACAGTGAAATGTGATTGAAAGATCAATACATACAGCTCTCTATCTGTCAGATGCGGATAAAAAATGCAGTGATGGAGATGAGATATGAAATGATCCTTTAACTCATCTCATGAATTCCTCCAAGACAGTCTCAGACAGTTAGTCTCAGACAGACAAGACAGTCTCAGACAGATAGTCAATGTCCAATGAAGCAGCGTAGGAAACAATATAAATGAATGAAGATGTTGATGGTTAATGGAAATGATGGATAAGAGTCTGATGTGTATAGTAAATCCCACATACACATTCTCTGTTCAATCTACTCCTTTCTCAGACCTCTATGCAGCCGTTAATGTCCCTGAGACGTCACGGGATAAAAGGATACATAAAAGAAAGAAAAACCAGAGCAAAAGGGAGATCTGAGTGTAGTAAATTAGGGACAATGGCAGAAAGTCTTAAAGGGATAGTAATGTTTCACAAAAACAGCAGCTCCAATTAATCTTCATTGTATTTGGGCCATAGAGAGTGTTATTTCAGTACTGTCAGAGTTGTAGTTCAAGAGTAATTGAATGATAAAATATCCACCTCCCGCCCCTTCCCCTCAGATATGGAATCTAGTCCTGGGACCAGACAGTTCACGGCAAAGGACAAGGAACTGAGGACAAGGTCCAAAAAAGAATGGAAAGGGTTATGGTGAATAAACAACTGGACCGGACGGTATACACCCCACGGTACTTAAGGAATTTAGTTCAGTAATAGCAAGACTATTATACTTAATCCTCAATGATTCACTTTCATCAGGCCCTGTGACTGGAGGAAAGCTGATGTAGTTCCATTGCTTAAAAAGGGAACAAGATCCAAACCAGGAAATTATAGACCTGTGAGCTTGACTTCCATAGTGGATAAGATACTAGATGGGTTACTAACTGACAGTATTCAGAACTATGTGAAGATAAACAAGATTTGTAGTAGGAATCAGCATGGTTTCATGAGGAACAGATCATGTCAGACTAATTTACTTGCATTTTATGAAAGAGTAAGTAGTAATCTGGACAAGAGAATTGCTGCTGGTGCAGTATGCTTGGATTTTGCAAAAGCCTTTGATACAGTGCCTCACAACAGGTTACTTCATAAATTAAATGGCTTTGGTTTGGGCGGTGTTATCTGTACATGGATTGAGAACTGGTTAAATGATAGATATCAGAGAGGTGTTGTAAATGGAACCTTTTCAAATTGGTCTTAAGTTAAAAGTGGGGTGCCACAGGGTTCAGTCTTGGGCCTAATGCTTTTTAATTTGTTTATTAATGATCTAGAAGTGGGAATTGAAAGTAATGTGCCAATCTTTGCTGATGACACTAAGCTATGTAAGGAAATACATACAGAGTTTTTTTCTCTGCAGGGTATACATTTACATGTATATTTTTGTAATGTTATTTTGAAGGCATTCCTCCCCTCCCTTGCATCTGTAAATTTTAGTGCATATGGTGATGTGTGCGTACATCAAAATGTCAAAGTGCTTTGAACACATTGACAAAATCATATCTCCACAGCATGGACCTTTAGTGCATCTCCTCGCTGGTCTTCTATATAAAAAAAAAAAAAAAAAGAAGAAGAGGGGTATTATTACATTTGGTGTTAGGGGAAGGATTGGTTCATCAAACATATTCATAAAAGGGTTTACGAGGTAATATTGAGTGGGCCCAGGTAAAACTTGAGAAAGGAGGAGTTCGTTTAATGAATGTATATATGCCAGGTTGCTGAGAGTTGAACAAAGTTGGATTTATCGTCTTTAAAAGGGGATTTTGTGTACTTGCCAATAAATCATTTTCTCTTAGTCCACGTGGAACACAGGAAACATGGGGGAAAGTATCCTCCAGCCAGGAGAGTAGAGCAAATGCTCTCAGAGGTGGGGACTCTCCCTGCTCCACTTTACTCCCACCAGACATCCACAGTTTTGAAGCATAGCAAAGATGTAAGAAAAGAAACAGAATGGAAGCAAGAGAGCAAATGCCCTGAACTAGAGAACCTGAGAGGACCCCCCTACACAGGCCTCAAACAGTTGGCTTTTCTCTGGGAGAGAAGTCCTGTGTTCCACATGGCTAAGAGAAAAGGATTTATTGGGAAGTACACAAAAATCCCCTTGCATCTTATGTGGAATGCAGGAACCATGGGGATATACAAAAGCATCCACCAAGATTCCAGGGAGGGAAAGAGAAACTCCTCAAAACACAAACCAGTTGCAACAGAGAAACTGGTACATCATGAATCTCAGGTGACATCATCTCTGTACAACAAAGAACAGGAAACAAACAGGAAGGACACCTACACAGTCACAATGACCTGTAAGGCCTTCCGTCCAAAACTGTATTCAGCTGAAGCCAGCACGTTGACACGACATTGCAAGAAGTGGCCCTGGGGACGAATGTGGCGCCCAGTTTTTCCTCTGGTACAATGGGAAGAGGAGATCATTTTCCTCTACTACATCAGAAATGTCCCCCAAAAAAACCATACTGTTTAGTTCAACTCAGGGCAGACCTCACTTTACACCTACACAATTGGAGATCTCTCTATCATCCAAGGAATGAATACAGCGATCCACAAAAATGTAGAGTATAAGAAGCCAGTGAAGAGATGAATGTACACTTAATATACCCAACACTTATGAGTTAGAACCAAAAGATTTGGAGACTGGGCTACCAGGGATGTTTCCATGCCTGGGTTCATCTACATTTTTAAAATTGCTTAGACTTTTAAACGTTAATGTACACCACTTTTGGGGTCTTGAGGGCCACACATGTGGCCATTCTAATTAACTGTCACTGTTCTATACCTTGATCAAACTTATTACGTAGCAGACTTGTTTCTCAGTCAGCTGTGGGAAACAATTTGCCAAGCTTTCTTCCAATTACACACTTCCTTCTTAGATTTACAGTCCACTGACCAGGAAGTGAAAGGTGCAAAAGGAAATAGCTTCCCAGGTCTCTAGAAAAACACATGTATCATATTATAACAAATGTAATGAGAAATAATGACTTTTCAACAGGGTTACAGGAATTTGGTTTTATTTTTAATATAATACATTATCCATTCAATTGAAAGCTAGAAGACAGACCCAAAGAGGTATCCATGCAGTGGAATGTATTGGATACTTCTTTGACACTGAACGGGTTTAAAGAAATAAAAGAAAATGGTCAATCTGTTGCCTTCCTTCAGTGCCAAAGAAATATCCACCACATTTGATGCGGACCTGACACCTGGTCTTTAAAGGGTTAAGGGGGCAGGGTTCATTATGGTTATACATAGTATGGCCTTTGGTCCCCTTGTGCATTTAATCTTTCCTTCAGATTATTTGGGGGGGGGGGCTGTGATCAGAGGCACAGGGAGACCAGAGGTAGACAGCAGGGGTAAACAATTGCTACACCACGGCTGGTTGGGAATGATGGAAGTTGTAGTCACCAACAGTTGGAGATCCAACAACTGACTCCCCCTAGTGGAGAGGATAAAAACAGGAAGAGGCTGGATTTAGTCTCTCATGGTGCTGTAGGGGCCGCAAGTGGTAAACAAAACGGTCCAGTCATGAGGCCCCTGAGATACCAGTGTCTGACATTACAGTTATGTCGAGGGGCAATGAAAATTTGAAAGGTGAATTTTTGTTAAACTGTTTTCCACAATCCTGTGTAATGTCTCTTTGTAGGACATTTCCATGAAATAGTAAAGTTCTCCCACAATTAGGACTTACACATAGATTATGAATTTACTGGAATTTTACAAGATTCAAGTACAGGGTAAATCAGTTCAGTAAACAAATGAGAAATGGTCAGTATGAGTCTTCTTACATTAAAAGCAATCAACTGTTTTATTTCTCTGATCTTTGTGATGATAAAGAAGGGCTGGTTTAACTAAATACATCACTATGTTTTTTTCTCTGATGTCTGTAATAAACTGAACTCTGACAGAATGATTTCCCACATTCAGAACACTTAAATGGTTTTTCTCCAGTGTGAGATCTCTGATGGAAAACAAGACTTGATCGTGTGCGGAATGATTTCCCACATTCAGGACACACAAATGGTTTCTCTCCAGTGTGAGTTCTCTGATGTGAATGCAAATTTACTCGTGTGATGAATGATTTCCCACATTCAGAACACACAAATGGTTTCTCTCCAGTGTGAGATCTCTGGTGTTCAACAAGTTTTATGGATTGTTTGAAAGATTTACCACATTCAGAACACACAAATGGTTTTTCTCCTGTATGAGATCTCTGATGGAAAACAAGACTTGATCGTGTGCTGAATGATTTCCCACATTCAGAACACATAAACGGCTTTTCTCCTGTGTGAATTCTCTGATGTACAACAAGATTTGAGCGTCTGCTGAATGATTTCCCACATTCAGAACACACATATGGTTTCTCTCCAGTGTGAGTTCTCTGATGTACAACAAGGTGTGAAAGTGCAGTAAAAGATTTCCAACATACAGAACACAGGAATTGTTGAATTGTCTGATATGAGACAGGTTCCAGACGCTTCTTTTTCCTTTGAGAGTCTTTGCTATTTGATTCTTCATGTAAATTTACATCCATATGTAGAATTCTGTCACACTTTGTCAGAGTCTCACTAGATGAACTGTCACTAACCGGCTTTGGTCCTTCATTATTCTGGGTAAAACTGGCACATTCTGGATCTGAAAGTGAAATGCGATGTGTTTTAGTTTAAAGTTCTCATATGAAAAATTCACCTGTTGGAAAGAAAAGCAGTAAAAATAACTTAATTAAAAGGAGATTATATTTGATTAACCTTTTGCGTGCCAGAGGGGTAAACAACACATTGCAAAGCAATGCATACCACTCTGGCACTCAATGGGTTAATTAAGCCTGTTCCCATGGGAACAGTCATGTTAAAAAGCCTGGGACTGCATTGTTTGTAGGGAATCAGAAAACTGAACACCTTAGCTGACATGTGGGCTGGATGTAACCCAGAAAACTGCAGCTCACAGACACAAACTGCCAAGTTACACACACAACCCCATAGACTGCTAGTGTCAGGATAGAAAACAGTCTGTCAGCTCAGAGTCAATTACAGGATCAACACCGTACCTCCCAAGTGTCCCTCTTTAGAAAGCACAGTCACTCTTTTGAGACCCAAATCTACCTGTCCCTCTTTTTTTTTTTTTAGACGATAAGACTGTGTGGTGTATATCACATTATATATATATATATCAATCACATTATATATATATATATATATATATATCAGAAATGAGACACACAAAGGTACAAGAGATATTAATATGCTTAATAGATCCATATACATGTGTAATAGACCAATCTTTAAATTATATATATAAAGTTACCTACTGAACTGTATGCAGTGTTCAGTGAGGACTATACTTACACTTACATGTATCTACTGGGCATGTGACCTAAGGTGTCAGGTTGGATTAAGATTGTAACATGTACACACTCAGTATTGTAGACACATCTGTCATGTTAAACTGCATGTGTAAAAGAGTGATTTCTCCCTGTGGTACAGCCTTCTAAATAACTATCACGGTGCCCGTGCTATGTGGGCGACATTTTGACACATTACTTCCCGATACCTTTTATTGGCTACGCTATATTTCTCCTCCCAGTGACAGCATTTAAATACTCAGTGCTGTCACTTCTGCAGTGCCCTTTCGTGGTGTTTCCGTTGCCTAGCGCTTGTTCCGTTATTTTCGTATATCAGTGTATGACCAGGACTGCCTGACTACTCTGCCTGTTTATGTTCCTGCTCTGTGTACTGACCTGGATTGGCTGACGTTCCTGCTCTGTGTATCGACCCGGCTTGACTGAAGTTCCTGCTCCATGTATCGATCTGGCTTGGTGGATGTTCCTGCTCTTGCTGTGCGGCCCGAGTTGCAACAAAGGACAGGAAACAAACAGGAAGGACACCTACACAGTCACAATGACCTGTAGGGCCTTCCGTCCAAAACTGTATTCAGCTGAAGCCAGCACGTTTACACGGCATTGCTTGAAATATGTGCGAAATGATGACCAAATCATCACCTGTTCAGGAGAGGCCGCGTTATTGTAGGCACGAAAGGCACCCACCAACATGATGGAATATGCCATGGTATACAAAAAGGGACACATGAAAAGATGAAGCTTCTGCTCCTGTCTATTAGATGGAGCTGGACAGACAGAAGGAAGAACAATTTCATGGAGAATGTGAAACTCTGAGACAGCCTTAGGAAGAAACCCTAATGGGGGTCTACAAAGCCACCCTATCTGAGTGGAAAAAACAGATAGGGTGTGATGCAAGGCAAACCTTGAAGTTTGGCCACCCACCTGCCAGACAGCAAAAAAAGCCATCTTGAGCATCTACAGCTGTAGGGAAACTGAATACAGAAGCTCAAAAGGAGACTTCTGAAGCACTCCCACAACCAAATTCATGTCCCACAGTGGAGAGGGATCCTGAAAGACTGGGTAGGCATGATCCATCCCTTATGCAAAAGCTGGCATGTCTGGCAATAAGGCAATACAAAAGTATGGAAAGAGCTGAAATCTGGAATTAATAGCGCTAAGACCAAGCCCATTTTGGAGGCCATCCTAAAGAAAAGACAGAATGACCAGAGGCAAAAAGGTTGCAGCTGCTAACTTGGTATGCACACCACTTATAGAACAAGGACCATACCCTATGGAATGCCTCGGAAGAAACCAGTCTGTGAGTTGCAATATAATAGCAGTGACAGTCAGAAAAACCCTTCTTCCTCAGGATGCTGGCTTCAAGATCCAAGCCATAAAAGCCTACTTTCTCTACCTCTGGATGACACATTGAACCATGAGTCAAGAGGTGTGTAAGAAGAGGGAGCCAAAACCACTCTGCCACTGACAGGCTGAGAATATCTGAAAAACAGGCCCAGCGGAGCCAGAATAGGGCAATCAGAACAACACAAATCAGCTCCATCATGAATTTTTCCAACCTACAGAGAATCAGGGGAAACACATACATCAGGGGAAAATGCCATGGTATGATCATTGTGTCCACTGATTGAATTAGAGGACCCCTGGATCTGGCATAGAACTATGGAACCCTGCTTTTAAGCAGATAGGCCATTAGGTTCACCACTGGAGAACAAAATAGGCAAACTATAGCGCTGAATATCGAACACCTCCTTTAAAGGCCCCACACACACACACAGGTGATGTAAGCAGCCACCACCAGTGCACTGTTGGACTGACTCTGCAGAGGGAATCTATAGAAGGACTGAGACCAATGCAGCAAGGCTAGGCAAATCACCTGCAGCTCCAGCACATTAATGGACAGAATATTTTCTGCCTTGGTCCAAAGACCCAGAGCCATATGTGGGACCAGTGTGGCATCCGTTGTGACAATGACCCAAATTTGGAATAACCAATGGCCGTGCCAACGATAAATGGGCCTTTGCAGCCACCAAGGAAGGTCCACCTTTGTCCAGTCAGACAAGGAAATGACACTGGAGAGGCGAGACTGATGTTTATACCAATTCCTGAGAATTTCCAGCTACAGCTCCCTCATGTGGAACTTAGTGAACAAGACTGCATGCAGAGCAGAAACTAGGTAACCTAACATCTTCATGTACTCCTGTACCATTGAAGAGGTGCGAAGCATGGCTTAAGATACCTGTACGGATAAGTAAAGAATCTTGTCTTCTGACAGGAAAACCTTCCCCAAAAGAGAGTCAAATCTAATACTGATTAAGTGAAATATCTGGGACAGAACCATTGAGGATTTCTTCAAACTGAGAACCCAAGTGTGTTGTTCTAGACACCAAGCAATTCTGAATCTGAAATCATATAGTCTCCTCTGAAGAAGTCTTCAGCAACATATTGTCAAGGCTGGGAGGGGAGGAGATCCCTTGTGATAAGAAGATTTTAGTCTTACCTGTTAAATCCTTTTCTCTAAGTCGATACAGGTTACTGGTAACTCTGGGAGGCGATCCTCCCCTTTAAGTAGGCAGAAACATTTCTCTAAATGTATGCATGGGGTGGAGCCTCCCCTCCCTCCTCAGCTGCATCCCAGCCAGCTAGCTCCAGAATGATTTGAGATCAGACATAGGAGTAAAGAAGATTCTTGTGAGCATGCCCCAAAGGACTCCCACATATTGCCACAGGAGAGCCAAGCATGGTCTCTTGACAGGGTGGGAGACCAGTAACCTGTATGGACTAAGAGAAAAGGAGTTAACAGGTAAGACTAAAATCCTCTTTTCTCTGTCGTCCAATACAGGTTACTGGTAACTCTGGGATATCCAACCATTGAGTTTCCCAGAGGTGGGAAGAAGGCAAGGACCAGGCACAAGGCCCCAAAGTCACCAGGACCTCTATGAACCAACCGGTCAGAGATCCCAAAAAAACTGAAGTGTCAACGGACACCAAACAAGGGTAAAAACACCCTAGGAACTGTAACACAGCACACTGAACTAGAGCCAACAGGGTTCAACAGTAAGGAAGCACTAAGAACCTGAGAAGAAGAAGATCCTAGACAGGCAAGACTGCCTCCAGGACCTTCCTCCCGAAGCTGGCATCAGCCGAAGCCAGCACATCCATACGGTAGTGCTTCGAAAAGGTGTGCACAGAGGACCAAGTGGCCGCCCTGCACAGCTGATCAGCAGATGCTTGATTCTTATAGGCCCAAGAGGCCCCAATGGACCTGGTGGAATGAGCTGTGACCCGAAAGGGGACATGTTTATTCCTCAATTCGTAGGCCCTACGAATAGTGGACTTGATCCATGACGTAAGTCACTTTGGATGCAGGTCTTCCTGCTCTAGGTCCCTCAGGAATGACGAACAGAGCGTCAGACTTCCTGATAAATTCAGTGCAATGGACATAAAACTTGAGACAACGCACCACGTCCAACAAGTGGAGATCACTTTCCTTGTCAGAGGAGGGGTTAGGGCAGAAAGAGGGCACCACAATCTCCTGATTGATATGAAACTCGGAGACTACTTTTGGTAAGAACTCCTTAGAGGTGCGAAGCACCGCTTTATCCTTATGAAACACCAGATAAGTTGGTTCACAAGAAAGAGCTTGCAACTCCGCCACTCAGCGAACTGACACAATCGCCAGAAGGAAAGCCATCTTCCACGTCAAGAGACATAAAGGAATTGTAGCCAAAGACTCAAAGGGAGGACGTTGGAGAACTCCCAAAACCAAATTAAGGTCCCACTTAGGAGATGGACTCCAAAAGGCAGGACGCACATGAGCTACGCCCTGGAAGAAAACTTTGACGTCAGGAAGGACAGCAATGCGCTCCTGGAAAAAGACAGAGAGCGCCGAAGTCTGAACCTTAAGAGAACTTTATCCTTTTATCCACATCGCCCTGCAAAAAGGCCAGGACAGTGGGAGGATGAAATTCATGAGACGGATCCCTGTCAGCACACCAAGACACAAATGTCAACCAGACACTGTGATAGATCTTGGAAGAAACAGGCTTACGGGCACTAAGCATAGTAGACACCACAGCAGAAGAAAACCCTTTCTTCCTTAAAATCGAGGATTCAACCTCCAGGCTGTCAAATTGAGTCGATGAACATCTTCATTCCCCAGGTAACCCTGCAGAAGAAGATCTGGACGAGAGGGGAGTGGAAAGGGCTCTGCCACTGATAGGGCTAGAAGCGCAGGATACCAGGACTGACGAGGCCAATTCGGAGTGATCAGGATTACTGGACAACGTTCCACTTTCAATTTCTGTATCACCCTTATCAACATCGGAAGAGGAGGGAAAATGTAGGCCAGGGAGAATGTCCAGGGAATGGACATTGCATCGGCAGCCAGAGCTAGAGAGTCTCTCCACCGGGAGCAGAATGTAGGAACCTTCCTGTTGTGCCTGGTTGCCATCAGATCCACTAGGGGTACCCCCCATTTCTGAGTTAGGAGTTGAAACACCTCTGGATGTAGTTCCCACTCTCCGCTGTCGACTGTCTGACGACTGAGGAAGTCTGCCATGACGTTGTCTACGTCTGGAATGTGCACTGCGGAAATGACAGGAACATGAACCTCTGCCCAGGACAGAATGGCCTTGACCTCTAACCAAGTGGCGAGACTTCTTGTCCCTCCCTGTCTGTTGATGTAAGCCACGGCGGTGGCGTTGTCGGATTCCACTCAGACTGGACAGTCCTCCAGTTGAGACTTCCAATGGAGCAGAGCATGAAATATCGCTCCAGAACATTGATGGGAAGAAGAGACTCCTCCATGGACCACTTCCCCTGAGCACTGAAGCGACCCAGAACAGCACCCCAGCCCAAGAGGCTGTTATCCGTCGTGACCTTGGTCCAGTAGGGAATCCGGAAGGATCTCCCCTTCAGGAGATTGGAAAGGTCCAACCACCACTTCAAGCTCAACTCGACAGGAGGAGGAAGAGAGATCGATAGCTTCTGATGATCTGGTCGGTCCCTGCATGTCTGTATCACAAATCTTTGAAGTTCCCTGGTGTGTGCCATGGCAAATGGAACCGCCTCTATCGTGGAGATGAACTTCCCCACCAGAGAAGACAACTTCAGAACCGGGATCCGATCACGGGACTCTTTGAGCAATTTGATGGGCTACCTCCTCCGGTAGAAACACCATGCACTTCTGAGTATCGAACAGAAGACCCAGGAAGACCAGTCGCTGGGACGGGACCAGGTCCGACTTGTCCAGGTTCACAATCCAACTGTGATGAGTAAGGATTTGAATGCAGGTCTGGACCTGCTGATGAAGAAGGTCCGCAGACGCAGCCTTCAAAAGCAAGTCGTCCATGTATGGAGTCACCTGATGCGGTCCCGATGGAGGACGGATATCAAGGCCCCCAGAACCCGTTGGAAAACCTGGGGGGCTGTTAGTCAGACCAAATGGAAGAGCTGAAAACTGAAAATTACCTCTGGCGCAGGCAAACCTCAGATACTGCCTGCTCTCTAGATGGATTGGGATGTGTAAATATGCATCCTGAAGGTCCAAAGAAGCAAGGAACTATCCCGGAGACATGGCAGCGATCACTGTGTGCAGAGACTCCAGACGATAGTGAGTCTTCACTACAAAGGAATTGAGATCTTTCAGATCCAAAATAGGGCGGCCTCCGCCATCCTTCTTGGTCACCACAAAAAGGTTTGAATAGAATCCTGAACCCCTGTCTGAAAGAGGTACTGGCTCCAGGACATCCTTGTCCAGAAGAGCCTGAATAGCGCCTTCAAACAGACGGCTTCTCTCGACTTCCTGAGGAGAACGAGAAAGATGAAAGTGAAAAGGTAGGAGAGAAAAGAAAGGGATCTTGTATCCCTCTGACACCACCTGTAAAACCCATGGGTCCGCCACCGAATCCTCCCAAACCTCGCGGAAGAGGCGGAGACGACCACTCACAGCGGGATGCGGACCCCGGTTCGGTGAGTCGTACTGAAGCAGTCTTGGGAGTCTTGGGCTTGGATGCGGCCTTGGGCTTCCATTGCTGCTTGGGCTTGGAGGAGGGACGCGGAGCTGATGGAACCGCCTGGTTCGTCGTACGTGTCTCAGTTTGAAAGGAAGGAAAGGACCTGTTACGCTTAGCCGGCAACTTTTTCTCAAAGACCAAGGGCAGAAGAGTAGTCTTACCCCCTGTGGCCTCACTAATTAGTTCCTTAAGTTCAGATCCAAACAAGGAAGTACCCTGAAAAGGCAAAGAAAGCAAAACTTTCTTGGAAGCTGTGTCAGCAGACCAAATCTTAAGCCAAAACACACACCTAGCCACCACAGAAGTAGTGGAGACCCTTGCCATCATGTGGACGGCATCAAAGGCAGCAGCAGAAACAGTGTTGCGCTTCAGAGATATTAGCAAGGAGACGCAATTTCTCCGAAGTAGGCGCATCCTGACGGACCGCCGTAGTGAGTTGTTCAGTCTAGACCGAAATAGCCCGGTTAACCCATGCAACAGAAAAGGCTGGACGCATAGCAGTGCCAATAGAAGCGAAAATGGACTTGAGGGAAACTTCAAGTTTCTTGTCAGTTCAGTCTTGCAGCGCTGAAGCATCAGAAACAGGTAATGCAGTAGATTTAGACAGTCTAGATATGGGTGCGTCCACCTTAGGGGGGATGAACCCATTTAGCGATTTCTGTTTCAGAAAAGGGATAAAGTTTAGCAAACTTTCTAGACACTGAAGAGGACTTGTCTGGATTTTTCCATGCGTCAAAAACCAAACGGTCAAGGGTTGGGGTAGGAGGAAAATAAGTAAGGGGCTTTGCAGGCACCTGAAAAACATCATAGGGATCAGAGCGAACCTCCTGAACCAAGGGAATGTTGAGTGTGGTCAATACAGCTCTGATCAGGCCCTCAGCAGAGGGTTCAGGATCACATTCAAAAGGGTCCCCAACAGACCTAGTAGACTCTATAACTGTACCATCCTCAACATCTGAATCCTGCAACAATTCTTCCTCAGAAGAATCTGACACATCAGGCACCCCCTGCAGTTTGGGTTCTGATTGCAGAGGAGGTCTGCCATAATTGAAGAGCTCCCTGTACCTGGGATGGAGAGAGTTGTAGAGTGGACCTAAGGTCCCTAGTCGCAGCCTTAAACTCTTGTACCCAAAGTGGCTCAATAGCATGGCTGGAAGGCCCTGGGTTGCTGTCAGGACCGTCAGAGCATGCTGGGCATAAATGACCTGAGAATTCTCTAGGTAGCCCTGAATGACAGGAAGAGCAATGCGCAATGGGGGATACTGATACCCCAGCCTCCTTAGTCTTAGGTCTAGCCCCTAGCTCCAGTGGTATAGACATACTCACAGTGTCAAAATAACCAACTGTACAATAAATCGCCCAATTGTAGTGTGATAGATTAAAATTTCACCCCAGAAAATCTAAATATAGACTTATCTGGCAGGCAAAGGGTTAATCTGCGGAGAAGAGAAGGAGAGCCCAAGCCCTGCGTAGGATACTCGCTGAGAAAAGCTCACAAAATGGCTGCCTCGACGGGAGCCAATCAGAAAAGAGGCACGAAATGAACGCTCATGGGAAATGTAGTTTTTCCCAAAAAGTACCCCATAGCAGTGCCCGAAGCCCCCCAAGACACTTGAACTATAAACCGGATGATAGAGCAAGGGTAGACAATTAAAATGAGCCCACTCTGAAGTTGCTGTGTGAAGCGGTTCCACAGATAAGTCCCAAACAGTGTAGACCCATAGAGAGTAAATGGAGCAATGGCGTCTATACGGTAAAGCGCACCTTAAAGTCGCGGTACATAAATTTAATAAAAGTTAAACCAGAAAGTTAAAACATGAAAAACGTACAGTGAACATGTGTGCATAATAAGAAAACAGTAACCCAGTAAGGAAAGTGCCATAAAACCCCATTAAACGTGTCAAGCCAGCAGACAAAGGGTTAAGTTACCACATAAACCTGCTCCAAATACCCAACAGACATACACATATATACATAAATACCCAATGAGTGCAAGAGTGCGCAATGACAACTCCCAAATACAAGCCCAGCGAAGGGGCACTGCGGGACAAGTGGACCTTCAGCACTCAAAGGGTAGCTCACCTCTCCTGCAGATCTTCTGTCTTCAGGTTACCATGTAGTGAGAATTACCTCAGTGGGTAATCCATGGGGAAGCACTTGTACCCAAGATTTTCCCCCTTCAGGGCTTAAAGTCCACCAAAAAGTACCTGGACACTGAGCTAGACGCTTTGAAAGGGCATTTGTCAGTCATGGTAACCCACCTAATGGTGGTATTCCATATCTGACAGAAAAATAAAAAAGAAACTAAAAACTAACGAGAGATGTTCTCCACCTGGTGTGTTCACACCCAGGAACAAATCATTCTGGAACTAGCTGGCTGGGATGCAGCTGAGGAGGGAGGGGAGGCTCCACCCCCTGCATGCATTTAGAGAAATGTTCCTGCCAACTTAAAGGGGCGGATTGCCTCCCAGAGTTACCAGTAACCTGTACTGGATGACAGAGAAAGGATTATTTTGGTGAAGAATGAATCATGGGATGAGTTCCTCTTCCTTACAGAGGTTGAAGTGATTGCTGAGCAGAGAAAAGGTAATATTCTCACATTCCAATGACATGAGTGTGTTTTATTTGTCTTTTTATTGTGTGAATTTAAATACACTATTTGGCTCCTTTTCTCTGTTTTTTCTGTCTGATATGGACTTGGCCTCACAGTTACATATGGCCAAGTCTGTATCTGGTATGGGCTTTATGTGCTGAGGTATAATAAGCTGAATTGCTCCAAATAAATATGTTGCAGACCAATAATTAATTCATACTATGTACAATAAACTTACATACTGAATAATAGGATGTGTTCTTTAGTGAGAGGTATAACCATTTTTACATGTATCTACAGAGCATGTGGTATAATATGTTAGTCAGATTAAGACTGTGACATGTACATACTTAGCTTTGTAAAGATATTTGCCATGTTAAAAGACAAAACACCTTAAAGGGATAGTAATGTTTCATAATAAAAGCAGCTCTAGTTAATCATCATAGTATTTGGACCTTGGAGAGTGTTATTTCAATTCTGTCAGAGTTGTAGTTCAAGAGTAATTCAATGATAAAATATTCCCCTTCCACTGATGTAACACTGCTCACCTCAGAGCAGCAGGGTGTGTCCAGGTAGACTGCAGAGAGGGACAATCTTCGATCAAGATAAGGGAAAAAGCTGAAAAACCTGTGAAGGGGGGCAGGGCTTTCATTGTTCTCTTTTATCTGTCTGGTTTAGCAATCAGATTCCACATCTGAGCAGAGATGATTTACACTAGGTAAAAGGGGTGGGAGGGGATACTTTATCATTCAATTACTCTTGTACCACAACTCTGTCAGTAATGAAATAACACTCTCTATGGTCCAAATACTATGAAGATTAATTGGAGCTGCTGTTTGTGTGAAACATTACTATCCGTTTAATTAGGGTTGCTAGAATCAGTCATTACTAAGTAGAAACAAGACAAAAACAAGCAGTAAGGTTTAGTGAATATTACAAAGAAAAAAAGACTATACCATTGGCTTTTAGGACAAGCAGAGAGCAGTTCCCTAGCAAGATGTGACCCAAAGGAATTCCCAATAAAGGTTATCTATAGTTCATGATAGATCAGTGTTCTGGTCCAAATTCTGAGTGTATCATTAAAACTAGTGAACAGGGCAAAACAAGTGATTCCACTAAAACAGATTATGTTTTAGGGGCTCAGACACTGTTTCAAACCACAAAAGATGTTAAAGACCCCACAAATTTAGGGGAGGCAGGAGAGTCGAGAGAAAAAAAAATGAAATACCAGAGCCAGACCCCACCTGCTCCAAAACATAATCCCCAGCATCACTTACAAGAATCCAAGTACTGCTGAAATCTCTGTACTTAATAAAGGTTTGTCTTTTATCCCCACTGTCAGACACAGAGCTTTCTCATTTTTAGTTGATATTCTGATATTTCAGTATACTTTGAAACACAAGGATAATTTTAAGGACCA
Source organism: Rhinophrynus dorsalis (assembly GCA_037306005.1). Classification (NCBI taxonomy): domain Eukaryota; kingdom Metazoa; phylum Chordata; class Amphibia; order Anura; family Rhinophrynidae; genus Rhinophrynus; species Rhinophrynus dorsalis. Next base: position 611,079,778 of record CM074719.1, on the reverse strand, counting down.
ATTGTTCATTTTATCTGCTCCCTTATGAGCCAAAAGTCATTTTGACCCTCCCGACACCAATCCTTTTATTAGGACATGTATTAAACATTTCACTGAAACCTGTAAAGGCTTTGACCCCTGTAAGATGAGAGGTAACATCTATTGGGGCAAAAGGGTAGAGAGGAAGAGGAAGAGGAGGAAGAAGAGGAAGAAGAGGAAGAAGAGGAGGAAGAGGAGGAAGGAGGAGGAAGAAGAAGAAGAAGAAGAAGAAGAGGAGGAGGAGGAGGAAGAAGAGGATGAGGAGGAAGCAGAAGAGGAAGAGGAGGAAGAAGAAGAGGAGGAGGAGGAAGAAGAGGATGAGGAGGAAGCAGAAGAGGAGGAAGAAGAAGAGGAGGACGAAGCAGAAGAGGAGGAAGAAGAAGAAGAGGAGGAGGAAGAGGAGGAGGAATAGGAGGAGGAATAGGAGGAGGAAGAGGAGGATGTGTGTGAGTGTTTGATCATTCATTCTGATTATTATGATAAAAAGCTGCTCTCTCAACTCAGTGATGAAACAACATACACATGTCTATCTTTTGACTCCACAACTAAATATGCTAGATTACAGATTGCATGTAATAATAACGGGATTGGTGACCATCTGTTTAAGTATCTCACTTGTAGGCATCCTGTGATCCCCATCATCTATACTTTGTCTAAGATCCATAAGACTCTTATGATGCCACCAGGAAGTTCTTTAGTGAGAGATGGAACCATATTTACATGTATCTACTGATTATGTGGCCTAAGATGTCATGTTGGGTAAACCCTTAAGGACCCATGACGTGCCAGGACCGTCATGGGAAAAGTTCCCTAAAGGACCGGTGAAGGCCATGGCACGTCATGGATTTCAAGGCTCCACGTGTGGCTACACACCATTCGGGGAGCCCTGAATCTAATAGAGTAAAAAATAAAAAATGGTCCTTAAATGACAGCTGCACGTCCTTAACGGTTTTAGATTGTGACCTGTACAGACTCCGTTTTGTAAACATATCTGTCATGTTAAAAGGCATGTATAAAAAGAGTGATTTCTCCCTGTGATACAGCCTTCTATTCACTAAATGGCACATGGACAAAGTAATAGAGGAGAAAGTGAGAGGTAAACTCCCTGCATGAAAACAAAGAATCCAGTTCATTAAATAGGACTTTTAATTCCTTGAATTCTAGAGCGGATGCCAACATTTAAGGGGTTAAATGCTCTTTTTAAGTCAGTGGGAATTGTTATTTGCCCCTTTGGTGCAATTGTTCTCTTTGCTACATCCTTAAATTGTAAATAAAGCTGCAAATGAACTATAAGAAATATAAAAAAAAACTACTGTATTTACACTAGAATCCTATATAATAATTTGCTAGAAAGTTTGTAACAATGCAGTCATGCGCAGTAGAGACTGCCCGTGACGAGGCCGATACAGAGCGGGGCGTTACGAAGGAGCATCCAGCTCTGTATCAGCAGCGGCATGGGCAGTCTCTACTGATCATGACTGCACTGCGACCGGCTGGCAGTGGCACTGTGGCCTGTGTAGCGGGCTCTTCAACTAGTTAGTAATAAAAGGCTTCCTGGCCTCTATAAAGGATTGATCAAGAGGAGACATCATCATGACCAGTTGTCTCTAAATAAGATACGTGTCACCTATCATACTGGTCATATATCACCCACATAACAGTGATGGGCGTCCAGAACTACAGTCTACACAGAAAAGACACACAAGGAAAGAAGGGACGAGGAGATGATCCACTGAAATTTTTAAAAGCCCTTTATTGTAACAGATATTTTTTTTGTTGAAACTTTGTTTCAGGAGAATTTAGAAACAAACATCAAAGTGATCTGTACTAATAAGGCAAACCAGAACTTGGGATCCAAAAGAGAGCAGGGCTTAAAGGGATAGTAATAGAGGGCTCAAAATTTCCACTCTCCACTAGCCAATGGCGAGTAAAAATGTAACCCTGGCGAGTAGAAATTCAGCCCTGGTGGGTATGTTTTGGCTTGCAGTGGCTAGTAACTTTTCAGGTCTGGCTAGTAGCAAAGGACTTAACATTATAAGCCCTGATTAGTAATAGTAATGCCTTGAAACCAAGGCAGGATTTTCCTTACGCTCAGTGAAGACTGTCCCTCACTGCGCTCCATTCGGCAGGCTCAGAGAGGCAGCGTGACGTAGGAGAAAGGGGAGGGAGGGGAATCCTTTACCAGAGAATTTCTATTGAACTACAACAAGGAGCAGAATAAAATAAATCGTTACATGATCCTCTTTATAGGAGGAACAATCAGAGCTACGTTGGTTTCAAGGTATTAATAAACCTTTAAGACATCCCAGAAGTTTGTTCAAAATAAAGATATATAGTACGTCATATGTGAGGTGTCTTCGTAGACATAATACTGGGGTAGGGAGAAAATTCTGTAGGCCTAGGCAGAAATATGAATTATATTAATTGGTGTATACACATGCTTGGGGGGGGGCTAGATTTCTAGAAGGTCTGATTTATCATTATGATTATAAGAAAGTAAACATGTCTGATGTCTTTACTTCTGTCTGTGCATGTATGTGTGAGAGTGAGTGTCGGAGGCGCTTATTGTCACTTTGCCGAGGAGGAGCATCTGGACATTGCAACAATATAGTTTATTTAACCTTGTGGGATCTAGGATTGGCCGTAGTTGGTTAACTACAAAGGGTACATTTAGATGTGGAGGCATGCGTTGTAAATGCTGTGATAGTTTACATGTATCACAGCATTTTATTTCTAATACCACGGAGATGCAATATGAGGTAAAAGGATACATAAACTGTGCTACAAGGGGAGTTATTTATCTGATAATGTGTCAACGATGTAATATACCAGTATGTAGGAAAGACAATTAGACGTTTAAGGGAGAGAGTTAATGAACATTTAAGTAGTATTCGTAATGCAGATTATCGTTCCAATGTTGCCTTTCATTTCAAATCTGAGAAACGTGGAATTAGTAATTTTTGTGTTCAAGGATTGGAAAAAGTCAGTATGGGCACCAGGGGAGGAAATTTAGATAACAAGGTATTGAAGAGAGAGGTGTATTGGATCTTTGAACTAGGCACCCGTTTGGGTTAAATAAAGATTATGATGTTATCTGTTATGTTTGATCTGGAAGCCCTTATTGGTTGTTGCTCCAGTGTACCTCTCTCTTTGCTTCTTTGTACCTCTCTTTTGCTGTTTTGTTTTGAGGGCGTTGTGAGCATCCTTAACCTTTACATGGTTTACATCTATTTTTCACTTTCCTCTATTTAAGAGGTACTATATATATCCTGAACCAACATTGATATCTTCACATTTAAATAAGAATGTATTTAGTTTAATATGGTTTTTAATAATTTTTTTATTATGGACTGTAATAGATTGGACTGCTTTTGATTTTTTGGTGCTGCCCGTCCAATTTTAGTTCCTGTCCCCCTTACTGGATATAGGAACTGTGTTTCTATGGCATTTTGGACACGGTGCCCTCTTTTGGCCGCTGCTCCGCTGTTTACCGTGAGCGAGCGAACATCGTTTGAGTATGTTTGAGGTTGGACATTGGTCCAGCCTGCGATGTGGGCTTGCTTCCGAGCCCTCGCTTCAGAGCTGTGGCGTTCAGATTGGGGCCTTGTATGCTCAATGTTTGAGCGTGGTGCCTGTTTCCCGTTGGGAGAGGTTGTCAGGTTTCAGCTTTTGCATTGTTATTGATGGAAGGTGACCTTTCGGTGTTTTGAACTGTGCTTTTGTTAGGACCTGTCCCCTAAGTGATGTCAGTGCCGATCATTTCAGTCCGGCATTGGTATTAGACAGAGGTGGTCATGTGTTCCTTGAGCTAGGTTCTCTAACAGGTCCAATTATGTGACGGTGAGAACGCTGAGGGCTGATTGGATGGCGGGGATTTAAATTCTGAGAGGTTCATTCTGTTGACATCCAGAGATCACGAGTAAGCGTCTTGTATGCGTAACGAGTGGATCTGACATATAAAGTGTCCATGGATCTTGTTGTTGTTTAGAGCCATACTTTCCTCTCTGAATATCCAGTCTGAACAATTTGCAGGTATTTTTAAACGGCTGAAATAAAGGATGTTGTTTTTATCATGAGCTTTTGACTGATCCAATTAGTGGTTGTGCATGAATTTACTGTGTTTTATTCTAGAAAATCCTAATGGCCCTACGAATTTTGCCCTTGGATGTGTGTATAATAAATATGATCTTCAGTTGGACCTGGCTACTGCCAGCAGAACCACAAGACACAAACTCCTTCCACTGTGCATGGTAATATCAACATTGCTTTGCGATGAGTTGTACACCCCCTGTATAGAGAGTATGGCCTCAGGTCCCTTGTGCATTTAATCTTTCCTTTAGATTAAGAAGGGGGTGATCAGAGGCACAGGGAGATCAGTGGTAAACAACAGGGATAACCAATTACTACACCACAGTTGGTTGGGGATGATGGAAGTTGGAGTCACCAACAGCTGGAGGTCCAACGACTGACCCCCTTTCTGGCTGGTTTAACTAAAAACATCACTATGGTTTTTTTAAGTGCAGTCTCTGATGCCTGCAATAACTTGAACATTGTTGGAAAGCTTTCCCACATTCAGAACACACAAATGGCTTTTCTCCTGTGTGAGTTCTCTGATGGGAAACAAGATTTGAGATTTGTTTGTAAGATTTCCCACATTCAGAACACATAAATGGCTTTTCCCCTGTGTGAGTTCTCTGATGTACAACAAGATTTGAGCTTCTGCTGAATGATTTCCCACATTCAGAACACACAAATGGTTTCTCTCCTGTGTGAATTCTCTGATGTACAACAAGATTTGAGCTTCTGCTGAATGATTTCCCACATTCAGAACATACATATGGTTTCTCTCCTGTGTGAGTTCTCTGGTGTCTAAGAAGCTGTGAAGGTGCAGTAAAAGATTTCCAACATTCAGAACACTGGAACAATTTCTTTCTTCTACGAATTGTCTGATGTGAGACATGTTCCTGATGCTTCTTTTTCCTTTTTGTGCGCTTATTAATAGGAGTAGGGGTGGATTCTGTCCCTGTGAGTTCTATATGAGAGTCTGTGATATTTGATTCTTCGTGTAAAGTTACATCCATATGTAGAATTGTGTCACACTTTGTCAGAGTCTCACTAGATGAACTGTCACTAATCGGCTTTGGTCCTTCATTATTCTGGGTAAAACTGGCACATTCTGGATCTGAAAGTAAAATGTGATGTGTTTTAGTTTAAATTTCTCATAGGAGAGTTTCACCTGTTGGAAATTAAAGCAGGAAAAATAACAGAACAAAGGAGAACTATTATTTCTTCTGTGTTCTCTACTCGGCATACAAAGGATTAATTCCCACCCTCCAGCTGGTAGGACCAATCGTTAAAAAAGCCCGCTTCCAGAACTCTCCTCAGTTTTTTTCTGGGTCCTGACTAGCTGGAGGACAGAGGGGTTTCTTCCCCTCTCATATCCTTTTTTCTATTCTTCTATATTGAAACTTCTTCCCATTTTTTATTTTTCTTTTCCTTCCCTTCATATCAGTCGGACCGCATTTATGCGCTTCCCACTAATTTGATATTGAAAATAGTGTTCAATCTCCCCTATTGTGGCGGTATATTGTCCTTTGCGAAACATTTTCATTGCATACCGCATGACTCCAATGGCGTGGTGTATCCGGCGTGGTGCAAAGCTGCGTGTCTGGCATAAACGGAAACCGGATGCTTCTCTCACCTCGGGGGAAACAGGAAGCGGATGTGCGCGTGCGTTCCACTGGTGGAATGCACGCTGACTTTGGAAGGCACCAGCAAGCATAAGGAAAAGCCTACTTTGGAGGATATTAGAAAATGTAATGCATGTGGTAAAGAATTGTCAGTGGCAGCTTCTACTAATTTATGCTCAGATTGTTTAAAGTAGGCTGCAGGTCAGGATATGACCTCCCATTTTCAAGACTTTTTAGTCCATGAAACAAACCTTCAGTGCCATGCAGGATTCTGGACCACCTAGAAAGAGGCAGAGACAGGATGACCCTGATGAAGGACCCTCTGTCAGATCTCAAAACCAAGAGGATGTTTTTAGTATACAGGATCTGGAGTCCCTTTATTCCTCAGATGAGGAGGGCGAGGTGATTGAAGATTTAGGTTTGTTTAATGTTGATAAGAGATTCTTTAGTGAAATCTATGAGGAAGACTCTGGACCTCACTGAAGCTCAAAAACAGCTGTATGTGAGAGAGACAGCTTTTTTACGTAATAACAAATCAGTTCCTGTTTTTCCTATCCACAGTTCAGTCCAGAAATTAATAAGGACAGAATGGTACAAAGTGGATAAGCGTTTTACTTTGTATAAAACATTTTTAAAAATGTATCCCTGTGAAGATTCAGAAGTCCAGTCTTGGGTTATGCCACCCAAGGTAGATATAGCCATATCCCAATTAGCAAAGAAGATCACTCTTCCTATGGAGGATGGGACTTCTTTGAAGGACCCTATGTAGAGGAAAACTGATTCGGTGTTAAAGAAGCAGTTCATTTTGTTGGGCTAGAATTTGAAGGTGGCCACAGCCTTGGCCTGTATGACCAGGACTATGAGAATTTGGTTGACTAGTTTATAGGAAAAAAATGACTCCTCTGTCTTCATGTCTAAGCTTTTGAAAGAGGTGACTGTTATAAAAGAGGCAACTAATTTTTCTTGTGATTCCTCTTTGGATATGGTAAAGTTATTAGCCAAATCTTCTGCTCTTTCTGTGGTAGCTAGGCGATCTTTGTGGCTTAGATCTTGGGGTGCAGACTCTTCCTCTAAGGCTAAGTTGGTTTCTTTTTTCTTTTTAGGGATTTGTTATTTGGTTCCCAGCTGGAGGAGCTGGTAAAGAAGATTTCAGGAGGAAAGAGTTCCTTTCTCCCCCAGGATTGGAGAACTAGATCCCATCAGGGTACCTTCAGGAACCAGAGGTTTCATTCCCAGAGACTTGCCTTTAGGGAAGCCAGAAGATATCAGCCTCAGAGGCCTTTTCAACAGACCAGATATACTGCAGGTCAGGCCCAGAGAGGGTTCAGGAGAGATTTCCCAAGGAAATCTCAAAATAAAAAGGACTTTCTATGAAGATTAGCAGATCCTTTCTCTAGAGTCAGTAGAGGGCAGGCTGACTCAGTTTGTACACATGTGGATGATGCCCTTTTGCACAGACAGATGGGTAGTGCAGACTATAGAGAGAGGATATCTGCTCAAATTCATTTCTGTCCCAAGAGAAGGCTGTTTCAAACAAACCAGGCTTCCGGTCAGCACTCGGAAATTGAAGGCCATGCGCAGATCAGTTCAAAACTTGGAAAAAGCGAGCGTGATAGAGAAAGTTCCTGTACATCAACAATATCAGGGTCTTTATCCAGTACTGTTCCATGTACCCTTGTCATCAGGAGGTTTCAGAACCATCCTAGACATTTGAACAGTTTTATCAAGCCAACTTCATTCAGGATGGAGACTGTAGTATCTGTAATGAAGGCTGTCCCTTCTCAGGGGTTTCTGAACTGATAGACCTACAGGACGCCTATCACCATATTATGATAAGGCCATCTCACAGAAGGTTTCTGCGGTTTGCAATCAAGACAGAGCATTATCAGTTCAGAGCTATTCCTTATGGCCTATCTATAGCATTGAGAGTTTTTACCAAAGTGCTAGCTGCATGTTTACAAAATTTAAGAAAGGAGGGAATCCTGACTGTGCCTTATCTAGACAATATACTGATAATAACAGAGTCTTGTCAGCAGGCTACCCTTTTTGTCAACAGGACACTAGAACACCTCAAGTGGGGTGCTGGTGAACCACCACAAAAGTCAGTTGGCTCCAGTTCAGCAGTTGGTGTTTCTCGGTATTCAGTTAGACACCCAAAAAATGACAGCATGCCTGTCAACAGACAGGATAATGAGGTTAAGACAGAGGGTCCGGAAATTCAGGGCTCAAGGGTCTGTAACAGCACAAGACTTCATGCAAGTAATAGGGACATTAATCTCTACCATACAGGTCCTGCCATGGTCTCATTTCCATCTGCGCCATCTGCAAAGAAACTTTCTAACTTTTTGGAATCGGGATCCATACAGTCCCAGACAGAAGATCCAACTTCTGCCAAGGATAAGGAAAGATCTATCATGGTGGATGAAAATGGAAAATTTGCAGAAAGGGCACTCACTACTCCCTCCAATATGAGAAATCCTTATGACGGATGCCAGACTCAGCGGCTGGGGAGGAACTTGGAACTCGCACACCATTCAAGGTGTCTGGTCAAGTGCAGAGAGGAGCCTTCACATAAATATTCTAGAAATGAGGGCTGTGAGTAAATGTCTTCTTCACTGGTCCCCCCCTTCTCAAAAGAAAAGCCGACAATCGGGCAGTGGTCAGTTATATCAAGAATCAGGGGGGGCACGAGGAGCAGGGCTCTAATGGGCGAAACTCACAAATTGTTAACTTGGGCAGAAAACAATCAAGTGAATGTGACAGCAACTTATATTTCAGGGGATCTCAACGTAGTGGTAGACTACCTAAGCAGGACAAAAGTACATCAGACAGAATGGTCTCTCAAGACAGCAGTCTTTCTTCAAATAACGAGAAGGTGGGGTCTTCCAGAAATAGATCTGATGGCATCGCATCTCAATTCAAAATGAGAACGCTTCTTCTCAAGATGGAGAGACCCGAAAGCAGTGGGTCAAGACGCACTGAGACAAAGGTGGGAATTCAGCCTGGCCTATATATTCCCTCCTATTCCCTCCTATACCTATTCTACTGGAAGTCCTCAGGAAAATAAGGGAGGACATAGAGGTCATCCTAATTGCTCCAAACTAGCCGAGGAGGGTATGGTATCCCCATTTAATTCAGATGGCAATAGAACCTCTGTGGCCACGTCCAGTATGCAGGGATCTGTTAACACAGGGGCCGCTGTGCCATCCCAATCCAGCCTTTTTGCAACTGATGGCATGGAGGCTGGTCATTGGTCGCAAAGCGTATCTCACCAGCAGTAGCAGCAACTTGTCACGGTGATATAGGTCTCTGAAGATGATGCTTGAGGGCGTCGCTTGAGGGCGGCGCTTGGGATCGGAGACGGCTGCCACTAACCCGTGCTGCGGCCAAAGCCGAGTTAAAGTTGCTGGGCGCGAAGCCAGATCCCGGTTGAGCCAGAACCCTGACATGGATGGGTATAGGTGCACACCGTACAGCTTCAGAACCTATAGGTCAGAAGGATCCAGGAGTGCAGACAGAGACTAGGCCACCATGGAGGACAAAAGACAGCAGAGCCTTGGAAAGGGGTAGCCACGGTCAGGAACCACAGGAGAAGAGAGAATCCCCAGCCAATCCTGAAGGTAGGGAAAAGGGGAACACACCTGGAGACTAGAGAGGTGTGGCAAGCCAACCTATGGGACATGCAGGACCCCCCAGGGAGGCAGGGAACCACCAACAGCTGCCTAGGTGACCTAGGGGTATTGGACTAAACTGTCATGCCCACAAAAGCCACACTCCCAAGTAAAAGCCCAATTGCGGAGTAGGACCGCTAACAGAGATTTGGTGGGGAGAGAACAAACCCCAAGTATAGAGAGATGCCCCCTAGCTAGTTCCAGAAAGTCAGAATAGTCTGACAGCTCACACCTGAACGTAGCTGCGCTACCACAACTGGACAAAGCCCAAACAGACCCAGCTAGCAAGGCACTGACTGCAAACGATCCCCGGGAGAGAAGGGAGGAGCGAACTACCGAGGTCATCAATTGTCCGTCCTCCACAATCTCAGGCGGGACAGAGCACGGAGTCAGCCTGCAACAGATGCGGGTAAACAGGCAGTGGTAAAGCGAGCAGTGAGGAACAGACGGCACCTCTAGCGAGAGAGAGAGAGCCGGACAATACAGGATGACTGAGCAAGGAGGAGAAGCGAACTGCTAGGAAAGCAACCGAATTGGGGTTGTTCAAACCATGTCACCGGGGGAATCAGAGACACAGGGAGCCGACTGGAAGAATAGTCAAGGAGCACGCCGAAGGTCACCAGGGGAAGATAGAGCAATGGAGAGACAGCAAGCCAACACAACTCAGACGGAACCAGGTCAGGAGCACAAGAGAACGGAACCTCAGGAACACCATACAGCTTGAATAATCGGGTGATGGTTAGGCGTGAAATCCAGGTATAAAAACCCTAGAATAGCCAATGACAAAGCAAAGCCCAACCCAAAGCTCACTGGGAGAATCAGAGCGGGGAAAGAGAGAATCGTGACACTACTATAATTGCAGGGAGAAAAGCATCATTATCAAAAGTGTATTATCGAGTATGGAAATTTTCAGGGCCTGGTGCATGAAAAACAATGTATCATCTCAAGAAATATCTAGCCCGCAAATTCTGGATTTCTTGCAGCATGGGTTTGACTTGGGACTTAAGCCAGCCTCTTTAAAAGTGCAGCTATCTGCCCTATCTGCTATTCTGGCAGTCCAGTTTATGGGGGATCCTCTGGTTAAAAAAAAAAAATCATCAAAGCCTTAGGGAAAGTGAGGCCTACTTAACCCATGGGATCTTAACCTAGTTTTGGAGCAGTTCTCTAGATCCAATGCTTTTGAGCCAATGCATAGCATCTCTTTAAAGAATCTAACTATCAAGACAGTGTTTTTGACCGCAATAACGTCTTCTGTAAACCTCCTTATATTGTTTTCCATAATTATAAAGTGGTACTGAGAACACAAGCTTCATTTAGATCTAAGGTTGTGATGGATTTTCACCTAAATTAGAAATAGTTCTTCCCTCATTTTGTCCTTCTCCTCAAAATGAGACAGAACGAAGATTTCATAATTTGGACTTAGCGAGGTGTCTTTCTTATTATTTAGACCTCACCATGGAGTTTAGACAATCAGAATCGTTATTTGTTCACTTCTTTGGCAAATACAAAGGAAACTCAGCTTCTAAGGCATCTATATCTCGTTGGATTAAGGAATTAATTAAATTAGCTTATCAGGAAGCAAAAGTGGAAGTTCCAGCAAAGATAACAGCTCACTCCACAAGATCCTTCTCAACATCTTGGGCAGCAAAAGCTGAGGCCTCTGCTGCAGAAATCTGTATGGCAGCCACTTGTGCTTCTATATCCACCTTCATCAGGCATTACAAAGTGGACGTTTTGGCATTGGCGGATGCAAAATATGGGAGGAAGGTCCGGGAAGCCGCGGTGCCATCATGAGGGTAGTATATTTTATTTGACATAATATCAATCTTTAGTAATGATCAAATATTGTCCTGTTATATATATTCCGAGAAAATGCTCCCTCCCTTCTGGTTCACTGCTTCGGTATGTCCCTTTGTATGCTGGGTAGAGGACACAGAAGAAAGAGAGAAATTTCATTTTCTTCTGTGTCTTCTACACGGCACACTCCACCCTGTGGTGCTTCACCTGTTCTGATTATTGTTCTACAGCTTGTTCAAGAAGAATAACGGAGGGGAGTTCTAGAAGCGGGCTTTTTAACGATTGGTCCTACCAGCTGGAGGGCGGGAATTAACTCTTTGTATGCTGTGTAGAGGACACAGAAGAAAATGAAATATTGGTAAGTAAATTTCTCTCTATTGCATTAACTCTTTGAGGTCAGAGGAGTACTCAACGCATTACAGTGCACTGCATACCCCTTTCATACTCAAAAGGGTTAAGTCTGTTCTTATGGGAACAGAGATGGTTAAAAAAAAAACCTTGGGCTGCATTGTTTGGGAGGAATTAGAAAACTGAACACCTTAGCTGACATGTGGGCTGGATGTAACCCAGAAAACTGCAGGTCACAGACACAAACTGCCAAGTTACACACACAACCCCATAGACTGCTAGTGTCAGGAGAGGAAACATAGTCGGACAGCTCAGAGTCAATTACAGGATCAACACGTACTTCCCAAGTGTCCATCTTTAGAAGGGACAGTCCCTCTTTGAGACGATTAGACTGTGTGGTGTGTATATAAGTATCACATTGCTCCACAGCAATAAAACCCCCATGAAAGTTTGTTTAAACTTCATTATACGTATTTATAAATTAGTCTGTGTAAACAAAATATTTTGGTCTCGCTCTAAATCATTTATTGAGTAACACAAAGGAGGTGTCAGTAGGTCATGAAATAAAAATTTTGGGGAATGCCCCGTCCACCAGCCATACTTCCACTGGTCATTTGAAATGTTGGGAGGAATGCAACAGAACAATGGAGGATATTATTACTAAAACCCCTGATCTGCTTTCCTACTGATCCTCTGGGGCTCACAATGCAGCATCAGTTCCTCAGCAACTATCACTTTTTAGCTGCCCTTTAATTTACCTTGACTTTATATTTGTGTTTTTGTTTTTTAATTCAGTGTGGATTTGGTTAGGCAGGAATGAGACACAAAGCAACAAGAGATATTAATATGCTTACTAGATCCAAATACATATGTAATAGACCAATCTTTAATTTATACAGATAAATAAAGTTACCTACTGAACTGTATGCAGTGTTTAGTGAGGATTGTACTTATATTTACATGTATCTACTGGGCATGTGATCTAAGGTGTCAGGTTGGATTAAGACTGTGACATGTACACACTCAGTATTGTAGACACATCTGACATGTTAACCTGCACGTGTAAAAGAGTGATTTCTCCCTGTCACACAACCTTCTAAATATCCCATTGATTTAATCCTTTATTTCTATAAACCAATTTTTCACAAACAGGATTTTATTATTATTATATTAGGCAAATATTATATTTAAGCAAATTTATTGTTATATTTATTTATTTATTATTATTGATACAGAAAGGAAACAGTGACAGCAGTAACGTTAAGAGAGTATTGGATTGTGGATCCGTCACTAAGGGGCTTATCAGTCTGTGGTTTTTACTGTAACAAATCTGTGTATCAACAGGAACAATTACATCACTGAGGGGTTCACAACAGTCACACCGGGAGGGGGGGGAAGAAAGAAAAAAGAGAGGGGAAAAAAAAAAAAAAAAAAAAAAGAGTAGGAAGCGGGAGCGGGAAAAAGGAGAGGGATGTGGGGGTGGAGGTGGGAGCAAGAGAGCCATGGGTAAGGAGTGTTTACATAAGACAATAAGGGAACTGTAGCCCCAGGGGATGAAATCCTGAGAGCTGAAGGGTGCAAGGTCCAGGCCATGGGGGAGAACCAAAAAGCAGAAGTCCTAGAACCCCTCCACAGCCACAGCCTTCTTGTTCAACGTCCACATACTCCAAAGGTCAGCATGGCGAGGAAGATAATCGTGTAGTATCCAAGACAATCGCTCCATCAATTTGATGTAGGTGATTTTGGATAGGATCTGGGAGAGTGAAGGGACATCAGGAGATCTCCAGTCTTGGGCCACCAGACACCTAACTGCCCTGAGGATATGTCTGATCAGAGCCTGCAGGCACAGGGGTGTACGGACAGCGAGCTCCCAAGACCAAGTGTCTTCGACATGAGTCTGACAACAATCTGCCCACAAACATCCATCCGACTTGCCTTCAGGTTTACAAATTTTCTCTCATCACATCAAACATGGCCTATTTCCATATGGAAATGAAGCACAATGACTCAATTCCATGAGAATGCAGGATAATGAGTAATTATCGTATTCAAGGGTGTGTGTTTATGTGTTAACGTGGCACTCCACCCCATTCTCTAAACTTCAATAGCAGCCTCTGCTGTCTGAGTTCACAGTCTCAACTTCCCCTACCTGAGACTGGCTAATTTGGGATCTCCCTGTACTTTCCTATGCAGTAACAGCCCTCAATCATTTAGAAGCATGGAGAGTTGTGAACTGCTGTCGATGTGGAAGGGATGCTCTCTCTCACACATCACCCACCAGCAGTACAACAATCCTGTTGTCTGACAGCATTCTCTCTACTGCCCCACTTGGGTAGTAGGGGAGTGGAGAGAATACTTTCAGCACCATGGACAGCATCATTCCCTTACTCCTTTGAGTGCCATAGGGATGTGCATGAAGCACTCAATGGGTTAAAAAAAGGTACACCAAGCACTACACAATTATTCACTTTTCTCTATCATATTTTATACAAGGGAACAAGGCTGGGGGTCAGGCAGAATCCAAGGGGATTTGTGGTTACAACTTGCCCCACAGCCTTGTTCCCTTGCCCACTGGTGGCCATAGAACTCTCACCAGCCTTTTCCCCTTGTCTACTGGTAGCCACAAATCCACATGGGCACTTCTTGGGAAAGGGAACAAGGCTGGGGGGTGTCAGTCAGTGTGTGTGGTCTAACACACAATTATGATGTTCCCCCACAATACTTATATTTCAACATGCTGCCCCCTAGTACAATCCAACATATGATGTCCCTTCCATTCGAAGATTACCTCACACTGTTAAACCTCTGAGTGCCAGAGGGGTACGCAACTCATTGCAATGTGTTGCATACCACCTGTCACTCTAAGGGTTTCACTTAGTGAAAGAGGACGTACACGTACGTCCCGGAAGTCCGGGTCCCCGCGCGGCTGCACGCCATTTGGGGACTCCGGAATAATAATAATAAAAAAATTCTTATCCAGTCGTTAAGTGACGGCCGCGTGCGTGCGGACGGTCACTAAGGGGTCAATACCCATATATAACAGCTGAGTAAATATTAAAAAAACAAAACTTCATAAAATAAAATCAGATTTTGCTGGGGGCATCGGGACTCATTCTGATGTCCCCTGGCATGATCACCTATCCAATAGGAAAGGTGATAAATGGGAGGACCAGTTAGGCGATTACTGCCACTTACTCAAGCCGCTTTGCTTTCTATCCATAACCGGCTCCAGTAGGAGGATCCTCAAGACAACTCTGTCATTCACTAAAAGCCGGTTGACTTCCCTTCATTCATTCATTAAATGTGGTGCTGAGGCGTCCTCTTCAACCCCAATTTTTAACGAATTAATGAACTGAACTGGATTTTCGTGAATAATCGGGTTGAGTAGGAGGATCCTTAAGACGTGTGTCTTCAGGATCCTCCTACTCGTGCTGATCATTGATAGAAAACAAGAGGTTTGAATAGTGGTAGAGGAAAGCAGTAATCGCCTTCCTGGTTGCTGTATTGATCATCTATCCTATTGGATAGTGATCAATTCTAGGGGACTTCGGGGGAGGGGGGGGTCCCGATGCCAGCCGCAAGGTCTTATTTTAATTTACAACTAAAAAAACTGCACTATGTGTTTTTTTTTTTTTTTCAGATTGACTCAGAATATTAACCTTCGTTTGCCAGAGGGGTAAGCAATGCATTGCAAAGTAATGCATCGTGTACCCCTCTGGCACTCAAAGGGTTAACCGTGTGAGAGCGGCATATGTCTGATTTTACTTGGGGAGGCAGCATATGTCAAACGGAAGGGACATCATATGTCTGACTATATTGGGGGGAGGCAGCATGTGTTGAATTTTACCTGTGTAAAGGAAGCATTTGTCAAATTTGAACTGTGGGGCAGCATATTGAATACAAGTATTGTGGCTGATCATCATCATTGTGTGGTAGACCACATACACTGACTGGCACCACCAAGCCTTGTTCCCTTGCCAGGCAGGGCCCATTGGGATTTGTGGCTACCAGTAGACAAGACTAAAAGGCTGGGGAGGGTCAGACAGTGTATATGGGTTTCTATGGCTACCAGTGGGCAAGGGAACAAGGCTGAGGGGCAAGTGGTAACCACAAATCCCTATGGATGCTGCCTGTCCCCCAGCCTTGTTCCGTTGGGATGGAACAACATGTATAAAATATGATAGAGCAAAGGGAATCATTATGTATTGTTTGGTGTAATTTTCTTTTAACCCTATGAGTGCCACAGGGGTGAGCAATGCACATCCCTAGGGCACTGAAAGAGATAAGGGAGTGATGCTGTCCATGGTCCTGAAATTGTTCTCTTCACTCCCCTACTGGCCAAGTGGGGCAGCACAGAGAATGCTGTCAGACTTCAGGATTGTTGTAGTGTTGGTGACGTGTGAGGGAGGGTATCCCTTCCACACCTACAGCACTTCGACAGTCCTATATGGCAATAGAGACCTTCTCCTTCCCTCCCACTTACATCCATACATTTGTTGTGCATATGGTGATGATTGTGTACATTGAAATGTCCAACTGCTTTGAACAGATTGACTAAAATCATATAATCTCCTTGGTCTTCTAAAAAAGAAGAGGGGTAATATATTTGGTGTTAGGGGGAGGATTGGCTCATCAAACATATTCATAATAGGGTTTATGAGGCAATACTGAGTTGACTCAGGTAGAACAAGCGGGAGAAGGAGCTATAGTAATGGTTGTATATATACCAGGGAGCTGAGAGTTAAAGTTGGATTTATCATCTTTAAAAGGGGATTTTTGTGTACTTGCCAATCTATCATTTTCTCTTAGTCCATGTGGAACACAGTAAACATGGGGTAAAGTATCCTCCAGCCAGGAGGGCAGGGCAATTGCTCGCAGAGGTGGGGACTCTCCCTGCTTCGCTTTACTCCCACCAGACATCCACAGTTTTAATGCATAGAAGAGATGTAAAAAAAAGAAACAGAATGGAAGCAAGAGAGCAAATGCCTTGAACTAGAGAACCCAAGAGGACCCCCTTACACAGGACTTACACAGTTATTTCTCTGGGAGAGACATGGGGTAAGAGAAAAATATTTATTGGGAAGTACACAAAAATCCCCTTGCATCCTATGTGGAATGCAGGAACCATGGGGATATACAAAAGCATATTCCAGGGAGGGAAAGAGAAACTCCTCAAAACACAAACCAGTTGCAACAGAGAAACTGGTACATCATGAATCTCAGGTGACATCATCTCTGTACAACAAAGAACAGGAAACTAACAGGTTACTGGACAAAATAAAAACAGGAAGGACACCTACACAGTCACAATGACCTGTAGGACCTTCCATCCAAAACCGTATTCAGCTGAAGCCAGCACATTGACACGACAATGTTTGATAAATGTGTGAAATGATGACCACATCATCGCCTTACACAACTGTTCAGGAGAGGCCTTGTGCCCAAAAGGCACCTACCAACATGACTGAATATGCCATGATCCGAAAAGGGACAGGTTTCATCTTGAGAACACCTGCCTGGTTGATCATCTCCTTGATTCTAGAAGCTACTGCTACCTTAGATGCAATCTGGCCCACACGTGCACCCTTAGGAATGACAAAGAACAAATCAGATGTCTTGAAAGGATGCATGTAATAACATAGCATTTCAAGCATCTAGCCACATCAAAAAATGAAGCTTCTGTCTATTAGATGGAGCTGGACAAACAGACGGAAGAACAATTTGCTGGATAAGGTGAAACTCAGAGACAGCCTTAGGGAGAAACCCTAACAGGGCTCTGCAAAACCACCCTATCAGAGTGGAAAACCATATAGTGAGGCATGCAAGACAAACCTTGAAGTTTGGGCACCCACCTGACAGACAATAGCTAGAAAAAAAGCCATCCTGAGCATCTATAGATGCAGATAAACTGAAGACAGACTCTCAAAATGAGCCTTCTGAAGGACTCCCACAACCAGATTCATGTCATGAGCCATCCCTTACGCAAAAGCCTGCATGTCTGGCAATAAGGCGATACGCCTCTACAAAAGCATCAAAACAGCTGAAATTTTGAATTAATAGAGCTAAGACCAAGCCCTTTTTGGAGACCATCCTAAAGAAAAGCCAGAATGAAAAGAAGGCAAAAAGGTTGCAACTGCTATCCTGGTATGTACACCACTTTTAGAACAAAGACCATACCATATGAAATGCCTAGGAATAAACCAGTCTGTGAGGCTGCAACATAGTAGCAGTGACAGAGTCAGAAAAACCCTTCTTCCTCAGGATGTTGGCTTCAAGATCCAAGCCATCAAAGCCTACTTCTCTATCTCTGGATGACACAGTGAACCCAGAGTCAAGAGGTCTGTAAGCAGAGGGAGGGAAAACCGCTCTGCCACTGACAGATTGAGAAGATCTGAAAACCAGGCCCAGCGGAGCCAGAATAGGGCAATCAGAATAACATAAACCAGCTCCATCTTGAATTATTTCAGCTCACAGAGAGTCAGGGGAAAACGTACAACAGGGGAAAATGCCATGGTATGATCACTGTGTCCACTGATCGAGCTAGAGGGTCCCTGGATCTGGCACAGAACTAAGGAATCCTGCAGTTAAGGAGAGAGGCTATTAGGTCCACCACTGGAGAACAAAATAAGCGAACTATAGGGTTGAATACCATGTGTGCTTGTTGCCAAGCCTCGGGATATGAACAACGGTGAGAGTGGGGATGTAAGCCTCTGCTGTCTATGTGATGATAAATGGACCCTCAGACCATGCAGCCAAGCTTATGTTCACCCCCACCCCACCACCACCAGAGGTGATCTAAGCTGCCACCACTGAATTGTCAAACTGACTCTGCAGAGGGAATCTATAGAGGAACTGAGACCAGTGCAGCAAGGCTAGGGGAATAGTTAGAAATGCCAGAACATTAACGGACGAAGATTTTCCGCCTTGGCCCAAAGACCCTGGGACAGATGTGGACCTAGTGTGGCATCTGTCGTGACATTTACCCAAATTTGGAATAACCAATGGCCATGACAAAGATAGATGGACTTCTGCAGCCACCAAGGAAGTTCCACCTTTGTCCGATCAGACAAGGAAATGACACAGGATTATGTGAAATATATGGGACAGAACCACTGAGGATTTCTTGAAAACTGAGAACCCAAACGTGCTATTCTAGACATCACACAGTTCAGAATCTGAAGTCATACAGTCTCCTCTGAAGAAGTCTTCAGCAATATATTGTCAAGGTAAGGGATGGAGGAGATCCCTGGTGATAGGATTATTTTGGTGAAGAATGAATCATGGGAGGAGTTCATCTTCCTACCAGAGGTTGAAGTGATCCCTGAGCACAGAAAGGGTAATATTCTCACATTACAATGACAGGAGTGCATTTTGTCTTTTTATTGTGCAAATTTACATATACTATTTGGCTCCCTTACTGTTTTTTTTTCTGTCCGATATGGACTTGGCCATACAGTTACATATAGCCAAGTCCGTATCTCGTATGGCCTTATCATGCCAAGGTATAATATGCTGAATTGCTCCAAATAAATATGTTGCAGACCAAGAATTCATTCATGTTGTCTACAATAAACCTACCTACTGGAGAATATGCAGTGTTTTTCAGTGAGAGATGTAACCATATTTACATGTATCTACTGATTATGTGATATAAGATGTCAAGTTGGATTAAGATTGTGAAATATACAGACTGTTTTGTAAACATATCTGCCATGTTAAAAGGAAAAACACCTTAATTAAGGTTATTAATAATGACAGTATAACAAACTAGAATCAGGCGTTAATAAGTACAAACAAGACAAAAACAAAGCAATAAAAGGTTATTGAATATTACAAAGAAAAAATACTATACCATTGGCTTTTAGGACAAGCAGAGCGGTTCCCTAGCAAGGTGCAATCCAAAAGGATTCCCAATAAACACCCAGGTTATCTACAGTTCATTATAGTTCAGATCAGTGTTCTGGGTCCAGTGGCGTAACAATAGGGGTCACAGTGGTCGCACCTGCGACCGGGCCCGTCACTCCAGGGGCCCGGCCACCGCCTGCAATCCCCCTCGCCCGCAACAGTCACTTACCTGATCTCCCACTCGGCGCGCCGCTGTAGTAATACAGAGCATTGGGAGATGACATCATCTCCCAGCCTCTGCATTACTACAGCGGCGCGCGGGAGCTCCGGTTGCAGAGATCTATGCCGAAGGAGGCACAGATCTGTAAAGACACTCCGCTAGACCACCAGGGACTGGAGGTAGGGGAAATGTGAAGATGGAAGGGGGGCATTGTGGAGATGAAGGGGGGCATTGTGGAGATGAAGGGGGCATTGTGGAGATGAAGGGGGGCATTGTGGAGATGAAGGGGGGCATTGTGGAGATGAAGGGGGCATTGTGGAAGGGGCATTGTGGAGATGGAAGGGGCATTGTGGAAGGGGCATTGTGGAGATGGAAGGGGCATTGTGGAGATGGAAGGGGCATTGTGGAGATGAAGGGGGGCATTGTGGAGATGAAGGGGGGCATTGTGGAGATGAAGGGGGCATTGTGGAGATGAAGGGGGGCATTGTGGAGATGAAGGGGGGCATTGTGGAGATGAAGGGGGCATTGTGGAAGGGGCATTGTGGAGATGGAAGGGGCATTGTGGAGAGGAGATGAAGGGGGCATTGTGGAGATGAAGGGGGCAATGTGGAGATGAAGGGGGCATTGTGGATGTGGGGGCCAATTTGGGCGGGGGGGCCCCACGGCAATTCTTGCACCAGGGCCCGGTGGCTTCTAGTTACGCCTCTGTCTGGGTCAGATTCAGAGTGCATAATTAAACACAGCAATACAAGCAATTCCACTAAAACTAATTATGTTTTAGGGGTTCAGGCACGGTCCCAAACCACAAAAGATGTTAAAGATGCAACAAAGGGAGGCAGGAGAAAAAATTAAAAACCAGTGCCAGAACTGCCCCCCTTCTCTAAAACATAACCCACAGTATCATTTACAAGGATCTAAGTACTGCTGAAATCTCTATTCTTAATAAAGTTTTGTATTTTATCCCCACAGTCAGACATTCCGATATTTCAGAGTACTTCGAAACTCAAGGATTTTAAGAACCAATTGTCCCTTTAATCTCCACCCTTTTTTGTGAGCCAAAAGCCATTTTGACCCTCCCAACACCAATACTTCTCTTAGGACATTTATTAAACATTTCACTGAAATCTGTAAAACATTTGCTGACCCCAAGATGCTTAGTAACATCTCTTGGGCTGAAAGGGCAGAGATACAGATTTTAGCCAAAGATAATAGTTTTGTAATATGCCCTGCTGATAAGATGGTGTGTGTGTGTGTGTGGATTTTATCATGCATTCGGATTATTATGATAAAGAGCTGCTCTCTCAACTCAGTGATGAAACAATGTACACATGTCTGTCTTTTGACACCACATCTAAATTTAACCGTCTGAGTGCCAGAGAGGTACGCAACGCATTGCAAATCAATGCGTTGCATACCCCTCTGGCACTCAAAGGGTTACGGCAACTGTAGATGCCAGATTACATGTTGCTTGTAATAACAGGATTGGTGACCATCTAATAAAATCTATTAAACAGATCACCGATACCTGTAAAAGCTTTTGCTGACCCCTGTAAGAAGCTTAGTAATATCTCTCTGGCAGAAATGGCAGAGATACAGACTTTAGTCATAGCACTGTAATATGCCCTGCTGATAAGGTGTGTGCATGTGTGTGGGCAAGTTTATCATATATTCTCATTATTACGGTAACTATAGATGTTCGATTACAGGTTGCTTGTAATAACTGGATTTGTGACCATCTCTTTGGTTATCTCATTTGTCAGCATCCTGTGATCCCTATCATCTATACTTTGTCTAAGATCAATAAGACTCCTGTGATGCCACCAGGAAGTTCTTTAGTGAGAGATGGAACCATATTTACATGTATCTACTGATTATGTGGTCTAAGATGTCCAGTTAGATTAAGATTGTGACCTGTACAGACTCCATTTTGTAAACATATTTGTAATGTTAAAAGAAATGTATAAAAAGAGTGATTTCTCCCTGAGAGACAGTTTCCTAAACACTAAATGGCATATGGACAAAGTAAAAGAGAAGAAAACTAGCAAACTCACTGCATGAAAAAAAAAGTCCAGTTCATTAAATGGGGCTTTTAATCGCTTGAATTCTAGAGTGGATGCCAACATTCAAGGGGTTAAATGCTCTATTTAAGTCAGTGGGAATTGTTATTTGCTCCTCTGGTGCAATTGTTATATTTCCTATGTCATTAAATTGCATATATAGTTACAAAAAATAAATAAGAAATAAAAAGCAACTACTGTATTTACACTAGAATTAGTAATAAAAGGCTTCCTGGCCTCTATAAAGGACTGATCAAGAGGAGACAACATCACCATGAACAGTTGTCTCAAAATAAGAAACGTGTCACCTTTTTGGGGGGTGAAACTTTGTTTCAGGAGAATTAGAAAGAGACAACAAAGTAAACTGTATTAATAAGGAAAACAAGAACATGGATTCCAAAAGAGATCAGGGCTTAACACAGAAGAAATCCCAGAATCCCCATTGCATAATTTATGTTTCCTCAGGACACAGAACATAATTTATGTCTCCTCAGAAGACACACACACACACACACACACACACACAGACTAGCTCATTACATAATTTATGTCTCCTTAGGAGACACACACATCCAGGGGAGGCAGTAAGGAGGAATTACTGCTTCCATTAGGTGATTCATCATGCAGGGAGTTGTCCTGCCCCCACTATCCAGCCCGCCTACAACTATACAACCTACCAAAAAAAAAATGGCTGCCACACACACACACACAGTCACTCACTCTGACTCCCAGTGGCCTCAGCAGGACCTGTAGTTCAGCAACTGAAGGGAAGCTGCAGCACCAGGGTAACAAAATGGCACTCAAAGGGTTAAGGTAGGTCTTTATTGCTGAATTATTTCTTCACTGTCATCATTTGCCATACAACACAGAGGACAGGCAGCCATCAGGTACACACTTAACCCACTGACTGCCACAGGGTTGTGTATCACGTTTTACCCCTCAGGGAGTATGTTCAAACCCCTCACACTGTAAACTTGCATTTCCCTCCCACTTCTCCTCCTTCCCCAACCTATTCCTAACACTTTTTCACATTTATGTTAAGCCCCGTGAGTGAGTGGCATTCATTCATGTAGCTGAAATGCATGTGGTAATTACACATACTATGGTGGAAGGTGGATAGTGCTGGCTCCCGGGGTGTGAGTGTGAGTGAGTGTATGTGTAAATGAGTGCGTGTGAGTGCGAGAGTGAGTGTCTGAATGTGAGTGATTGCATGAGTAAGAGAGTGTGAGAGAGTGTGAGTGTGTGTGATTGAGTGTAAGAGAGTGTGAGTGTGTGTGAGTAAGAGTGTGAGAGTGTGAATGAGAGTGAGTGAGAGTGTGTGTGATTGAGTTTGAGAGTGTGAATGAGTGTGAGTGAGAAAGTGTGTGATTGAGTGTGTATGATTGAGTGAAAGTGTGAGTGAGTGACAGAGTGTGTGTGATTGAGTGTGTATGTGATTGAGTATGAGTGTGTGTGTTTGTGTCTGATGTGTGTGTGTCTGTGGTGTAGGAGTGAGTGGCAGCCATTTTGTTTTTTCACTCACTTGGATAGTGGTGGGTGGGCTGGATAATGTGGGCAGGCCAACTCCCTGCATGATTTAAATCACTCCCCCATTGAATCACCCAATGGGAGCAATAACTCCTCTTTACTTAAGCTGAGGTTAACATAGCAATATAACACACGGTGGCTCTTCAGTTGAGGCAACGTAGCAATATGCTGAGGGAACAAACAGAAAGTGGTGTTTGAGGCTTGGCCTCTGTAACATACAGCAAAGCATCTCTCTCCCTTTAAGGAGAAAGGGCGGGAATCAGGAAGCGGAGGAGTGACAGTTGAAAACAGACAGTTAGGGAGGTTGACTGAAGAGATGAAAAGAGTTAAATAAAAGAGTTGCTATTAAGTTTATCCATGAGTTTATATTTTATGGAAACATTACACCCTCGTACTGAAACAGAGTGTATGGAGGGTTACAGTTATCTGTGGGAGGTGAAACAGTGTGTTTGTGGGGTCATGATCCTGAGTGAAAGTGTGTGTGGACTGGGAGAAGTTATTGATATCCCCTACTTCAGGAGAAAGTGTCAGCTATATTTTTATTTGTCAGTTGGATAGTGGTGGGCAGACTGGAGGGGGCGGGCCAACTCCCTGTATGATAAACATGCCTCCATTGAATCACCCAATGGGAGCAGTAATGTCCCCATTGAATCACCCAGTGGGAGTTGTGTCTCCTGATGAGACATAAATTATGTAATGAGGCATTCTGTGCAATGTGTGTGTGTTTTCTGAGGAGACATAAATTATGTTCTGTGTGTGAGGAACCATAAATTATGCAAAGAGGCTTATTCTTATATATATATATATATATATATATATATATATATATATATATATATATATATATAGATTAGAGCCATATGTCTGTGTTTATCAGGGTGTCTACATTTCACAAATGTACACCAACGGTCACATGACGGGCAACGCCGTCCCACATTGCTAGTAAAGGTATATAGTAAATGTGGCCTGTTAGGGGTCCTACTAGAAATATTAATATTGGGGTAGGGAGAAAATTCAGTTGGCCTAGGTAGAAATAGGAACTATATTAATTGCTGTATACACATACCGGGGGGAGGATTAGATTTCTAGAAAGTCTGTTTTATCATCATCATTATAAGATATAAGAAAGTAAACACATCTGATGCCTTTACCTCTGTCTGTGCATGTATGTGTGACAGTGAGTGTCGGAGGCTCTTATTGTCACCTTGCTGAGAAGGACATCTGGTCATTGTAAGGATATAGTTGGAGATTTTCAGCATGTTTGTTGATAACGAATATAGGGTTTTTTGAAAGAATATATCCTAATATGTAATTAATACGTAGAATAATGGATTCACAGAAACCTGTGATTAGGAAGCAGGATCCCTCAATGATCCCTCATTGTCACTCCCTACAAGGAAAGATTACTGACACGTCAGTGATAAACCAGCCTGTGGCCAGACGAGTCACAGACTAATCTTGTCTCAATGTGGAATCCGAGAAAGAAAGACAAGCGCAACCTCTAAGTGTAGTAATACAGGAAAAAATCAAAGTCCCGCCAGATGTGAGTATACTCACAAAATTACTTCTTGTTAGTATTGCCCATAGGAAAATACTGGATGTCAAGACGCCGTCAGCGTATCGTTGAGAAAGCTGTCAACAATGTATCAGGACGTCCTCCCCGGACACAAAGGACTGCCGATAGTTCTGAAGGAAGCAACAGATACTCTTCTAAGAGTAATACTGTAACAAACAGTTACTAGAACTACCCCCCGATGAAATCCACGCACCGGCTGTTCCACAAAGGGCATAGAACATATAGTTTCCAATTCCACTCCGCGGTTAGGAAATACCAAATCCAATGTGTAAAGTAAAACAGTTTATTGAGAAAGTTTGGGAGATTTTCCAAACTCACATCTGGCGGGACTTTGATTTTTTCCTGTATTACTACACTTAGAGGTTGCACTTGTCTTTCTTTCTTTTTTTACTTTTGTGTATTATCCAGATATACGTGAGGTGTTACTGCGGACACCTGAGACGGAGCGGCACCCACAGCAAAGCCTTTTTACATCACACAGTGAGGATACGTTTATTTAATTATCTATTTATAGTTTTTGCGGAGCGCTGCTTCTTCTTTCTTTTTTTACTTTTATCAACGTGGAATCCCAAGTGACAATTCATAAATAAGGTGATGTTGTTCCAAGGGTGACCTACGACCTTTAACCCTCTCAGTGACAGAGAGCAATGCACTGGATACCTGTCTGGTACTCAAAGGGTTAAGCTGCAAACACATTAATAAATGTGGCAAACAGGACACAATGGTCAGTAAAAATATAACTGCTGCAGAACCTCTTGGGAAGGAAAGATGTTACCCACTCTTCTGTTTTTTGCAGTTTGCTTTTTGACATTAGATGTTCCAGAGCACAAGAAGTGACTGACAGCTCTGCTTCCCAAGAGGTTCTGCAGCAAACACGAGGGATTAAATGGCCCATTTAAATCAATGGAAATGTGTATTTATTCTCTATGGTGCACTTGGTTTGCCCCAGAATTACACCCTTTTCTTAGTACATCAGCCTCTGTGTCTATTACAATGATACATCCTGAATCCCCACTTATGTTTAGAGTTTGGATCAGGTGAATCAATGATACACATATAGGACTGTATGGAGAGGGAGCGGAACACCCTAACTACAGGTAATAAAGGGGAGGGGAATGGGGGGTACAATTTACAATATTTAATGGCGCTGGGGACAACTGGAACTCACCAGGGCCATCAATGTAGAGACCTCCCTAAACCTACTGTTATAGGAGAAGTAACACCTCCACTTACATTATTACAGCCAGAAAATGCTAATGTTCCTATGAATTTTGCCCTTGGATGTGTGTATAATAAATAAGATCTTCAGTCAGTCCTGGATGTCACGCACATGGGGGCAGACCTGGCAACTGCCAGCAGGACCACAGGACACAAACTCCTCCTACTGCGCATGGTAATAGCAACATTGCTTTGCAATGAGTTGTACACCCCTCTGGCCCTTAAAGGGACAAGTACACACATGCAGTCTGTCTGCTTCAGTTTCAAAAAACTTAAACCAAAGCACAAGGTCCATTAGGATTTTCTGTCTATAATAAGGTAAGGAGGGGTTTATTATTAGGTGTTAACTCTCGTTTACACTTAACCCTTTAAGGAAGAGAGGAATGTGCAACATATTGCTTTGCAATGCGCTCTACATCACACTGGTCCTTAAAGGGTTAAATTACTGTTATAGATAGTATTGGTCCACTTGTGCATTTAATCTTTCCTTCAGATTGTTGAGGGAGGGATAGGAAGCACAGGGAGACCAGAGGTAGACAGCAGGGATAATCAATTACTACACCACGGCTGGTTGGGGATGATGGAAGTTGTAGTCACCAACAGCTGGAGATCCAACAACTGACCCCCCCTAGTGGAGAGAATAAAAACAGGAAGAGGCTGGATTTAGTCTCTCATGGTGCTGTAGGGCCCCCAAGTGGTAAACAAAACGGTCCAGTCATGAGGACCCTGAGACACCAGTGTAACATAGTAATTTAGGTTAAAAAAAAGACTTGCGTCCATCTAGTTCAACCCTTTTCCTATTCCTGTTTACCATTGTTGATCCAAAAGAAGGCAACCCCCCCCCCCTCCCCTCAATATAGCAATTCAAAATTCTGCCTTGAATGGGGGGGGGGATTCCTTCTTGATTCCAAATGGCAATCAGATTTCTCCCTGGATCAACTATCACTAACTAAATATTAATCCCAATACTAACGTACATAGCCCTCTGACATTAGTTATATCTACGGGCAATGAAAAGGATAACAAGAGAATTTTTGTTAACATGGTTTTCCACAATCCGGTGTAATGTCATTTTGTAGGACATTTCCATAAAGTAGTAAATTTCTCCCACAATTAGGACTTACAGATTGGTTATGAATGTACAGGAATTTTACAAGATTCAAGCACAGGGTGAATCAGTTCAGTAAACAAATGAGAAAAGGTTAATACGAGTCTTCTTACGAGTCTTCTTACATTAAAGACAATCCAGTGTATTATTTCTCTGATCTTTGCCATGCCAATGAAGGGCTGGTTTAACTAAAAATATCATAATGGTTTTTTTAAGTGTACTCTCTGATGCCGGTTATAACTTGAACTGTGACGGAAAGATTTCCCACATTCAGAACACTTAAATGGTCTCTCTCCTGTATGAGTTATCTGATGTCCAAGAAGATTTGAGCGTTGGGTGAATGATTTCCCACATTCAGAACACACAAATGGTTTTTCTCCTGTGTGAGTTCTCTGGTGTACAACTAGCTTTGAATGTGAAATAAAATCTTTCCAACATTCAGAACACTGGAACAGTTTATTTTTTCTATGAATTGTTTGATGTGAGACAGGTTCCTGAAGCTTCTTTTTCCTTTTTGTGCGCTTATTAATAGGAGTAGGGGTGGATTCTGTCCCTGTGAGTTCTATGTGAGAGTCTGTGATATTTGATTCTTCATGTAAAGTTACATCCATATGTAGAATTGTGTCACACTTTGTCACAGTCTCACTAGATGAACTCTCACTAATTGGCTTTGGTCCTTCATTATTCTGGGTAAAACTGGCAGATTCTGGATCTGAAAGTGAAATGTGATATATTTTAGTTTAAATTTCTCATGAGAGATTCACCTGTTGGAAAGAAAAGTAGTAAAAATAATGAAATTAAAAGGAGAACTATTAGATTTTATTAACCTTTTGAGTGCTATAGGGGTAAGCAACACATTGCAAAGCAATGCATACCACTCTGGCACTCAATGGGTTAAGTCTGTTCCTATGGGAACAGACATGGGGCTGCATTGTTTGGGGAGTGGGGGAATCAGAAAACTGAACACTGAGCTGACATGTGGGCTGGATATAACAGAGGAAACTGCATATCACACACACACACACACACAATCCCATAGACTTCTAGTGTCAGGATAGGAAACAGTCTGGCAGATCAGAGTCAATTACAGGATCAACAGTGTACCTCCCAAGTGTCCCTCTTTAGAATGGACAGTACCTCTTTGAGACCCAAATACCTCTGTCCCTTTTTTTTTTTTTAGACGATTAGACTGTGTGGTGTGTATATTTGTATCACACTGCACCACAACAATAAAACTCAAATTAAAGTTTGTTTAAACTACATTTTATGTATTTATAAATAAGTCTATGTAAAAAAATATTTTGGTCTTGCTCTAAATCATTTATTCAGTTACACAAAGGAGGTGTCAGTAGGTCATGAAATAACAAAGATTCATGGTAATGCCCCACCCACCAGCCACGCCCTCAGTAACACCCCCTAAAACACAAGTGTCCCTCTGGCCATCTGAAATGTTGGGAGGAAAGCAACAGAACAATGGAGGATATTATTAATAAAACTCCTGATCTGCTTTCCTACTGATCCTCTGGGGCTCACAATGCAGCATCAGTTCCTCAGCAACTATCACTTTTTAGCTGCCCTTTAATTTAACTTGACATATTTATGTTTTGTTTGTTTTTTAATTCAGTGTGGATTTGATATAGCAGGAAAGAGACACACAAAGTAACAAAAGATATTAATATGCTTAATAGATCCAAATATATATGTAATAGACCAATCTTTAATGTATAATTTATACAGATAAATAAAGTTACCTACTGAACTGTATGCAGTGTTTAGTGAGGACTGTACTTATACTTACATGTATCTACTGGGCATGTGATCTAAGGTGTCAGGATGGATTACGATTGTGACATGTACACACAGTATTGTAGACACATCTGTCACTTTAAACTGCACGTGTAAAAGAGTGATTTCTCCTCGTGATACGTCCTTATAAATACCCCATTGATTTAATCCTTTTTTTTCTATAAACCAATTTTTCACAATTTTTTGTACAGCTTGATACAGACAGGAAATAGTGTTGAGACAGCAGGAACGTTAAGAGAGCATTGGACTGAAGATCTGTCACATAAGGGCTTACCAGTCTGTGGTCTTTATTGTAACAAATCTGTGTATCAACAGGAACAATTACACCACTGAGGGGTTCACAACAGTCACACCGGGAAGAGGGGGGAGAAAAGGGAGAAAGACGAAAGGAAAAAAAAAAAAAAAAAGAGGGGGAAGAAAAACGGAGAGGGATGGGGGGTGGAGGTGGGAGCAAGAGGGCCATGGGTACGGAGTGTTTACATAAGACAATAAGGGAAATGTAGCCCAAGGGGATGAAATCCTGAGAATCAAAGGGTGCGAGGTTAGAGCCATCGTAAGGAGTCCAGACTATGGGGGAGAACCAAAAACGGAAGTCCTAGAACCCCTACACAGCCTCTCTGTTCAACGTCCACATTCTCCAAAGGTCAGCATGGCAAGGAAGAGAAATGTGTAGTATCAAAGTCAATCGCTCCATCAATTTGATGTAGGTGATTTTGGATAGGATCTGGATGAGTGAAGGGACATCAGGAGATCTCCAGTCTTGGGCCACCAGACACCTAACTGCTCTGAGGATATGTCTGATCAGAGCCGGCAGGGGCAGGGGTGTACGGACAGGGAGCTCCCAAGACCAAGACCACACGGTCATGTGGAGGAGACACCATTGTGAACAAGGCACCAAACATGCGACCAGAAAGTCTGCATAAGAGGGCACGACCACCAGATGTGGTAAAGGGTTCCAGAGTGGCTGCAACCTCTCTAGCACATGGCTGGTAATGAAGGTAACAGAAGTACAATATCATCTAAGAAGGATTTTGTAATTATTCGTTCTGTTGGTGGTGCAAAGGGATGTTTGGGAAGCTGACCTCAAGATCCCAGACCCGATCACTTCGCCCTACTCCCTACCCAAGTCCCCCTCTCGCTGGGTAACATATTTATGCTTTAGAGATGTCAAACGGCAAAGAAGAAGATATAGTTGAGAAATGGATCCTCAGGCGTTGGGGGAGTGGAGACAAAATGTGTGAAGGTGTAAGTGGAGGAAAAGTCGGGGAGAGAGTTTGAATAAAGTTGCGGATTTGTAAAATAGCAAAAAAATACAAGGATTGAGTCGGATGTCTGTCTCGAAGACGGGATAGATCTAAAAGTCTCCCACCTACCGTGAGGTCATGAACACAGGGATAATAACTCATAACTGGGATGTCATTATACAAGGGTACAGTCTGCTCAGAAAACAGGAATGAGGGATTACATTAAGGTCAGAATACATCAAGCTGAGAATGGCTCAATACACAAGGAAATCACAGGATTTCATGGAACTTTAACCATTAGCCCATTCAGCAATTGCCCGATTGTGTCTGCTAATCACTTATTCATCATTAAGCAACGGCCAGATAGATCCACCAATTTCATACACTAGCTTCCAGCTGGCGGATCCCATTATAATCTATGGACAGAACACACATTTGCTTTATGCTTGGGTACATCTCCGGATTGGCCCCATTTACACTGTTTTACCTACTTTGCATATGCAAGGCAGGGAAATACGACAGATTATTGATAAATACCTGGAGGTATCCATCAATGATTGCAGCGAAGTGATGAAGAAGAGCAATGTATTTGATATGCTGCTTTTCCCACAATTTCATCCTTTTGTGGAGAGCATAAAAAAGCTATATTAGTACATGGTACCAAGAGAAATATGAGAACAGATTTGAGTAACTAATGAAAATAGGGTTGTTTGAATAGAAATACATTTTATACTTTCAGATCAAGATAAGTAAATGGTAAAAATAATCTCAATGAGGGGTTAGTTAATAGTTGTGGGAGACATTAATATGACAGCTGACTGGCAGGGTCACATCTGGTATATTATACAAGCAGAGCTATGAATAAGTTCAGATCATACAATGCACTGGCAGATTCATACATTCCTTTTACTGAGTCCCAGAAACATTTGTGGGATGAATGCCTCTTGCTAGGGGTATTATTTATCTTACTGCTAAAGGACACAACTCACCATGAAAATAAATTATATTTGATACAGAAGCAGATGTGTGTTTGTGGGTGAGAACTAGTGTCCTGATTACCAGTCAGTGTGATTTAGTATCAGCTGTGTGCTGGAAGGAAATTTTTGAAAATAAACTGTTTTTATTTGCAGAATTATTCATGAATACCTGTTCAGGTTTTTATCCCATACTTTTATTAAATGAAGTTGTATTATGCTATATGATTGTATCTATCAAAGCCAGACTTTATTAAAACACTGTTTATTTTCCATGTGTTTTTATTTATTTTGTAAAACTTGTATTAGAAGGCAAAGAAGAATGTGGGATCAAAAGGGAGAACAGATTAAGATACAGGAGATACCCCAGAGTTCTGGTCTGAGATGCACTAAAGGTCAAAGAGCACTCAAAATGTCAGTGTCCTGTCAGAGCATTATCAAAGGCACATGAACAGTATGCATTATAGTGTCTTCGACATCTGACAACAATTTGCCCACATCGACATCAATCCAACTTGCCTTCACCAGGTTTACAAATTTTCACTCATCACATCAACGATGGACTATTTCCATATAGAAATTAAGCACAATGAGTCAATTCCATATGAGAATGCAGGATAATGAGCCATTATAATATTCAAGGGGGGTGTTTATATGTTAGTGTGGCACTTCACCACATTCTCTAATCTTCAATAGCAGCCTCTGCTGTCTGAGTTCACAGTCTCAACTTCCCCTACCTGAGACTGGCTAATTTGGGATCTCCCTGTACTTTCCTATCAGTAACAGCCCTCAGTCATTTAGAAGCATGGAGAATTGCGAACTGCTGTCGATGTGGAAGGGATGCTCTCCCTCACACATCACCCACCAGCAGTATGACAATCCTGTTGTCTGACAGCATTCTCTCTACTGCCCCACTTGGTCAGTAGGGGAGTGGAGAGAATTCTTTCAGCAGCATGGAGAGCATCAGTCCCTTACTCCTTTGAGTGTCATAGGGATGTGCATTGCTTACCCCTGTAGCACTAAATAGGTTAAAAAAAAGGTACACCAAGAATTAAACAATGATTCACTTTTGTCTATCATATTTTATACAAGGGAACAAGGCTGGGGGTCAGGCAGAATCCAAGGGTATTTGTGGTTACCACTTGGCCCCCAGCCTTGTTCCCTTGCCCACTGGTGGCCATAGAACTCCGTGTCATTGTCTGACTCTCACCAGCCTTTTCCCCTTGTATACAGGTGGCCACAAATCCCCTCGGGCACTTCTTGGGAAAGGGAACAAGGCGGAGGGTGTGATGGCCCCCAGCGGTAGGCACCCGCCGCTGTAGCGTTAGGGGGCGCCTACCAGGTAATTTACACCAGACCGGCCTCAGAGGACCACCGGACAGACCTGGGCTGTTTGCCACTGGATCTAGCTGCACCACCCAGAGGAGGAGCGGTCAACCGGATTGGAAGACCTCCAGGTGCAGCCAGCCCAATGGAGAGCAGTGACCTGGGTAGGGACTCGCAACTCTACCCACTGGAACAGGTCACTGCAGAGCAGGTATCGTCCCCTCTGCTGCAAAGTCTCTGCTGGGCAGGCACTAACCCCTCTGCCTTGTTCTGGAGAAGAGGTTCAGTCCCTCTGCAACAACGACACCTCCTCCTAGCAGGAACTCGGCCCTCCGCCGTGGTAAAACAACACTGCCTTTAACTAGGCGCTTTCGGCTACACGGGCTGGTGTCACCAATCCCCCCCTCCCATAACAAAGCCTAAACATCTGCTTCAGGAGTAGGAAAACACATATAAGTTTATTGAAATGGAATACCAGGCCTTTCACAGCCTTCATTCAACTTGAGGTGAAATGAATATAACAAAATATCATAATACACAAAAGACAAGACATACAACAAACATAACAGGGTATAACAATTTTGGGGTGTAGGACGGGGGAGTATAATGAAAACATTGGAGAGAAACTGAAGGTGCCAGAATGCAAGTGACATATTTGCATACTCGCATGGGACACAGCAATGCTGCAATGTAGGTCACCAACCAATAGATGGCAGTGCACCCACCATGTTGCTATGCTTGCACCAACCAATAGATGGCAGTGCATAGGACAATGCTGCAATGCAAGGTTCAACCAACAGATGGCGAGGTTGAGTTCAAAGGACTTGAGATAGGAAAAGTCCATAGAAGATGTATTGCTGGAATGTCCATGCAATCCCACAGTCCTCATATATCACAGGGACATGAAAGTTGAACCTCCTGTTTCTTCACAGAGGGGATGGGGAAAACAGTGTACGTTGGCTAACACACAATGATGACTTTCCCCACAATACTTATATTTCAATATGCTGCCCCCTAGTACAATCCAACATATGATGTCCCTTCCATTCAACATATGCTTACCTCACACTGTTAAACCTTTGAATGCCAGAGGGGTACGCAATGCATTGCAATGTGTTGCATACCCCTCTGTCACTCAAAGGGTTAATATCCTTGTAAAAGCCGAGTAAAAATTAAAATAAATAAATAAAATAAAATCAGACTTTGCTGGGGGCATCGGGACTCATTCGGATGTCCCCTGGCATGATCACCTATCCAATAGGAAAGGTGATAAATGGGAGGACCAGTTAGGCGATTACTACCACTTACTCAAGCCGCTTTGCTTTCTATCCATAACCGGCTCCAGTAGGAGGATCCTCAAGACAACTCTGTCATTCACTAAAAGGCGGCTGACATCCTTCATTCATTAAACGCGGGGTTGAGTCATCCTCTTCAGTCCCACTTTTTAACGAATGAATGAACTCAGCAGGCTTTTTGTGAATGATTGGGTTGAGTAGGAGGATCCTTAAAGTGTTAGTAATGTCTAAGCAAAAATATTTTGCATTGTGTAGAGCTGGAAAAGCTGAATTTAATGCAAAAAAAACGTTATCTCCCAAACCGCTATGGTTTGAGAGATACATTAATACAAATTTTGATGCTTCCTGCCGTCAGCTGTAAAGCTGTCAACAGATCATCCGTGTCAGCTAACACAGAAGCATTGCAGTAGAGCCGCAATCGCATTATTTAAAACGAATGACTTCAATGGAATGATCTAAAAAGTGTGCCTGGTTTGCAAGCACACTTTTTAGACCATTCCAATGAAGACATTCATTTTAAATAAAGCGATTGCAGCTCTGCTGCAGAGCCTCCGTGTCGGCCAACACGGAGCTCCTGTTGACAGCTTTACAGCTGACAGCAGGAAACAAACTTTGAATGCATGTATCTCTCAAACTATAGCATTTTGAGAGATACAGCTTTTTGCATCCAATTCAACTTTTTCAGCTCTACACAATGCAAAATATTTTTACTTAGACATTACTAACACTTTAAGTGCATCTTCAGGATCCTCCTACTCGAGCCGATCCTTGATAGAAAGTAGACAGCTTGAATAGTTAGCAGACCCAAAAAAAACACTGAACCTAGTAGAGAAAGTGTCAATAAACCCCCCAAAAGATGCAAAACCAGCAGCTAAAGGGTTAAGTACCACAGAAACTTGCTCCAAAACACCCAACAGACATACAGATAAACCCAATGAATGCAGTAGTGTACAATAGGAACTTCAAAGGAAAAACCCTGTGCGGAGGGGCACTGTGGGACATGTGGACCTGCAGCACTCAAAGGGTTGCTCACCTTTCCTGCAGATCTTCTGTCTTCAGACTACCATGTATTAAGAAGAAGCCTCTTGAAGGGGAATTTTATTTACAAAACCCTGGCACAGCGATGGGGAGCACATTTGCTTCCAGCTATGCTAATATTTTTATGGTGGGGTTGGAATGTGATTTTATTAAATCTTTATAATGAGCACAATAAGGGATTGAAATTATGGAAACGTTATATTGACGACTGTATATAGAATATAGTATATCTTCTTGAGTGTAAATGTAAACAGTATATAGGCAGGACAACTCGCTGTCTTAATACAAGAATAGGCGAATAAATTAGAAACATTAAAAAGGGCTTATAGTCCAACAGCATATCGGCTAATTTCTGTACCGGTCAACAAAAAGATCCACAGGGCTCGTCATAGATATAATTGAAACCCAATGGAGAGGTACGGATACGGTTAAAAGTATTTCTAGAACAGAAATAAAATGGATATATGAAAATATTGAGTCCATTGGGACTAAATATAGCCATTGACTTAAAATGTTTTTTTTAGGAGATTAGGATATATGGACTAAGTTTTAGTTTTTATATGAATATCTTTTAAAAATAACATTTGGAATTATTTTTATTATATTTAATTTCATTTATTATTTTTTATATTATTGGTAATGTAAATTGTTACTAGTCTTTTATGGTATTTTAGAAAAAAGTAATGTACTTGATTTTATATGAATGTTCCGTGTTAGATATATTTATACTATGAATTGATGAGGTCTGTAGATTGAAGCGGAATCCTGTCTATCAAGCGTAGATGGCCCTATAGAAAAAGAAGGATGAATTGACATGCTAATTGGCTTAATCATCCGGTTTCGGGGAGGGATACATTCTATAGACATTAAAAAAGTTTTTAACGGAGAGTAAATTGATTGATACCCCTGATGAAGTGTTAACCTGCAGGAAACGCATTGGGGTTGCTATAGACGGACCAGAAGAGTGCACTTTACTCAGTGATTTTGGCCGAACGCTGATTGTAGGATCACTTAATGCTTTGGACACGTTTATTGACACTGCTCTTATACATTGTCTTTGAAGACCGTATTTATCCCTTTTTTCTGTGTGTGTATATATATATATAATTTGTAATAAACAGAATGTGAACTTTACATCCTATTACCTGCATATTTGGCAAATATTATATCCAATGATGCTAATGAGTATATAAGGCATTGATTCCTATATTAATACATAAGCGGAAAAATTGAATCCGAAGGTGAAGGGAGAGCTGTTTTAAACGACACCTGAAAAGCCCACGGAGAAACAGTGATCCATTGGAGTCTCACTGGAACCCGAGGAGTTAATCTGAAGGTGGAAAGAGAACTGCTTGACTGACACCTGGACATCGTATGAAAGAGATGGGGAGCCGATTGATTTCTACTTAAACGTAAGTGGATATATCTATCTGTTTTAATTGTGGAGTCTAAAAGGTGATAGTGGTATAGATAATAAAAAGAAAATTAAAAGGAATCGGAAGATTACCTCTTGGACTAAATATTCTTGACATTTGAAATAAGGATCGAGTTGTGAAGCTGGATTATTGAATAATTAATGGTGATTATTTATATACATATCTATTTCTATAAGTTCTGCTGTCTATCGAATCGCCTGGGTAATTTTTACTGTGTTTGTAAAACTATAGCAGAACTGTTCTCTTGCCTGTGTCTTCACCAAGGAACAAATCTTATTGGAGCCGATTGGCTAGCTGCAGCCATGGAGGGAAGGCAGGCTCCACCCCCTGCATTTACTTCTAGAATTGTTCCTGCCTAGTTAAAGGGGTGGATCTCCTACCCAAAGTTACCAGTAACCTGTACTGGATGACAGAGAAAAATAGTTTTTATTTGCAAAGTCATTAATTTGTATTTATTTTGTACATTTTTTTTTTTAACTTTATTAAGAATGACTCTACACATTACAAGGAGTTTCAAAAACAAATGATAACAAAGCTCCAAAGGAGCAACAATGTATATCACATGAAGAGTGTAGGTAATCTCCAAGATATTTTAGGATATATGCTTAAAGGGATAGTAATACTTTGTTTTAACTTTATTTTATTTTGTAGCCATTAAAAAAACATGAAGAACGATATAAGTCTTATCTCTCAAACCTTTATGGTTCAAGAGATATTCACAAGCAAAGTATCCCCCTCCCGCCCCTTTTACCTAGTGTAAGCCATCTCTTCTCAGATGTGGAATCCAGTCCATAGACCAGACAGATAATACAAGGGGACAATTTTCTTCCTATGAGAACAATGAAGGCCCTGTCCCCCTTGACAAGCTTTTCAGGTTTTTCCCTTATCTTAATTGAAGATTGTCCCTCTGTGCAGTCTACCTGGGCACCTCCCTTCTGATCTGGCTGAGCAGTGTTACATCAGTAAAAGGGGTGGGAGGGGGATACTTTGTCATTGAATTACTCCTGAACTACAACTCTGACAGTATTGAAATAACACTCTCCAAAGTCCAAATACTATGATGATTAATTAGAGCGGCTTTTATTATGAAACATTAATATCACTTTAAGTATATAAAGCATTAGCAACACAGCTAACAGTAAAGGACTACGGGAGAGGTATGTGGAGATCATAGTCCGTAAAGTGAAAGAGGGATACTAAATGGTATAAAACTTTGTTTCAGAAGGCAAATAAGAATGTGTGATCCGAAGCACCACTTAAGGTAAAGGTGATATTCCAGAGTTCTGGTCATTTTTTTTTCTTTTTTTTTTTTTAAATATAATAAATAAAAAAGTGTGTGTGTGTGTGTGTGTGTGGGGGGGGGGGGGTTCACTTCCAGATACATCCTTTTCTCTTAGTTCACTGTGGGATGCAGGGACCATGGGGTTAAGCAGTGTGTGTATATCAGCAGGGACTCTAACAGAAATCTCCTCCCACTTCCTAGCTGCTAACCCCCCCCCCCCCCCCGCCCCCGCTGCTCTCCCTTCAGGTTTCATTTAGCTCAGTCAGGAAGGGAATATCACTAAAAACAGAGCCGCAGGGAACAGCAGGGCATCCTCACCCAATATTTTTTCTGTACGCAGGATGGCCTGTATCCCTCAATGGATTAAGAGAACAAGATTTAAAGGTAAGTAAAAAAAAAACAAAACAAACAACCTTTAATCTAGTGTCACTGAAGTATTCAAGGATCATGGGGAAGAAAACTATTGAACAATGGCCTGCAGATCTTTGTGGCCAAGACTGCCATCTGAGATGCAAAAATATATCAACTTTGTGAATATGCGAACAGATGACCAATTTGCCGCTTATCACAACTGGTCAACAGTTTGGTTCTCCAGGTCCAGTCAAGTACTGATGGACCTCGTTGAGTGAGATGCGATTCTGAAAGGTACTGGAACAGATTTTAGTCTGTATGCTAGTCTTATAGTCTGTTTAAGCCATGTGTCAATAGTTATTTTAGACACTGTTCTGCCCTTTGTAGGGCCTTCTGGAATAACAATGTGTCAGATGTCCTAAAGGATTGTGTAACTTGGACATATTGTCAGAGACATCTTACTATATCTGTAGTATGGAGAGCTTTCTCTTTTGTGTTTGATGGATTAGGACACAATGAAGGTAGAATCATTTCTTGGTTTATGTAGAAATTAAAAACCACTTTTGGTTGCAGTTGTGGAACAGTTCATAAAACCACTTTATCTTGATGAAAGAGAAGAAGCGGTGAATCACAAGATAGTGTGCAGAGATCTTGCTAATACAATAGTTATGGGGAACACGGTTTTGAATGTCAGGTCTTTGACAGAGGCCGATAACAATGGTACTAAATTTAAGTTCCATGGTGGGATAGGGTCTCTTTATGCTAGGACTATTCTGCTTCTGGAATAGAGGCACTTTATCTCTGGAAGAGAATGGTCAGCGCTGAAACTTGTAGTTTCAGGGAGACCCTTCGCTGGGCCTCCTTGTAAGAACTCTGAAAGTGACGGATGATGGAAAAAAAAAAAAAGATGGTTCTGTGTCTTTGTTAGAACAGAAGAAAAAAATATATTTTCCAAATACGATTATATATTTTGGAGATACCAGTTTAAAGGAACAGAAATGTTTCATATTAGATGTAGCTCAGAATGTTGATCATATGTAACAGAACTGCTGTACGATGCTCCTAATCTTCAAAACTTGCTAGTTACAGTGTAATAATATGTTGAAATTAATTCCTCCCGACCTTTTTCCCAATAGCAAACCACCAACCCATAGATCTTCCCTCTTTCAGTATAAGGAAAACCCTGCCCTCCTTGAT
Organism: Rhinophrynus dorsalis; assembly: GCA_037306005.1. Taxonomy (NCBI): domain Eukaryota; kingdom Metazoa; phylum Chordata; class Amphibia; order Anura; family Rhinophrynidae; genus Rhinophrynus; species Rhinophrynus dorsalis. The sequence goes on along the minus strand of CM074719.1, from coordinate 611,040,754 downwards.
GACGGAGGGCAGGTTTATCCTAATACTGAGTGAAGATTGTCCCTCGTTATGATCCGCTGTCGTATATCCCCTTGAGTGCCAGGGGGGTAAGAAACACATTGCAAAAGCAATGCATTGCGTACCCCTCTGGCACTCAAAGGGTTAAGAGACAAAAATGCTTACATCGGGGAAAAAGGCGGAGGGATCAAGTTCATATTATTACACTTTAACTAGCAAGTTTGGAGGGTAGGAGCATCGCACAGCAGTACTAATACATATGACCAACGTTCTGAGCTGAATGTACTATCCCTTTAGTTGAGGTGGTGACTTGGTCCTTGAGATATGACATCTGGAATCTGAGGAAGATGCAATGGTTCTGTCAATGACACCTCTCTCAGGTGGTGAAACCAAGGCCAAAATGGAGCTATGAGAATGGTGTGTACTTCCTTTATTTTATGGAGGATTCTGGTAATCATAGATAGTGGAGGTAATATGTACACCAGTCTAATTACACTGAATTGTTAGGGCACCTACAGCTATTGCTTGTGGATGTCTTGCTCTTGAACAGAATGTCGGTAGTTTTCGGTTTACCCTTGTTGCCATCATGTCTCTTTCTGGTATTCCCCACTGATCTGTTATCTGAAGGAAAAATTCCTGTTTAATGCCCATTCCCCGGGGTCTATGGTCTGGCGGCTGAGGTAATCTTCCTCTTAATTCTCCATCCCTGGAATGTAAACGGCTGACAATGCTGGAACATTGTTTTCTGACCAATGCAGGATTTTTCTCTCTTCCATTCAAGCAGCTTTGCTCTTTGTTCCTCCTTGGTAATTTATGGAAACCACCGTCTGGACACTAGACTAGGCCCACCTGGTCTTTGGGAAATGGATAAGTATGTTCAAATTTTTGGGATATAACCAAGGATTTATCTGGATTCTCCAACCCACCTGTGATTATCTGGTCAAGTTCCTCATAAGCAGGAAAAGTGATAGAGAATTTCTTTTTACACTTAAAGAGGGATTTACATGAGAAATTAGAAACTTGTTCGTCCAATACTTGGAGAACTACTAGAAATAATTTAATGAGAGAGTCTAGGGATTCTGTGTCATTATTGTGTGTGTGTGGACCACTCTGCCATAGACCTGGGGGGTTCAGCATTATCAATGGATAATTCCCCCTCATCATCGGATGAGTATTGTGAAGAAATCAGAATATCTTTTGAAGAATTCTTAGGTAGAGTTCTTTTAACCGACACACAAGGTGTTTCTGTTAACCATTTATCTAAAACGCTCTCCAAAGCATTGGCTGTTGTACCAGGTAAAGCCTTAGCCCACGCTGCTTCATGATTTGGGGATAACTCTTTTCATGCAGTAGACCTATTAGCCTCTGGGAGGGGATCTTTGATCTACTCTCTTGCCGACACCAGTGGCAGCGTACACTTATAGCATATTTTTGGGGGCATTTCATATTTCAACATGGATATTCTTTTTATTTCTAGGGGCATACTATGTCAAACACAGAGTGTTAACAGTTTTCCTTTGATGTTCCTATTTTTGGGAACAAAAACCCACAACGCACATTGGGCCAAAAGTCTGGTTCTGTGTCCCAATGTTCACTGTGGTTCTGTTGGGATGGTAAACTGAATTCCAATGGTACTACTGTGTGTGTGTGTATACCATTCTCTGTCCATATTTCCCCTACCTACAGTTTTACTGGGGGCAAATTAATCGAGCCCTAGAACAGTATAGATAATTAAGATTGGTTTTCAATGTACAATTACGTTTTCATTAAAAAAAAAAAAAAAAAAAAAAAAAATCCTTCTAAATCCTACTTAGTGTGTTATAACTATCCTGTAACATCACTATAACCCCATATGTAAATACTTTATTTTGTTTTTCTTTACATTTGATGCTCACAAAATATCACTTATAAAATTGACAAAAGAGCTTGCCATCTATAGACCTGACCCACAGAACTTTTAATCTACTGAATAACCATAGTTTGAAGTCAACAAGGAAACTAAGCTGAAGAGGTTCCAATTGTCTGTTTTGCATTTTTCAAATTTTTGTATTTAATTCTATTTTCTTTCACTCATTATTTTTTTTTAAGTGCATGTGTCACCTATAACATAGCCTAAAGAGTTAGCCTACATATCGAATACTTCTAAAACGTTATTCATTTTTTTTCCATGTTTCATTTGTTGTAAGTTTAACTTACAAAGTCTGTCCCCCAGCTACTTTCACATAGACTGCACTTACCTGCTCTGTATCTGCAGCCCAACGTTCTGCCTCTGCTCTCCTCCCTCCTCCGATGACAGAGGCTTCTGTCTGTAAGCTGGAGCAGTCTAATTGGCAGAGATTGCTATCTAGCCAATGAGAGCTCTCCAGCTTACAGTCAGAAGCCTCTGTCATCAGAGGAGGGAGGAGAGCAGAGGCAGAGCAGTCTATGTTGAAGTAGCTGGTGGACAGACTTTCTAAGTTAAATTTACAACAAATAAAACTTAAAAAAAAAAAAAATTAATACATTTTTAGAAGTATTCGATATGTAGCCTAACTATTTAGGCTGTGTTATAAATAGGTGACACATCCACTTTAATTATTAATGGGTTCCTCCAGGGCTCAAAATTTCCACTCGCCTACTCGCATTTTGAAGCCCTGTATTCAGTATGAATATAACCTTTCCCTGTAATCTCGCGGTGCTAGTGTCCCCCCTCCTCCACTCTGCAGTTTGGCGACATGAAAATCTCGCAACGGGCCAGCGCCAATATGACAAGTTCCATCCTCCCGCATCATCACGCGCCCCTGCGGGCCGTGATGACATAACGACAGAGAAGAGGAAGAGGGCAGAGGCACCGGAAGAGAAGCTCTTGCTGCCAGCAGACTGATCGTTACTGTCTGGCAGCAAACGCTTCTCTTCCGGTGCCTCTGCCCTCTTCCCCTTCTCTGTATGTATGTTATCACGGCCCGCAGTGGCACGTGATGATGCGGGCGGGCAGGAGGGATAAAGAGAGGTGCAAGGGAGGAGAAAGAGACACATGGGGGAGAAAGTACATGGGGGAGAAAGCGAGAGACACATGGGGGAGAAAGTACATGGGGGAGAAAGGGAGATACAAGGGGGAGAAAATACATGGGGGAGAAAGAGAGGCACAAGGGGGAGAAAGAAGAAGAACAAGGGGGAGAAAGAAGTACATGGGGGAGAAAGAGAGGCACAAGGGGGAGAAAGAGAGGCACAAGGGGGAGAAAGAAGAAGTACATGGGGGAGAAAGAAGAGGCACAAGGGGGAGAAAGAGGAAGTACATGGGGGAGAAAGAAGTACATGGGGGAGAAAGAAGAAGTACATGGGGGAGAAAGAAGTACATGGGGGAGAAAGAAGAAGTACAAGGGGGAGAAAGAAGTACATGGGGGAGAAAGAGAGGCGCAAAGGGGAGAAAGAAGTACATGGGGGAGAAAGAGGCACAAGGGGGAGAAAGAAGAAGTACATGGGGGAGAAAGAAGAAGTACATGGGGGAGAAAGAAGAAGTACATGGGGGAGAAAGGAGAAGCACATGGGGGAGAAAGAGAGGCACATGGGGGAGAAAGAGGCACATGGGGGAGAAAGAGAGGCACATGGGGGAGAAAGAAGAGGCACATGGGGGAGAAAGAAGTACATGGGGGAGAAAGAGGCACAAGGGGGAGAAAGAGAGGCACAAAGGGGAGACAGAAGTACAAGGGGGAGAAAGAAGAAGTACATAGGGGAGAAAGAGAGGCACAAGGGGGAGAAAGAAGAAGTACATGGGGGAGAAAGAAGAGGCACAAGGGGGAGAAAGAAGAAGTACATGGGGGAGAAAGAAGAGGCACATGGGGGAGAAAGAAGAAGTACATGGGGGAGAAAGAAGAAGTACATGGGGGAGAAAGAGGCACAAGGGGGAGAAAGAAGAAGTACATGGGGGAGAAAGAAGTAGTACATGGGGGAGAAAGAGGCACAAGGGGGAGAAAGAAGAAGTACATGGGGGAGAAAGAGGCACATGGGGGAGAAAGAAGAAGTACATGGGGGAGAAAGAAGAAGTACATGGGGGAGAAAGAGAGGCACATAGGGGAGAAAGAAGAGGCACATGGGGGAGAAAGAAGTACATGGGGGAGAAAGAGGCACAAGGGGGAGAAAGAGAGGCACAAAGGGGGAGAAAGAGAGGCACAAGGGGGAGAAAGAGAGGCACAAAGGGGGAGAAAGAAGAGGCACAAGGGGGAGAAAGAAGAGGCACATGGAGGAGACAGAAGTACAAGGGGGAGAAAGAAGAAGTACATAGGGGAGAAAGAGAGGCACAAGGGGGAGAAAGAGGAAGTACATGGGGGAGAAAGAAGTACATGGGGGAGAAAGAAGAAGTACAAGGGGGAGAAAGAAGAAGTACATGGGGGAGAAAGAAGAGGCACAAGGGGGAGAAAGAGGAAGTACATGGGGGAGAAAGAAGAGGCACAAGGGGGAGAAAGAGGAAGTACATGGGGGAGAAAGAAGTACATGGGGGAGAAAGAAGAAGTACAAGGGGGAGAAAGAAGTACATGGGGGAGAAAGAGAGGCGCAAAGGGGAGAAAGAAGTACATGGGGGAGAAAGAGAGGCACAAGGGGGAGAAAGAGAGGCACAAAGGGGGAGAAAGAAGAGGCACATGGGGGAGACAGAAGTACAAGGGGGAGAAAGAAGAAGTACATAGGGGAGAAAGAGAGGCACAAGGGGGAGAAAGAAGAAGTACATGGGGGAGAAAGAAGAGGCACAAGGGGGAGAAAGAGGAAGTACATGGGGGAGAAAGAAGTACATGGGGGAGAAAGAAGAAGTACAAGGGGGAGAAAGAAGTACATGGGGGAGAAAGAGAGGCGCAAAGGGGAGAAAGAAGTACATGGGGGAGAAAGAGAGGCACATGGGGGAGAAAGAGGCACATGGGGGAGAAAGAGAGGCGCATGGGGGAGAAAGAAGTACAAGGGGGAGAAAGAGGCACAAGGGGGAGAAAGAGAGGCGCATGGGGGAGAAAGAAGTACATGGGGGAGACAGAAGTACAAGGGGGAGAAAGAAGAAGTACATAGGGGAGAAAGAGAGGCACAAGGGGGAGAAAGAAGAAGTACATGGGGGAGAAAGAAGAGGCACAAGGGGGAGAAAGAAGAAGTACATGGGGGAGAAAGAAGTACATGGGGGAGAAAGAAGAAGTACATGGGGGAGAAAGAAGAGGCACATGGGGGAGAAAGAAGAAGTACATGGGGGAGAAAGAAGAGGCACATGGGGGAGAAAGAAGAAGTACATGGGGGAGAAAGAAGTACATGGGGGAGAAAGAGGCACAAGGGGGAGAAAGAAGAAGTACATGGGGGAGAAAGAGAGGCACAAGGGGGAGAAAGAAGAGGCACAAGGGGGAGAAAGAAGAAGTACATGGGGGAGAAAGAAGAGGCACATGGGGGAGAAAGAAGAAGTACATGGGGGAGAAAGAAGTAGTACATGGGGGAGAAAGAGGCACAAGGGGGAGAAAGAAGAAGTACATGGGGGAGAAAGAGGCACATGGGGGAGAAAGAAGAAGTACATGGGGGAGAAAGAAGAAGTACATGGGGGAGAAAGAGAGGCACATGGGGGAGAAAGAAGTACATGGGGGAGAAAGAGGCACAAGGGGGAGAAAGAGAGGCACAAAGGGGGAGAAAGAGAGGCACAAGGGGGAGAAAGAGAGGCACAAAGGGGGAGAAAGAAGAGGCACAAGGGGGAGAAAGAAGAGGCACATGGAGGAGACAGAAGTACAAGGGGGAGAAAGAAGAAGTACATAGGGGAGAAAGAGAGGCACAAGGGGGAGAAAGAGGAAGTACATGGGGGAGAAAGAAGTACATGGGGGAGAAAGAAGAAGTACAAGGGGGAGAAAGAAGAAGTACATGGGGGAGAAAGAAGAGGCACAAGGGGGAGAAAGAGGAAGTACATGGGGGAGAAAGAAGAGGCACAAGGGGGAGAAAGAGGAAGTACATGGGGGAGAAAGAAGAAGTACAAGGGGGAGAAAGAAGTACATGGGGGAGAAAGAGAGGCGCAAAGGGGAGAAAGAAGTACATGGGGGAGAAAGAGAGGCACAAAGGGGGAGAAAGAAGAGGCACAAGGGGGAGAAAGAAGAGGCACATGGAGGAGACAGAAGTACAAGGGGGAGAAAGAAGAAGTACATAGGGGAGAAAGAGAGGCACAAGGGGGAGAAAGAAGAAGTACATGGGGGAGAAAGAAGAGGCACAAGGGGGAGAAAGAGGAAGTACATGGGGGAGAAAGAAGTACATGGGGGAGAAAGAAGAAGTACATGGGGGAGAAAGAAGAGGCACAAGGGGGAGAAAGAGGAAGTACATGGGGGAGAAAGAAGTACATGGGGGAGAAAGAAGAAGTACAAGGGGGAGAAAGAAGTACATGGGGGAGAAAGAGAGGCGCAAAGGGGAGAAAGAAGTACATGGGGGAGAAAGAGAGGCGCAAAGGGGAGAAAGAAGAAGTACATGGGGGAGAAAGAAGTACATGGGGGAGAAAGAGGCACAAGGGGGAGAAAGAGAGGCACAAAGGGGAGACAGAAGTACAAGGGGGAGAAAGAAGAAGTACATAGGGGAGAAAGAGAGGCACAAGGGGGAGAAAGAAGAAGTACATGGGGGAGAAAGAAGAGGCACAAGGGGGAGAAAGAAGAAGTACATGGGGGAGAAAGAAGAGGCACATGGGGGAGAAAGAAGAAGTACATGGGGGAGAAAGAAGAAGTACATGGGGGAGAAAGAGGCACAAGGGGGAGAAAGAAGAAGTACATGGGGGAGAAAGAGGCACATGGGGGAGAAAGAAGAAGTACATGGGGGAGAAAGAAGAAGTACATGGGGGAGAAAGAGAGGCACATAGGGGAGAAAGAAGAGGCACATGGGGGAGAAAGAAGTACATGGGGGAGAAAGAGGCACAAGGGGGAGAAAGAGAGGCACAAGGGGGAGAAAGAGAGGCACAAGGGGGAGAAAGAGAGGCACAAGGGGGAGAAAGAGAGGCACAAAGGGGGAGAAAGAAGAGGCACAAGGGGGAGAAAGAAGAGGCACATGGGGGAGACAGAAGTACAAGGGGGAGAAAGAGGCACAAGGGGGAGAAAGAGAGGCACAAGGGGGAGAAAGAGAGGCACAAGGGGGAGAAAGAGAGGCACAAAGGGGGAGAAAGAAGAGGCACAAGGGGGAGAAAGAAGAGGCACATGGGGGAGACAGAAGTACAAGGGGGAGAAAGAAGAAGTACATGGGGGAGAAAGAAGAGGCACAAGGGGGAGAAAGAGGAAGTACATGGGGGAGAAAGAAGTACATGGGGGAGAAAGAAGAAGTACATGGGGGAGAAAGAAGAGGCACAAGGGGGAGAAAGAGGAAGTACATGGGGGAGAAAGAAGTACATGGGGGAGAAAGAAGAAGTACAAGGGGGAGAAAGAAGTACATGGGGGAGAAAGAGAGGCGCAAAGGGGAGAAAGAAGTACATGGGGGAGAAAGAGGCACAAGGGGGAGAAAGAAGAAGTACATGGGGGAGAAAGAAGAAGTACATGGGGGAGAAAGAAGAAGTACATGGGGGAGAAAGGAGAAGCACATGGGGGAGAAAGAGAGGCACATGGGGGAGAAAGAGGCACATGGGGGAGAAAGAGAGGCACATGGGGGAGAAAGAGGCACAAGGGGGAGAAAGAAGAAGTACATGGGGGAGAAAGAGAGGCGCAAGGGGGAGAAAGTACATATGCGGGAGAAAGAGAGGCGCAAGGGGGAGAAAGAAGAACCTGATATGGGTGGAGTTAAAGGTGGGGACATGGGTGGAGTTGAAGGCGGGGCTATGGGTGGGGCTAGGAGTGGAAACTGGTGGCGAGTAACTTTTCAGGCCTGGCTAGTAGCTCAGGACTTGAAATTTTGAGCCCTGGGTTCCTCCATTAATAGGGAGCTGTGATTGGTATAGTGAGACTAACAGCTTCCCATACATTGCTGTGATCCGATATCTCATTCACAACTGATCACAGCTTAGCCTGTGGTGCTGTGTCAGCCTGTGCCAGTCTGTGGTGCAATGCCCGTCTGTGGTACAGTACCAGGCCATGGTGCTCTGTCAGTTTGTGGTGCTGTGTCGGTCCGCGTTGCAGTACCAGTCTGTGGAGCAGTGGCAGGCTGTGTCAGCCTAGTGGTTCAGTGCACGCTGTGGCGCTGACAGAGGAATATGCAATAAGCTCTCAGTGAAAGAGCTGATCACATTCCTGAATTAGTGGGATCACTAGTGATCAGGGTCTCACACAACATGATTACTACTCATTGTATTGCACAATAATCCTGAGTGCCAGAATACCAGAAGGATACCATCCAGCTCCTACAGTGTGGAAAATATAGACTGGAAAAATGGTTATGCTTATGGAACTTGTGATGTCCAAGTATTATACACCAATATAAGACAGGTTTAACAGCTACCAGGAGAATCATTGTCATTTTCTACTATGATATTGCATTCTTTTTCCAAAATTTGGGCTGTTATGAGACAATCTAGTAAGTGGAATAAGATAGGCGTGTATTACAAACTCAATTAATGTAAAAAAATATAAGGAGAACAGTAAATGATTTGGATAAATTCCTTAAAAAAAAGATCTTAAAATGTTTTCCTTCTACAGAGGATATCCACCACCTCCTAAGTGTTATTAGGTCTGAAGTCATGTCAGATATCTGGATTAATCACACTTGCACAGTATAGGTCCTCGTGTACAGGATTGGAAGAGACAAGAGAAAATATCTTAAATGAGCAAAAGAGCAATCAACAACAACTTCATCAAGAAGAAATTTTATCTTAGATGAAACTTCAAAATGACGATTTGTAGACTCTTGGAAGGAAATCTAGGGTAAGAATTAGAGGTCTGCCTGAGCCCAGTTCCTCCCAAAGATCTTATTTCTATGTCGCAGTCTATTATTGTAAAGATCCTTCAAATACAACATGACAAAAAGCTTTAAATTGAATGGGGGAAATTCACTAAGCAGTGATAAAGAGGTGATGAAGTGGACTCCTCCAATTTATTACTTCTCCAATTCCTGTGTTACTCTTTGGAACCAATGCACTAAGATTTCTCAGCTTTGGAGATCTTAGTGCATAGGCTTTATAAAACAACATAGGAACTGGAGAAGTGACATCACTGGAGAAGTCATCTTCACTTTATCACCTCTTTAACACCACTTAGTGAGTCTCCCCCAATGTGTTCTTACTGTCCTTAAAGAATCTGAACACATATCTCTTCACACATTTGCTAGCAAAACATTATGTCCAAAACACTGCTACCCACTCTCCATACACAACTGAACAATCCCATGGATTGCATGCTCAAAAGCATCCCCAACTCACAATTCAAGACCTTCCGGGTATACAAGCTCCTACTAGTAACCCCGAAAAAATGCAAGGATACATCGGGGGTGATTAAATGCTTAAAGGGGAACTACCACCCCGCAAAAACTGTATCTTAATTAAGTCTTCATCTGGCGACTAGCTGCTTAGTAGCGCTAGTCGCCAGTATTAATACCTGGTTTAAAAGATTTTTGACTTATTCGGAGGCTGACAGTAGCAGGAAGCACGGACATCTTGCCACAGTGACGTCCATGCGCCTGTGCTGTCAGTCCCTTATGGAGTCGGCCGGCTGGGGTGGTAGTTCCCCTTTAACAGTTATTCCAAATTTGATAGCTGACACAATATTGACCAACTTCACTAGAAGATTAACCCACTGAGTGCCAGAGGGGTACGCCCTCTGACACCCAAAGGGTTAAAGAGTGCCTTATCAGCGTATTTTCATGAACTATCTTACCTTTTACATAGGGCATACGTAACACCACAATTTTGGGCTCTCTTCCTCTTAGCCCTTTCTTAAATGTAAATCCCTTCAAATTACCCCCTCAACTCCTGTCCTCATAAACAATCATTCTGGAATAAAAGAATTTTCTATACAGCAGATGGAATTGGGATCCCTCTATTAATATCTACTCCTGCCTTTATTCTGGGGATATATGGATCTTACTCTACACTCAAGAGACATTATTGGACTTTATTTTCATGGAGGCCATAAAGTGCATCCACACACAATGGCATCAACACCGCATTTGGTCAAATGCTGGAAACTGAACTTACTCCATTTCACTAAAATACACTGATCACTAGCTCTGGCAGGCAAAGAATCACTGGGCAAGAAACTTATTTCGGAACGGTTTAAACTCACACTGACACCCCCCCCCAACAGACCAGCTTTTATGCTTCAGATACACAAAGGGGATGGCAGGAAGGGCACTTGGAGACCGTAGGCTTCTGAAGTTTTATGACAATTCCAGTAACTAAAACAATCGATAGCCTCTCTTCTGATACCTGGACTTGCAAGGGTAGGGCCACACAGACAGATCTCCGTGATATGTCTGTTCTTGTTCTGGTTTCACTCATTTGTTTTATTTTCTCTTTGTCGTCATATCTGGCCTGGCAGTTTTCTCCTTAAACCCTTCTCCGTCATGGGAGATAGCCATCATTTTAGATTATACCCCTGCCAGTCATGTCTGGGCATGATTAATTAGTTTGGATATTTTTAAGACCAGTGTATTAGGCGATTATCTTTATATGCTGTTCAGACACATTTTGCTGATGTTAGGGATCTGTTTTATAAAACTGATTTTCCCACATTTATATACCTTCTTACAAAATTAAAATAAGTTAAAAATAAATAAATAAAATGAACTCAGAGCTCTAAGACCCAAGGAGATCCAGAATGACAGACCTTGTGATATTATATGTTGCCTTCATTCTTTTTAGGCCAAGGAAGAAATCCCGAGGAGAGCTCTTCGAGATACTTCTATAACTTATGGATGTTAACAAATGCCCTTCAAGATCATCATATATAGATGGGGGTTACCCCTTCTATGTCATATGAAGGTCGTACCACGACATTTAAACAGACTTCTGAATTCTGTGGCCTGTGTGAAGCACTTAACATTCCAAATGTCTTTGCAAGGACCCTGAGGATCTTCCAGTGATACCACAAAGACCTAGGTAGACTCCCACTGCAGATAAGAAACATATTTGCATATCCTCCAAATGTCACTCTTCGTAATATTAATTAAATACATTGCTTCCTAGTTTTCCGTACTGTGTGTGTGTGATATATTATATTATATATATATATATATAAACACACACACACACACACAAGATATGAGTCCATCAAGTTCAACCTTTGCCTTATAACCCAGAAAGAGAGAGAAATATTATAAGCCTTTCTGCCACCAAAATGAATATCAGTCTATGTACCGGAACTTCTTGTTTTACCTACTAATACAAAATATAACCCAAAATGTTCCCTCATAAAAGAAATAAATCTTCTCTTCTCTTAAAAGTATCCACTGTATATGACATCACCACATTCTTGGATAAAGAATTCCCCAGTTTAACAGGCCTTACTGTTAAGCCTGTCTCTGTTTTTTTCCATTTCCATCTATTTTTGTCTGTCTCCCCTTGAATCACTTCCTTCTCCTCCTGGGATCCTATTGGTCAGCTAGAGTTTATAGCCTTAGGTCTCTGTAACCTCCTGGCTCGATTATTGGAGCTTATTTGTGGACAGAACTGATTTTGTTTGTACTTCGACCTTGGTTTGTCTATTTGGCTTGTCCTCCCTGGATTAAGTTTACAGACAACGGATTCTGCTTATCTCTTGTACCCCATACATTCCCTGTGACCTTGGCTTGTTTTGACTATTCTTCTACTTGATTCCATTCACATCATCTGGTATGTTGGTACCTGTATATATATATATATATATACTTCCTCAGACCCAGGCGCCATTATTGTATTCTCCTACATACACCCCTATAGTTAGTTACCTTTGATTTGGGTCTCTGCATCTGCCTAGGTGGCCCCTGGCCAACTCAGCTCGAAAGTGTGTTTACACTGCAGGGCAAGTCGAAGCCGCGTGTGCCCCATCTCTCATCCGTCCCATCTCCTAGAGTTCTGGGGTGCTCTACTATAGCTGTGGTCCTGGCCTAGGCATCAGAGGTGAATATATTTATCCTCCTTGTCGATCTGTTACTTTGACTTTGTTTCCCTATATTCCTTTGGATACTTTTTGAGTAGGAGTCGTATTAGTATAAGTCAATCACTTGGTGGCAGTAGTGCTCTGCTTTACTCTATCTCTGGGATTATTAGAGTTTTGTCGATACTAGTCTTATTCGTCATTGCTGTCTTACGCCATCTCCTTCCCCACTGTATGGCAAGATATATTTCTTAAGTGTTTTGGGAGAACCCTAAGCAGTCCCAGCCTGCTACATTTAAAGGGCTAGTCTCAATCTCCCTATGGTCAAACCTTCAGCAGTCCCAGCCTGGTACATTTAAAGGGCTAGACTTTGACCTACGGCAAGCCTTAAGCAGTCTCAGCATGCTATAGTGAGCAGATCCTTTTCGGTTGAGTGTGAGCTTAGAGGGTCTGCATCTGGGGTCTTCACTGGGTCCTTTGTCCGAGACAAATACCGGTGTACATCTGCTCCCATCCTGGTCAGGGTCCCTGCTCAACCGGGATTGGACACCTGGCTTTGTGGCCAGCACCTTTATCTGGCTTTGGCCACAGCAAGGTATAAGTGCCAACGTCAACATTCCAGAACTACGCTCCCCAACTACATTAGGGTCCGGATATTTGAACACCCAGATACTACTGATCCTTGATGTGCATATAGCGTTTGGCTAGAGCATTTTACGTATAGCATCTTGCTAATAGCTTTTGGAGTATAGCTTTTTGCTTATGTCATTTGTTATGTATAGTATTAGCTTTTGTTGTAGAGACTATAGAGTTTTGCCTATAGCAACTGGCGAATGGAGTATTACTTATAGCGTTTCGAATATTGCGTATAGCATTTGGGGTATATCTTTTGGAGAACAGCTTTTGGCGTACAGCATCTGTCATATGCCATTTCATGCATAGCATTTGGCATTTAGTGTACAGCATTTGCTGTAAAGCACACAGAATTTGGCGTATAGCATATTGCATATAACCTTTGGCGTATAGCACTGAGTATAGTGGACAGAATTTGATGTATTGTTTATATCGTTCTGTGTTGTACATATAGCGTTTGGCGTATAGAGTTGTGTGCAGAACTAGCATTTTTAGCACATACCTCAGACAGACAGGGGGTATATACTCCTGGGACCTCTACACGCTGAAACTGAAATCCTCTTCAGAATTCAGGCTCGAGCAGCCCCAGGTCCCTTAACCCTTTGAATGCCAGAGGGGTACACAACACATTGCTTTGCAGTGCATTGCATACCCCTCTGGCATACAAAGGGTTAAAAGTCTTGTCCATCTCCATAAAGGAGGCCAGAGATGGGAGCCTGCCTAATAAAAGGATTATGCAGCATAATGTAAGTTAAGAAAACAAAAAAACTACTAGTTCAGATCTTTGCCCTGATGCACCTTTGAAGTAACTTGAAACGGAGCAGGTCTAGTGAAGGTAACCTGGAGCAGGGAGGAAGTATACGCCTCCAGATATCCTTTTGGTCAAGTGCCCTGCCCTCCTGGCTGAAGGTATCCTTACCCCATGGTTCCTGTGTCCCCAGTGAATGAAAGAGAAAATCTGTTTACTAAATTAAAAATCAGTACAGTTAGTCTTCAGTGCTGGTTTGTCTCATTTGGTCTTTTGTCAGCAAGCCCCCCACTACAGTTTTCTCTTTCTTGTGTCCCTTATGCCATTTCTCTTCTTGTTTTTTCACTTGTGTTTATCCCTGTTACTATGGGTAACAATGTGTTTTGTCGTAAGCTAGAGAAAGATGTGCATGACCTACATTGCTTTATATATATGTCTGTTAAACGTCAATGAAAATAATGGAAAAAAATAATAGTGCAAGGTTAGCTGTTACAGTTATTTAGTGTTTATTACTCACCTGTACTGATCACGACAGGAATGTCCTCCTTACACTGCTGGGGAAAGATCACCTCTTGTGGCTCCATCTTTGATACCAAGTGTCCATCTGGCTCTCTCTGTGATATCAAGTGTCCATCTGGCTGTATCTGAGAAATCAAGTGTCACAGTGGTCATGTGAGTCCCAACATAAATTACACCCTGCATTACTTCACGGCTATTAAATGATGGGGAGAAAATACGATTTTTAGCCTTACCTGGTAAATCTCTCTCTCTTAGACCATATGGAACACAGGTACCATGGGGTTGAGAACACATTCTCAAAAAGAGCCTTGTGGGACTCCCAGCCTCATCTGTAGGTCAACCCTTGCCCTGCCTCCAGTTATGATGTGAGCAAACCACACTAACAGGGACAGCAAGAAAAGAAGAAGGAAGCTCCTTTGAGAATAAAGACCCTAAGCAAGGACTCCCACGTACAGAACGGCGAGACCAACAAAGGTCCCTTTCTCTGGGTGGGAGACCTGTGTTCCATATGGACTAAAGAGAAAAGGATTTAACAGGTGAGACTAAAATCCTATTTTCTCTATCTTCCAATACGGAACACAGGTACCGTGGGGATATACCAACACTAAGCTCCCAGAGGTTGGAAGGAGGAGAAAGGACCTCACACCTGTCCCCATGATACCGGAGTTCCCTAGGACTAGCCAGAACTGGAACAGAACAAAACAAAACAGTGTTAACAAACAGTGAACTTGCACAACACAAAAAACACAAGAGCCAACGGGGCTCAAACAGTTGAACAACAGAGAGGCACAGTGACTTTGCGTCAGGATAAAAGGTAAGGCACAACAATCTCCTGATTGATCTGGAAGTCAGAAACAACCTTAGGAAGAAATTCCTGAGAGGTTAGAAGCACTGCCTTGTCCTTGTGAAAAATCAGGAAAGGCGGCTTGCAAGACAAATCCTGCAACTCAGCAACTCTGCGGACTGAGATCACTGCCAGAAGGAAAGCCACCTTAAACATCAACGGACGCATAGAGATGGTAGCAAAGGACTCAAAAGGAGGCAAAACCAAATTAAAAGGTCCAAAAGAGGAGTGGGAGCCTTGAAGGCAGGGAAAGCATGAGCAACCCCCTGAAGGAACACCTTGACATCAGGGATGGTGGCAATATATTTTTGGAAAAAGACAGAGAGAGATGAGATCTGAAACTTCAAGGAACTCAGTCCGAGTCCTTTGTTCACAATATCCTGGAGAAAAGAGACCACCACAGGAAACTCAAAGACCTGCAAAGACAGGTCTCTGTTCACACACCAGGAATTAAAAATAGACAGTCTTCCTAGCCTGAATCATAGTAGAAATAACCTTAGTGGAGTATCCCTTCTTCCTCAGGATGTTGGCTTCAACAGCATTGCCATCAAAGCCTGTTTTTTCACATCCTCTTTCCAAAGACAGCCCTGAAGGAGGTCCAAAAAATAAAAAATGGTAAATCTTAGCACTAAAAATGAGCAATAATATATAAAAAGTAAAAAATTATTTATTAGTGCGAATGCCAATGATAAGCAAAGAGACCAATAACAACAAATCCACAAACGAATGGACAAAAAACAATAAAGTGTGTGTATGGAAGTTAGTAGCTATTCTCTGCTGAAGGCGGTCCGGCCTGGGCGGAAGTGGATCCTGAATGGAAAGGTCCGCAAACCATGCCTTCTTGGTCCTATAAGGATCGACCAGAATCACGGTGGTTCCGTCTATCCTGATCTTCCTGAGCACCCTGGGAGTCAGAGGAATTGGAGAAAGGAATAAGAGAGGCAGAAGTGCCATGGAATCTACTGTATCAGTGGAAAAAGCCAGAGGATCCCCCCTCTGGGAGCAGAAGAATGGAACCTTCCTGTTTTCCCTCATGGCCATCAGATCTATCGCTGGCAGAAACCACTGTAGCACAATCAAGTGGAATGCTTCCGGATTGAGCTCCCACTCTCCCAGATCCATGTTTTGGTGACTTACAAAGTCTGCCATCATGTTTTCTACCCCTGGATTGTGAATGGCGGAGATGGCTTCTGCCCACCTTAGAATGTACTTCAACTCGTACCAGGCGGTGGCACTTTGAGTGCCCCCTGACTACTGAAGTAAGCCATGGTCATTGTGTTGTCTGACTGAACTTGTACTGGGTGACAGTTCAAATGAGAGATCCAGTACACAAGAGCGAGAGGGATCAACCTGAGCTCCAGGACAATGACGGACTGAACAGAATCCTACACAATCCACCAGCCCTGCATTGTATCTTCAAGTAACCCAGAACAACCCCCCATTCCCTCAGGCTGGCATCCTGAAACCACCACTGCAGGTCCCGACTGATTGAGAGAAAGAGAAGAAGAAAGAGAAAGAGAGAGAGCGAAAGAGAGAGAGAGAGAGCGAAAGAGAGAGAGAGAGAGAGCGAAAGAGAGAGAGCGAGCGAAAGAGAGAGAGAGAGCAAAAGAGAGAGAGAGAGCGAAAAAGAGAGAGAGAGCGAAAAAGAGAGAGAGAGCGAAAGAGAGAGCGAAAGAGAGAGAGATCTGGCAATACAGAAGAGCCAACTGTGGATGACATGTCTCTGAAACTCCCTGGTATGCACCCGAGTGTAAGGCACCACCTCTAATGTTGACACTAGCATGCCCAAAACACTCATGTTAACCCTGGCCGTGGCCAAGGGCCACTCCAGGGCCTGAGACACTTCCTGCATAATCTGCAGGATCTTGCCCTCCAGGAAAAAAACCTTCCCTAGATGAGTGTCGAACCTCATGCCTAGGAACACCAGCTCCTGGAAAGGTACTGGAGATTACTTCAGCATATTCAGGATCCATCCATGATGGACCAGTAGTTGAGTACATTCTTGGACATGCTGGGCCAAGAGTTCCTCTGAAGGAGCCTTGATCTAGTGGTCGTCCAGATAAGGAGTCATGGAAATTCCCCAGGCGTGAATTAATGCTGCTAAGGCCCCCAACACCCTGCCGAAGCCAGACCAAATGGCAGAGCAATGAACTGATCATGCTCAGAGCCTCAGGCGAAATGCAGAGAGTGTTGGCTGTCCAGATGGATATGAATGTGCAGGTAGCATCCTGAAAATCCAGAGAAGCCAGATACTCCCCCCCTGGCACATTGCTGAGATAACAGAAGGCAAGAGTTGTATTTGAAGCGTGAATTCTCCACATACTTGCTGAGACATTTAAGAATGGTGTCTGCCATCCCATTTTGGACCATAAAGAGGTTGCAATAGAAACCTGAACCTTGCTCAAAGGGAGGTACTGAAACCAGGACCTGCTTTTCCAGCAGTGAATTCACTGCCTCTTGGAACAGACTTAATTTAGCTAGCACGAAAAGGAGGAAGGGATCTGAAATCTATTTTCTACCCTTCTTAGATTACCTGCAAAACCCGCTGGTCCATGATTGAGGCTTCCCAGGCTTCCCGATTCAAGTAAAGACACCCTCCCGTGGGAAACTGTGGACCAGGAGCAGTGCTGTTAACCCAGACAGAGGCAAAAATAGGCCTCAACGTAACCCCTGTGTCCGCAAAGTTAGTCCTGAGGATAAAATCAAGTTTCTTATTCTCCATATCCTTCAGTCCCTCTGAGTCCGCAAAAGGCAGGGCAGTGGACTTGGCTAGACTGGACACTGGGGGATCCACAGTAGGAGGCCCACTGCACCAAAGCTGCCTCTGAAAAGGGGTACTGTCTAGAAAACCTCATGGTGATAGACAACCTCTTATCAGGAGTCTTCCACTCATCCAGAAGTATCTGATCAAAAGTGGCATTAGGGGAAATACAGTAGAAGGTTTCCTATGTCTCTGGAAGGCATCCGCAGAGGAAGGCTTCTCATCAGGGGTGTCAGGTACCGGAAGGGTCTCCAAAATAGCCCTAATAAGACCCTTCCTCATCCCTCCTCCATATTTGCTCCTCAGAGGAAGCCCCATTGAGCGCAGGCATAATCTGAGATCTAAGAGTCACATACCTGAATGTAGTGGACTGAAGAACCCCCTGGAGGGAGAGAGAAATATGGGCTACCATGGACAACAGTGATTTCACCCAAGCTGGCTCTTGCTCAGTACTGGAGGGGCCTGGCGGAGTAGTAGGGGCCACAGTACAAGAGGGTCAAAAGAACCAGAATACTCTCTAGGTAGCCCTGTTTGACATCAGGAACAGTAAGCAATGGGGGTCAGTGATGCCCCTGAGTCCTTAGTCTTAGGTCTAGCCCCATGTCCCACAGAATCCAACATCCTGACAGAAATAGTGTCTAAAAACTAGTATAAACCACTAGTAACAGTTCCCCAGACTAATAGCTCACCCCTGAAAAGCACAGAAAGTACTTATCTGGAAAGTGAAGGGTTAATCTGGAGAAGGTGAGCATGGAGATTCTGCCTCTCTAGGATAAGCAAGAGAGAAGTAAAATGGCAACTGCAAAACAGGCAGCCAACCAGAAGGCAGCCTGCGAAATGGGCATTCTGGGAAACATAGTGTTCTCTGTTGCCTAGCAACACCTACAACTCAGTCCGCAGAATACCATGGACCACCAAGACACTCAGGACATAAACCTGATGAAAGGGCATGAGGAACCAAGAAGAAAGAGCCCTCTATGACTTCTGTATGTCAAACAGGTGCAGAGATATGTCCCAATGAAGTGCGCCCATAGAAGTCAACAGGGCAAAGATGGAGGCGGTGCAGGAAGCGTTCTTAAAGGAGCCACATACCCAAAAACAGACAAAAGTACCCCCCCCCCCCCAAAAAAAAACCCCAATGACAGGTCCCTAAAGGGAAAAGCCCAGGAAAAGCCGCAGGTAAGGTATTACCCATCTCAATTACAGCCATGAGTGCTCCATAACTCAGGGAAAGAACAGTTCTACATATAATAAAATACCCGACATGAGTGCAGGAGCCCAAGGGCTCAGAGAAAGCATCTGTATAGAGAGGTACAAGGTAGGGACAAAGTGGACCAAGGCACTCAGAGGGTTACTCACCAATCTTCATTATCTTCAGGTTACCGTTATGAAATAAGCAGAGTCCCAAGGTAATCTGCTGGTAGGGAATATGTGGGTTGCAAGATTCTCTCCACAGGGCTGCAAGGGTCCACAGAGCACCTGCAAACTGGTCAATCCACTCCAGGGGAAGCCCAGTAATGGTGATCCACCTAATATGGGACTGTCAAAATGCCCCCATCCATCAGAAAATAATAAAAAAATCGGGGGGCGGAGCGAAGTGTCTGGAAGATTGCTGTGTTTTCACTAAGCTCCATGGCCAAGCTGTTATTTTTATGATTTTATTGTTTATACAGCCTCTGTTTTTATGGCTATTTTCTGTGGATCTACTTTTACTGTGCCCAGGAAAGTTTTTATGGAGGGAAAAGAAGAATTGTAATACAAGGGAAGCTGAATTTAGGATAAATTCTTTCTACGCGCTGTGGATCCCTATGCTGCAACGGGACAAAATGTCGACTGCAAATCTCCTGACGCGGGAGGATGTAGCTCATCTAGCAACTAAGGTAGATCTTCTGGCTTTGCTAGAAGAGCTGGTGACCATTCAGTCAAGCCCAGGGCAGGCGGATTTAGATGCCTCGTCCATGTATCCGAGGGCCGAGGCCTTGGATCTTTCTTCTGCACTACTGGGTAACTTGACGAGCTTTTCAGCGGAGGCTCCTGAGCACCTATCAGTCGACATGACTATCATAAGGCTATCATGAGGAATGAATCCCGGGGAGTTACTCTTTATACCAAGAACTTACCTGTGTCTCTTAATGAGATAGCGAAGATGATCACTTTGGTTCCCATACCTCACACCACACTATGGGATGGGGAGGCTTCTGTTCAGTGGAGGTTCGATACGTTCTTTTATTGCAAGTCAGCAAGAGCCGGTTTGTCTTGCCACCTGGGAGATAAAGAGATGACCTGGGTTTCTTCTCCTTGGGATCCGGGGATTTCTGGGATAACTTTCACGATTCTGGTCCAAGCAAAATGATCCCAGAACTGTATATTGCCTAGAAGTACTTCTGTTTTGCTCTAGTAAACGTTCTTTGCAGTTACAGAGACTACCTGTATCTGAGATTTCAGACGTTTCTGACTACCCTGGCTATTGTTTGGGTACTTCATTCTTCCTCCTGTATTTGAGACTGGACGCTTTGCTGCATCAGTTTGTTTCTCCATCCGTTGGGTAGTCCCCTGTGGGATCGAGGGGTTCACCCTAGATTTGTCCTGCTATTCTACGGGAGGACTGATTTATGGAGGTTTAAGTTACTGTCCTATATTGGGGAATGGGTGGTTGGATGTTTCTTGGATGTATTGAACAGGTAGTGTTAGAAACATGGTATAGGCTGTATTACTATTAATGCTTATGTTCTTACTTCTGCTTTACATCTTTTCCCTTGAAACTTTAGTCTTGGCAGGTAAAACCGTATTTTCTGTTCCACGTGAGCTTTATATGCCTATAGCCTATCTCAGACCAAATGCTTGATTTTCTTAGACCCCCCAAGGCCTCTGGGAGGTCATTGCGTGTATATCCAACAGAGTAGGGGGTCCTTCTCCCCACTACTCTGTCCACACTACACTCTTTAGTGCGACCCCAACTCATCTTTCTGCCTCATTATTTACCTTTCTCACCCACACATTTTACATCCGTTAATACTGAGCCATTTTATAGCAGGTAGGGGTTGTTCTTTCTTTTCTATGGGGCTTAATAGTTAATGTATCTCAGTAGGGTCAATGTGCCTTATTATGTTTAGTCTTTAGCCCACCTGAGCTGTAATTTTATAGCAAATATTTCTGCCTCTTTCACATACTTTTGGCCGCTACCTATACGGTCTATGCATGTAGTTAGTCTATGCCTACTCTTAAATCTTATACTGTAATGTTAAAGCTAGATGTTTTCAGTATTTTGTAGACTGTGTGTGTGTATCAACCAAGAGACATTGTCCAGTGTAATTGCTTGCATACTTTAAATGTGCTTGAGTACTGATAATATACCTCTTACTATAGATCCTCATGCAGAAGGTTTGATTTGAGCTTTCCGGCCTGGTATCCTTTTCTGTCATTCTTCCGAGATATTATGACCATTATTACTGTACTTTAATTTATACCTGTTCTCTGTTTTATGACCAGGTGTTTAGCTCTTAATTTAGTCTCAACATGTTCTTTCTGCTAGCTTCATTTAGGACATAGAAGTACTATATTTTCTAAATGCGGGCTGTGTCTGAGCTCAGGTGTTTAGCTTATGACTCGATGTATACATGTTTAAGAGC
Organism: Rhinophrynus dorsalis; assembly: GCA_037306005.1. Taxonomy (NCBI): domain Eukaryota; kingdom Metazoa; phylum Chordata; class Amphibia; order Anura; family Rhinophrynidae; genus Rhinophrynus; species Rhinophrynus dorsalis. The sequence goes on along the minus strand of CM074719.1, from coordinate 611,019,672 downwards.
ATCTCACTGTGTATTGTTTCTTATGTACAGCTCTCTGCGCCTGATGCTATTTGTTTTGTACATGTGCATTATCTCAAAGCTTTTGAACCTTAACAAAACAAAAAAAAAAAAGAAAATAAGAAAATAATACAAAATCTAAACCATAAGAGAAGTGTCCTGGCCATGTTTTCATCTCAGAGAACACATCATAACTGGAGGCGTGGCAAGGGTTTAGCTGCAGAAGAGGCTGGGAATCTCCACCCACAAGACTGTCTTTTGAGAATGTGTTCTGCCCTCCAGAGGAGGAACTCAACCCCATGGTACCTGTGTTCCATACTGGATGATATAGAAATACATTTCAAAGAGTATTGTCTCAGGGACCAGTGTTATAACTTCCTGTTCCAGACCCAAACACAGTGGCAGCTTGTAAAACAGCTCAGCTGCCACACTAAATTGATCATCTGCATGAAACTCCTTTATCTTTGCTACTAAAACAGGAAAGGGCAATTATTTTGGTCTGTAGCATATCTATACCTTTAAAATTACTTGTAAGGTCATACAAACCCTCAACAAACCAAAACAACTAAACAAAAAAAAATGCAAACTGTATGTGTGTCACTGTCCACTTTGGAGGTGGGGGGCACACAGGGCAGCGGCAGTTTCACAGAGGTGGTAATTTTAACAGGAGAGGCCAGAGGCAAACTCGAATCACTACAGGAACCTGCCTTGGCCCAGTGACACCACCCTCCCCTTCACCAAGCTCTAGTGATGTGGGCCACAATGTCCCAATCACATCTTACACATGGAGCCCATGCACTGTGTGTCACCCTCCTTCGCATTCGGTATACCCTCCTCATTTACCTTCAGCAAACTCTCTCCTTCACCCTCCTCACACCCACAATGACCAACGATGCAGTGAAGGGGAGGGGCCACCCTGTCTAATCTGCCAGGTCTCCTGTATAACATGGCGCCCTTGCAATGAATTAGACTTTCCTCACATTCAACACGGTGAACGCTTTGTAACATTTGCTAGTATGTGTGTATATATACACAAACATATGTATGTTATAAAATATTATATTATATATAATGGGGAGCACTCACAACAACTTGAGTTTGGTGGCTGGATGTACACTTGTAGCCAACGTACAAAGCAGAACAAAAGAAGCCGCACTCATCAGGACTTTTCCAAAACTCACACAGAAGACTCATTTGTTTTTATCTAATCCAACTACTTGCACTAGATAAGATAAATTGAAGTAATCGTTTTCTGTATAACTATCAGTTTCTCACATGGTTTGAGGAATTTTGGTCCGTTCTTCTTTACAAAATTGCTTCAGGTCATTGAGGTTTGCGGGCATTTGTTTATGCACAGCTCTCTTACGGTCCCGCCACAGCATTTCAATCAGGTTGAGGTCTGGACTTTGACTGGCCATTGCAACACCTTGATTCTTTCCTTTTTCAGCCTCACATTTGACACTAGAATACTTTGGTATACAGAGGAGTTCATGGTCGACTCAATGACTGCAAGGTTCCCAGGTCCTGTGGCTGCAAAACAAGCCCAAATCATCACCCCTCCATCACCGTGCTTGACAGTTGGTATGAGGTGTTTGTGCCGATATGCTGTGTTTGGTTTTTGCCAAACGTTGCGCTGTGCATTATGGCCAAACATTTCCAGTTTGGTCTCGTCTGTCCAAAGGACATTGTTCCAGAAGTAACGTAATAAATTAGGTTGAATAAAGACACAAGTCCATAAAGTTCAACATTTGTTTCATACCCCAGTGACTGAGAATTTTATAGATTTCCTGCTACCAAATAAGTTAGTCTTTATCAGACCTTATTTGCTTACTAATAAACAGTATAACTCTGTATGTTCCCTTTTGAAAGACATGTATCTAATCTTCTCTAAAATGTATCCCTTGTATCTGCTATAACCACCTCCATGGGCAAGGAATTCCACAATTAACAGACCTTACTGTAAAAAACCCCTTCCTCTGCTGAAGTCTAAACCTCCTTTCCTCTAATCTCAAGGTGTGTCCCCTGGTCATTCCAAGGCCTGAATAGGTGAATAGCTCACCGCAGAGATCCTTGTATTGAACTCTCACAAACTTGTCATCTTATTTAAAATAAAGGGATAAAGGAGCATGGTACCATTTATTCTTTATTGTAAAGACAGCCTGTTGACTTAATCTGATACATGCACTCAGGCAGCCCTGTCACTATTAATGAGAACTCTACAACACCAGGTCACAGAGTACACACAGTTCTCCCTGTGATCTCTCTACTGGGAACTGAATGGAGGAGTCTCCAAGTAGACAGAAGGGGGCAGTGCTGTCACTTTCAGAAAGATCCCCTTCCAAGTCATGAGCACACGAGTGTCACAGCTGACAGAGAGCTACTGTGTGGATCCTCTAGAGTCCACCTGCTCCTGTCAACAGACTGGGGAAGCCTACAGTCAGTGACATATATAAATATCATAATGACTGAAAGCCTAGACATTATATATGGTATAAGGGACCTTAATGGGTCAGGACATATTTCTTTTAGGATATCTAATCATGCAGTTTTGTACCTGATAATCCTGTGTAATTCTGTTATTTTCCTCTGTACAATCCTGTGAATAAGGATGGATGGGATGTCCTTCTGGTCGGTGTCTGTTACTGGATTCATCTGTAGGAAAGTAACACACAGTGAATACATAGAAACACACAGTAGATTATAGCAGCAGATAAGAACCTTTTGTTCCAATAAGTCTACAAATGTACCATGTGGTGAGTTTATCACTGACCTGCCCAGGTATCAGCACAATTTTATATAATATATACTTGTGGTCAGGGCTTCAAGAGTATGATTATAGTAGTAAGAGGAGTGTTGCCCTCTGAGAGTGAATGTAGCTCAGGGGAAGAATGACAACGCTAAGAGGCAAAGTAGTCATGATCTGATGCAACTTGTTTATTGTGACTTGTGCAAAGATGACAGAAGGTTTAATGAGAAAGGGTAGTAAGAGCTCTACATATTTCAACAGAAGGGTCAGCGATGTATCTGGAAAAACATGACGACTGCCACCTGCCTAGCCATTAATGATGTTTGCTGGAATTTGGTTCTTTGAGGCCAAAAGAAGCTGCCCCTATCTGGAATGAGTGACCAGAGTAATTGTTTGGATGGCAAACTATGAGAGGAAAGTCCAGATACAACCGAGCACACTTTGCAGACCTTTCCAATTAAATATTTCATTTTCAGATCACGCTAATTTGACTCTGCAGAAGAGCCTCCAGACGGTCCCGGGACCAGGATCTGCGTCTGTCAGCTAGATGCTGACGTTGATGAAAGGGGAGGGAGGGGGGAACTTTTCAACCTTAGATCTCTTAAACTATATAAGTTTGAGAGATTGGACTGGGATCAATGGATTTCTTTTTTTTTCATATCTACAATATTAAATTAAGTTAAAATAATACATTCCTATAACTTTAAAGGAGTGTTCGATATAGGCTTTAGAGAGCCAACAGTCTGGAAGGTCTTGTTGTATGAGGCTGATAGCATGATCTATACTAGCGTACTGTAGTGAATATGAATCGGAGGGGTTGGATGCTAATGTGGAGTGAGAGGCAGAAAGGTCAAGGATGAGTCGCTTTTTCTCTGTAAATTTACGTGTGTATACCGAGGGGGTTGATGTGCTATATGGGGAAAGAGGGCCCATGAGGAAGAGCTTTTCGGCTTCCTGTGCTAATAACGAGGAGACTATGGTTGGTTCTGCGGAGGATACATTTGGTCATTCAATGGATGTGCTGGGCAAGCTATGTGCTGGGCAATCTATGATTCTGATATGAAAATCTGTAAGGCCGGTGACGATATATTGTTTTTCTGAGGAGTCTGGGTGGTTAGCGGGTAAAGACTGTAACATGTCAATATAAATTCTGCCTAGACCTTTATTGTTTGAGTGGAAATGGGGCAGATAGCCCTGGAATGGGCTTTGTGACAGTTAGTACATATGTGCAGTAGCCGGCATCACTTGAAGTTAAAGTTGTTACAGATAGGGGTACTTCCCATATAGTGGATGTGCCAGCCAAGTTTGTCTCAGCTAGGAGGGGGTGATGGGCTACCTGCTTGAGCTGGGTAGGGTGTAACCATAGTAGCTGGCAGAGCTGAAGGATAAGGGGCTAATGGAGCTGAGGGACAAAGTTTGGTGGAGTGGTAGGAGGATTGACAATGAAGGCACACCGGAGACTTTATCTTGATGAAGTGCCGACAGAATAACTCTGTGTACAGACTACTCCAATCAGTTGCAAAGTTAAATCGCTGGCCAGTGGTGTGCAGAAGGAGGAGATAGACGGAGCCCCTACCAACACACTGCTGAAGCGCTTGCAAGAACTGAAACAAGAAGGGAAGTTGCAAACAGCCAAATCAAAGAGTGTAGCGACTAGTGACATGGAAAGGGGTGGGGATGTGGAGGTGACACCCATTGCAGCTTTGTTTGACTTGCCTGTTGCCACACCCTTGATTTGACATCCCCATACAAGGAAGCATACAATGCATTACATGAGCACCGACAGACCAACAGTTCCCGAGCCCTTATGAAACAACAGCCAGTCCCCATCCCCTACTGTTCTGCAAATAGCAGTACTCAAACCAGGGGAACCACCACCCATATGCAAGAGTGACATTGTATTGGGGACATCCTACGAGACCACAATATGTAACAGCCTTGCTGGATACCAGGGCAGAAGTGCCTGTTTCACACAATACAGGGAACACAAAGTACAGAAGGGCTGTGTTATAGTTGAGGGATTGGGAGGATGGAAGACACCTGCGTTCCGGGTTCAGTGCCGAATGCAGACAGGGAAAGGTTACATATTACAAGCAGAGATCTTGATCTCTGAATCACCAGATATCTTAGGAATGGATATTCTGAAGGCACAGACTATATACACTGAAGAAATGGAAGTGGTATCTAGCAGACAGAGGCAACCTGACTGGACAAGACACGGCTGATATCAATAAAAGCATGGCAGGTGCTGTGAATTTTGAATACGCGGAAACAGAGTTACCTCCTACCCAAGTGGTGGGCCCTATAAAGAGAGAGATGTTTGGGAGCAGCTGACTGATGGACAGAAGCGATATGCCTGGTTCGCCGGTGGTTCTTTGACCATCACGACTAAAGGCAAGGTCTGGGTGGCTGCTGCATGCCAGCCCTCAATGGACACCGTCCTACATGGGACTGGAGAGGGCAGGTCTAGCCAACTGGTGCATATGGTCATTGTGTACAGAATCAATGGTTCCATAGTCTACAGACAGCTGGGCCACGTATAAGGGCTTGACCACCTGCATAGCTACTTGGTACCAATGGACGATCAAAGGAAAACCCTTATCGAGTGGTGCTGAGTTGTAGCAGACCCTATGGGAACAAGGCAACAAGCAGATTATTGCTGTGGGACATGTTCATGGACATAGTGGTCCATCCAGGAAATGAGAGACTGACAGCTTGGCACATATTTCCACCCAGACTATGGACAAACTGGGGGCATGGGCCCATGCCCAGGGTGCCTATCAGTGGGCCAATAAGAAGGGGATCCCTCTGACTATGGATCAAGCAAAGCATACTGTGGCCAACTGTCCTGTTTGTCAGGCTGTACAGAAGAGAAAGCTGAAGGCCACCCCTAGGCAGATATATCGGGGAACCAAGGGTAGTGAAGTCTGGCAGCTGGATTTCATTGGCCCCCTGCCTCAGGAAGCAGGCCAAGTGTGCCACTGTGCAACACTAGTGGCTACATACTCAGGAGTCATGGTAGTCTGCCCCTCCAAGCATGCAGATGAAAAGACAACACTGAAACTGTTACACCTGATCACCAAGTACTACGGAACTCCTGTGGATATACAAACTGATAATGGAACTCATTTCACTGGCAAACAAGTCCAGGAGTAGGCTCAGACACAGGATGTGCACTGGTTGTACCATATCCCTTATCAACCGCAGGTAACACATTCTAAGGGGGTGGGATAGGTTACTGGATGCTGCGATTATCCTGCTGAATGGCTGCCTTATTCAGGACATCACCACCTTGGAGAGAATGTTTGGTCAGGACACAAGGGATCAGCAACCAAGGGTGGTTATCCACACAAAAAAGCTGTTAACACGAGACAAGGACAGACTGGTTTATGACTGCTCCTCACTGATGTGATGGGCATAGCTGATGGTGTTAGAGCTGTGGACTGTTATACTGGGATTCTTGATGTTTCTCCCAGCACTTTAGCTGACTGCAGGGAACAGAGTCGTACGACTTTCAGGCGGCTCTCCAGCACAGCCTGATCGCGTTAACTAAAAAAAAAAAAAAACTATCACTGAAACGGTCTTCTACGTTTGCTTGGTTTGCAAACACACGTAGAAGACCGTTTTAGTGAAAGTTTTTTTTATAGTTAACGCGATCGCGGCTCTGCTGCAGAGCCGCCTGATGATCTCTGACCGGATTTCCCATGACACTGGGGGCAATACGTTTTTTTTTTTTACTAGGGCTTTAATATAGGGATTTGTAATACTTAAGTATTACTATCCCTTTAAACCCTTAACGACCCTTGACGGTCATAGTACGTCAAGGGTCGATTTGACTTAACGACCGATGACGTACTATGACCGTCATCGAGTTCCGGGCTCCCCCCGCGGCTGCACGCCGTTCGGGGAGTCCGGAACACAACGGAGCAATAAAAAATTTTTGCTCCGTGGTCGTTGAGTCGCGTCTGCGGCCGGATTCCCCGGTCGTTAAGGGGTTAAATATGAAAGAAGTGAGGACAGATGTCCAAACTGTCTTGTTTGTCAACAAAGTTCAGATAAGAAAACGAATGCTTCACATCTGATAAACCTCTTCCTGGAGCCTTCCCCCATCACTACCATCTCTTTGATGTCACCATGAAATTGCAGGTGGGTATGGTAAGAAAAGGTCAGTTTAGATGATGAGCTGACCACTTTTCACCGGACCTGACTGATAGAAAATTGGTATAAAAGAGGAGTATTTTGGGGTGAAACCAGGGCAGCAAGAGAGAAGTAGCATGTGAAAGAAGTCTACAAGGATCCTGATGTAAGACCAGCAGAGAAGCAGACCAGAAACCAAGATCAGTGCTGGAGGATGTGAGGAGATTGTCATCATATTATTTACTGGTACCACTATCATTCCATTAATCCCATTTCTGTGACTTATAATATTGTTTGATTTATGTATATACTATCCAAACTAGAACAGTATTTTGATTTTGTACATAATACAATCATTTTTATTATTAGCACTTATTTGTGTGTTTTCTTCGTCACAACCTCTCCAAAAGAATAATTGTACCCTTGATAAGAGGGGCTATATAATTTCTTACTCTCCTGATGGAGGAAACTTTACCCCATGGTCCTTGTTCCCCATTGGATGTAAGAGAAATCCTGTAGTTTTGCTCTCAGATTCACCCAATTTCCTCAATAAATGTGGAGTGTGGATATGAGATGCAGTAACATGTTACCCACCTCCCACCCACACAGAGGCTGATGTACTATAGACACATGGAGCAATTCATCTGCACTACAGGGGAAATAAACATGATGTAAATGGTGATTTGTAACCCCAGAATGATAGAGAGGTCACCAATTCAATGCTAAATAGACTGGAAATTTGGGAATGTTCTATTTGTCTCCTATATTGCACTTGGTTTGATCCAGATTTGCTCCAATTTACATCAGCCTCACTGGGCTGTAAGGTGGAATGTGAATTGGTCCAGTTCTTGTCAGTACATCAGCCTCAGTAGGCTGTAAGATGGAATGTGAATTGGTCCAGTTCTGGTCAGTACATCAGCCTCACTAGGCTGTAAGATGTAATGTGAATTGGTCCAGTTCTTGTCAGTACATCAGCCTCACTAGTCTGTAAGATGTAATATGAATTGGACCAGTTCTTGTCAGTACATCAGCCTCACTAGGCTGTAAGATGTAATGTGAATTGGTCCAGTTCTGGTCAGTACATACGCCGCACTAGGCTGTAAGATGGAATGTGAATTGGTCCAGTTCTGGTCAGTACATCAGCCTCTGTAGGCTGTAAGATGTAATGTGAATTGTCCAGTTCTGCTCAGTACATCAGCCTCACTAGGCTGTAAGATGTAATGTGAATTGGTCCAGTTCTTGTCAGTACATCAGCCTCACTAGGCTGTAATATGGAATGTGAATTGGTCCAGTTCTGCTCAGTACATCAGCCTCACTAGGCTGTAAGATGTAATGTGAATTGGTCCAGTTCTTGTCAGTACATCAGCCTCACTAGGCTGTAAGATGGAATGTGAATTGGTCCAGTTCTGGTCAGTACATCAGCCTCTGTAGGCTGTAATATGGAATGTGAATTGGTCCAGTTCTGCTCAGTACATCAGCCTCACTAGGCTGTAAGATGTAATGTGAATTGGTCCAGTTCTTGTCAGTACATCAGCCTCACTAGGCTGTAAGATGGAATGTGAATTGGTCCAGTTCCTGTCAGTACATCAGCCTCACTAGGCTGTAAGATGTAATGTGAATTGGTCCACTTCTGATCAGTACATCAGCCTCAGTAGGCTGTAAGATGGAATGTGAATTGGTCCAGTTCTGGTCAGTACATCAGCCTCAGTAGGCTGTAAGATGGAATGTGAATTGTCCAGTTCTGGTCAGTACATCAGCCTCACTAGGCTGTAAGATGTAATGTGAATTGGTCCAGTTCTTGTCAGTACATCAGCCTCACTAGTCTGTAAGATGTAATATGAATTGGACCAGTTCTTGTCAGTACATCAGCCTCACTAGGCTGTAAGATGGAATGTGAATTGGTCCAGTTCTGGTCAGTACATCAGCCTCACTAGGCTGTAAGATGGAATGTGAATTGGTCCAGTTCTGGTCAGTACATCAGCCTCACTAGGCTGTAAGATGTAATGTGAATTGGTCCAGTTCTTGTCAGTACATCAGCCTCACTAGTCTGTAAGATGTAATATGAATTGGACCAGTTCTTGTCAGTACATCAGCCTCACTAGGCTGTAAGATGTAATGTGAATTGGTCCAGTTCTGGTCAGTACATACGCCGCACTAGGCTGTAAGATGTTATGTGAATTGGTCCAGTTCTTGTCAGTACATCAGCCTCACTAGGCTGTAAGATGTAATGTGAATTGGTCCAGTTCTGGTCAGTACATCAGCCTCTGTAGGCTGTAAGATGTAATGTGAATTGGTCCAGTTCTTGTCAGTACATCAGCCTCACTAGGCTGTAAGATGTAATGTGAATTGGTCCAGTTCTGCTCAGTACATCAGCCTCACTAGGCTGTAAGATGTAATGTGAATTGGTCCAGTTCTGGTCAGTACATCAGCCTCACTAGGCTGTAAGATGTAATGTGAATTGGACCAGTTCTGGTCAGTACATCAGCCTCACTAGGCTGTAAGATGTAATGTGAATTGGTCCAGTTCTGGTCAGTACCAGTACTAGGGCTTTAATATAGGGATTTGTAATACTTAAGTATTACTATCCCTTTAAACCCTTAACGACCCTTGACGGTCATAGTACGTCAAGGGTCGATTTGACTTAACGACCGATGACGTACTATGACCGTCATCGAGTTCCGGGCTCCCCCCGCGGCTGCACGCCGTTCGGGGAGTCCGGAACGCAACGGAGCAAAAAAAAATTTTTGCTCCGTGGTCGTTGAGTCGCGTCTGCGGCCGGATTCCCCGGTCGTTAAGGGGTTAAATATGAAAGAAGTGAGGACAGATGTCCAAACTGTCTTGTTTGTCAACAAAGTTCAGATAAGAAAACGAATGCTTCACATCTGATAAACCTCTTCCTGGAGCCTTCCCCCATCACTACCATCTCTTTGATGTCACCATGAAATTGCAGGTGGGTATGGTAAGAAAAGGTCAGTTTAGATGATGAGCTGACCACTTTTCACCGGACCTGACTGATAGAAAATTGGTATAAAAGAGGAGTATTTTGGGGTGAAACCAGGGCAGCAAGAGAGAAGTAGCATGTGAAAGAAGTCTACAAGGATCCTGATGTAAGACCAGCAGAGAAGCAGACCAGAAACCAAGATCAGTGCTGGAGGATGTGAGGAGATTGTCATCATATTATTTACTGGTACCACTATCATTCCATTAATCCCATTTCTGTGACTTATAATATTGTTTGATTTATGTATATACTATCCAAACTAGAACAGTATTTTGATTTTGTACATAATACAATCATTTTTATTATTAGCACTTATTTGTGTGTTTTCTTCGTCACAACCTCTCCAAAAGAATAATTGTACCCTTGATAAGAGGGGCTATATAATTTCTTACTCTCCTGATGGAGGAAACTTTACCCCATGGTCCTTGTTCCCCATTGGATGTAAGAGAAATCCTGTAGTTTTGCTCTCAGATTCACCCAATTTCCTCAATAAATGTGGAGTGTGGATATGAGATGCAGTAACATGTTACCCACCTCCCACCCACACAGAGGCTGATGTACTATAGACACATGGAGCAATTCATCTGCACTACAGGGGAAATAAACATGATGTAAATGGTGATTTGTAACCCCAGAATGATAGAGAGGTCACCAATTCAATGCTAAATAGACTGGAAATTTGGGAATGTTCTATTTGTCTCCTATATTGCACTTGGTTTGATCCAGATTTGCTCCAATTTACATCAGCCTCACTGGGCTGTAAGGTGGAATGTGAATTGGTCCAGTTCTTGTCAGTACATCAGCCTCAGTAGGCTGTAAGATGGAATGTGAATTGGTCCAGTTCTGGTCAGTACATCAGCCTCACTAGGCTGTAAGATGTAATGTGAATTGGTCCAGTTCTTGTCAGTACATCAGCCTCACTAGTCTGTAAGATGTAATATGAATTGGACCAGTTCTTGTCAGTACATCAGCCTCACTAGGCTGTAAGATGTAATGTGAATTGGTCCAGTTCTGGTCAGTACATACGCCGCACTAGGCTGTAAGATGGAATGTGAATTGGTCCAGTTCTGGTCAGTACATCAGCCTCTGTAGGCTGTAAGATGTAATGTGAATTGTCCAGTTCTGCTCAGTACATCAGCCTCACTAGGCTGTAAGATGTAATGTGAATTGGTCCAGTTCTTGTCAGTACATCAGCCTCACTAGGCTGTAATATGGAATGTGAATTGGTCCAGTTCTGCTCAGTACATCAGCCTCACTAGGCTGTAAGATGTAATGTGAATTGGTCCAGTTCTTGTCAGTACATCAGCCTCACTAGGCTGTAAGATGGAATGTGAATTGGTCCAGTTCTGGTCAGTACATCAGCCTCTGTAGGCTGTAATATGGAATGTGAATTGGTCCAGTTCTGCTCAGTACATCAGCCTCACTAGGCTGTAAGATGTAATGTGAATTGGTCCAGTTCTTGTCAGTACATCAGCCTCACTAGGCTGTAAGATGGAATGTGAATTGGTCCAGTTCCTGTCAGTACATCAGCCTCACTAGGCTGTAAGATGTAATGTGAATTGGTCCACTTCTGGTCAGTACATCAGCCTCAGTAGGCTGTAAGATGGAATGTGAATTGGTCCAGTTCTGGTCAGTACATCAGCCTCAGTAGGCTGTAAGATGGAATGTGAATTGTCCAGTTCTGGTCAGTACATCAGCCTCACTAGGCTGTAAGATGTAATGTGAATTGGTCCAGTTCTTGTCAGTACATCAGCCTCACTAGTCTGTAAGATGTAATATGAATTGGACCAGTTCTTGTCAGTACATCAGCCTCACTAGGCTGTAAGATGGAATGTGAATTGGTCCAGTTCTGGTCAGTACACCAGCCTCACTAGTCTGTAAGATGTAATGTGAATTGGTCCAGTTCTTGTCAGTACATCAGCCTCACTAGGCTGTAAGATGTAATGTGAATTGGTCCAGTTCTGGTCAGTACATCAGCCTCACTAGGCTGTAATATGTAATGTGAATTGGTCCAGTTCTTGTCAGTACATCAGCCTCACTAGGCTGTAAGATGTAATGTGAATTGGACCAGTTCTGGTCAGTACATCAGCCTCACTAGACTGTAAGATGTAATGTGAATTGGACCAGTTCTGGTCAGTACATCAGCCTCACTAGGCTGTAAGATGTAATGTGAATTGGTCCAGTTCTGGTCAGTACATCATCCTCACTAGGCTGTAAGATGTAATGTGAATTGGTCCAGTTCTGGTCAGTACATCAGCCTCACTAGGCTGTAATATGTAATGTGAATTGGTCCAGTTCTTGTCAGTACATCAGCCTCACTAGGCTGTAAGATGTAATGTGAATTGGACCAGTTCTGGTCAGTACATCAGCCTCACTAGACTGTAAGATGTAATGTGAATTGGACCAGTTCTGGTCAGTACATCAGCCTCACTAGGCTGTAAGATGTAATGTGAATTGGTCCAGTTCTGGTCAGTACATCAGCCTCACTAGGCTGTAAGATGTAATGTGAATTGGTCCAGTTCTGGTCAGTACATCAGCCTCACTAGTCTGTAAGATGTAATGTGAATTGGTCCAGTTCTGGTCAGTACATCAGTCTCACTAGGCTGTAAGATGTAATGTGAATTGGTCCAGTTCTGGTCAGTACACCAGCCTCACTAGACTGTAAGATGGAATGTGAATTGGTCCAGTTCTGGTCAGTACATCAGCCTCACTAGGCTGTAATATGTAATGTGAATTGGTCCAGTTCTTGTCAGTACATCAGCCTCACTAGGCTGTAAGATGTAATGTGAATTGGACCAGTTCTGGTCAGTACATCAGCCTCACTAGACTGTAAGATGTAATGTGAATTGGACAAGTTCTGGTCAGTACACCAGCCTCACTAGACTGTAAGATATAATGTGAATTGGTCCAGTTCTGGTCAGTACATCATCCTCACTAGGCTGTAAGATGTAATGTGAATTGGACCAGTTCTTGTCAGTACATCAGCCTCACTAGCCTGTAAGATATAATGTGAATTGGACCAGTTCTGGTCAGTACATCAGCCTCACTAGACTGTAAGATATAATGTGAATTGGTCCAGTTCTGGTCAGTACATCAGCCTCACTAGTCTGTAAGATGTAATGTGAATTGGACCAGTTGTTGTCAGTACATCAGCCTCGGTATCAGTGTTCAGGTCTCACCTCTGCTGATTGGTGCAGGGATTTCCTCCTCCTTCCACTGCTGGGGAAACATCCCATCTCCTGGCTCCATCTGTGATACAATATAAACACATAGATTAGGGCTGAATTACATCAGGATTAATGCAGTAGTAAGAGAACAAACACTGCCTTATATAACCACCATTAATCTTACTACAGCCTGGAAATCCAAATTAATTTTGACTTGGTGATTTTATTCAATAGATAACATCTTCATTCATCCTGGATGTCATGTACGTGGAAGCAGACACGAAGTGCGCAAGCGAGCAGACACGCACAACACCAAAAAAGTCACACACACAGCTGCACAGAGCTTCACTTGAAGATTACACATTTGCAGCCAAGCTCACACACTGTTAAACATACAGCAACACTCACACATGGTCACATATACTGCTATATTAACTCATACTGTCTCACATACACACTATTACATATACAACCACTCTCACTCAAAACACACTGTCGCATCTCCACACTCACATACTGTCACATATACAGGCCTAGTCACACACCTGATGGCAGCAACACTCACCCATTCTGGGGTCTCCTACTCAGCCTGTCCCCTTTCCCTGTGTAACTAATGGCTTAGCATTATAAGATCACAGAAAGGAACCCATGATTACCCTGGAGATCTGGGATCTCTGCACTTCTCCAGTATCAATATGAGAAGTGGACCTGTGACCTGCATGTTACATCTTAGACTTGTTCCTTGTAGGATATCTAAGCCTGCAGTTTCCTACCTGATAATCCTGTGTGGTCCTGTTATCTTCTTCTGTACAGTCCGGTGAGTAAGGATGGATGGGACGTCTTTCTGGTGTATTTCTGTTACTGGATCCATCTGTGGGGAGTGAATATACAGTGAGTAAATATATATATATATGATGTGGTGAAATAATGAATAAATGAAATGAAGATGATAAAATGAAGTAATAAGTGATGGTGTAAACTAACATAGAATGAATCCCACCATACTTTCTGTGTAACGATGATATCAAGTTTATTTGGACATCCGGTATGTGTAAAAAGATTTTAAATCCACTTTGGTAGAATAAACATACCAATATAGATCACCAGTTCTCAAATGGTTAATTCCACCATACAATTCTCAATATTTCATCCAATCCAGACTTTAAATTGTTCTCATCCTTATACCTTAATTAGGTACACATCCGTGACCATCAATCAGGGCTCATATTTCTATATATTGGGTATGGGGAAGGTGGAGACTTAGTATCAATATCTTATTCTGTAAAGGAGACCGAAGTACACTGCTTACTTGACTATGTCTTCACTCCTGCCACTTCAATCACCCTCACACTCCACTGGCAATCTTACCCTCCTTTCTTATCTTTCGTCATTTATTATTCAGCAGTTTATATCAATTCCTGGCGCTTCACACTAGCGTTGGATTTTGTCAAGGCTGGTACATTGTTACATTTACTTAGGAATTCTGGGTACATTCCACAATTGTCAGAGTGACATATTCCATTTTATTGACACAAAGGTAATAATCCTCCTGACTCTCTCCCATGTCTATTAGGAGTTACTGTAGACTTGTAGATGGACCAAACTCATATCATATTAACTCCTCAGATAAACTGGACTGACCACAAGCTTTCAGAGGTTTAGGGTCTCTGTTCTTGTCAGCATCAATGAGATAAATAATTAAAAATATTTTAAAAATTACAAACATTTCTCTCGAAATATAGTGTAACATGAAGGGGAGAGGACATGTAACTGTAATGTCCGTGTCTCCTGGTGAGGAAACTTTACCCCATGGTCCTTGTGCCCAATTGGATGTAAGAGAAATACTGTAAATCTGCTCTCAAATTTACCCAATTTCATCAATAAATGTGGAGTGTGGTTATGAGATGCAGTAACATGTTACCCACCTCCCACCCACACAGAGGTTGATGTACTATAGACACATGGAGCAATTCTGGAGCAATCCATCTGCACTACAGGGGAAATAAACATGATGTAAATGGTGATTTGTAACTCCAGAATAATAGACAGGTCACCAATCCACTGCTAAATAAACTGGACATTTGGGAATGTAATATTAGTGCACTTGGTTTGCGCCAATTTTTTACTTAGTACATCAGCCTCATTAGGCTGTAAGATGGAATGTGAATTGGTCCAGTTCTTGTCAGTACATCAGCCTCACTAGGCTGTAAGATGTAATGTGAATTGGTCCAGTTCTGGTCAGTACATCAGCCTCACTAGTCTGTAAGATGTAATGTGAATTGGACCAGTTCTGGTCAGTACATCAGCCTCACTAGGCTGTAAGATGTTATGTGAATTGGTCCAGTTCTGGTCAGTACATCAGCCTCACTAGGCTGTAAGATATAATGTGAATTGGTCCAGTTCTGGTCAGTACATCAGCCTCACTAGGCTGTAAGATGTAATGTGAATTGGTCCAGTTCTGGTCAGTACATCAGCCTCATTAGGCTGTAAGATGTAATGTGAATTGGTCCAGTTCTGGTCAGTACATCAGCCTCGGTATCAGTGTTTAGGTCTCACCTCTGCTGATTGGTGCAGGGATTTCCTCCTCCTTCCACTGCTGGGGAAACATCCCATCTCCTGGCTCCACCTGTGATACAATATAAACACAACACTTTATAATAACCACCATTTACCTTACTATACCAAAGAAATCCCACTTAATATTGCCTTGGTGATTGTTCTGCCTCCTCTCAATGATGTGACCTTATGACTTATTATGATTCCAGGAATGCATCAACAATAAAATGAGGTATTCTACACACGTCACTCTGTAAAAGAGGAGATTGTGAAAAATCCTTCAAAATATTATATACTTACACTAGCTTTTTTTTTTTTTTTATGTCAACAGTTTTTGAGAGGTTTATTTTTTCAGCAGTTTCAGTGTGGAATGTTCATATCTGGCTGGTAGGGAGTAGCAGGTGTGATGGAGAGCAGTGTGGAATGTTCATATCTGGCTGGTAGGGAGTGGCAGGTGTGATGGAGAGCAGTGTGGAATGTTCATATCTGGCTGGTTGGGAGTGGCAGGTGGGATGGAGAGCAGTGTGGAATGTTCATATCTGGCTGGTTGGGAGTGGCAGGTGGGATGGAGAGCAGTGTGGAATGTTCATATCTGGCTGGTAGGGAGTAGCAGGTGTGATGGAGAGCAGTGTGGAATGTTCATATCTGGCTGGTAGGGAGTGGCAGGTGGGATGGAGAGCAGTGTGGAATGTTATTATCTAGCTGGTAGGGAGTGGCAGGAGTGATGGAGAGCAGTGTGGAATGTTATTATCTAGCTGGTAGGGAGTGGCAGGTGGGATGGAGAGCGGTGTGGAATGTTCATATCTAGCTGGTAGGGAGTGGCAGGTGAGATGGAGAGCAGTGTGGAATGTTCACATCTAGCTGGTAGGGAGTGACAGGTGGGATGGAGAGCAGTGTGGAATGTTATTATCTAGCTGGTAGGGAGTGGCAGGTGGGATGGAGAGCAGTGTGGAATGTTATTATCTAGCTGGTAGGGAGTGGCAGGTGGGATGGAGAGCAGTGTGGAATGTTCATATCTAGCTGGTAGGGAGTGGCAGGTGAGATGGAGAGCAGTGTGGAATGTTCACATCTAGCTGGTAGGGAGTGACAGGTGAGATGGAGAGCAGTGTGGAATGTTATTATCTAGCTGGTAGGGAGTGGCAGGAGTGATGGAGAGCAGTGTGGAATGTTATTATCTAGCTGGTAGGGAGTGGCAGGTGGGATGGAGAGCAGTGTGGAATGTTCACATCTAGCTGGTAGGGAGTGACAGGTGAGATGGAGAGCAGTGTGGAATGTTATTATCTAGCTGGTAGGGAGTGGCAGGAGTGATGGAGAGCAGTGTGGAATGTTCACATCTAGCTGGTAGGGAGTGACAGGTGAGATGGAGAGCAGTGTGGAATGTTATTATCTAGCTGGTAGGGAGTGGCAGGAGTGATGGAGAGCAGTGTGGAATGTTATTATCTAGCTGGTAGGGAGTGGCAGGTGAGATGGAGAGCAGTGTGGAATGTTCACATCTAGCTGGTAGGGAGTGACAGGTGAGATGGAGAGCAGTGTGGAATGTTATTATCTAGCTGGTAGGGAGTGGCAGGAGTGATGGAGAGCAGTGTGGAATGTTATTATCTAGCTGGTAGGGAGTGGCAGGTGGGATGGAGAGCAGTGTGGAATGTTCATATCTGGCTGGTAGGGAGTGGCAGGTGGGATGGAGAGCAGTGTGGAATGTTCATATCTAGCTGGTAGGGAGTGGCAGGTGGGATGGAGAGCAGTGTGGAATGTTCATATCTAGCTGGTAGGGAGTGGCAGGTGGGATGGAGAGCAGTGTGGAATGTTCATATCTAGCTGGTAGGGAGTGACAGGTGAGATGGAGAGCTGTGTGGAATGTTCATATCTAGCTGGTAGGGAGTGGCAGGTGGGATGGAGAGCAGTGTGGAATGTTCATATCTAGCTGGTAGGGAGTGGCAGGTGGGATGGAGAGCAGTGTGGAATGTTCATATCTAGCTGGTAGGGAGTGACAGGTGTGATGGAGAGCAGTGTGGAATGTTCATATCTAGCTGGTAGGGAGTGGCAGGTGGGATGGAGAGCAGTGTGGAATGTTCATATCTATCTGGTAGGGAGTGGCAGGTGGGATGGAGAGCAGTGTGGAATGTTCATATCTGGCTGGTAGGGAGTGGCAGGTGGGATGGAGAGCAGTGTGGAATGTTCGTATCTGGTTGGTAGGGAGTGGCAGGTGGGATGGAGAGCACTAATGCTAGTACCTGGCTGACAGTGAGTGACAGGTGAAATGGGAAGCAGTGTTCAATGTTAGTATCTGGCTGACAGAGGGTAGAAGCAGAGATGGGGAGCAGTGTGGACTGTTAGTATGCAGTACTAGCTTAATATACATAAAATGGCAAAGCTAAATATCCCAAGACACTGATTTAAACAAAAAAGGATATTTCAAAATCTCATTTGATACAAAGTGACAGTTCCACTAAGATGGAATTTGCATTTATTCCCATGGAAATACTGACTTGTGTGGAAATTGTCCCTCTTTTATACATGTGAATGATACAAAGGTCTCCAATACACTGTAACAGCAATGCACTGTAGACTTCTAGAATTCAAAAACTGTATAAACTGGCAACGTGTTGTGCACCCCTATGGCAATCAAAGGGTTAATATAACAGGGTGGATGGCACATTGCTACATTTATATTCACAAAGTAAAATTGGAGCAATTTTGGGGGGCAGCTGAACTAGATCATGAGGAATGTGATGATGTGCAGATGGTTGCCTCAGACTTTCTCCATTGTCTTTGTGCGTACAGTCATTAGACTACCTGGACTTGTCTACACTGGGAAACACCAGACATACAGTAACGGTTTAGGCAGGACAGACACACAGTAACGGTTTAGGCAGGACAGACACACAGTAACGGTGTAGGCAGGACAGACACACAGTAACGGTGTAGGCAGGACAGACACACAGTAACGGTGTAGGCAGGACAGACACACAGTAACGGTTTAGGCAGGACAGACACACAGTAACGGTTTAGGCAGGACAGACACACAGTAACGGTGTAGGCAGGACAGACACACAGTAACGGTGTAGGCAGGACAGACACACAGTAACGGTGTAGGCAGGACAGACACACAGTAACGGTGTAGGCAGGACAGACACACAGTAATGGTTTAGGCAGGACAGACACACAGTAGTGGTTTAGGTAGGACAGACACACAGTAACGGTTTAGGCAGGACAGACACACAGTAACGGTGTAGGTAGGACAGACACACAGTAATAGTTTAGGCAGGACAGACACACAGTAATGGTTTAGGCAGGACAGACACACAGTAACGGTGTAGGCAGGACAGACACACAGTAATGGTTTAGGCAGGACAGACACACAGTAGTGGTTTAGGTAGGACAGACACACAGTAACGGTTTAGGCAGGACAGACACACAGTAATAGTTTAGGCAGGATAGACACACAGTAATGGTTTAGGCAGGATCATCATCTGGACAGTATTATTCCTTCTGGAGAAATACATTGTAGTTGCTCCAGTCTATTTGCGCTCAGTCCTCTTAAGATTTACTTATAAATCATCTTCTCTGAATTTCTCTATTTTTGAGCAGAATTGTACACAGCAGTGAAGGGGTGTGTAACGCATTGCTCTGCAGCGCACTGAACACCCCTCTAATCCTTAAAGGGTTATGATATTTGAATATGTTTATCTCTTATGGTTTGCACAATGACATCCAGCTCATATTTTACATTTAAAATTTGTTTCTATTAACCTTAAATCCAGAGAACATCACGTATATATCATTAAAGTCTTCATTAGAGTCACAGCTGGGTTTTGTTCTATATAATAAGGAATATGACATCTCATATAAAAACAACCTTAGAACACTTAGACTGGGCAGTGTAAATGGCTCCATGAAAAGTGCAAATGTAGATTGTGGTAAAGGACAACCCTGTCTTGTGTCTGGTGCTCTCACAATATCCCCAACTGAGCACTATGAACACTAATATAAATGTAATATAAGCCTCTGCATTCTTTATTACAGGTCAGACACAACCACATGTACATACTTGGATAATGGCACATACAGATAAAGAAATACACACAACCGCACAGGTTACACAAGCAAGAACACACATAATGTATCAGAAAAGACAAACTCACTCAGAGCTTCACTTGAAGATTACAAATTTGCAACCCAGCACACAAACTGCTAAACATAGAAGACTCACAAATGGGTACATATCCTGCCTCACATATACACTATCACACATACAACCACTCTCACAAGACAATGTCACACATATCTCCACACACACATATACAGGTATAGTGACACACCTAATGGCAGCAGCACTCACCCATTCTGGGGACTCCTACCTTCCACTCAGCCTGTCCCATTTCCCTGTGTAACTAATGTCTTAGTATTATAAGATAATAGAAAGGAACCCATGGTTACCCTGGAGATCTGGGATCTCTGCACTTCTCCAGTATCGATATGAGAAGTGGACCTGTGACCTGCATGTTACATCTTAGACTTGTTCCTTGTAGGATATCTAAGCCTGCAGTTTCCTACCTGATAATCCTGTGTGGTCCTGTTATCTTCTTCTGTACAGTCCTGTGAATAAGGATGGATGGGACGTCTTTCTGGTGTATTTCTGTTACTGGATCCATCTGTGGGGTGTGAACGCACAGTGAGTGAATATATACACATTATATACACAAACATACGGGTGTGTGTGTGCAAGAGCGATATTTAACTACTTTAAGGACCAGAGGAGTGTGCAAAGCATTGCATAGCGACTCCTAATTTTAATTTGGACAGAAAATCCTAGTGACCACTACGGATTGTCTATTTGCACACAAAACTACAGGACCACAAATTACTCCCACTGAAGTCTTCCTAATAAGAACAAGGGGAGGAGCATAGGGTCCCACAGACAGAATCATGTCTACCTCCATGGATAGGATACCAGCACCAATAAAATATTAATTCTATCACAATTAGGATCTCCCTCCCAGATTACAATGGATCTGTCACCCTAAAACGGGCGTACAAGTTTTTCAATCATGGGGATCACTATCAGAAAGCCAATGAATATGTAATGTGTCCCCTATGGTGCAGTTGTCTTATACTCTATTACCTTGTACATAGGATCCTAAATGTAATAACAAGGCTGATACATTGTTACATTTATTAGGAATTCTGGACACATTCCACAATTGTCAGAGTGACATATTCCATGTTATTGTCACAATGGTAATAATCCTCCTGACTCTCTCCCATGTATATTAGGAGTTACTGTAGATTTGTAGATGGACCAAACGAATATCATATTAACTCCTCAGATAAACTGGACTGACCACAAGCTTTCAGAGGTTTAGGGTCTCTGTTCATGTCAGCATCAATGAGATAAAATAATGAATAATTAAAAAGATAAAGAAAAATAATAAGTCACAAATTTCTTTCCACATTGAGAGTAACATGAAGGGGAGAGGAGATGTAACTGTAAGGTCCATGTCTCCTGGTGAGGAAACTTTACCCCATGGTCCTTGTGCCCAATTGGATGTAAGAGAAATACTGTAAGTTTGCTCTCAAATTTACCCAATTTCCTCAATAAATGGGGAGTGTGGTTATGAGATGCAGTAACATGTTACCCACCTCCCACCCACACAGAGGCTGATGTACTATAGACACATGGAGCAATTCTGGAGCAATCCATCTGCACTACAGGGGAAATAAACATGATGTAAATGGTGGTTTGTAAACCCAAAATGATAGAGAGGTCACCAATTCACTGTTAAATGAACTGGAAATATGGGAATGTTCTATTTGTCTCCTATATTGCAATTTGTTTGATCCAGATTTGCACCAATTTACATCAGCCTCACTAGGCTGTAAGATGTAATGTGAATTGGTCCAGTTCTGGTCAGTACATCAGCCTCACTAGGTTGTAAGATGTAATGTGAATTGGTCCAGTTCTGGTCAGTACATCAGTCTCACTAGGCTGTAAGGTGGAATATGAATTGGACCAGTTCTGGTCAGTACATCAGCCTCACTAGTCTGTAAGATGGAATGTGAATTGGTCCAGTTCTGGTCAGTACATCAGCCTCACTAGTCTGTAATATGTAATGTGAATTGGTCCAGTTCTGGTCAGTACATCAGCCTCACTAGGCTGTAAGATGTAATGTGAATTGGACCAGTTCTTGTCAGTACATCAGCCTCACTAGTCTGTAAGATGTAATGTGAATTGGCCTAGTTCTTGTCAGTACATCAGCCTCACTAGTCTGTAAGATGTAATGTGAATTGGTCCAGTTCTGGTCAGTACATCAGCCTCACTAGTCTGTAAGATGTAATGTGAATTGGTCCAGTTCTGGTCAGTACATCAGCCTCACTAGGCTGGAAGATGTAATGTGAATTGTACCAGTTCTTGTCAGTACATCAGCCTCACTAGTCTGTAAGATGTTATGTGAATTGGACCAGTTCTGGTCAGTACATCAGCCTCGGTATTAGTGTTTAGGTCTCACCTCTGTTGATTGGTGCAGGGATTTCCTCCTCCTTCCACTGCTGGGGAAACATCCCATCTCCTGGCTCCATCTGTGATACAATATAAACACATAGATTAGGGCTGAATTACATCAGGATTAATGCAGTAGTAAGAGAGCTAACACCTCCTTATAATCACCCCCATTTATCTTACTACAGCCTGGAAATTCCACTTAATTTTGCCTTCTCTAGTTGGTTCAATAGAGGACATCCATTATGGACTGAATATGTTTTGTTCATGGAGGCAGACATGACAGATCTTGACAGCTTCACACCCAAACTGAAGCAGGCAGACTGTAAACCTTAACCCTTTAACGTTTAGTGATGTGTCAGAACCGTGACTGAGCCTTAACGGAAAAATAGTAGTGACAGTCCTGGCACGTCATGTATTTTTACTCACAGAGCTCCCGCTGACTGAAATTGACCACTCAAAATCCGGATCGATCACTATCAATCCCCCTTCACTATCTGGTCCCTAAAGGACCATACACCCTGGGCAGGGCCAGTGAAAGGATTTCTGTCTACACTGGCGAAGGTGCATTTTGATGCCCCCCCACCACCAATCCACCCCTCCAACCCGGCCACAATCCCGTGGCCCCCCAACCTTGCCACAATCCCCTGCCCATTGTGCCCTACCCTAAACACGGCCCTGGCACTGTATGAGAAGGGTGGAGTGGGGAAAGAAGGAGAGGTGCTAGATGCAGTTCCTTCCAGTAAATATTTTTGGGATGGAGGAGGAAGGGAATAGTCAGCACGGCACCAAGGACACTGCATTTTATTTGGGTGGGGAGGGGGTGCTGGTGCCTTGTGAAGCCCTCTAGCACTCAAAGGGTTAAAGGTCCATGTATACTGGACAGTGACATCTAAAGAATATCAGTGCAAACTGAACAATTACATCACTTGGATCTCTGTGCATGTCAGACAAGGAGGTTGATGTAATAAAAAGTGGAGCAATTCTGGAACAAACCAACTGCACCACAGGTAACTTTGTTTGCTCCTAAACTACTCCACTTTTACCCAATACATGCAACGGTTTTTCAGACACTCAGACAGAGGATTAAGATAAAACACAGTTTTATTAGAAAAAAAAAAAAAAAAAACAATAAGAAGATTGCCCTCTACTGGCAGTACTGAGAATAGCAGAATATAGGCTACATAGGCCTTCTCAAGACCAGGATACAGAACAGGGATAATTTATATTTTTGTACAGTCACAGAATAAGCAAAACAGCGAGTGGCAATGACTGGTTATGTACAAAGGATAATCAGTCTCAAATGTGGTGTTAGGCACGCCCTAGGTGAACAAAGGCAGCAAAAGGTGCTAGATCACACAACACCTTAAGTCCATAAATGTATAGAGCTGCTGAAAGGAGCTGCAACAGAGACTGAAGCTGCAGGGTAGTTGTTTGATAGCCCCCACGGGCGTATAACGGAGACCAACAGTATTGGGATCGCTTGAGCCAATAGCCCCCACGGGCGTAATGGAGACCAACAGTATCGGGATTGCTTGAGCCAATAGCCCCCACGGGCGTAATGGAGACCAACAGTATTGGGATCGCTTGTGCCAATAGTCCCCACGGGCGTAACGGAGACCAACAGTATTGGGATTGCTTGAGCCAATAGCCCCCACAGGCGTAATGGAGACCAACAGAATCAGGATTGCTTGAGCCAATAGCCCCCACAGGCGTAATGGAGACCAACAGAATCAGGATTGCTTGAGCCAATAGCCCCCACAGGCGTAATGGAGACCAACAGAATCAGGATTGCTTGAGCCAATAGCCCCCACGGGCGTAACGGAGACCAACAGTATCGTGATAGCTTGAGTCAATAGCCCCCACAGGCATATACCGGAGACCAACAGTATTGGAATCACTTGCGCCAATAGCCCCCACGGGCGTAACGGAGACCACCCGTTGCAGCACTGCTCGAGCCAATAGCGCCTCCCGCGGGCGCGTTAACGGAGAACTACTGCTCTGCAGATGACAATTGAGCTGCCGACAACGCGGCCGACTCAGCAGAAGCAGTGTAAATGGTAACGGCTCAGCAAGGGTTAACAGTGGCAGCGAGGTAGAAGGAAGCACACAAGTGATCGGAGGCTCAAAGAGTAGCGAAACAGCACAGCAAGTGCCAATGAGACTCAGCTATACTTAATGCAAAGCACAGAGAAACGGAAGGCTCCGCTCAGGAGACGCGGCTCAGCAGGTGTTAATACAGCAATCTCGAAAGGCTCAGACCCACAAGCTGCAGCGATCAGAATGTCGCAGAGGCGACAACAGGAGCTGTAGACTGGAACAGTAGAAATCCGGAACAGGTCCAGGAGCAGGAATTCAGCCAGGCAAGGTCAGATCACAGAGGAGATTCGTAGACAAGCCAGATCAGCGACGAGCAGGAACGTCAGCCAGGCCGGGTCGGAACACGGGACAGGAACAAAGGAGCGTAGTCAGACAGGCCAAATCGGTACACAGGAGATCAGGAACCCTGGAACACAGCAACAGCAACACTGGCTCTGGAACACCACGAAAAGGCACCTAACAGGTGCCAATGGCCAGAATAAAAAGGTCACCAGGGGCGGGCCAACACAGCTCAACCAATAAAGGAGCAGCACAAGTGAGAGTGACAGAGAGATCACGGGAACCATGATAGTACCCCCCTCTCAAAGACCCCCTCTCCCTGACGGAGGTCTTGGTTTCTGTGGGTATTTGGAGTGGAAGTTGCGCAACAGTCTGGGCGCATGGAGGTCCTTCTGATCCACCCAGGAGCGTTCCTCAGGGCCATAGCCCTTCCAATGGACCAAATATTGCAACTTCCCTCTAAATCTCCTAGAATCAATGATACTCTGGACTTCGTATTCCTCCTGGCCTTGAACGTCCACCGGCCCAGGAATCACTGGAGTGGTAGTGTAGCGGTTGCAAACCAAGGGTATCAACAGAGATACGTGGGACACATTATGTATATGCATAGAGGCTGGGAGTTAGAATGCGTATGAGATGGGATTCACCTTGCGGATGACTTTAAATGGTCCAATGAACCAGGGTGCCAGTTTGTTGGAGGGTACCTGCAATTTGAGATTTCTGGAGGAGAGCCATACCCTATCCCCAACCTGGAAGGAGACCGCTGGCAACCGTCTACGATTGGCATGCCTCTGGTAGCGCTGAAATGACTGACTGAGGATCCTCTGAACCTGTGCCCAAGTGGAGCGGAGCTGATCAATATGCTCATCCAGAGCTGGGATTAGTTGTGCCTGGAATGAGTCCGGGAGTAGGCAAGGCTGGAACCCATAATTAATGAGAAACGGGGAGCTCCCGGACGATGAATTGACTGCACAATTCCTGGCAAACTCAGCCCACGGCAACAGGTCGGCCCAATTGTCATGATGATCGGTTACAAAGCAGCGCAAGAAATGTTCCAGTCCTTGATTGGCACGCTCAGCGGCCCCATTGGTCTGGGGATGGTAGGCAGAAGAAAAAGACAACTGGATGCCCATCTTCCCACAAAATGCACTCCAAAATCTGGACACAAACTGGCTCCCACGATCAGACACCACCACTCTAGGCACCCCGTGCAAACAAAACACTTCCTTGGCAAATACCATAGCCAATTCCTGAGCCGATGGAAGACCAGGGAGAGGCACAAAATGAGCCATTTTAGAGAACCTATCGACCACCATAAGGATAAACGTGCACCCTCTAGACACTGGCAATTCTCCCAGAAAGTCAATGGATATTTGGGACCATGGACGGTCGCCATTAGGCACAGGTTGGAGTAAACCTACTGGAAGATGCCTGGGTGTCTTGGCACGAGCACAGGTGGCACAGGCTGCAGTAAAGGCGGAGCAATCAGCCTTAAGGGAGGGCCACCAAAATAACTGAGATAGAGACCAAAATAACTGGTCCCTCCCGATGTGCCCAGCAGCCTTAGAAGAGTGGTAGGTTTCCAATAGGCGGGTACGGAATGGCTCATCAACAAAACACTTGCCCACTGGGGTCTCTGGAGGAGCCCTAGCCTGAGAGGCCAAAATTTCTTCCCCCAGTGGCGAAGTGATGCTAGTATGGATAGTGGCCAGAATATGATCTGGCTGAATAATGGGTACTGGTTCTTCCTCCTTCTCAATGTCTGACGCAAACTGTCTACCCTGACATGCTTGGAACCCGGTAGATAGGACACCACAAAATTGAACTGGGATAAAAAGAGTGCCCACCTAGCCTGTCGTGAGGAGAGTCTCTTAGCTTCAGAGAGATACGTTAAATTCTTGTGGTCAGTTAGGATTAATACTGGTGTCTTGGTACCTTCCAAAAGATGACGCCACTCTTTAAGTGCCAGAATGATAGCCAAGAGCTCCCTGTCACCAATCTCATAATGGCTTTGGGGCTGGACAGTTTTTTCGAAAAGAACCCACAAGGTCTCAAGGTACCACCTCCCACAGGGCGTTGGGAGAGCACTGCCCCAACCCCAACCTCAGAGGCATCAACTTCCAGGGTAAATGGCAGGGCTGAGTTAGGGTGGGAAAGTACCGGGGCAGAAGCAAAAGCGGATTTCAGTGTTTCAAACGCATTCTCAGCTGCCTCAGGCCATTGAGAAGGAGTAGCGCCCTTATGTGTTAAGTCAGACAGAGGTTTCACAATAGTGGAAAAGTTCTGGATAAATTTCCTATAATAGTTGGCAAAGCCCAGAAAGCGCTAGATAGCTTTTAACCCTTTGGGACGGGGCCACTGTAGGACAGCTGCCAACTTCTCCTGGTCCATAGCAATGCCATCTCTAGATATCACGAATCCCAGAAAGGGTACTTGGGACCTGTGAAATTCGCATTTCTCAAGTTTACAGAACAGTTTATTTTTGTGTAATCGGAGCAAAACCTCAGAGACATCCTTGATGTGCTGGGTAAGGGTGGTAGAGTGAATCAATATATCGTCTAGATATACCACCACACAGGACTGGAGCATGTCACGAAGGATGTCATTAATAAACTCCTGGAACACCGCAGGAGCATTGCATAGGCCAAATGGCATTCCAGATATTCATAATGCCCTGATCTGGTATTAAATGCCATCTTCCACTCATCTCCAGCTTTAATTCTGATCAGGTTATATGCAGCCCGGAGATCGAGTTTAGTAAAGATGGAAGAGCCCTTTAACCTGTCGAATAACTCGGTAATGAGTGGAATGGGGTAGGCACTTCTAGACATTAGTTTATTCAAACCCCTGTAATCAATACAAGGCCTGAGCTCGCCATTTTTCTTCTTCTTTAAGAAGAACCCGGCACCCACCGGCGAGGTGGATTTGCAAATAATCCCTCTCTTGAGGGCGTCCTCAATGTACTACTCCATAGCCCTGTTCTCCTCACATGACAGTGGATAAGTGTGACCCCTTGGGGGCACCACGCCCGAGGGCAGATCAATGGCACAATCATAAGGTCTGTGCTGAGGTAGAACGCCAGCCTCCCCTTGCTGAATACATCACTGAATTCTTGATATTCAGCTGGCACGGAGGGAGAGGTACATAGTAACCTGACAGGGTGTGAGAGACAGTTATCAGCACAGTATTCCGACCATGATTTGACTTCACATCTCTGCCAGTCAAACTGGGGATTGTGTAATAATAGCCATGGAAACCCCAGAATGACTGCGTGATGAGGTGAACAAATTATTTGAAAACGTACCTCCTCCTTGTGGAGAGCCCCAACCGCCATAGTAATAGGGATCGTTTCCATGGTGATAAATGCCGGTTCCAAAGGCCTGCCATCAATGGCCTCAATAGCCAGAGCAGACTCCCTTTTGACTACCGGAATTTTGTGCAGATCAGCAAAGGATTGATCCATGAAGTAATCGCTGCACCGGAGTCTATCAGTGCCATAACTGTCACAGACAGGTCTGCCCCCGAGAATACCACCTGGATCGTGGGTCTCTGTGTACTTGTATCCAGGGACTGCTGTACGCCACCTAGGGCCTGTCCCCCAAGGTACCCTAGGTGCATCCGTTTCCCGGCCGCATGTGCGTAATTGGTGCCCAGCTTTACCACAGTATAAGCATAGGCCCATTCTTTTGAGGTGCGCCCTCTCCTCCTTAGTCAGTCTGGTGAACCCGAGCTGCATTGGTTCCCTAGCCTCTGTTGAGCGTTCAGGAGGAAAGGGTGGCGAGGGTGGGTTCAAAAGACTGCCATGCCCATAATTTCTGGATTTCGCCCTCTTTGCCATCCGCCTCTCACGGATGCGGGAGTCAATAAGCATGACATAGTCAATATACTCCTCCAGATCACTGGGCACATCTCTGGCAGCAATTTCGTCTTTAATGGATTCGGAGGGGCCCTGAGCAAAGGCTGCAACTAACGCCTCATTGTTCCAGCCCACCTCCGCTGCCAAGGTCCGAAACTCAATGGCGTAGTCGCCCAAGGTACGATCGCCCTGTTGTATCTGCATTAGCCTTTTGGCAGCAGAGGTGGCTCTACCAGGTACCTCAAACACTCTGCGGAACTTTCTTATGAACTCATTAAAGTTCAGAGTGCATGGTTTGGCATTCTCCCACAGAGGATCAGCCCAAGACAGTGCCTTGCCAGTTAATAGGGAGATCATAAGTCCGACCTTACTTCGGTCGTTAGGAAATGCCTGAGGCGTGAGTTCCAGGAATATCTCCAATTGGTCGATAAAGCCTCTGCATTGGGTAGGTTCGCCATCATATCTTAACAGTAACGGTGCCGGTGCCGTTAGCCCTCTGGTGTGTGTAGTAGGAACTACATACAGATTATCCGGTGTCGAGACTGGGGTGACCGCCGGATTCTGGTTAGGTTTGTCTAGGTGTACCGTACGCTCAAGTAAGGTTTGTAAGGCCAGTGCCAACTCGTCTAGGTGCTGCTCGTGCACATCCATTCTCCAATGGATGTTCTGTGTGCTAGTTTCACCCTTGCTGTCTGAGGTCATGGCCCTTTCGTACTGTAACGGTTTTTCAGACACTCAGACAGAGGATTAAGATAAAACACAGTTTTATTAGAAAAAAAAAAAAACAATAACAAGATTGCCCTCTACTGGCAGTACTGAGAATAGCAGAATATAGGCTACGCAGGCCTTCTCAAGACCAGGATACAGAACAGGGATAATATATTTTTTTGTACAGTCACAGAATAAGCAAAACAGCGACTGGCAATGACTGGTT
Source organism: Rhinophrynus dorsalis (assembly GCA_037306005.1). Classification (NCBI taxonomy): domain Eukaryota; kingdom Metazoa; phylum Chordata; class Amphibia; order Anura; family Rhinophrynidae; genus Rhinophrynus; species Rhinophrynus dorsalis. Next base: position 610,990,403 of record CM074719.1, on the reverse strand, counting down.
AAGTACAAAGGATAATCAGTCTCAAATGTGGTGTTAGGCACACCCTAGGTGAACAAAGGCAGCAAAAGGTGCTAGATCACACAACACCTTAAGTCCATAAATGTATAGAGCTGCTGAAAGGAGCTGCAACAGAGACTGAAGCTGCAGGGTAGTTGTTTGATAGCCCCCACGGGCGTATAACGGAGACCAACAGTATTGGGATCACTTGAGCCAATAGCCCCCACAGGCGTAATGGAGACCAACAGTATCGGGATTGCTTGTGCCAATAGTCCCCACGGGCTTAACGGAGACCAACAGTATTGGGATTGCTTGAGCCAATAGCCCCCACAGGCGTAATGGAGACCAACAGTATCAGGATTGCTTGAGCCAATAGCCCCCACGGGCGTAACGGAGACCAACAGTATCGTGATAGCTTGAGTCAATAGCCCCTACGGGCGTATACCGGAGACCAACAGTATCGTGATAGCTTGAGCCAATAGCCCCCACGGGCGTAACGGAGACCAACAGTATAGTGATAGCTTGAGTCAATAGCCCCCACGGGCGTAACGGAGACCACCGGTTGCTGCACTGCTCGAGCCAATAGCGCCTCCCATGTGCGTGTTAACGGAGAACTACTGCTCTGCAGATGACAACTGAGCCACCGACAACTGAGGCCCACAACGCGGCCGACTCAGCAGAAGCAGTGTAAATGGTAACGGCTCAGCAAGGGTTAACAGTGGCAGCGAGGTAGAAGGAAGCACACAAGTGATCGGAGGCTCAAAGAATAGCGAAACAGCACAGCAAGTGCCAATGAGACTCAGCTATACTTAATACAATGCACAGAGAAACGGAAGGCTCAGCTCAGGAGACGCCGCTCAGCAGGTGTTAATACAGCAATCTCGAAAGGCTCAGACCCACACGCTGCAGCGATCAGAATGTGTCTCCACACCTGGTCCTGTGAGGGTTGGGGAAGTGCTTTCCGTATTTATTTCTCCGTGGCACCCTGGAATGTGATTGGCTGAGATGGCCGGAACATAAGCCAAAAAAGGATGCCCTTGCCTCAGTCCAGACAGCCTTACTGTGCATGCCCCCTTGGCGACTGATGTACACCACAGCCATTGACTGCAACCCTCACTGGCTTCACCAACAGGAGTGGGGTCCAACGAAGGAGAGCTAGGTGGATTGCCAGGAGTTCTAGAATGTTGATGGAGATAAGACTCTCATCTAAAGCCCACAGCCAGATGATCCAGGACAGCACCACAGCCACACCCTGCTCCAGGTTCGTACGATACAAGTACCACCAGAGATCCCTCCTGGCCTCTGGATAGGAAGACATCTGTTGACCAAGTCAGGGTAACATCCCACTGGCATTCCCTCATGTGTACCGGAGAGTAAGGGACAGCATCCAGTGTTGATACCAGTTTGCCTAAAACACTCATGAATTCCCTGATCGTGGCAGAGAACTACTTTAGGGATAGGACACTTCCTGCCGGAGTACTGGCACCTGCTTGTGATGCGAGAAGCCCCAAGAATCAGATGTACACTCTTAGGAATGGTGGCTATATATATTTAAAGGTAATGGGGGGCTTCCAAGACTGAAGTACTCATTGCAGGAAAAAGGGGATTTGGGCTACTGAAGACAGCAGTGTCTTGACCCAAGCTGGCTCTTGATCAAAGCTGGGAGGCCCTGGTGGAGTAGTAGGTGCCACAGCACAAAAGGGGAAGAGAGACCATGAATACTGTCTTGGAAGCCCCATTTGGCATGATGAGCAATATGTGATGCGGTAAGGGAAGACCTCTGAGTCCTTTGCCCTGGATTTACCCCTTGGCCGTTAGAGTCTGACATACCAAAACTAGTAAAAATACTAGAAGTATCCCATCCCCAGAAACGACACAACAAAGCAACCTTAAAAGCCCATAAAATACACTTATCTGGCAACATGTAGGATAAGCAAGAAGATGGCCACTGCCAAACTGACAGCCAATCGGAAGAAAGCCTGCAAAATGAGCATTCTGGGAAACAGTCTTCTCTGCTGCCTAGCAATGCCTACAACTCCGTTGATGGATTCACCATGAGCCCGCAGGACAATAGGACATGAGGAGATGAGAAGATAGAGCCCTTTCTGACTGTTGTATCTTAAAAGGTTACAGATATATGTCCCATAAAAGTCAATGGAACAAAGACAGAAGTGGGCGGGCTCCTCCCTACCAAGGCTCATAATGCCCCTGTATGGAGAGGCAACATGACTGGGACAGAAGTGGACCAAGGCATTCAAAGGGTTACTCACTGGTCTTTTCTGTCTTCAGGTTACAATTTTAGAGAGAAGAAACAGAGCCCCAAGAGACTCTGCTGTGAGGGAAAACTTGGCATCAAGACTCCCGCCACAGGCTGTTAGGATCCACAAAGCATCGGTGAACTGGTGAATCCACTCCAGGGAAGCACAGTGATGGTAACCCACCTAATGGGGGATTATACAGCCCCATATCTAAGAAGTAAAATAATACTTCTTGCCCTGACAATTTTAAGAAACCAGCATGAATTCTGGGAGTTAGTAGGTAGTGGTAGGTTTGAGCTGGAGGAAAGACTCTCCACCCATAAGAGATGTATCCCTCTGGCACTCAAAGGGTTACTATAAGAGACTGGAACATTGTAACATTTATATCACAAAAGTAAAGGCTGTGCAATTAGGAGGCAACTCAATTAAACCATGAGGAGTTAGATTAGGTGCAGTTGGCTGAACCAGACCTTCTCCACTACCCTTTGTGCGTACGGTGCTTAGACTACCTGGACTTGTCTACACTGGGAAACACCAGACACGCAGTAACGGTTTAGGCAGGACAGACCCACAGTAACGGTGTAGGCGGGACAGACACACAGTAACGGTGTAGGCAGGACAGACACACAGTAACGGTATAGGCAGGAACATCATCTAGAGACAGTATTATTCCTTCTGGAGAAAGAGAAATTCAGTTCGCTCCAATAACTTATTTCCTTGGGTTCCTCTCCTAAAAATTACTTCGCCGTTTCCAGTTTCTCTATACCGTAAAATCTCGGGTATAATACGCACCTGTGTATAATACGCAGGTGTATATTGTACCCAAGATTGTAGGGGAAAACAAGAGTGCCTATGTATAATACGCACCCTTGTTTTCCCCCTTACTACAAAAAAATATTAAAGCTGCCAGCTACCCTCCTCCGTCCCCCGGCGCAATCCGACATTAAAATAAGACTTACTTGGTGATATAGCTCAAGCCATTCAAGTGCTACATTTGAAAAAGCTCCCTCTCATCTTCCTTGCGGGCGGCATTCTTGCATTTGCCGCCCGCTTCCTTCAATGTACTACCAAGACCTTCCTCCTGCGGTATTGTCCTGTGAGGACCTTGAGATCCTCACAGGGCATTACCATTTGCTGGAGGCAGAAGGTCCTGAAAACCCATTGAAGGAAGCGGGCGGCAAATGCAAGAATGCCGCCCACAAGGAAGATGAGAGGGAGCTTTTTCACATGTAGCACTTGAATGGCTTGAGCTATATCACCAAGTCTTATTTTAATGTCGGATTGCGCCGGGGGACGGTAGCTGTCAGCTCTAATATATTTATATATTTTTTTTTATTCTGCAAAAATCTCTCGGGTATAATACGCACCCCCCACTTCACATAAGGTGAAGAGGGGGTAAAATTGTGCGTATTATACCCGAGATTTTACGGTATCTGTGCAGATTTGCACACCCAGATATTACATGTAGTTTTAAACCCTTTAACACTGTGAGTGCCACAGAGGTAGTCAACACATTGCAACCCCTTGCCACTTAACGGGGTTAAGGACCGAAGAGATGACCTCAAACTGTTAAGATATATTAATGTATTTTTTATTATCTTTCGCACTTCCGTATCCAACTATAAGATTTACATTGGGGTTAATTAAAACAAAACCATAATTACAAAGAATTTTTAAAATATCTTTAAGGTCTTTCGATTCCCAACAGTCATAGTTGTGTTTTATAGAAAGAAGATCTGCTTATAGATTTTAGACTGGGCAGTCTTATCCTTGTTACCCACGAGGTCTTTAATTTTTGGAGTACAGACCTGGCAAATGGCTCCATGCAAAGTGCAAATGGATGGTGGTTAATGGTGACCTTCTCTGGTCCTCTCTCAGTTCACCTCCATGAACACAAGTCTACACCTCAGAACTTTTCTAGGTCACTGTTACACATACACACTGTCACATACAGTGGATATAAAAAGTCTACACACCCCTGTTAAAATGCCAGGTTCTTGTGATGTTATAGAATGAGACAAAGATAAATCACGTCAGAACTTTTTCCATCATTAATGTGACCTATAACGATAACAATTAAATTGCAAAACAAACTGAAATCGTTGAGGGGGAAAAATAAAAAAAACTCACAATAACCTGGTTGCATAGGTGTGCACACCCTTAATCTAATGCACTGTTGTATCACCTTTTGATTTTATTACAGTAATCAGTCCTTTTGGGGTAGGAGTTTATTAGCATGGCACATATTGACGTGGCAATATTTGCCCACTCTTCTTTGCAAAAGCGCTCCAAGTCTGTCAGATTGCGAGGACATCTCCTGTGCACAGCCCTCTTCAGATCACCCCACAGATGTTCAACTGGATTCAGGTTTGGGCTTTGGCTGGGCCATTCCAAAACGTTAATCTTCTTCTGGTGAAGCCATGCTTTTGTGGATTTGGATGTGTACTTTGGGTCGTTGTCGTGCTGAAAGGTGAACTTCCTCTTTATCTTTCTAACGGACACCTGAAGGTTTTGTGCCAAAATTGCTCGGTATTTGGAATTGTTCATAATTCCCTCCATCCTGACTAAGGCCCCGGTTCCAGCTGAGGAAAAACAGCCCCAAAGCATGATGCTGCCACCACCACCATGCTTCACTGTGGGTATGGCTTTCTTTGGGTGATGTGCAGTGTTGTTTTTGCGCCAAACATACCTTTTGGAATTATGGCCAAAAATTTCAACCTTGGTTTCATCAGACCATAACACATTTTCCCACGTGCTTTTGGAGACTATGTTTTTTTTATTGCAAACTTCAGCTGGGCTTGGATGTTTTTCTTTGTAAGAAAAGGCTTCCGTCTTGCCACCCTACCCCATAGCCCATTCATATGAAGAATACGGGAGATTGTTGTCACATGAAACACACAGCCAGTACTTGCCAGAAATTCCTGCAGTTCCTTTAATGTTGCAGTAGGCCTCTTGGAAGCCTCCCTGACCAGTTTTCTTCTCGTCTTCTCATCAATTTTGGAGGGACGTCCAGTTCTTGGTAATGTCTCTGTTCTGCCATATTTTCTCCACTTGATGGTGACTGTCTTCACTGTGTTCCATGGTATATCTAATGCTTTGGAAAGTCTTCTGTACCCTTCTCCTGACTGATATCTTTCAACAATGAGATCCCTCTGATGCTTTGGAAGCTCTCTGCGGACCATGGCTTTTGCTCTGAGATGCAACTAAGCAAATGTCAAGAAAATCCTACTAGAACGGCTGAACTTTATTTGTGATTAATTGCAGTCACTTTAAATGGTGTGTAATGACTTCTATTTAACAAGAGATTGAATGTGATTGGTTAATTCTGAACACAGCCACATATCCCCAGTTATAAGATGGTGTGCACACCTATGCAACCAGGTTATTGTGAGTTTTTATTTTTTCCCCTCAACGATTTCAGTTTATTTTGCAATTTAATTGTTCACGTTATAGGTCACATTAAAGGTGGAAAAAGTTGACAAGAGTTATCTTTGTCTCATTCTTTAACATCACAAGAACTTGGCATTTTAACAGGGGTGTGTAGACTTTTTATATCCACTGTAAAGGCGTGCACACACACACACACACACACATACATTACTTTTCAGATTATAAATTTACAGCCAACTTCACATATGGTCACATATACTACCACAACCTCACATAACACCACCACACATACAACCAGTCTCACTCCAAACGCATTGTCACAGATACCTCCACACTTGCATACTGTCACATAACTGATGGCTGTAACACTCACCCATTCTGGGGTTATCTACATCTCACTCATCCTGTTCCCTTTCCTGAGTGACTAATGGCTTTGTACAGTGATACAGATTGGAACCAGTGGTTACCCTGGAGATCTAGACTCTGCACCTCTCCAGGATCACCATGAGAAGTGGACCTGTGTCCTGCATGTACTGTGAGATTGTACACACTTTTCTTGTAGGATATCTAATCCTGCAGTTTTCTACCTGATAATCCTGTGTGATCCCGTTATCCTCTTCTGTACAATCCTGTGAGTAAGGAATCACGGGACCTCTTTCTGGTGTATTTCTATTACTGGATTCATCTGCAGTAAATGAACACACAGTGAGTGACATTTTATTATATATTTATTTTTACCAAGTGGTGAGTCTATCAGTGACCTGCACAAGTATGTGTAAGACAATAAAGGAACACTAGCACCCAGATAATCTTAATGCGGTCGGGAAATCCTAATGGCCACTATTACCTAGTGCGCAAGACTCCAGGACCACCTTCTTAAGGCAGAACTATCATGCTTACATAAGTTATCCCCAGTTAATTATATGTAGCTTGTTAATCATGGAAATAAACTTTAAGTACGGGAAGGAGTTGGAATCATAACATCGTGTGAAACTTACATCAGTATGACATCGCAATATCCTGGAGAAGAGTGATCTTTGCCCCTGCGTGGTCTGTCCCACTCTCATCACTGATAGGTTATTTGCCAAAGGGGGAGTTGCATTGTACCTTAAGGTACAGTCAATGATGGACAGCGCATGCGCTGTCCTACAGATGTAATTTTCATACAATGTTATGCCAGCACTTAAGAAACTTTATTATGCTATTTCCATGAATAACAAGTTACGAATAATTAATTGGTGATAACTTACGTAAACACGATAGTTCCGCTTTAATAATACCAGTGGGAGGAGCTTAGGGTCCTACAAAAATAATTATATCTGCATCAACGGAAATAATAACGAGGCCAGATTTACATACCAAGCAACCCTAGACAAGGCACTCTAGGATCCCTTAGCCCCGCCTATTGCCACGCCCCCACTCCTTGTGTGACAAGTAAGACTGTAAAATGTTCCACAATAGCCTGTAAGTCAGTGCCATCATGAGTCAGTCTCTTATTTCCCTTACCTGCACGGGTATGTTCAAGATATTAACCCCTAGAGAACCAAGAGGGTGAAACACATTGCCTCACAATGTGTTGAACCCTATTGTAGCCTACATGGAGTTAATTGTCAGTAAATGTCACAGTGGATCTGTCCCACGGAGAGTCCAATAGTGTGAAAGTCTATCACAAGAGGACACTGACCTGCACAGGTATGTAAATGGATCCTCTCCTCCTGTGGGTCCTGATCATCAGTCACACTCGGCTCTGAGTCGCTCTCAGTCTTTGTTGTCACATCATCACGGCCTGGTCAGGACATTGCACAATTATTATACTTTTCACTATTTCAAATAAATAATACGTGGCAAAAATAACTTCATTATATCATAATTCACACAATTCAGCTCAAAATGACATTTAAAAGTGCTAAACAGTTAACATCTTAGCACCTGAGAGGAAGATAAAAGGAAAAAACTTTAAGTAGAAATTAATTAATTCTGGTACAATCTAATAAATAATGCAGCGGTGTATCATATTCCCCTGCAGTCACAGGACCCCTGTGAAAAAGCCCCCCACCCCGATGGGTGGACTGGCCCACCAGGATTCTGGGGAAATCTCCTCGTTGGCCCCTTATAGTCTACAGCTTTGTTACTATTGTGCATTACTTCCTGTAGGCAGGTTCATGTCCCCCGACTCCTCTCTCCACCACATACTTCTCAAAGCACTGAGGTCACAATAGTGCAAACTAGAACCCCCAGAAGAGGTAGCTTGGAGCCGGATCTGCTCCACACTGGATGGAACAAAGAACAGAGCTGTTCACAACCCCAACTACAGAAAGTAATGCACAATAGTAAAAAGGTATGGGGAGTGGGTAGGTGATGTGGGGGAGGGGATGGCCACAGGTGTAGATTTGTATCTCCAAGTGACTATACTTATGACTCCCTATTTCCCTCCAAAGCCCCTCAGATGTGAGTGTGTGTCTGTATCTAGGAGGGCACAAAGCAGTACCATGGGATCTCAGGAGTGCTGATGTAGCCCTACATGGACCATGCATTAACCCTGTAAGGACCCAAGCAGTCAGGAACATTGTGAAGCATTGCACTGCACACCCCTCATTTAAGGGTTAAACCTGTGGTAGTTGAAGATTTCTAATGTGCAGAAACTGAACACGTCTAAGTAATCAGTTTCCTCATACATCTCCTGCATCCCCCCACCCCCCAATTCCCTGTATTCCGATCACAACCCCCTCACAATCATAATGGGAACACCAGGTGAGTATACATTAATATAGGAGGTCCCTGCCCCATAGTACTTACAGTGTAAGTATAGGACGGGTGATATACAGATACAAGCAGGTAGAGGAGAAAGTGCAATTTTTAGGTTAATTATATTTTATGCAAATAGCAAACAGGCCACTGGTGCTCAACAGTTTATATAATGAAATAACTTGTGAGCAGATCTCTGTATTTTCTGTTACTTGCCAAGCCTCCAGACATGTAACCAGGATAAGATAAATGCAATGGTGCAAAAAAGTCACAGTGTAAAGAAACCTCTTGTACTTTACTGAATGGATCATTTATAACCAACATACAATGTTTTGGGTACAGGCTCTTCTTCAGATGGATCTCACTTGAAGTTCTCATACCTGAAATGTTTCATGTCCGGATAAAATAATCCTTCAATAAATCATAACCTGATGCTTTCAGCTGAATTTCTTGTGCCTGCATTTCATCTAGATACTCCACCCCTCAACTGTAATCCTCCTTTCATCTAGATACTCCTCCCCTCAATTGTATTCCTTTCATCTAGATATTCCACCCCTCAACTGTATTCCTCCTTTCATCTAGATACTCCAACCCTCAACTGTATTCCTCCTTTCATCTAGATACTCCACCCCTCAACTGTATTCCTCCTTTCATCTAGATATTCCACCCCTCAACTGTATTCCTCCTTTCATCTAGATACTCCTCCCCTCAATTGTATTCCTCCTTTCATCTAGATATTCCAACCCTCAACTGTGTTCCTCCTTTCATCTAGATACTCCACCCCTCAATTGTATTCCTCCTTTCATCTAGATACTACACCCCTCAATTGTATTCCTCCTTTCATCTAGATACTACACCCCTCAATTGTATTCCTCCTTTCATCTAGATATTCCACCCCTCAACTGTATTCCTCCTTTCATCTAGATACTCCACCCCTCAACTGTATTCCTCCTTCCATCTAGATATTCCACCCCTCAACTGTATTCCTCCTTTCATCTAGGTATTCCACTCCTCAATTGTATTCCTCCTTTCATCTAGATACTCCACCCCTCAACTGTATTCCTCCTTTCATCTAGATACTCCACCCCTCAACTGTGTTCCTCCTTTCATCTAGATATTCCACCCCTCAATTGTATTCCTCCTTTCATCTAGATACTCCAACCCTCAACTGTGTTCCTCCTTTCATCTAGATACTCCACCCCTCAATTGTATTCCTCCTTTCATCTAGATATTCCACCTCTCAACTGTATTCCTCCTTTCATCTAGATACTCCACCCCTCAATTGTATTCCTCCTTTCATCTAGATACTCCACCCCTCAACTGTATTCCTCCTTTCATCTAGATATTCCACCTCTCAACTGTATTCCTCCTTTCATCTAGATATTCCACCCCTCAATTGTATTCCTCCTTTCATCTAGATATTCCACCCCTCAATTGTATTCCTCCTTTCATCTAGATACTCCACCCCTCAACTGTATTCCTCCTTTCATCTAGATATTCCACCTCTCAACTGTATTCCTCCTTTCATCTAGATATTCCACCCCTCAATTGTATTCCTCCTTTCATCTAGATATTCCACCCCTCAATTGTATTCCTCCTTTCATGTAGATACTCCACCCCTCAATTGTATTCCTCCTTTTTATGTAGATACTCCACCCCTCAATTGTATTCCTCCTTTCACCCATCCTTTTCTCCCTCCATTCCTTCTTCTTACTTCCTCTATCTTCTTCCACCAGCCTTCCCCAACATCACTCTCTCCTTTTCCTTCTGTCACCACTTCTTCCTTCCTCTATGCATAACAGTTTCTCCCTACATCTTCTTTTTCTGCCACTCACTTCATCTTCTTCCTTCCTCCATACAGCTTATTTCATCCTCCCACCACACATTCCTGCTTTTTCCTCCCTCAATTTTGTTCTTTCCACCCACCTTCTTCCTATCTCCAGTTACTTACTAAATCCCTCCCTCTCTGTAGGTGGATATTATAATACAGGTGGCTATGGGGTGCTGAGGAATGACCTATTTTATTACAGGACTATGGGATGCAGCTGTGCAGTGTGTAGACCAGCAGAACGTGTTATTTTTTGTTATTGTTGTCTAGCTATGATGTAAATATTAACCTTCTGAATGCCACAGTGTGTAGAACACATTGCAACGCAAATCATTAATGTGCATATACGGATGGGAAACAGACACAAAGAAACAAGAGGGTGTGAAGGAAGGCATCAGTGTGCCCAGTACTCTGGCAAACACCTGAGGAGCGGAGGTAAGCCCAGAGGGCAGAGCGGTGAACTGAAAGTGCTCAGATTCCAAAGAGAAATGGAGGTACTTCTGACTGCCCGGATGAATCAAGACATGCAAGTACGCATACTGCAGATCCAGAGATGCAAGGAATTCGCCCGGGCATATAGCTGCAATGACAGAGCGCAACGGTTGTCAGGCAAAGAAGGACAGACACAAATATAGGAAATAAAACCACCTTTATTGAGAATGCACAGAGTAATAATAAAGCCCACATAAACCCCAAAACCCCAGCAGTGGTACAACGTCTACTACCCAGAACTGCACCCTGTGCCGAGCACTGCACTACTAACATTATAACGGGGGATCCTTGGTATGTGCCGGAGATTCTAACAGCGATAAGAACCAGGCTACTCTGGTATCTAGGAACTTCCAACCAGGTATAGGTAACCGGAGGCAATCGGGAACGAGTGCAAGCCCAGACCCCAGAGGCCCAAATGCGTATGGTCGGGCTAAAGGAGTTAGGAACAGATAGAGTAGTCAGCAAGGACCACAGGTCAGGACGAATGTGGGTAGTCAGACAATCTGAGGGCAACACTGAGCGAGTAGGAAACCAGAGCCACAGGTCTGAACTGATGTGGGTGGTCAGATAAACTGGAGGCAAAACGGAGCAAGTAGTTAACCAGAGCCACAGGTCAGAATCAATGTGGGTAGTCAGACAAGCTGGAGGCAACACGGAGCTAGTATTCAGCCAGGACCAATATGGGTAGTCAGACAAGCCGAGGTCATACACAGAGCAAGTAGTCAGTCAGAGCCACAGGTCAGAACCGAAGTGGGTAGTCAGACAAGCTGGGTCATACACAGAACCGATTCGGAGTCAGGCACGGGTCACAATGAAACGCTAGAGGTACAAGCAGGAACACCACATAAGGGCAATGACTGATAGGCCCAAGGGAGTTTAAATAGCAGCAAAGCAAGGCGGGAATCAATTAGGCAAATAAGTTCTTGCCTATAAAACAAGAGCTCGTACAGCACCAGTTAGTGACCTCAGATGTGAGGAAACGGCCGGCCATCATGCCGCACGGGCACACCAAAGGAAGGAAGCACAGGATACCTAGGCTTGCCTAGGGATACTGTGATAGACTCCACCTTGCAGCGTGTAGTCTCCACAAAAGAATTTAGGTCCTTGAGGTACAAGATAGGATGGCTGCCGCAGTACCTCTTGGCCACCACTAACAGGTTTGATTACAAATTTGAACTTCTCTCTTGAGGAGGAAATGGAAACAGAACTCCTATGTCAAAGACAGATTGAACGGCCTAGGTGAGTCCTGGACTGGAAAAATCTGAAGGGAGGAAGGGACCTGAAAGCAATCTTGTACCCTTCCGAAACCACCTGCAGAACCCACTGGTCAGCAATAGACCCATGCAGCTGAAAAAGGAGTAGATGCCCACCCACAGGCAGCTGCGAGTCATTCAGAGGCAGACTTACCAGACATGGGCTTGGCAGTGGCGTGCTTAGTGTGCCACTGCTGCCAGGGCTTGGTGGTGGAGCGCAGGGTGCCGACTTGAGACACGCTCTGATTCGGTCTTTGCTCCTCTGTTTGGTGGGGATGAAAAAGACAATGTTTCCTCTCCATGTTAGGGAGTTTGGATACCTGAGATAACAGGGTGCTCTTGCCCCCAGTAGCCTCACTGATAATCTGTTTGTGTTTAGACCCAAAAAGAGATTTGCCCTGAAAGGGGAGAGAAATCAGTGACTTCTTAGATGATAGATCAGCAGACCAAATCTTGAGCCACAAAGTGCATCTTGCTGTGACAGGAAAGGCAGAAGCCTTAGCTGAGAGTCTGACTGCATCAAAAAGAGAACCAGTGACATATGTCTGAGCCTCAGACATGTTGGACAAGAGGGTTAAAAAGATCTTCCTTAGGGGTGCCATTCCTGACAGCCTCAGTGAGATGTTCGCCCCAGATAGCAATAGAGACCCAAGCCAAAGCCAGAACAGGTCACAGAGCAGCCCCAATGGCAGCAAAATTAAACTTAAGGATAGCTTCCAGCTTTCTGTCAGTTATATCCTTGAGAGCCGTAGCGTCTGCCAATGCAGAGCAGAGCTGTGGGCTTGGGAAGTCTACAAATAGGGGAAATCAAGCGTGGGAGAAGAGGCCCATTGTGCCAAAGCTGCCTCTGAAAAGGGGTACAGCTTAAAAAAACTTAGAAAGAGAAAGACGCCCATCAGGCATCTTCCAATCATCCAAGATAATCTGGTCTAGAGTGGCACTGGGTGGAAACACTTTTGAAAGAAGTCATAAGAAGACTGGCCCTCATCAGGGGTATTTGTGATCTGCTGGGTAGTTAAAACCGCCTTGATAAGACCCTCAGTAGAGGGTGTGGGGTCTGCCTCAAAGGATCATCAAAAGCGTAGGTAGAATCCCCCTCTTTACACTCCCCTCCCTCTGTATCCCCTTCAAATGAACCTTCCTCAGAGGATTCAGTTAAAGCAGGTATGCCTGGGGTCTTAGAGGCCACAAAACTGAAGGTGGTAGGAGGCATCCAGGAATCCAGGAATGGAGTACTCCCTGGAGGGATAGAGGAAACTGTGCCATAGAGGACTTTAAAACTCCCACCCAAGTGGCTCTTGTTCAAGGCTGGAGGGCTCCAGAGATGTAGCAGGGGCCACAACACACGAGGGGAATAGATATCCTGAGTATTCTCTAGGAAGCCCTGTCTGGCAAGACACCTTTGAGTCCTTAAGCCTTAGGTCTAGCCCCATGTCCCTTTGGATCCGACATCCTAACAGGAGAAGTGTCTAAACAGTATGAGACACCCAAATAATGTGTCCCAGACTAATAAATCCCATCAGAAAGCCCAAGAAGGTACATATCTGGGAGGCAAAGGGTTAACTTGAGAAGGCGAGAAAGGAGAGACAAGCATCTGTGCAGGATAAACCAGCAAGGAGAAGATGGGAGCTGTAAAACAATCAGTCAATCAGAAGGAAGCCCACGAAACTGGCATTCTGGGAGTTGTTGTTTTCCCACTTGCTGTATCCTAGCAATGCCTGAACTTGCACTTGCAGGGCCACAGGGGCCCCTAAGACACTGGGGATGTGAACTGGATTGTAGGGCAAAAGGAGGCAAGAAGAATGAACTGTCTCTCAACTCTGTATGACAAACGGTTGTAGAGATATGTCCCAAAGCAGAAGTCAATGGAGCAAGCGTGGCCGCATGGGAAGCGCACCTTAAAGGTGTGGAACACTAAAAATACCAATTTTTCAAAAGTGCCCAAAAGTACCCACATGCCCAAGGGAACATGTAGGGATAAATAAAAGTCAAAGATCCTGAAGGGAAAACCCCAAAATATGCCATTAAACCCAGTTAAACCAGCAGGGAAGGGGTTAATGGAACACCATTGCAACCATCCAACCTCCAAAGACCCAGGGACCCAAATGAAACTTCATCTTCTGTCTTCAGATTACCATTATGAGAACATAGCCTCAGAGAGACCGAGTTATGAGAGTGAAACTTGGGCTGCAAGATTCTCTCCTCAGGGCTGATAAGGTTCACAACAGTTCCTGCATGCTGGTGTAGAACAGTCAAACTGGAAGGCGGGGCTAAAGGGTAGCCTGATAAGGAGAAGGGAAGGCTCCACCTCCAAGAACTTGTCTTTAAATGTTCCAGCCTACTGGGAGGAGCGGTCGCTTCCCCACGGTACCTGTATGTCATATTGGACGACAGAGAAATAAAGATCTTGGAGTCTAAATTGATTGGATGACAGGGGGGCTGTTGCTTATTGTAAGTGATGGGTTGTTAATACCCCTGGAGTTTGGAGGGTTGACCGATATATTCTTTGGACCCAACTAGATCTGGTCAGATTCACTGGAGTGTGAAAAAGGTATTTAATCTGGTTTATATTTTCAAGTCCACTTCAAAGAGACATCATCAGAGCCTGGAGTATAATGTATGGTGCACTGATAAGAATATTCTGCTAGTAGAATTTGACACTTTGGGTGCCACGGGAGTATCCAATACCTCTCTGGCACTCAGGAGGTTTGATGTTAAAATAAGTGAGTTTTAAAGTCATGTATTGTGCATTCAACCTTCATTCTTCTTATGCCTGAAGAGACCTAGTTGTTTTGAAAGCTTGCATCCTAGAGCCACTCAGCCAACAATGGTATCATTTTACTCTACTAGTCTCCTGCATAAGGCATCAAACTACATCCAACAGGTGAAGTTCCTGTTTGGTAGAAAGATAAGTACAAAAACAAGAAAGGACAATTATGTAGTTAATGTTAGAGTAGGATGCAATTTTTGGTAAGAAACCTCTAGAAGAATGAAGGACCACCTTGCCCTGATTAACAAACGAGGAAAGGATGTTTATAAGACGAAGCTTGTAGTTCAACATCTCTTCACATTGAAAAAAATGGCCAAAAGGAAGGCCATTTTAAGCAACAAAAAATGCAAAGGAACCAAAGAGGTTCCAAGGGAGGTCGCCGAAGAAAGCTCATCACCAGATTAAAGGGGATGTGGGATGCCGTGAACAAAGGTTTTAAGATCAAGAAGAAAAGCAATTTACTTCTGGAAGAGACCCGGGAATGCCAAGATCTGTATCTTGATAGAACTCAGAGACCTTTGTTAAAGAAATTTTGAAAGAAAACCAAAATTATAGGGAGGCTGAAGGACTGCGGACACATTTCCCTATTATTGCACCACCACTGCTAAAAAAGGGACCAGATCCTATGGTAGGTTTTATCCGATATGGGCTTTCTAGCTTGAATCATGGTAGAGATGACTGTGTCTGAGAAACACTCTCCAACATGTCAACCTCAAGAGCTATGATGTCAAGGCCAACCTTTCTACCTGCTGGTAGCAGAGAGGATCCTGGGTCAGAAGATCTGGTCTCAGGGGGAAGACAAAATGGCTCCTCGATGAAATGGGCCTCAATGGACAAGTTGAGATGACTGAACTAGGTCTGATGCGTAATAAAAGGTGCTATCAGGATGACGAGATTTTACATCTTGATCTGCCACAGAACCCTTGGAATCAGAAGATTTGGAGAAAACCGTAGGCCAGATGAGAGATCCATGGGATGGACATAGCGTTTGTTGAAAAAGACACAAACTTTCCTATTCTCTCAGGATTCCATGAAGTCCCCTGTTCGAAGGCCCCAGCAGTGAACTATCCACTTATATACACCTCATGGCTGAGTACCCAGTTTCCTGGGTCCAGCTCTTGACAACTTAAAAATTAAGTCGGACTACGTTTTCCATGCCTTAGATGTGGACTGCTGTTAAGACCGGTACATGAACTTCCACCCACTGAAGGAGTTCCCGAACATCCGCCCAGGCCAATTCGCTCCATATGCCTCACTGACAGTTCATGTATGCAACCAACATCGCACTGGATCCTCACTGGAGTTCCTGTCAGTACCTGAGACCAGTGAAGAAGTGGCAAGCAAATGGCAGGAATATCCAGGATGTTGATCGAAAGGAAACTTTCCTCCTCGGTCCAGTGGCCTTGAACTGTTAGGGGACCCAGGGTCGCTACCCATTGTGTCAGACTAAGGCCCAATCCCGTATTACAAAGTGGTGCCCCCATGTCAGATGTAGGCTCAAGTCACTTCCTCATCCGAGGGGAAAGAGAGACAGCTCCCAAGAATGTCCAGCTGAAGTTTCTTCTTGTGGAATTAAGCATAAGGGACCACATCCAGGGCAGACACTAGACTTCCCAGAATTCTCATGTAGTCCCTTATTGTAGATAAAAAATAGGATAGTACTTATGACACATCTTGCAGCAGAGTCTAGATCAGGTCTTCTGGCTAAAACACTTTCCCTTGAAGGGTGTTGACCTTATGCACAAGAAATGCAGAGTCTGAGAAGGCGCAAGAAAGGATTTCTTGCGACTGAAGAAAGGACATGATGGCCCTGTGAGGGAGCCTAAATCAAGAGATTATCCAAGTAAGGTGTTAAGGAAATCCCTTGGTAGAGGACACAGGCACCCATTGTCTTCGTGAATATTCTTGGAGACTACGCTAGGCCAAAGGGAAGGGCAGTGAACTGGTAGTGACTGCACTCAAAGGTTAAGCAAAGGGAGTGCTGGTGGTCTGGATGAATCAGGAAGTGAAGGGAAGCATCCTGAAGATCTAGAAAAGCACTCTTCTTGGCCAATTGCTGTGATAACAGACTGCAGGGATTCCATCACGTGGCTTCCATGTAATGGTTGATACATTTCAAGACCAAAATAGGATGGCAGACCCCATCCTTTCTGGAGACCACATAAAGATTGGAGTAAAAACCTGAAAAGCGTTCCTAGGCAGGAACCAGAACCAAAAGATGTTTGTCTAACAAGCATGAGACAAGGTCTATGAACAAGGACAAGGACTCACATGGTCTGGATCCCGAGGAGCTCAGGGCAAAAAGAAATGGTGAAGTGGAAGGGACTTGAAGTTTATGTGGTACCCTTCAGAAATGTTAGCGTCTACTCAACCATGTGTCAGTGTAGACACCATGGATCACAATGGTTTGTAGTTTCGGTTCTCACAAAGACCTACTCTTACTCATTAAGCACATGTACAAGGGCATTGTTATTATCATTTATTCATACTTCCAAGTGCTCCTATGAGCCCCTGACAAAAGCCAGATCACTGGTGTAATGCATTAGACAATCTGTTTAAATCTATGTCTTCAAGAGTAAAGATCTTTATACAATGTGATAATCAATTACGTGGCGTACAGTCAATAAAAGTGTTTAAGGACCAAGTGTATCCTATATAATAATTCGCTAAATGTGTGTTTCAGAAGCTATCATGCGCAGTAGAGAAGGCTGTGCTCGGTGCAGTCATGCGCACTACAGACTCTCCTTGCCGCAGCTGATAACCAAGCAGGGCTCCGAATTCAGAACTTAGAGAGCAGAGAGGACTACGGTCTGAATTCGGAGCACCCCGCTCAGTATCCGCTGTGGTTCGGGCAGTCTCTACTGTACATGACTGCACTGCAGCCATTGTGGCCCGTGTACACGGGCTTTTCAACTAGTAAATAAATAATTAGATAGAGAATGATGAATGAATTTGAGCCCGCTGTGCCCCTTGTATATCAAACAGGTGCAGAGATATGTCCCAGAGAAGATTCCCCATTGATCTCTATAACAAAGATGGCCGCTGCTACCAAATAAAAGGAAAAAAAAGTCTGAAAATAGTAGAAATGCCTAGTAAACTGCAGAAAATCATCCCTGCAATGAGGACTAAGGAGGAGGCAGAAAAATTGATTATCTCTGAAAGGATTAATAAGACCTACTAATAGCATCAGCTAGAGTTAGATCATAAGATCTAATGAAAGAAAGAAGGATATAGTGCAGTCTAGGCAGATACTCCACTTCAAGTGCATGTCCAGAGTGAAATGGGACATAAACAAGTAGGACCATAGATAAATATAATCTGCAGTACACATACATACATATGCAATTTAAGAATTAAACAGTTCACAGTGCAATTGCATTGAATAATTATGAATAATATAAGAAAAATAATATCAACAAACTGATTCAAATTTCTGAGTTGGTGTAAAGTTCTGAGTGGGGTGTCTTTGGCGCAATGTGTTTTTTATTAATCTAGAAGTGGTTTATTGAAAGTAGTGCCTTAGTCTTTACTAAGGACACTAACCTGTGTAAGGGAATACATAAAGAGAAGGATGATTTATCCTGGCACAATGATTTTGTAAGGTGTGTAAATGGATGGAAGAGAGACAGATGAGTTTTACTGTAGGTAATTGTAAGGTTATGTATTTGGGTTACAGAAACAATAATGTTACATGTACAGTAAATGGGGAACTACATTGGATTACATGTACATAAGACTTCATATCAGTGTGCAACAGGGAACAACCATGCATGTCAAGGAGAAAAAGGGTCACAGAGGAAAAGGATGGGAATAGAATTCTGACTCTCTATAAATCCTTGGTAATGCCTCATCTAGAATATAGAATACCATTCTGGGCACCAGTTCTTAAAGACATTTCTATCAAAGTACAGTTCATCAAAACTGTGTCCTTATAGCAATAGGACAAATATATAATATGTAAAATTGATACATTTATTATAGTGTAAAATTTAATTAGGCCTAACCTTTCCACCTTGTGGAACCCCAACCCCCCAAATGAACATTTATATTAGAATGAGGATAAATCTCTCCTTACCCAGGTAGTTGATGGCCAATTCCAGGCTCGTCTGGTCATGGTCTCTCTCCTGTATCAGTGAGTCAGGGGAAGATTCCACCAGGGGGCTCTGTGTCGTGCAGAACCCATCTGTTACACAAGGCCTGCTGCATTCTGTGACACAGTGTTTCTGTTTCCTCACAACCATGTAATCCTACATAGAGACACATTAATACATATCACTGAGCAGTGAGTTATGTTCTTGTAGGTCAGTTACTTTGTACTGAGAAGATTCAGTCCTACAAAGGAACACGAACAGAGATCTACTCTTACATATACTCTGTGAGCCCCCCATTTCTACCTTTTCCAGGGCTCCAGAGCCCAGTTACCACAGCAATCTTGATAGGGTGTCTATGAAGTGATTGTTCCGCTTTGTCTTTAACCCCTTAAGGACCCTTGTCGGTCCTGGTATTTCATGGCTGGATTTGCTTTAAGGACCGATGACGTACCAGGACCGTCATGTAATTCCGGGCTCCCCTCGCGGCTGCACGCCATTCGGGGAATCCGGAATTGGATTCAATAAAAAAATAAATGCTCTGTGGTCCTTAAATGACGTGCATGTGTGGCCAGTTCTTAAATTGTAACTAACACCGCTAACAAAGGTTGTCTTTAATATTTCCCTATCTGGCGACTAGCTGCTTAGTAGCGCTAGTCGCCAGAATTATTACCTCTTCATGAAGAAATTTGAAGTGATCGGCTGACAGGCAGGACAGAGCACGGACATCTTCCCTTAGTGATGTCCGCGCGCCTGCTCTGTCAGTCCCTTCCGGAGCCTAATGGCTCCTAGCAACGCCTCCTGCAGCCGTCTGGGACTGACAGCGCAGGCGCGCGGACGTCACTAGGGAAAAATGTCCGTGCTCCGTCCTGCCTGTCAGCCGAGGATCACTTCAAATTTCTTCATGAAAAGGTAATAATTCTGGCGACTAGAGCTAAGCAGCTAGTCGCCAGATAGGGAATTATTAAACACAACCTTTGTTAGCGGTGTTAGTTCCACTATAAGGGCTTAAATGGATTGAGCAAACATACCAGCCTTTCAGAACAGAGGAGCAGACAAAACCTTCCCACCCCCCTCTTCATAAAAAAACACAATTACACATTTGAATACATTAACAGTGCCCTCTAGTGGTACAGATTTCAATTAAATATTCCGTTACATTCTATGGGTGAGTCATTGACCACGATTTCTCCACAGAATGATAGAAACAGCTGTTCGTTTGAACTATCAGGAAGTAATCACCCTGTCATTCACTTTCAGACATTCTGACCTGTTTAACTAAAACTGCCAGCAGCGGGAGTGCATTGATTTACTCAGCAGGAAAAGTAACATAGGGTTTCATAAAGTTTGCTACACCCTTGACAAGGAATGGACAGGAATATGGGATGTACAAAGCAATGCCACAAAATAATACATATGGGACAGATATATCTTGGGCTCCAGTTCTTAACCCTTTGAGCGTCAGAGGGTATGCAATGCATTACAAAGCAATGCGATGCTTACCCCTCTGGCACGCAAAGGGTTAAAAAATGTAGACACTGCCACGATGGGGAGGAAATGGTTAATTTTTAATTTAAACCAAATTCTTTAAAAATCTGTGTTTAAAATGTGTATAAATTAGCTCATTCTTCTGGACAAAAGAGGCCTCTATTTACCTAGATGGGAATGAAAAATATCTAGGTGACTTATGATTATTGATATCCAGTTGGAGACAAAAAGTGTAAGACAAAGATATTCTCCCATGAGGGAAAGTCTGCTAGGGTGGCAGATTGATATCCAATGGAATAACCTTTGACATTTTTTTTTATCTAATGACAGTAACCAGAACACCTTATTGTCTATTGATAGGAATTATTATCAAGGTGAATTGTAGCGTGGATTAACAGTGACCTCTTTAGAGTACATAGCATTATTACCAGTGTTTTGAAGAATTTCCAAAAATTATGATAATATGCATGATGTCACTGCATAATGAGATGATTCTTTAACCAATCAGGGCAGATTTTGATAAGAGTAAATTCACATTATAAATATGCAAGTTTAGAAAGAAAAGGGCTTCCCTCTTGGGTCTTTGCTGGTTTTTCCTTTCCTGATAGTTCCTGGCTGACTGATAAGAGATACAAAGAAATACCCAATGGACTGGTAACTATATATTTTCTTATTTAAATTTTGCAAAATTTCAGAATCATATACATATTTCTTCTATATTTGAAGAGATCTAATTTTCTTAAAATTTGTCTTAATTGGACTGGCCAACCATTTGGGATCAATTATAATAAGCTATATTAACTACAGAAATTCTGAAATTAAGCAGAATTATTTTATTATTGGTAAATTGTAATATTTTGCCAGATAAGAGCAAAATAGGTTATAGCAGTGAAATATATAGATCCTTGTTATATATTAGTTAATATAATTCTTTATATTTCTAGAATAATATATTGTGTTTCTGGAAACATTATAATAACTAATATTTGATTTGGGGAATTCTTTGAATTCATTTATTAAACCTTTAACTGCCATTTGACTATTTACTTAGAGGTGTTTCTTGGATTTCTTTGTGTTAGTTTTGGATCTAAACTTTTGTACAGTGAAAAGTTTTTAAACATCTCACTAAACAAAAGTAGCCATCTTGGGTGTGGCATCCTATATTGTACTAGTTATTTAACCCTTGGAGTAACCTATAGGTTTTACATAGGACTCCTATAGTCATATTTGTGATATATGTTGCACGAAGTTTGGTATACTATCTAGACAAATATTATTAGATTGATTCTGAGTATATTCTTGGTCTTATCTATTATTGACTAGATTAAATGTAATTTATATGTTTTATTCAGAAGGTATGCAATATTTGAAATCGGTAGATAATTATTCCAGTTAGTCTCTAAATCTGTTTATTATATATGGTATAAGGAAATTGTCACAGGACCCGGCTTAATATTAAAGTTTGCTCATCTGACAACCTACCTTAAACCTCAATTAGCATAGTTTATACAGTTTCTGGAACAGAGGTATTCATATATGCTGCTGCCAACTGTATTTTAACATTGTAAGGATCCATTATCCTTTTCTATGCTGCTGGGTTCAATTATTGTTATTTAATACCTCTGAACATACCTATGTGTGATTAACCCTTCAGTTGCTGGTAATCCTAACAGTGGTAATTGTGGTTTGAGTTACTGTATATTTATTGTAATTGCTGGTCACTCATTTATATCATTGTTGTTTACATTTTATATATATAGTATATTGTATTTAATAAATTATATATATTTTTGCACAAATATACGGGATTGATTATTTTAATCAATTCTTTACTGTGAAGTAGCGTGTCAATACCTAATATAGTGTAAAGTTCTCAAAATTATTTAATATTGTAATTTATCTATTTATGTGAAGATATCCAGCCTGATTGGTTCTCTTGTTTTAACCCCTTGGATACCTTCAACATAATTGGTTGGACAAAAAAAGACATTGTTGAACTGGAAAAAGTGCAGAGACGTGCAACAAAACTGATAAAGGGATTGGAGGATCTGAGTTATAAAGAGAGACTAGCCAGACTGGGTTTGTTTACATTAGAGAAGAGACATCTAACGGGTGATATGTTTACCATTTACAAATACATTCAAGGTCAATACAAAGAACTATACAATAAATTATATAAGCAAAGAGCCGAGCTAAAACAAGAAGTCATCAAGTAAGACTAGAGGAAATGCGCTTTCAACTAAAGCAAAGGCAGGTGTTCTTTACAGTAAGGGTGGTAAAGCTATGGAATTCTTTGCCTCGTGAGGCTGTACGTGCACATAATGCAACTGCTTTCAAAAAAGCAATGGATGCCTAACTAGCACAGAACGGTATTGAAAATTATGACAGATGGCTTCAATGCAGATAGTATGTTGATCCAGGAAAAAATCTGACTGCCATTTGGAGCCAGGAAGGAATTTTTTTACCCACTTGGGGCTAAATTGGAAATGGCTTCAGAGGGCTTTTTTTGCCTTCCTCTGGATCAACAGGGGTGTTTTTGGCATAGGCTAGACGCATGTCTTTTTTCAGCCTCATCTACTATGTTACATTCAAAAGAAAAGAATTCCTAATGCCACATGAAAAATAAAATCACTAGTTAAACTGCGACTAGAGTTCGGTGTACAGTTCTATAGAGACCATACCTGCAGGACACTAATACATTGAAGCCTATTCAAAGGAGGGTCAGTAAAATTGTGACTGGCCTATATAACATATAATATCAGGAAAGACTCTAGGACCTTAAAGGGATAGTAATGTTTCACAAAAACAGCAGCCCCAATTAATCTTTATAGTATTTGAGAGTGTTATTTCAGTACTGTCAAAGTTGTAGTTCAAGAGTAATTGAATGATAAAGTATCCTCCTCCCACCCCTTTTACCTAGTGTAAGCCACCTCTCCTCAGATGTGGGATCTGGTCCATAGACCAGTCAGCAGACAGCAAGAGACAATCTTCTTACTGTGAGAACAATGAAAACCCTGCCCCCTTGACAGGTTTTTCAGCTTTTTCCCCTTATCTTAACTGAAGATTGTCCCTCTCTGCAATTAAGCTGGACACCTCCCTGCTGCTCTGAAGTGAACAGTGTTACATCAGTAAAAGGGGCGGGAGGGGGATACTTTATCATTCAATTACTCTTGTACTGCAACTCTGACAGAACTGAAATAACACTCTCCAAAGTCCAAATACTATGATGATTAATTAGAGCTGCTTTTATTATGAAATATTAATATCCCTTTAATATGTATATCGTGGAGGACAGAAAAAGGAGGAGGAGTGGTAGGACTAAAACCTTCACATTTATTAAGGGATTTAATAACATTTATGACTGAACCATTATTCATAAGAGGAGGAATAACAAGGAGGAGAGGGCAATGACTAAAACCAGAGGGTGGAAATATGAGAGAAATATGAGGAAAAAACAACAAAAAATACAAGTGTTATAGATTCCTCCAACAGCCCCCCAGTATGACTGGCAGAGGATAAAAACAGTAAGTTAATATTACACCTCTTGGGATAGTAATGTGGCTGTTATAAGGAAAACATAGGAAAGAGTTTTACTGTCTAGAGAAATGGGCAGACTAGATGGTCCAGCTGGTTCTCTGTCACCTAATTCTGTGGGGCTTCTATAGAAAGGCAAAGTGGAGCAACTTTCAGGCAACACAAATAAACCTTATGTAACAAACAAGAGTCCTAGATGATTAAATGGGTCTTTAACCCCTTGATTGCTAGAGAAGTCTCCAATGATTTCTCAGCACTCAAGGGCTACATTTCTCAAATTCTGTGTATTTGGTTTGCTCTGAATTGCTCTACTTTGTCTTTATGCATATTTCCCTTTCAATTCACATTTAGCATAACTAACTCCTTATCTGACTATCCAACTGATCCTGGTCCCACATGGCCAGTGGATCTCCATTTATCAAGACCTCTTCCTAGACTCCTGAGCTTTTCTTTTATTACATCTATCCCTGCACACTGCTTTCTATCCAGCTTCAAAATTAATTCTCAGTAAGGCCCAGATGAACTACTGCAGATCACAATAATGTCCTGATCTGTCCAGTATCTCTCACCTCTTCAGTCAGCAGGAAGATGATCTCCAGGGTGAGATTCAGGATCTTCTCATTCACCTGACTCCTGTCCTCGTTCATCTTCAGCGAGTTATGGAGATGCTCAGAGAACCGCCTCTGGTCTTTGATGTGTTTGGCTGTGGGGTGACAACTGCAAAGAAAAACTTTATATTGATAAAATATACTGTGATTGCTCTTAACAGCAAATCTTTACTTTATACTTGACTCCATGACCATGGAGGCAGGCATGATTCTTTGTTGTAGGAAACCAGGACCCCAAACTACTCCCACCTAAGGCTCTCAAAGAAGAATTCAGTGGGACTACGTAATGGCTTAGTGTCCGGCGAAAAGAATCACGGCTGCCTCTGTATAGGACATCCAGCATAAGATAGATATTGTGGCCAATGAATGCACAAAGAATTTATTCAGAGGGGACATAAGGATTTTCAGCCATCTCCGTACAACCTCAGTGCACTGAATGTATGAACTCAATGGTAATATCACCAGTGTGAACAGCCTCATAGGCAGCAATTTTCTCTATTTTCTTGTGTCACAGTCTGCCCCTGTGTGGGCAGACTGCCAGGCACGGTCATCCCTCTGGCAGATCACAGTGGAAGTGAACCAGAGTCCTCTATACTCTGGTC
Organism: Rhinophrynus dorsalis; assembly: GCA_037306005.1. Lineage (NCBI taxonomy): Eukaryota > Metazoa > Chordata > Amphibia > Anura > Rhinophrynidae > Rhinophrynus > Rhinophrynus dorsalis. The sequence continues at coordinate 610,965,350 of CM074719.1, read as the reverse complement.
TTGCTTTCTTGTCTTTGAGCCTCTACTGAATCTGTTCTATCAGTGTGATTCTAGCCTGTATTACTTGCTTTGCCTGCAGCACTAGGGGGCTGGACTGCTGCTATCAGATTTCACCTGTCATTCAGAGTCCACCTGAGGCAGCTTGTTAATTAAGCTGCTCATTACCTGGGTATAAAACACTGCCTCTTCGTGAGGGCTGTGTCAGTTCATTGTTGTATTTCTGTTCCTGTGGTTTGTTTCCAGATTACCAGACTGAGTTGGCTTGTGACCCCAGCTTGCTGTTCCTGACTACTCTTCTGGATTTGCCTTGTCTGATTCTACGCATCCGGTTACTGTTCCTGCCAGCCCCCGTGCACAGATTCACAGCTCAGGTGGCTTTTTACCTGGTCACTTTGGGCTGTGTCTATCTGCAAGGGTGAGCTAACATCTCTGCACTATGGACTCCAACCAAGGTAAAAACTGTTACATCTTGTAATCATATGATTGGAGAATGGGTCTGTTTACACCTGAACATGATGGTATTGAGCATGAGGTGGTGCTTAACTGATTGTTCAGTATGAAATGAGCCTCTGTCCAGCATAACAGATGGACTGCAGGGAGTTACTCACAATGCTCAATTCAAGCCCTGTCCTGCTTTCACACACCCTTCATGCTCTGCTCCAATCCATACCTGATCCCCTCCATCACGCTCCAACCACTGTTTTGATGATTGCCTACTCGCCTTCTGTTCTGATCCATGCACCCTCTGGACTCATCCTCCATGGTCCATTACAGAAGTGCTAAATGTTCACTCACCCTTAGTGCCTCCACACATCCTCTATACCCTTCATCACTCTCCCTCCATGCCCCCTTCTGATCCATGCCATTGCACATGCCCATGCCTGATCCACCCCTTCTGGAAGGTGTCAAACACATGTGACAGCCACATCATCAGAGCATTTAAACAAGACAGCTGTCACATGGGTCTGACAATTCAGAATAGGTAGATCAGGCGCCAATAGCTGCAGAGAAATATAAGGGGCACAATATTTACTTTAATTGTGACTACCCACTAACAGTGGAACAAGGTTGGGGGTGACAGACACTGTATGGGTGGATCTGTGGCTACCAGTGGGATACGGCTGAGGTATATCTCTCAGCAATTGTGGTTCTGTGACCACCAACTAGGATGATGCAAAATGGCTAGTGTGTCAAAGTGTATTTGTGATTCTGTAGATACCAGTGGAACAAGGAAACGTATGTCTTCTGCATCCTCTGTCCAATGTTGGCCAATTGAGAATGATGAGAGTTGCAAGTGGGGGAGAGAGAGGTTTTTCTCCCACTGTCTAAGCTGGGTAATGCAGGGCCATTTCAGAGAGTGAAGAGAGGAGAAGAGAGACACACATCTGTGTCTGGCATACACACCCAGGGCTGGCAGTAAGGAGGAATTATTCAAATCTCCTCTATACGGACGCTCCCATAGGTCCATTCATTGGAGTTTTATTTTCACAGGAGTGGCTTGGGAGCTTCTCTCCCCTGGCCACTCATGTGAAAATCTCTACAAGGAATTGCTGTGCCTTAAACAAAAATATCCAAAAAGCATAAACACACAACGTACACAATATACACTAAACACTACATGCAATTCACTAAACGCTAAAAGCAAAACTCTACAGTCAGTACACTAAACACTATATGCTAAACGCACTACACCACAAGCTAAAAGTAAAATGCAACACACTAAAAGCAAAATGCTAAATGCAAAACATCATATGCTAAACGCAATATCCTGAAAGCAAAAAAGAATAAGCTAAAAGCAAAATGCTATATGAAATACAAATAACGCTACACACATGCATACAAACATACATACACTACAACTGATGTAGAGTTGTGTAATACTGTGCTTTGCGTTGTGTTGCACACCATTTTTGGTGCTGAAAGGGCTAAGCACTGAGAATTCAACAATCCAGTCATTACAAACATGGCCTCCTTTCTGGATGTCACGGGAAAATAGTCATACCTGGGAACTTTTGAAACAGGGCTACCCGGTCAGTGCCCAGGGGGAGGAAAATGACGCGAATTGCATCATAAAAGGGGCGGGGCTTAGTGGTGGGTGGGCAGGACAAAAAAACCCCACAAAAACCCCCTGCAAAATGGATGCAAGAGGGAGGGGAGTGGGAGGAACCGGGCGGGATGGCGTACAAGTGGGCAGAGTTTCTACTTAAACTCTGCCCACCCGGTGATTCACACATTGCCCCGGAGACCCGGTAATTCACTTTGAAATCCGGAGTCTCCGGGGCAAAACAGGAGAGTTCCCAGGTATGAAAATAGTACTACATACAAATACACTTTTAGTGCCAGGCACATATCCAATGCCATGTACAGGCTGTGCCTGTATTTGTGGGAGGGGCGAGAGGTTATTAATGCCCGCTTTCGGCCCCTCTTCCTGGAGACGCATTTTTTAATTGTTGTCCTTTGTAAGCAACAGTCGTCTCAAGAGTCTCCCAGCGTTCAGGTACCTCATCCGGCTCTCGTAGAGCCTATCTGGCATCTTTCCCACGTCCGGGCCTCCTCTCACATCTTCCCCCCCCCTCCTCAAAAAAGCGCCCATCGACAGCTTCACCCTGAGAAACTAGCCTATCCTACATTCAAACAGCGAGCCAAGCCATCGGCTTCTGCCTCCCAACAGTGTCCTGTGCAATCGGAAGCCAGTCAGCCAGCTCCACTAAGAGCTCAAAGTTTCCCCTCTCCTAGACGCACATCAGTGAGTAACGAATGTCCTTAATTCCCTAACTCCTCTTTCCAATTCTCTCGGCCATCGTCACTCAGAAATATGAAATAATCATGTCATTACTATATTACATGTGACATTATAACATTACTACCACTTTAAAGGAGACAGTCATACCATTACTACCTCAATACACGAGACCTGTACCATTTCTACCCCTTTGCCTCAGACCATTATACCATTAGCACCCCATTACATAAGATAATCGTATCATCACCACCCTAGTACATGAGACAACCACAACACTAATCCTTTACTTTAGACCATCATTACGCCATCACATGAGACCATCAACTCATTATCCCATTACATGAGACCATCATACCATCACTACCCCATTACATGAGACCATCATACCATCACTATCCCATTACATGAGATCATACCATCACTATCCCATTACGTGAGACAATCATAAAATCATTACTACTTTACTGTTTGGGTGCCGGAGAGGTATCCAATGCATTGCTTTGCGGTACTTGATGTGCCCCTCTGGTGCCCAGGGAGTTAAGTGATACCAGCATACTTTTTCTACCCTCATTACAGGAGACCATTAGTCATTATTAACCCATTACATGAAATCATCAACCCATAAACCTATTATCCCATTACCTACTGTCACCATTACCATCATACAATTACTATCCCTTTACATGAAACCTTCAAAAGCCAGTTTCTTGGTAGTATTCTATGTTTCTTACCAGAGTAGAGTGCCCCAGCATCATTACCCAGGATGCAGAATTTCATTGTATAAGTTTTATCGTCTAGTGGGCAGCATTCCGTTGTCTGCAGGATACGTCTATTTCAACTTCTTGTGGAGCATTCCAGGTTATTACAAGTCTAGCCAGTGTCCTGCTTTGACACCTCCTGCCACCAGTTCTCCCCCACCCCCTATTCTACTTACTTTTCTTCGGCATTAACATGCCTAAACATCCCTTAAGTTCCAAATCTGCAGGAATTTTCATCCCTTCAGCATTTCAAGCAGGTACGCCTTCACTGTTCTCCTACTCCATCATCTTCATATATACACTCCCACTTTTTTTTTTTTTTTTTTTTTTTTTAATCTCCCTAGGATTCCAGTTCCCCTTCTCTCTCATCCTTGTCAGTCCTTCAGCCATCTGTCTCAACTCGCCTTCCAGTAAGGTAACCCCCTTCTATATATGTGAATGGAGGAGTTCATTACTCCTAATATTTTCATATATTCTTGGGCCGTGTGGACCTGGGTGTTTCATGAAGGTCCTGACCCGATTGATGATCCTTCCATCCTTTAAGGGAATAGCATTATTAGGTTCTTCTTGGTGTTGAAGGTCATGCCCAGGAAATTTGGAAGTTGAGGGCTGTAGCTTGCTCTCTTGGTAGTTTACCAGTCAACCCAAATTCTGCAAATGCTGCAAAGTTATGAATGTTCAATTCTGATTGGGTCATTAATTGAGATACAATGAGAAGGTCATCTAGATATGGGAGAATTGTAATTCACCTTCGCCTCAAGGGCTCTAGAGCTACTGCTAGAACTTTTGAAAGATTCTCGGAGCTGAGGACAGACCAAATAGCAGAGCTCTGAAATGCCACAGCTGTTCCATGAAGCACAACCTAAGTAATCTGCGATGACACTGAGCTATATTGATGTGGTAGTATTCGTTCATGAGATCCACCATTGTGAGAGGTCGCTGGATGGACAGTCTGGATTACAGATCTCTCCATTTTGGAGTGCTTTGGTCTCATGACTGAATTGAAAGTCTTTAAATCTAGGATTGTTCTGAACCATCCTGATGCTTTTTGGACTGTAATTATTACTGAATAGATGCCTTTTCTGTTTTGAAGAGGTACCGGCTCTATTACTCTTTTGAGGACTAGGTCTTGGACTGAATCCCTTAATTCCTTTGCTCTTATAGGATCCTTTGGCATCTTTGATGTCCTGAATAGATTTTGTTGAGGGATGAGGTCAAATTCCAAGGGACACCCTACTTCTAATATCTGAATTACCCACTTGTTTAGGGTGGTCATGTTCTTCCAGGCTTGTAGGAAATTTTTCAGGCGACTGCTGACTGGAATTAGAGGCAGGGTCCTCTGCACTTCAAGAAAGAAGTCTCATGAACTGGTTACCTCTCGGACCAGATCTTTTAAATGAACCTCTCGAGGACTGGCCAAAATTACCCTCTCTGGTCATATGGTCTTGAAGATTGAAAGCTCCTTGATTTGCGAAAAGATCTTCGATTTCTGAAAGATGCCCTTTGATGGGGAAGCTCTTCCTTTCCTATCCTGTGGGAGGAAAGAACTCTCCCCCCCCCCCAGTGACTTTTTAATGATTTCCTCTAATTGTTCCACAAAGAGAGTGGCTCTAGAAAATGGTAGAGACACTAATTTATTCTTTGAGGAGGGGTCAGCTCCCCAAGGTCTTATCCACAGGGCCCTTCAGTCACGGTTCCCAGGAATAAACCAGGAGTCAGTACGGTAAAGTAAAACAATCCTTTATTAGAATAACAGTAATGCATGTAAACAGAACACACAGAGGGTGATCAAAGAGGCAAGCACTGTATCAGAAATAGCAGTCCGCCAAGAAATCCAGGACACTGTCTGAGACTAGGCCTCAGCCCACTGGAGCCTCAAGGTAATTCGGAACGCCCAAAGGACTAGCACTGACTCAGCCTGCAGTCTAGGAGTCTGATAGAGCCCCAGGTCCGCTCTAGTATGAGTGTCTGTGGAGCAGGAACCAACACACAGAGGAAACAGACACAGCCCCCTAGTCAGCATCAGAAAGGACAGTCAGACAAGCCGGGTCATGCACAGAGCGGGTAGTCAGCCAGAGCCGCAGGCTTGCACCAGATGGGATATCCACTGAAGCTTTGGTATGCTGGAAGCGCAGTGGACAGAGCCGCAAATCAACACCAGAGTGGGTAGTCAGCCAGAGCCACAGGTCAACACCAGAATGGATGGACAGACAGGCCGGGTCATACACAGTTCAGGTAGTCAGCCAGAGCCACAGCTCGTCACCAGACTGGGTGTCCACTACACAATGGGAGCTGGCGAAAGAGTAGTCAGACAGAGCTACAGGTCAGCACCAGAAAGGATGGTCAGACAAGCCAGGTCATACAGAGCCCAAGGGAAACAGAACTGTATTGTACAACAACGCAAGGGCAACTGAGTCAGGATTCAGTCTGCCCTTTAAACCCCTCCTCAGGAAGTAGGTAGAGGAGACTACAGGAAGAAAACACATGAAACAGAGGCCTGCTACATACTGAAGCCTCGCGCCTGCAGATGACACTGAAACCAAGGTAAGCTGTAACATCTTCTGGCTGTGGTGGAAAGGTAGGAGGATCGGGCAGCTAACCTGATCATATCCCAGGAGGCGTCACATGAGTATCCAACTGCATCCTTTATGAAGGCCACTTCTTTCATCAACTTAGACCAAGACACTGAAGAGTCAATTTTTTCTTCTAGTTCAGACAACCAAATTCTTATTGTTCTTGACACACATGTCAAAGCTTTTGCCACTTTTATGTTTTGCCCCAGAATTGTGAACTGTTTCTTTAAAGTAGCTTTTAATCTCCTGTCCATAGGATCTCTGTGAAGAACCGTCTTCCATGGGGAGAGATTGGCCTTTTTTGTCATTTGGGCAATAGAAGCCTCTACCTTGGGAGGTGTTGTCAATGTTGAAGACCCTTCATCTTTAAAAGGATACATCTTGTGAAACATCCTGGATTTTATGTCCCTTCTTCAATTCTGCCTTTATCAGATCAGTTACTGCATGATGTACCGGAAAGACTGGCGTCTTTTATCTTGCCTAGGAAAGCCGCGTCCAATATGCCCTGCTCCTTGGTTTCTTTTGTTAACCCCAGGGTTTTACGTAGGCTCTTAAGGAAGGGTTCCATTTTATCAATGCTAAAAGTACCTTCATCCTCTTCCAGTATCTCCCCTTCTTCTTCTGAAGAGTAATCAGAAAGGTCTTCTAGGAGGCTGGATTCATCCACTTCAATGTGCTTGGATGACGTACCCTCCACAGGGTCTTCAATTCTGGGTCTTTTCTTAGAAACAGAAGATGCATGAAGGGAGGAAGACCTCTTTTGCTTTTGAATTCTTCATCCAAGACAGAAAATCTTGGAACTGGGATGATACCTCAGTATTAGCCGCTTTCTTCAAGCACTCAGAACATAATTTGGAAGAACCTTCTGCAGATAATTTATTATCACATCCCATGCATACTTTTGTTTTCTGGGGATTCTTATCATCTTTCTCAGCATTTCCCTTATCCTTTTCCTTCTTAACAGGTACATTTCTTGAAGAGGAGGACATATCCAAGGTAATAAACTTAAAACTTAACCTTTTAATTTGCTAGACTAAAATAATTACATAAACAATTTTACAGACAGGAAAAAAACAGCATGGCTTGTTTAAATAGGGTAGGCCCTGGGAGTGTGTTTCATCCTGGAATGCAGAGGCCCAGCCCATTCGAATCAGGGAAAGCAAACAAATAGGGGTTGGCTCATAGCCCTTACCTTTCCCCTGTAATAAGCATGCTGGTAGAAGGGAGCAGATCCATGGACCAAGCTTATACTGTCACTGGTGCTCCTCTTAGTGGCATCCGTCTATCCCTGATTCGGACGACTGCCAATGACATCACTAGAATGCGTTGCCTTAGGCGCCGAATCTCTACCTGCTGAGGGAGATTCAAGGTGCCACGCGGATCCACTTCTACCTTGCCGGCTGAAGCAAAGCAAGGCCCTTGGGAGGTCCTTCCCCCGGACGAAGCAGCAGGCAATGCAGCCCTTAAGCTGGAGAAAATAAAAAAAGGTAGGAGTTGACTGCCGTGCGCCGTAACCCAGCTGATGTAGGACCAAAAATTACTGCAGAGGGAAGCAGGGGGCCTCCTTTTGTATTTTAGGTTTGGTCCTAAGCCAGCTGGGGGGTGCTGATGTATACCCATTTGTCTCTATCGCCGTGGATAGGGACACAGAAGAAAGATGTGTAATATCCCATCATGCTGCCCTCGTGCTATTCACGGTAGTTAAAGCGCCGGGGCAGCATTATGTTTCTCATATTCCTGTATTGCAGTGGCAGCTTTGCTGAGGACCAAAATGAGTATTTTATACATGACACGTGCGACCTTTTACAAGAACACCCAGCCGGGGTAGCATGATGCGAAAAGGGTTAAACGGTACTGCCGGGGAGTTCGCTCTCCTTTGGTAACACTGTGCTATTTGATGCGACCTTTTAATAACCGACATGAGAATCTCGCGCTGTCATGCAGTGTGAGATTCTCATGTCGAAATTTTCATCCAGGCGACATGCTAAGTCTGTCTTTTGCGTTCCGTACCACTCTGGCACTCAAAGGGTTAATGATATAAATTGCCTTCAATTCTTGGTAATACACAATACAAAAGAATTTAGATTACTTTACCCGCTTTTGGGTTTGTGTGGTCACTGACTGGGCAGAGTTCACCCTGTTTTTGTCAGATACACACACTATTTTAACATGATGCCCAAGTTACAGAGAAAAGAAAATACATTTGTCACAGGTCAGACAAAATTAAAGCTACTTCCTCTTCATCATCACCCCACAAATGAGGGGGAACAGGTGAAGAGGAAGACAAAACTCTCTGGAACAAAAGCTGTGATAATATGGCTTATCAGTCAACAGTCAGCCTGGAATTTCACCCTGGACACCAGCCCTCGACCTTCTCTCTGTTGCTAATGAATGCATGAGATTGCCAACTGTTACAGTGATTATTAAATCTCTAATTGGTCAGATAAAGAATGAGAAGGGAAAACAAGTTGCAGAGCTTCATTACAATTTTGGGTATATTTGTCAAAGAAAGTGTAATCTTCGTTTTTTCCTTGCATTGTTTTCACGTAGTTTATATGTGTGTGTGTATATAATGCATTAATATTCATAGTCTTGTATATGTATGTACGTTGCAGTTTTTGTTTGCGTTGACTACAGGGGAGGCCCAAGGTGGCATAATTTCAAACTTACCTGGACCGATACACAGAACTCAGGTGTTATGTGATGTATACGTGTGAGAGAAGTGGTACTTGTGCAGGACATGCATGTGCATTTGGAGGGAAGAAATATACAGTTTTAATTATATATAGGTGACCTATTAGCATCTCACTCTACACAAACCTGATTCCTTAACCCTTCTAACTGCTTTAGTTGCTAAGAGAAACAGAGCTTTTAAACATAAATTGCAGCTCTGCTTTCCCAAGGTATGCTCTTTGGTACTTGATATAACCATAGAGTACCAACACCTATCTGACGGTGGAGTGGAAGTCATATTAGAGGTCCCTACACCCATTTCTGCGTCCCAACTGGGCACCCTTTGGGAATGATCTAGTGCTGTCATTAGTGGATCTTTGATTCCTGGTGCTGCATTTGCAGATACTTTATACAATAATAATTAAAAAAAAACAAAAAAAAAACACAAGTGTTGGATACGTTTCTAGATCAAAACAATATAGATAATTATGACAGCTGGTTATGAAGCAGATAGGATGTTGAACAAGAGACAGTTAACTGACTTTTAGCGTCACAATGTTTTTTCACATGTATAGAGCATTAAATGGAAATTACGTTAAACCACTCAGTGCTAGAAAGGTATTCAACAGGCGCTGGATACTTCTCTGTAATTTCTGGAATAACAAAAGTGATGTGAAACTGAACTTTATTTTTATTGGATCTGATTCAGGGTTCCCTGAATGGCGAGCAAAGAGCGCAGGGAGACCTGAATTCCACTAGAGGACTCACTAGGGGACTCTGGTGCCCATTTCCAGGTTACCCCTCTCACTCACTAGGGGACTGTGGTGCCAATTTCCAGGGAACCCCTCTCACCCACTAGAGGACTCTGGTGCCCATTTCCAGGGCCCCTCTCACTCACTAGGGGACTCTGGTGCCCATTACCAGGGAACCCCTCTCACTCACTACGGGACTCTGGTGCCCATTTCCAGGGAACCCCTCTCATTCACTAGGGGACTCTGGTGCCCATTTCCAGGGAACCTCTCTCATTCACTACGGGACTCTGGTGCCCATTACCAGGGAACCCCTCTCACTCACTAGGGGACTCTGGTGCCCATTTCCAGGGAACCCCTCTCACTCACTAGGGGACTCTGGTGCCCATTTCCAGGGAACCCCTCTCACTCACTAGGGGACTCTGGTGCCCATTTCCAGGGAACCCCTCTCACTCACTAGGGGACTCTGGTGCCCATTTCCAGGGAACCCCTCTCACTCACTAGGGGACACACTCTCCCTCCCTCAGAGGACCCTTCTTTCTCTCACTGCCGAGGGGCCCCTCTCATACACTACAGAGGACAATATGGATCTTCTACGGCTCATATATAACAACTTCTGTCAGTGTCAGTGTACAGCTGGAGAACCACATGTCCCGCCTCTCGGAATAAACAACCCGGGAGGTGTATAGTTGGTATCAGTATATCTGGATATACACCGCTGTTTGTATCTAATAACACTGCCGACACAACCTATAACATGGCCACGTACCTCCCACACAGCGACATCTCTCACACAGCGGTGTCTATAGCAGTCTGTGAGGAACGTTCCTGTCACTGTGAATGGACGAGGCGCCTCTGTAGCTGAAAGCAGTAACCCGGATATTTGGGTAACGGTGCAACATGTAGAATAGAAAGGGGGAGTGACGTCTAATATTGTTACCTAACACACATCATCACTATGCGTCTCCTCTCCAGCACAGTGCTAACAGTTATGTTAGTTGGGGAGTGGAGCATAGATATTGTGTTCCTCTTTAGGCGATAATGGGGAGTCTATCTCCCAAGTGTGGTTCTTTAGACGGAAAAGGTTCCCTAAAAGACCCAAATCCCTCTTTTTGTATGATATCATGTGACGTGTGTATATAAGTGTACCACATTGTCCTACCTCCAAAGAGTTCCTCCTTGAGACCCAGATTCCTACTGTTCCTGCCTGATAAGTGCAGTACCTCCCAAGTATCCCTGCTTTTATGAGCATAGGCTATGTGGTATGTATATAAAGATGTACATATGTCATGAAATAACCTAAATGTCCTTACCAGGCAACGCCACCTAAAATTGAAGCCTATGTCTTTGGCCAGTTGAAATATTGGGAGTTATGCATTGCCCCACAGTAATAAAATTCGCAATCATGTTTGTCTAAAATTCAGTACATATGCGTTTATAAATTAGTCTGTGTTCATTTCCACAGCTCTGTCAATAAGTCATTAAATAAACCAAAATTCTCAGTAATGCAACACCACCAAAAAGAAAAGTGTTCTCCTTTGGCCTGAAAAGTTGGGAGGTATGAGAATTTCTCTATTGCAATAAACTCTCCAGTCCTTTTTGTTATTCTGTGGACTAAGGTGTCTCAAGATGGAGCTATATTAGTGCAGAAGTCCAATAAAATAACATAGGACTTACGGCTCGATCCAAATGTTGGCGTTAACCAACATGAAGAAAAAAACTGCCTTCTCTTTAAGCAAGACTGGGTAACGTGAGATTCAAATCTTCCTTACCCAGAAAGGCTAACGAGCGATGACCAACAAGATACACGTTAACCTTAAACCTGCGTCGCATAGAAAATCTTACCTAAAAACACACGATAAAAATGTTACCTAGCACCACAGCCAATCACAGCACTCCATAGTAGAAAGTTCAGTCAGAAAATCCAAAATCCACGTGGACAGTACTGAACAGCTTTCTCTGTGCTTTCCTACCCAGCCAGTAGAGGAACACAGATGGCTTTCAGCACCATGGACAGCAGTGAATGCCACAGGGATGTACATTGCTCACCCCTGTGGCATTCGAAGGTTTAAAGGGATAGTAATACTTCGTTTTAACTTTATTTTATTTTGTAGGCATTAAAAAAACATGAAGAATGATATGTCTTATCTCTCAAACCTTTATGGTTTAAGAGAGAGTCACAAACAAAGTATCCCCCCCCCGTTCAACCAGATCAGAAGGGAGGTGCCCAGGTAGACTGCAGAGAGGGACAATCTTCAATTAAGATAAGGGAAAGCTGAAAAACGTGTCAAGGGGGGGAGGGCTTTCATTGTTTTCATACAAAAGAAAATTGTCCCCTTCTGTTATCTGTCTGGTCATACAACCAGATTCACATCTGAGAAGAGATGGCTTACACTAGGTAAAAGGGGCGGGAGGGGAAACTTTGCTTGTGAATATCTCATAAACCATAAAGGTTTGAGGGATAAGACTTATATCATTCATGTTTTTTTAATGCCTACAAAATAAAATAAAGTTAAAACGAAGTATTACTATTCCTTTAAACAGAAACAGTACACCAAGCACTACACAATGCCCCGCCCTTAGACACCCCCCCTTTAGTATGTAGACATATATTGATATATTCGACATACTAACTCCATCCCATATTCACCTTATTGACTCATAGTAGTGGAACCTGTCTTTTATTCGACAATTAACCCTTTGAGTACCAGAGAGGTAGGAAAGCATTGCTTAGCATGTTTCCTACCCCTCTGGTACCCAAAAGGTTAATAGGCAAGGTATGGACTACATACCTTGCCTGTGTGTAATATATATATATATATATATATATATATATATATATATATATATATGTGTGTGTGTGTTTTTTACATTTTTTTTTTTTACTAAGACTATTATTAAACATAGTTTTAGTTAGATCTCATTAATTTCTAATGCCCTACCTCCTGTGTCCCATTGCTATTAGTACTTTTGCTCCACTCTCCTTCAAACGGAGAGTGGAGCAAAAGTACTAATGGCAATGGGACACAGTAAGTAGAACATTATAAATGGATGTGATCTAAGTTAACCCTTTGAGTGCCAGAGTGGTATGCAACGCAACGTTGCATATCACTCTGGCACTCAAAGGGTTAAAATACAATTGAGGGAGCAGGCTGCACTCTGACTGCAGCGCTTCCCTCATCTTAATTCATGAAAGTGCCATTGCTGCGGGTGGCTGTGAAGTCAGCAGCATAAAAAAGGCTGGGGACAAGAGAGGCATTGGAGGAAGTGGGAGGAGGGGAGAGAGACATCGGAGGAAGCGGGTGGCAAGCTTGTATTTGCTGCCCACTTACTCCGATACCTCTCTCCCCTACTCACTTGTCAACATGGACTCGCACACTGAACGACTTTTTGCATGCAGGGGACAATGTCATTAACATATCCTAAAATGTAATAAGTAGAATAATGGATTCACAGAAACCTTTGATTAGGAGAATCCCTCAATGATCCCTCATTGTCACTCCCTACAAGGAAGGATTACTGACACGTCAGTGATAAACCAGCCTGTGTCCAGACGAGTCACAGACTGATCTTGTCTCAATGTGGAATCCCAAGTGACAATTCATAAATAAGGTGATGTTGTTTCAAGGGTGACCTACGACCCTTAACCCTCTGAGTGCCAGAGAGCAATGCATTGGATACCTCTCTGGCACTCAGAGGGTTAAGACAGAATCAAATTAATAAATGTGGCAAACAGGACACTGTGGTCAGCAAAAATGTAACTGCTGCAGAACCTCTTGGGAAGGAAAGATGTTATCCACCCTTCTGTTTTTTGCAGTTTTGCTCTAGAACATCTGAAGTGACTGACAGCTTTGCTTCCGAAGAGGTTCTGCAGCTTATACTATGTTTTTTATTTATATTTTTTTAATAAACCCGCTATAAATAAAATGTTCCCTGATCCCCCTGTGTCTCTGATCTTCCCCCATCACAGAGACAGGAGGGGGAAGAAATGTGTTAAATCAATGGAAATGTTTATAATGTGTATTTATCTCTATGGTGCACTTGGTTTGCCCCAGAATTGCACCCTTTTTCTTAGTACATCAGCCTCTGTGTCTATTACAATGATACATCCTGAATCCCCCCTTATGTTTAGAGTTTGGATCAGGTGAATCAATGATACACATATAGGACTGTATGGAGAGGGAGCAGAACACCCTAATAACAGGTAATAAAGGTGAGGGGAATGGGGGGACAATTTACAGTATTTAATAGCCGCTGGGGACAACTGGAACTCCTCAGGTGGCCATCAATGTACAGACCCCTCTAAACCTACTGTTATAGGAGAAGTAACACCTCCACTTACATTATTACAGCCAGAAAATCCTAATGTTCCTATGAATTTTGCCCTTGGATGTGCGTATAATAAATATGATCTTCAGTCAGTACTGGATATCACGCACATGGAGGCGGACCTGGCAACTGCCAGCAGGACGACAAGACACAAACTCGGCCCACTGCGCACGGTAATATCAATATTGTTTTACAATGAGTTGTACACCCCTCTGGTCCTTAAATGGTTAAGGGGGGGGGTCAGTGTACATTATTGTTATACATAGCATGGCCTTTGATCCCCTTGTGCATGTAATCTTTCCCTCAGGTCATAGGGGGGTAATAAGAGGCACAGGAGACCAGAGGTAGACAGCAGGGATAACCAATTACTAGACCACGTCAGGTTGGGGATGATGGAAGTTGTAGTCACCAACAGCTGGAGGTCCAACTGACCCCCCCCCAGTAGAGAGGATAAAAACAGGAAGAGGCTGGATTTAGTCTCTCATGGTGCTGTAGGGCCCCTGTCACGGTTTTAATGAACACTCAGACAATTGGGTAGGATAAAATAGGAAAGCTTTATTAGACAGAATAAAGCGCACAAGGCCCCTCACGGGTCCAAACTCTACAAAGCAGCAGTAATAAAGTTTGACACAGGACAGGGCATACAAAATAACATACAATAGTGAGGCTCTACCGGCCTTACCGAATACCGGGTAAGGCAGCCTAATATCTGCAACAAGGAACTGAGAGGCTCTACCGGCCTTACCGAATACCGGGTAAGGCAGCCTAATATCTGGTGCAACAAGGAACTGAGGAGGCTCTACCGGCCTTACCGAATACCGGGTAAGGCAGCCTAATATCTGGTGCAACAAGGAACTGAGGAGGCTCTACTGGCCTTACCGAATACCGGGTAAGGCAGCCTAATATCAGGTGCAACAAGAACTTGCTAGAGACCGGATAGCACTGACTGGAATAGCTAAATGGAGACCACAGTCACAGGCTGAGCGATATAGGGAGGCAACAGTAACCGCTAGTGACCGGATAGCACTGACTGGAAGTGCTAACAGAGGCAACCGCTAGTTACAGGCTGAGCGATATAGGAAGGCAACAGTAACTGCTTAGTGACCGGATAGCACTGACAGGAAGTGCTTAACGGAGGCCACAGATAGCAACAGGCTGAGCGATATAGGGAGGCAACAGTTAACCGCTTAGTGACTGGATAGCACTGACTGGAAGTGCTTAATGGAGGCAACCAATAGTACAGGCTGAGCGATATAGGAAGGCAACTGTAACCGCTTAGTGACTGGATAGCACTGACTGGAAGTGCTAAACGGAGGCAACAGATAGTACCAGGCTAAGCAAAATCGGAAGGCAACAATAACCGCTTAGTGACCGGATAGCACTGACTGCAATAGCGAGGGCAACAGGATAGCGTAGTCAGTCGTGCCTAGATAAATACACGGAGAGCGGTAGTCAGCCACAGCCAGGGTCAGTACACAGAGAGTGGTAGTCAGCCACAGCCTGGGTCAGTACACAGAGAGTGGTAGTCAGCCACAGCCTGGGTCGGTACACAGAGAGCGGTAGTCAGCCACAGCCTGGGTCGGTACACAGAGAGCGGTAGTCAGCCACAGCCTGGGTTGGTACACAGAGAGCGGTAGTCAGCCAAGCCTGGGTCGGTACACAGAGAGCAGTAGTCAGACACAGCCTGGGTCGGTACACAGAGAGCAGTAGTCAGACACAGCCTGGGTTGGTACACAGAGAGTGGTAGTCAGCCAAGCCTGGGTCGGTACACAGGAGCGGTAGTCAGCCAGAAACCGGATGAACACGGAACAGGAGCACTGAATCACGAATATCAGAAACACCAAGAAAGGGTACCCGCTTGGTGACAGGAGGGCGTATATAAAGGCTAATCCTGGGAGGGGCTCGCCAGCAAGCACCAATAAGACAGCAAGGCACGAACCCGGAAGTCAGAATGTCGCAGAAGAATCACGGCACCGTGATAGCTCCCAAGTGGTAAAGAAAACGGTCCAGTCATGAGGCCCCTTAGATACCAGTGTCTGACATTACAGTTATATCTAGGGGCAATGAGAAGGTTACCAAGTGAATTGTTGTTAAAATGTTTTCCACAATTTTGTGTAACGTCTCTTTGTAGGACATTTCCATGAAGTAGTAAAGTTCTCTCACAATTAGGACTTACACATTGATTATGAATGTACTGGAATTTTACAAGATTCAAGCACAGAGTAAATCAGTTCAGTAAACAAATGAGAAATGGTCAATATGAGTCTTTTTATATTAAAAGTAATCAACTGTTTTATTTCTCTGATATCTGTGATGCTCTAATGAAGGGCTGGTTTAACTACAAACATCACTATGATTCTTTAAGTGCAATCTCTGATGCTTGTTATAAGCTGAATGGTGGTGGAAAGATTTCCCACATTCAGAACACACACATGGTTTCTCTCCTGTGTGAATTCTCTGATGTACAACAAGACTTGTGGGTTGTTTGAATGATTTCCCACATTTAGAACACACAAATGGTTTCTCTCCTGTGTGAATTCTCTGATGTACAACAAGATATGAGCTTCTGCTGAATGATTTCCCACATTCAGAACACTCAAATGGTTTCTCTCCTGTGTGAGATCTCTGGTGTCTAACAAGAAGTGAAGGTACAGTAAAAGATTTCCAACATTCAGAACATGGATACCGTTTCTTTGTTCTATGAATTGTCTGATGTGAGACAGGTTCCTGTTGCTGCTTTTTCCCTTTTGTGCTCTTATTAATAGTAGAGGTGGATTCTGTCCCTGTGAGTTCTATTTGAGAGTCTGTGATATTTGGTTCTTCATGTAAAGTTACATCCATATGTAGAATTGTGTCACACTTTGTCACAGTCTCACTAGATGAACCGTCACTAACCAGCTTTGGTCCTTCATTATTCTGGGTAAAACTGGAACATTCTGGATCTGAAAGTGAAATTTTAGTTTAAAGTTATCAGAGATTCACCTGTTGAAAAGAAAAGCCGTAAAAATAAAGAAATTATTTTATTAAGCCTGTCCCATGGGTTTAAAAACCTGAGGTTGCATTGTTTGGGGGAATCAGAAAACTGAACACCTTAGCTGACATGTGGGCTGGATGCAACCCAGAAAACTGCAGATCACAGACAGAAACTGCCAAGTTACACACACACAACCCCATAGACTGCTAGTGTCAGGATAGAAAATTAAGTCAGGTCAGAGTCAATTACAGAATCAACAGAGCAAAGGAGGTTATTTGTAAAACACCTGGGGCTTGATACTATTACCACCGGTAAAACTGGTGGTAATAGTAAAAACATTAACGCTTAAAAGCTCAGCCATATACCTCCGCTATTATATTGCTGGTGAGGTACATGGCAGAAAAAAAGCGTTGTTGGCCAAAACTCATGTTTTTGTAAAATGCTCATTGTTGGTTTTTGTTCCAACAACTCACGGTAAAGAGCACGGATTGTGGGAACATCAAAGGAAAGAAGCAAACTCTCGTTGACAGTGTCAAACAATGAGAGTGTGTGACGTGAGTCCCGATACAGCAGGTCAGTACCACCGTCACGTTGGCTGTCGTAGTGCACCTATCACCCAAACTTCATCTCTGGTATCGCTGGTTCCCTCAATAACTAGACAGGACCAGTATTGAGGGTAAAACAAGAACTGTTTATTGTGGGTGAACTCAGCTCTCTTATGGGCTGGTAACAGTATGGGCTGGACAAGACACCAAATGGAATAAACATTTGGTGTACACATAATACAATGGTCCAGACATGATCACATTATCTTGACAAAGGGGACTGATGTAGGGTAAACACTGAGACAAAGGCTGAGGGACTGGAATACACATTTTTACACAATGGCCAGGGGGTTGAAGCATCTTTGAATATTCTGCTTCAACCCCTGACCAATCAGGAGTCCAGAACTGGCTGACCAATCCTGATCAACAGTGTCCTAACAGTCTTGGCCTATCAGAACAGCTGGGCGGGCCGATAACTGGCCAATCTGAGAGGCGCCTACTTTCCCCATGCAAAGTCAATGCAGGCTTTTTAACTGGGATGGGCCAATTAGGAGCCGGCCGACGTTCAAGACCCAGGCGGCTCAGTATAGTCCTGTTTGCCGGTGCTGGGCTGGTGAATGTCACTCTTTCAACAGGGAGTGTATAGTTCCAGGATAGGGAAATAATTGGGGTTGCAACCGTGGGTACCCCTGGCATATGTAACACGTAACATGGGTCCCCCCCTCCAGTCTGGCAGACCCAGCTAGACCCCTCATCGGGTCTACTGGGAGCTGACCGGGAAAAAGTCCTCCTAGGTCTCCAGCTCCGATTGACGGGACAAGCCATCTGCATTTCAGTTTTGGCTGCCTGGACGGTATTGGATAGTAAAGGTGTATGGCTGCAAGGCTAAACTCCACCGCAATAGTCTGCCGTTATCCCCGGATACCTGATTGAGCCAAATTAAAGGGTTGTGGTCGGTGAGGACGGTGAAGGAGCGTCCATACAGATAAGGATGAAGTTTTTTGAGGGCCCACACCAATGCAAGACACTCCTTTTCCACGGTGGCGTACCCCACTTCCCGGGGCAATAGTTTTCGGCTGATGTAACAGTTCCCTTACACCCACTGTCCGGCTTCTTCTTTAATCTTCTCTTCTCTCTTCTACTTTTTTCTTTCCTTCTTTCATGTGGTAAATAAAAAAAAAAATTCCATTAGTGCTCACTGAATTGTAAAAAAAAATTGTGAAAAAAAATAAGCGCCCAAAGATGCGACCGTTATCCCTTTGAGTGCTGGAGGGGTATCCCTCCAGTGCTCAAAGGGTTAATATGGATCACATCTTAAAGGGATAGTAATGGATCTAGCAAACCAGGCACACTTTGTACACCATTCCAATGAAGTATTTCTTTTTAGATTGCTCTGCTGAAGAGCCGCCGGCCAGTCCCGGGACCAGGATTTCCTGGTGTAAGCTAGAGCCTGACGTCTGTGAAGGGGGGGACTCTGTAATCGTATCTCTCTTAAAGTATAAAGGTTTGAGAGATTGGACTGGCCTCAATTACTTTATTTTTTAAAAATATCTACAATATTAAATGTACTTAAAATTATCCAATACTATCCCTTTAACAGCTACATTAAAGGGATAGTAATGACTAAAATGTAAAAAAAAAAATTTGTTGTGGATTTATGGTCCCAGGACCATAGCTGTCCATAGGATGGTGTAGCAACAGCGCCACTGTACAATTTCATTCCACTGTGATATTGCACCTAAAAAATCAAATTTGAGCTGTAATAAGTTTTGAATAAAACACCTTTCAGCCGTGGGAGTACCCTCATTTTACTCAGGGGGATAAACCCTACAACATATTTTTTTTTTTTACATTTTAAGTATTAGTATCCCTTTAAATTCTTCTTTGAAAGTATATGCTTTAATTCCTTACCCCGTTTCTAGGGCCGTTGCCAGAGTCAGACTGCCGGGCAGTTCGTCATCCCCCTCACTAGAAGCTGATTGGCTGGGAGGTGTGTAAGCACTTTCCAGCCAATTGGAGACTGCCAATTTATTTTGACATATAAAAGTCAGTTTCAGTTCAAAATCCCGGCAGTCTGACTTGGGCAACGGCCCGAGAGGTGACAAGGCTCAAAATGCCTTCTGTGGAGATGGTGGCGGAGGCAGAGGGGGCGGTAAGGAATTAAAATATATAATCTCAATGAAGAATTTTAAAAACACTTCATTTTTTAATTTAATGCAGACTTTAAGATGTGGCCCATATTAACGTTTTGAGCATCGGAGGGCTTCCCCTCCAGCACTCAAAGGGATAATGGTCGCATCTTTGGGGGCTTATTTTTTTACAATACAACTAGTTGAACAGCCCGTTACATGGGCCACAGTGCCACTGCTATCCGGTCGCTGGGCAGTCACCGCAGTGGAGACTGCCCGCGCCGCGGCTGATTCAGAGCTGGATGCTCCTTCGGAGCGCCCAGCTCTGTTTCAGCCACGGCGCGGGCAGTCTCTACTGCGCATGTCGTGGCGTTACACACGATTTAGTGAATTATTATATAGGATGAGCACTAATGGGATTTTTTTTAATTTATCACAGGAAAGAAGGAAAGAAAAAAGAAGAAGATGGCTGCGACCCCTCTGGACATCAGCATTACTGTTAAGTTTTATTTGTAGGGACATGTGTGAACTGTTTCTGGATTAACCCTAAGAGTGCCAGTGGGATATGCAGTGCTGTATAATGCATTGCATACCCCACTGGCACTCATAGGGTTTATCTGTTTCTTTGTTTTGATCACAAATATGATTTGGAAACCAGTATTCCTACACATACCGGTGGTTGTCACTGTGTGTTTGGGACTCTGCTCCTGCCTCCTGCACCATGAAAACTGTGGTCCTAAACATGTGGTGAAGCCACCGCATGGAACAGGATAGCAAAGTTGACTATTTTTATGTGATGTCCAATGGGGTAAAATTTGCACCCAATGGGCATTTTTGCGCTTTTTTTGTTGTTGACATCACAGTTTATAGAATTGTATACTGTGCTGTCAAAACCACCACCACTTGTTTTAAAAATACCGGGGCTAATACTATCGAACCCCTGATCTGCTTTCCTACTGATCCTCTGGGGCTCACAATGCAGCATCAGTTCCTCGGCCACTATCACTTTTTAGCTGCCCTTTAACCCCTTAAGGACCGGCCGCACACTTACTTTGCGGTCCCTTAAGGACCATGGAGCATTTTTTTTTGTGTGTAATCCGAATCCAGACTCCCCAAACAACGTGCAGCTGCTCTGGGAGCCCGTAATTCCATGACGGTCCAGGACCGTCATGAGTCCCTAAGGGGTTAATTTACATTCACTTTATATTTGTGTTTTTGTTTTGTTTATTTAATTCAGTGTGGATTTGATATAGCGGGAATTAGACACAAACAGTAAGAAGAAATATTAATAAGCTTAAAGAACCAAATACATATATACTAGACCAATCTAATTTATACTTTATACAGTTAAATAAACTTACCTACTGAACTGTATGCTGTGTTTAGTGAGGACTGTACTTATACTTACATGTATCTACTGGGCATGTGGTATAAGGTGTCAGGTTGGATTAAGACTGTGACATGTACACACTCAGTATTGTAGACACATCTGTCATGTTAAACTGCACGTGTAAAAGAGTGATTTCTCACTGTGATACAGCCTTCTATATATCCCACTGATTAAATCCCTTTAATATTTATTTTTTATTTCTTTTTTTTAAATAAGCTTTATTTAGGCTTAAAGTATAATACATACATCAAGCATAGATAAAGGAGAAGTAGAAGAGAGAGAGCGAAAAAAGAAAAGAGAATTTTTGAAGGTAGGACACAAAGGTCACAAGGACACAGAGCACCTGCCAGAAAAGTCTTGAGGAGACCATAATGGTCCAAGAGGGTACACCTGTAACGGGTAACGTAAGCAGGGGTACCGACCCGCAGGCAGCGATCCTGTAACATGTAAAGAGGGACCACGTTGTATAAAGGAAGGAGTCTCACAAAAACAGATATATAAGAACAAAGAGGCAATACAATCATGTTAACAAAACGGGTACAAAATATAGGTAAAACTAATCCCACTCTCCAGGTAAAGTAAAGAGTACATGTCTATCCTACCCATCACCTTAAAACTAAGAGCAGACAGAAGAGCTGGCCCCGGAGCCTCGGCACACCAGGCATCAGCAAAAAAAACAATCCTAGCAGACTGGGCCACCGGCATAGGCCCCCCATCACCCATTCACAAAATGTCCATCCTGTCCATCGACCCCTCCTGAGCACCCGCCCCAAAAAGACAAAGCTGCAAGTAAAGAGCAGCAATAAAGAGCAGGGCGTGCTAGATCACCTGACCGCTCAGTAATCTAGACCATAATCCGGGACCAAACCTCCCGAGAGGAGCCAGATGACAGGAGGGAGCAAAGGATCCACTAGAAGAATCACAAAAACTGACCCCAAGAGTCGCACGCGCCTGGAGCACAATCGGTGCAAGATTGCCAACCTGCCCCAGCCCCGAGTGGCCTGTCTAATATCCCACCAAATCAAAGTGCAAACCACTTGCCCCTCCCATAAGAGCCACCACATTCCTTACAGTGTGAACCCACCACCAGACCACCCACCCCCCATCACTGTCATACCATAAAAATCCAACCCCAGCCCTCCCCCCGGCAAATGCAGGCTGCCCATCTACAATTGGAACCCAATGAAGGTAGACCTATCGGCAACAACAAAAAAAGCAAATGTGCTGCATCGTTTAGTGCCACATCCAGATGACTCCCAGATGCCCACCTTTCAAAGAACGTATAAATAAACATATAACATACCCAGCAGTATCCCAGAAATCCATCCACATCTCCCCCCCATATCCCTATCTCCCCTGCCTCACTGCAGCCTCAGAAGGGAAACCCCGGCGGGTCCAAACGGGCCAAAACCGTTGAGGGTGCACCCCCACACCAACAGCCAGCCAACCAAACCAGACATCTAGGCAAAGTGTTGCGCAACAATATACATTACCAGGGACCCCTTCAGGTATCTCCGAATTAAAAGGTCACAGCAATATGGCAAAGAGGCAAGTATTCATATGAATAGGGCAAACCTGGCATGGACACTGCGAATCATTGGGACAGTTCCAGAAAGTCCAACATCCGCTCCTCAAAGCACTGACACAGAGTCACACCATCAAACAGGTGCAAAACAAACAATTATAATAGGTGATGGATAGGTCACAAAGTCATCGCAGGAGAAGTGGGACTCAGGGTCAGCACAGTCAGGTCCATGAGATAGGAAGTCAGGGCTGTCGATCATCCCTGAGATGAAGCCGGATCTGGAGCACTCACAATTGCACTGCTCTGGTGCTTCAGGGTAGCGGCCACACAATGGACAACTGATCCCGCCGCTCCTTCGGTGAGGAATGCCATGGCTCCACAAGACAATCCATGCGGTAAGCGACATCCAGAGAGTTAGAGATACCCAAGGATGTACAAAAGGCTGGAATTTCTTCCACGTTTCTGCTGATGCCCCCTGATGTGATGCGAACAGGGCGAAGGGGAAGCCCAATTTGTAGCGCACTTGGAGATTGCGGAGGTGATCCATCAGGGGCTTCAACGCTCTCCTTTGTTGCAAAGTACCTGGGGCAAGATCCTGGTAGAGCTCCAGATTAACCCCAGTATAGAGAATATCCCCCATCTCCCGGCCCTCTGCATTATTTTCTCTTTGTCACGATAGTTAGCCATACAGCACACCACATCCCTAGGAGGGTCCGCAGGGCCACCTCTAGGGCGAAGCACCTGGTGAGCATGTTCAATCTAGAGCGGTCCATCAGCTTGGATGCCCAACACCTCCCAGAATATAGTATCCAACGTAGCCCTGAAATCTTTAGCAGGAACGGATTCCGGCAAGTCTCTGAGTCCCACATTGCATCTCCGACTTCTATTCTTTAAGTCATCGACTCTGTTTAATAATAGCTTTATGGTATCATCCTGCTGTGAAAGAATAGTCTCTAAATTATCCTGCCGTGCAGGTCGTCTTTATCCTGCTCCAAATCCGAGAGTCGCTGGCCCAAGAGGCTCAGATCTCGCTTTAGGTCAGCTAATTCGCCTCACGTTGCTTCCTTCACCTCGACCACTATAGCTTTAAGATCCAATATGGTCAATGAAATATGGTCAATGATCAATTTCCGCTGTAGTAAGTGAACGTGGGGCTACTGTGGCATTCTCCACCACCGTGGTTTCCTAATCAGTAGCATTGGAAGTCATTGGAGAGGCAGGACTCCTCAGATCCGAGTCGGCACAGGAATCTTGGCTTAAGTCGGAGTCAGTAGCCAGGCCGGCCGGCCCAGGTGCATCACAATGTCGGTGTGGGAGAAACTCCAGAATCTTCCCTGATCCCTTGCCAAATTTACACTTTTTCTTCTTGGATGACATTCTACTGTCCAAACCTTCTATCAAGGTGCACACCAGCCCTTGAGCTCAGTTTATACCCAATATTCAGATCCCAACCTGCAGAGCAAAGCACCTACGCGGCCATCTTACTCCGTAGTCACTCCTCCCCCTTTGAATCCTTTTAATGCCAGAGGGTTATATAACGCATTGTGTACCACTCAAGAGAGTTAAATGAGGCTTTTTCTTCTTTGATCACTAGAGAGGTTGCCAACATTAAAGCCGTTAAATACTCAATTGAAACAAATAGGAAATTTAATTTGTTCCTTTTGATGCACAGTAGTGCTGTATCCTTAAAAATGGTAAATTAAGTTACACAAAAATATAAATTTACATTTGGAGGGAAAAAAAGTCTTCTTGGCCTCTAGAAAAGTTTGTTCACACAGTCACCACTGTTGCAGCAATACCATTTCAGTGCACGTCTATCCCAAAATAGGTTACACTGCCCCCTATGGTGCTGTTCCTACCTTACTGACAAGACTGGGATGGCTGACTCACCAGTAACTAGGAATAATTTGGAAGTTATATATGAGTCTTGGTACAATGTAAATCATAACTGGTATGTCGTTATACAAGGGTGCAGTCTGAACAGAAAACACAGAAGAGAAAACAGGAATGAGGGGTTACCCTAAGGCCAGAATTCATCAAGATGCGAATGGCTCAATATGCAAGGAAATCAGAGGGTTTCTTTGTGCATTAAAATTAGCCCATATTTATTCATCATTAAAGGGGACGTATCACGTCAAATTTTTTTTTACCATACGTTTTGTTAATAAAGTAGTATTAGGAAAGCTGTTTTTTTTTGTTTTTTTTTTCCCCTAAAAGTAAGTACTTTTAAAGATATTCTATCTTCCGGCTTCAGCATAATGTAGCATTCTGAATCACCAGCAAAGCTCTTGCTCAATTCCTAATTCTCCTCCCATCTCCCTCCCAGCTGCCCCAGGGAGCGTGTTCATGCTTCCCTTCGGTTTGCTGTGAATGGCTTCTACAGTTATATCAAGCTCCGGTTAGCTTTATACTGAGGATACAACAATGGTAAATAATAAATAATAGAAGAGTAGTAACCTAGTGCAAAACAAAGGAGTTGTCTTCCATGCGCTTAAATATCTGACTCCTGTAACGTTATTTAAAGAAAAATAAGAAATTAATCAATTTTGAGGACCTGGGTAGGACCAAAGAAACAGATCTTTTGTTTTCTTCCAAATACGAGATGTCTCTCCACAATCCCACCATATATGTCTAAAGGCCTATCAAATCACAACCTCTAAAACAATCCTCAGGTCTGTGTGCCAAAATACTGTATTTTTATTTTTTTTTAATCACAAGCTATCCAAAA
Organism: Rhinophrynus dorsalis; assembly: GCA_037306005.1. NCBI lineage: Eukaryota > Metazoa > Chordata > Amphibia > Anura > Rhinophrynidae > Rhinophrynus > Rhinophrynus dorsalis. The sequence continues at coordinate 610,940,234 of CM074719.1, read as the reverse complement.
AAAAAACCAGTTTTTTTCTGTTAGCCAACGCTTGCTCTGTGTGGTACAAGTAGTATAAGCTGTACTAGTTCCTCCTTTATCTGCTCACTGATGAATAGCACACACAGAGAGGAAGAACAAAAAGGGGGCAGTATCTTCCACGCCAATGTACACAGGGAGAAGAGAACCGTCAATCAAGAATCATGTCAGCAACATGCATCCTGATTATTTTGATAAAGAGCTGCTCTCTCAACTCAGTGATTAAACTAGGTACAAAATGTCTGTATTTTGACACCACATCTAAATTTAAGGCAACTACAGATGCTAGATTACAGATTACTTATAATAACTAGATTGGTGTCATCTATATAAGTATCTCACTTGTCGGTATCCAGTGATCCCTATCATCTATACTTTGTCTAAGATCCATAAGACTCCTATGATGTCACCAGGAAGTTCTTTAGTGAGAGATGGAACCATATTTACATGTATCTACTGATTATGTGGTCTAAGATGTCAAGTTGGATTTGGATTGTGACACGTACAGATTCTGTATTGTAAACATATCTGTTATGTTAACCCCTTAAGGACCAGCAGTCCCGGGGTGTGTGGTCCTTTAAGGACCAGATAGGAAAGCTTGACGTGCCATCCCACGTGACTGATCACACGAGCCGGCATGCCAAACGGGGGACTGAAAGAGATCGCTCCTGTCTTGGAGCGATCAATTTCAGTCCCTGCTATTACTATTACGGTCCTGGCATGTCACTGGATGCGAAGTGGTTAAAAGGCATGTATAAAAAGAGTGATTTTTCCCTGTGAGACAGCCTTCTAAACACTAAATGGCATATGGACAAAGTAAAAGAGAAGAAAACGTGGTGCAAACTCACTGCATGAAAACAAAAAATAAAAGCCAATGGGGCTTTTAATCCCTTGATTTTTAGAGAGGTTGCCAGCAGTCAAGGGGTTAAATACTCCATTTAAATAAGTGGGATTTTTATTTGCTCCTATGATGCAATTGGTCTCTTTGCTATGTCCTTAAATTGTAAATAAAGATAATTTTTTTTATAACAAATAGAAAACAACTTCTGTATTTCCACTAGATTTAGTAATAAAAGGCTTCCTGACCTCTATAAAGGACTGATCAAGAGGAGACAACATCACCATGATCAGTTGTCTCTAAATAAGACACGTGTCACCTATCATACTGGTCATATATCACCCACATAACAGTGATGGACGTCCAGAACTACAGTCTGCACAGAAGACACGCACAAGAAAAGAAGGGACGAGGAGTTGATCCACTAATTTTTTTAAACCCTTTATTATAACATTTTTTTTTTTTTAACTTTGTGTGTGAGTGTCGGAGGCTCTTATTGTCCCCTTGCAAAGGAGGAGCATCTGGACATTGCAAGGATATAGTTGGAGTTTTTCAGGACATAGGTGTTCATAAGTATAACAGTGTTTTTTGGATTAACATATCCTAAAATGTAATTAGTAAGTTGAATAATATATTCACAGAAACCTGTGATTAGGAAGCAGGATCCCTCAATGATCCCTCATTGTCACTCCCTACAAGGAAGGATTACTGACACGTCAGTGATAAACCAGCCTGTGTCCAGACGAGTCACAGACTAATCTTGTCTCAATGTGGAATCCCAAGTGACAATTCATAAATAAGGTGATGTTGTTCCAAGGGTGACCTATGACCCTTAACCCTCTGAGTGCCAGAGGCCAATGCATTGGATACCTCTCTGGCACTCAAAGGACAAAGAAATTAATAAATGTGGCAAACGGGACACAATGGTCAGCAAAATTGTAACTGCTGCAGAACCTCTTGGGAAGGAAAGTGGTTCCCCACTCTTCTGTTTTTTGCAGTTGTGCTCTGGAACATCTGTAATGTCAAAAAGCAGAGAAGTGACTGGCAGCTCTGCTTCGCAAGAGGTTCTGCAGCAAACACCAGGGGTTAAATACCCCATTTAAATCAATGGAAATGTTTATAATGTGTATTTATCTCTATGGTGCACTTGGTTTGCCCCAGAATTGCACCCTTTTCTTAGTACATCAGCCTCTGTGTCTATTACAATGATACATCCTGAATCCCCACTTATGTGTAGAGTTTGGATCAGGTGAATCAATGATACACATATAGGACTGTATGGAGAGGGAGCGGACACCCTAACTACAGGTAATAAAGGGGAGGGGAATGGGGGTACAATTTACAGTATTTAATGGCCGCTAGGGACAACTGGAACTCCCCAGGCGCCATCAATGTAGAGACCTCCCTAATCCTACTGTTATAGGAGAAATAACACCTCCACTTACATTATTACAGCCAGAAAATCCTAATGTCCCTATGAATTTTGCCCTTGGATGTGTGTATAATAAATATGATCTTCAGTCAGTTCTGGATGTCACGCACATGGAGGGGACATGACAACTGCCAGCAGGACCACAGGACACAAACTCCGCCCACTGTGCATGGTAATAGCATTGCTTTGCAGCGAGTTGTACACCACTCTGGTCCTTAAAGGGACAAGTACACACATGCAGTCTGTCTGCTTCAGGTTAAAAAAACTTAAACCAACACACAAGGTCCATTTGGATTTTCTGGCCATAAAAAGGTAACAAGGGGAGTTATTATTAGGTGTTACCGCTCCTTCAAATGTAACCCTTTATCCCCTTGAGGATGAGGACCCATGACATGCCAGGGCCATCATGGGTAAAGTTCCCTTTAGGACCAGTGACATTCCTGGCACGTCATGACTTAAATGGTAGCTTCTATCGTGCTGGGGAGGATGAAACTGAGCTCTCCAGGACCAGATCACTCAGTTTCATTCAGTCCCCGTCTTGTCGGTACATGTGATCACTACTACAGCAGTCACATGTATTGGCTTTTTTCATTGATAAAGGCAATGTGTTTTACACATTCCATCTGTCACTGTTCTCTGCCTCTCTCTTCCTCACTGTGATAGTGTATTCTGTACATTCCATCTGTCACTGTTCTCTGCCTCTCTCTTCCTTACTGTGATAGTGTATTCTGTACATTCCATCTGTCACTGTTCTCTGCCTCTCTCGTCCTCGCTGTGATAGTGTATTCTGTACATTCCATCTGTCACTGTTCTCTGCCTCTCTCTTCCTTACTGTGATAGTGTATTCTGTACATTCCATCTGTCACTGTTCTCTGCCTCTCTCGTCCTCGCTGTGATAGTGTATTCTGTACATTCCGTCTGTCACTGTTCTCTGCCTCTCTCTTCCTCACTGTGATAGTGTATTCTGTACATTTCATCTGTCACTGTTCTCTGCCTCTCTCTTCCTCACTGTGATAGTGTATTCTGTACATTCCATCTGTCACTGTTCTCTGCCTCTCTCTTCCTCACTGTGATAGTGTATTCTGTACATTCCATCTGTCACTGTTCTCTGCCTCTCTCTTCCTTACTGTGATAGTGTATTCTGTACATTCCATCTGTCACTGTTCTCTGCCTCTCTCGTCCTCACTGTGATAGTGTATTCTGTACATTCCATCTGTCACTGTTCTCTGCCTCTCTCTTCCTTACTGTGATAGCGTATTCTGTACATTCCATCTGTCACTGTTCTCTGCCTCTCTCTTCCTTACTGTGATAGCGTATTCTGTACATTCCATCTGTCACTGTTCTCTGCCTCTCTCTTCCTTACTGTGATAGTGTATTCTGTACATTCCATCTGTCACTGTTCTCTGCCTCTCTCTCTTCCTTACTGTGATAGCGTATTCTGTACATTCCATCTGTCACTGTTCTCTGCCTCTCTCTTCCTTACTGTGATAGTGTATTCTGTACATTCCATCTGTCGCTGTTCTCTGCCTCTCTCTCCCTCACTGTGATAGTGTATTCTGTACATTCCGTCTGTCGCTGTTCTCTGCCTCTCTCGTCCTCACTGTGATAGTGTATTCTGTACATTCCATCTGTCACTGTTCTCTGCCTCTCTCTTCCTTACAGCGAGTGTATTCTGTACATTCCATCTGTCGCTGTTCTCTGCCTCTCTCTTCCTCACTGTGATAGTGTATTCTGTACATTCCGTCTGTCGCTGTTCTCTGCCTCTCTCTTCATTACTGTGATAGTGTATTCTGTACATTTCATCTGTCGCTGTTCTCTGCCTCTCTCTTCCTTACTGTGATGGTGTATTCTGTACATTCCGTCTGTCGCTGTTCTCTGCCTCTCTCTTCCTCACTGTGATAGTGTATTCTGTACATTCCTTCTGTCACTGTTCTCTGCCTCTCTCTTCCTTACTGTGATAGTGTATTCTGTACATTCCGTCTGTCGCTGTTCTCTGCCTCTCTCTTCCTTACTGTGATAGTGTATTCTGTACATTCCGTCTGTCACTGTTCTCTGCCTCTCTCTTCCTTACTGTGATAGTGTATTCTGTACATTCCATCTGTCACTGTTCTGTGCCTCTCTCTTCATTACTGTGATAGTGTATTCTGTACATTACATCTGTCACTGTTCTCTGCCTCTCTCTTCCTTACTGTGATAGTGTATTCTGTACATTCTGTCTGAGGTGTAGGTCACATTATGAGCTATGGACACCTCTTTGTCTAATAAATAAAATATCTGCAGCAAGAGCTAATTATTTTATTTACACAGATCATCATAACACATACTCTAAACATTAAATAAATATTAATGTGAGATTTATTGCTGTGGAGCAATGTAATACTCCTATATACATACCACAAAGAATAGTGTTTACAAAACCTGAAAATCAGGGAAGGAAAGAGGGACATGGGGATTTTTGCCCCAGAGGGACAGTGCCCCCAAAAACTGTACATTTGGAAGGTACGAACAACTGTTCATACCTTTTACCTAGTATTAATAAAAAAATAACAAATTGGGCACAAATTATCACAGGAGAACCTATAAAACGTTGCTTCTTTTTTCATTTTTTATAGTTTAGTTTATTATAAATAAAAGAAACGGTGGGTTATCCATATAAGTATGGTATCAAAAGAAAACCCTACTTGTGCTTAAAAAAACAGTGTATAATTTTTGTGGCTGGGATAAAAGACTTAGAGGGAAAATACTGTTAAACAAAGACATAGTCAAAAAGGTCAAACCATCCCAGATTTTCCAGGTCCTTAAGGAGTTAAGGTCCAGAGGAATGAGCAAAACATTGGTTTTACAATGCGTTGCACACCACACTGGTCATTAAGGAGGGGGGGGGCAAGGTTGATTATTGTTATAAATAGTATGGCCTTAGGTCCCCTTGTGCATTTAATCTTTCCTGCAGATTATTGGGGGGTGGAGACCAGAAGCACAGTGAGACCAAAGGCACAGGAAGTAAACAGCAGGAATAATCTATTACTACACCACTGCTAGTTGGGGGTGATAGAAGTTGTAGTCACCAACAGCTGGAGGTCCAACAACTGACCCCCCCCCCCCCCAGTGGAGAGGATAAAAACAGAAGAGGCTGGATTTAGTCTCTCATGGTGCTGTAACGGTCCTGTTATGATACCCCTGAGATACCAATGTCTGACATTACAGTTATATCTAGGGGCAATGAAAAGGATAACGAGTGAATTTTTGTAGTAATAAAGTTCTTCCACAATTAAGACTTACAAATCGATGATGAATTTTCTGGTTATTTTACAAGATACAAGCACAGGGTAAATCAGTTCAGTAAACAAATGGGAAATGGTCAATACGAGTCTTCTTACATTAAAATCAATCAACTGTTTAATTTCTCTGATCTTTGTGATGGTAAAGAAGGGATGGTTTAACTAAATACATCACTATGGTTTTTCCTCTGATGCCTGTAATAATGTGAACTGTGACGGAATGATTTTCCACATTCAGAACACTTATATGGTCTCTCTCCTGTGTGAATTCTCTGATGTACACCAAGATTTGCAAGTCGGCTGACTGATTTCCCACAGTCAGGACACACAAATGGTTTTTCTCCTGTGTGAGTCCTCTGATGTCTGACAAGACATGAGCGTTGTGTGAAAGATTTCCCACACTCAGAACACACAAATGGTTTTTCTCCAGTGTGAGATCTCTGGTGTCTAACAAGATGTGAAGGTGAAATAAAAGATTTCCAACATACAGAACACTGGAACAGTTTCTTTTTCCTATGAATTGTCTGATGTGAGACCGGTTCCTGATGCTTCTTTTTCCCTTTTGTGCCCTTATTAATAGGATCTGTGGTGAGTTTTGTTTGAGAGTCTGTGATATTTGATTCTTCATGTAAAGTTACATCCATATGTAGAACTGTATCACACTTTGTCAGAGTCTCACTAGATGAACTGTCACTAACCGGCTTTGGTCCTTCATTATTCTGGGTAAAATTGGCACATCCTGGATCTGAAAGTGAAATGTGATGTGTTTTAGTTTAAAGTTCTCATAGGAGAGTTTCACCTGTTGGAAAGAAAAACAGTAAAAAAATGAAGTTAAAGGAAAACTATTATATGGGAACATACACATTTAAAAGACCTGGGGCTGCATTGTTTGGGGGAATCATAACTGAACACCTTAGCTGACATGTAGGCTGGAGGTAACCCAGAAAACTGCAGCTCACAGACACAAACTGCCAAGTTACACACACACACCATAGACTGCTAGTGTCAGGATAGGAAACATAGTCTGGCAGCTCAGCGTCAATTACAGGATCAACAGTGTACCTCCCAAGTGTCCCCTCTTTAGAAGGGACAGTCCCTCTTTGAGACCCAAGTCCCTTTTTCTGTCTTTAGACAATCAGCTTTTTTTTTTTTTTCCTGAAATTAATTCAGGGGTGTGCTGGTAAATTAAGTTACACAAAAATATAAAATAAATACAGATTTGAAAACAATAATCTAATTTACATTGGGTGGGGGGGTCTTCCTGGCCTCTAGAAAAGTTTATTCACACGGTCATCATTGCTGCAGTGATACTACTGCAATGCACAGCTGTCCCAAAATAGGTTACACTGCCCCCTATGGTACTGTCCCTACCTTACTGACAAGTACACTGTTCCCCTGTGGTGCTGTTCCTACCTTACTGACAAGACTGTGATGGCTGACTCACCAGTAACTAGGAATAATTTGGAGGTTATATATGAGTCTTGGTACAATGTAACTCATAATTGGTATTATACAAGGGTTCAGTCAGCACAGAAAATACAGAAGAGAAAACAGGAATGAGGGTTACACTAAGGCAAGAATTCATCAAGGTGAGAATGGCTCAATACACAAGGAAAACAGAGGGTATCTTTGAGCATTAACCATTAGCCCATTCAGCAATTGTCAAATCATGTCTGCCTATTGCTTATTCATCATTATGTGATGGCCTTATAGATCCACCAATTTCATCTGCCAGCTCCCATTACAATCTATGGGCAGGTCACATGTATACACATGATCAGACTACCCTAAGCCCCGCCTTATCAAGTTTTGATATGAGACAAAGCGAGGGAAGACATGGTAAGGTCCTGTAAGTAAAAGACCCAAAAGGACTCCCATGTCCAGCCAAGTGAGACCAAGCGAGGTCCCCTTTCTCTGGGTGGGAGAACTGTATTTCATATGGACTAAGAGAAAAGGATTTAACAGACTAAAATCCTCTTTTCTCTGTCGTCCAATATGAAATACAGGTACCAACCCCCAACGGTGGGAGGTGATAGAAAGGACCTAGTGCTGATACCCATTATACCATGATTCCCTAGGACTATTTAGAAGTAGAAACAATACTGAGTGTCAATGGACACTGAAGTAACAGTATCACAGCACACAAGAACAAGAGCCAACTGGGCTCAAACAGTTAAAGAACGGTAAGGCACAAAGAAGGAACAGACCCTACACAGGCAGTACTACCTGAAGGACCTTCCTACCAAAGCTGGCTTTAGCCGAAGCCAGGACATCAACACAACAGTGTTTGGCAAAGGTGTGCATGGAGGACCAAGTCGCAGCCTTGCACAACTGATCAGCAGAGGCCCGATTCTTGTAGGCCCATGAGGCTCCAACAGACATGGTGGAGTGTGCTGTAACGAGGAAGGGAACAGGTTTCTTCCTGAGTTTGTACGCCTTGCGGATGGTAGACTTAAAGGGATAGCAATGTTTGAAAAAACCTAGATCGCAAAGTCTTCTTTATAATAAAAGTAAAGCATTGCACTACTTTAAACAACTTACATTTCTGTAGTTCATAAGAGATTAACTGTAGAAGGATCCCACTCCCGCCCCCTCTGGTTGCCTCCCATTGAATCTCTAATCCGGTCATGGGACTAGATGGATGCGGCGAGGGACAAACTTCAGTAAGTATAAGGAAAACCCTGACCTCCCTTGACGAGGGCAGGATTTTCCTTTGCATACTGAAGTTTGTCCCTCGCCACATCCGTCCGGACCAGACAGAGTTACAGAAGTGACGTGGACAGAAGGGGCGTGAGGGAGATCCTTCTACAGTTAATATCTTATGAACTACAGAAAGGTAAGTTATTTAAAATAGTGCAATGTGTTACTTTTATTATAAAGAAGACTCAGCTATCTAGTTTATTTCAAACATTACAATCCCTTTAGTCCAAGATACAATGGTGACCTTGGACACAGCCAGACCTGCCCTAGGACCCTCAGATATGACAAACAAGGCATTAGTCTTCCTCAAAGACTATGTACGGTGCACATAAAAACTTGAGACACTGCACCACATCCAACAAAAGGAGATCAGATTTAGGGTCAGGACAAAATGAAGACACAACAATCTCCTGATTGATGTGGAACCCAGAGACCACCTTAGGAAGGACGTCCTGAGAGGTACGAAGAACAGCCTAATCCATGTGAAACACGAGGAAACTGTAGCTCAGCTACTCTGCGGACAGATACCAAAGCCAGAATAAAGTCCATTTTCCACGTCAAGAGATGTAGAGAAATGGTAGCAAGTGACTCAAAGGGAGGCCGCTGCTGAACACCCAAAATCAAATTAAGGTGCTACGGTGGAGTGGGAGCCTTGTAGGCAGGGCAAACATGAGCGACCCCTTGAAAGAACGCCTTGACATCTGGCAAGATAGCAATACGTCCATGAAAAACACACAGAGAGCAGAAGTCTAAACCTTCAAAGAACTCAGACTGAGTCCTTTGTCCACGCCTTCGTTCAGAAAGGACAGAACCACCGGAATGTCAAACTCCTTCAAGGGAGCCTTGAGCAAAATATTGTCTGGGTAAGAAGTCAATGAAATGCCCTGGGTTTGGATGAAGGTGGTGAAGTCTCTCTTGACTCTGGTGAACAGGGTAGGCACCGAAGAAAAGCCAAATGGCAGAGCTGTGAACTGATCGTGACTACAGCCTACTGCAAACCACAGGTAGCATTGGCTGTCTGGGTGGATAGGAATGTGTAGATACGAAAAGAAGAGAAGGGTGCTCCTAGTGCAATATGTTTTGCCAATAAAGGACCTCCACCATTACACCACTGTACTCACAATATCCAAGACCACTAATAGTGATCAGAGTACGCCAATGAGGGAATCTGACTGCCTCCACTCAGTCTCTCCAAAAGATGGATGCTGTGTCTTCAAAAAGGACTTCCACAATAGTCACTGGGGACCTTGAAGCAAAAGAGATACACGAACAGGAAGAGAGCAAACCACCACAGGTATATCCTAGGACTACCTGATATCAGAATCAAACCAATAGCATACAAATACTCACAATTCCTGGGTAGAATAGCTGGTAAACGGTATAACCAGCTTAGACAAACGGGGAAACATGAACTGCCCCGTTACAGTTGCTCTCTACAATAGAAAACTGGATCCTTATGACTTCATAAACATTTTTATTAAAAATAAATAAATATTGCCATAGAGTGAAAGAAACGTCAATACGTATAACAAATATACAAGCCTGATGACGCGTTTCAGGGTACAACCCCTTTTTCAAATCTCATAGGCATATATTTTAATCTTAAAAAATTAGAATCATCACCTATCCCCATGTGTCTCGCCTCTTAAACGCCTTGATGTTCCACGTGTTTTTTTACACAGTAGGAAATTGGGCAGACTAGATGGGCCGAATGGTTCTTATCTGCCGTCAAATTCTATGTTTCTATGTTTCTATGTCTTTCCTCCGCAAGCGAAATCTTGCTAGAGTGAACGTGATGTCAAAAACAACTCAAGAAAGCTACAAAAGACTATCGTGAGAAGACACAATACGTCTCACATGTGGACATTACAACTCTCTGCGTTCCAATAAAATTGGTACGCACATGAAAGCATCCGGAAGGAAAGCACCCAATCACACATGGTCTAACAGAGGCTATCAACATTAGAGAGAGGGGATGATAATTAAATACAAGACATATACATAATGTAGAATGAAGCAGTGGATCTTATCTTTGCATTTTAAATGTTTTCCTTTACATCTATGGAGGTTTCTTCTTTATTGAGTCAAGTGCTCTGGGCGTTCCGAGTACACATTTCCTCTATGACAATCCGTGTCTCTTTGATTAATATGATAATTGGTTGTGAAAACACTGTAGCAGCATCAAGCCGTAACCTCTATGAGGGATTCCCTAGGTACAGTACGATTCTAGTAGCTTCTTTTGGTATCACTAATTTCTACTTGGGTATTACCTAAGAGACTTGCGGATAATGTTTTCCTTCTGACTTTATAATGTAAGTCTAGTTACTTTATTCTGTGGTTTTGTTTTTTGTTTCTTATGATTCATTTTAACATGGTAGGATTAAATACGGGGACAGGAATATCTCAGCGGTCATAGACAATATTTATTTCTCTAGATGGGAATATAATATCTTTTCTATTTTTTCCCTTCACTTTCATACTATACATACTAGGACAATGCTCTGCAGAAGCTAGCGTTAGCAATGCCCGCTTTCCTCTCTCACCCGGTTCTATTATTGGGTACATTACCAGCACATCTTTTTGTTTTCTAATTTTTTTTCCTCTCTCTTTTTCACAGTTTAGCGTCATTTGATAATTATGTATATTCCCTCCGCATGTAAGTGACTTCATGAAGGTGTAGGGTGTTATGCGAAATAGTGGGTTTAAAGGTTAATTGTTTGGAATGATTTAAACTCTTGAGAAAGGTCCAAGTTTGGACCAAAACGTTGACAACAAAATGATTATTATTTTTTTTTTATATAAAATATATATATATAGTGTTCAGTGATTTCAACTTTGTGCTTCATGACTCGTAGCATGTCCGAGGTGATCACAGAGTACACGGCTCATTCATTCATTATCATCTATCACACTATGCACTTGCAATATTGTGGGACTCATCTGAACTCCGGTTAGCTTCACACAGCGGAGCTGTGCAATGCGAGGGAGTCCCGGGTGTTACATAAGTAAGCAGCATATTGTATAATATAAGTTTGATCTATTGGGTGCACCTTTTTATTGTGTGAAATAATTTTGAGCACTTAGACATCTAGGACTAACCATGGCTTTGGATAAACTGACATCAGCGATAGTGGGAGACCCACCGTGATGTTTGCCCTTCTGGGATCTAATAACTTATTTTACCAATATAGGTACATCAATGTGTAGCCTATACATTATATTAACCAATGTTGCCTTATATGACTATGACTATTATGAATATGTTTGGGAGTCGAACATCTGTATGCTCTACCATGTCTTTTTTTTTATTTTATTCTCGCTTGACTTTTTTCACAGATTCTTATTTTCCACTGGGACTATTTTTCTCTATTTATTTTGTTTTAGAAGAATAAAACATAGTAAGTCCAGGGCATTAATATGTATGAATCATGGCAGAGAATGGGGGGGGGGGGGGTGAGCTCTCACGAGCTCTCACGTGCCTGAACAAATTAACATTTACCAGGAGCGTGCTGCATTTCCAGCTTGTGGCGAGAGAGAGCTGAACCAGAGAAAAAGAAAGATGGCTGCTTATGAGCTAATAAAGACTTAAAAAACTAGGTAAGGGTAATGCTTACAGAAAAATGGAGGGAACATTTGTTAATATTATATGGAATACATAATAAAGACAGTTAATGTACATGAAGCATTACAATCCCTTTAAAGGTATAGTAATGTTTCATAATAAAAGCAACTCTAATTAATCATCGTAATATTTGGACTTTGGAGAGTGTTATTTCAATTCTGTCAGAGTTGTAGTTCAAGAGAAATTCAATGACAAAGTATCCCCCTCCTGCCCCTTTTACTGATGTAACACTGCTCAGCCAGATCAGAAGGGAGGTGCCCAGGTAGATTGCAGAGAGGAACAATCTTCAATTAAGATAAGGGAAAAACCTGAAAAACTTGTCAAGGGGGCAGGGCTTTCATTGTTCTCACAGGAAGAAGATTGTCCCCTGCTGTTATCTGTCTGGTCTATGAACTGGATTCCACATCTGAGAAGAGATGGCTTACACTAGGTAAAAGGGGCGGGAGGGGGAAACTTTGCTTGTGAATATCTCATAAACCATAAAGGTTTGAGAGAAAAGACTTATATCATTCTTCATGTTTTTTTAATGCCTACAAAATAAAATAAAGTTAAAACGAAGTATTACTATCCCTTTAAGGGAGTTTAGGTATTATAAGCATTGTACAGGGGGAAGTAAGGGCTTTTGTTTGGCTGAATTTCCTGGTTGCTGTACCTGGTCCAAGCTGAATCTCGTTGATCCTGAGAGACCACTTTCTGATCTGGGATTGATAAAGTATATTATCCTTTTTAATATATGCACTGTAATACTTCTAAAATTATTATAACCCACTCTATTCTGGGATAATCTTAGTTTAAAGAATTCCTAGTGAACTTGACCAATCTACTGAGAACTTTTACATAGTAGCCATTTGGCTGTAAAGTTAGAATAATTTTTGGAAGTCATACAGTTCAGTCATAGAAATAATAGGGTGAGATCAGATTTAAATCATTCAGAGTTATAGTTAGCTAGCACTGCTAACACCTGCAGAGCCAATTGTTTATAATGTGTGTGTGAATGCTGTGAGATGTGCGTGAGACCCACCACAAGCATGTGCAGACGATGCTGTTCTGAGATGGTCATTGTGCTCCATTGATGTGGTGTTCTACATTAACCCTTGTATTGCTGTCTGGGAAGTTTTCCTCCTGTTTGCCTTTGTATGTGGGTCTGGTAGAGATAGCTTGGTTCTGTTTGATATTGCATGATCTTGATCTGTTGAGATAGTCACATGTAAAAATCTTGATAGAACAAGGCAGCGTACACCATTTGGAATGGAGTAAGGTGATCTTTGCTGTCCATAGTTCTAATTAATGCCTGCGGTGCTGAATTGTGCAACAGATATGATATTGCCATTATAAACTTTATGGTATATGTTGCATTGATGTGTTCATATTATCCTTGCTTTCCTATAAACACACATCATTATTATAATGCACATTTTTACTAGGAAATGTATTTCATTATTCTGTGTTACATTCAGTAGGTATGCATATTGAAAAAAAGCAGATAAATAGTTAAATTCTATTTAGCAGATCTGGGACCTTCTCTCTTTCAGGTTATTAATTCTTGCTTTAACTGTGCAGGTGGTTGTAAAGGGTTGTTATGCGACATGTGGCCCTATTGAGCACATCTCATGTGACAAATCTCCTGTCACTTAGTTGCCCTAGTACATACAGAGCGGGGCAGATATTTTTACGCTGCCACCCAATGTATTGTTAGTAATTGGAAGGTAAAATTAACACTTGCTATGCTGCTGACTTCAAACACTGCTATACCTCTGGATACATATATGTAAGGTTTAACCCTATATTTGCTGGTATGTTATCTGTATAGTCATTGGATATATTTTATTATATAGATTTAATGAAATTATAATACATCTTAGTATAGGACTTGGTTACTTCAAGATATATTACTGAGTCAATTTTGTATACCCTTATATCCCAGTTCACTATTATTTTTAATCTTATATATCACATTTTATTTATCCTTAAATAAAATTACATATATTGTTTCACGAATATGAGTAAATGATTCTTTTTAATCAATTCTGTCAACTGTGAAAAAGGGTGTCATACCCAGATTGTTTAAAAGATCTCAGATTTATTTACCATATGCTTTTGTTTATTTTATGGGAGATATACAGTGCTTGGTCTCTTGTTCCCTTTTGTATATCCTTTACTTCTGTCTGTGCATGTATGTCTGACAGTGAGTGTCGGAGGCTCTTATTTTCACCTTGCTGAAAAGGAACATCTGCCCATTGCAACTATATAGTTGGAGTTTTTCAGCATGTTTGTCGATGACAGAAATAGGTTTTCAAAAAGTATAACAAGGATTCTTGAATGAACATATCCTGAAATGTAATTAACAAGTTGAATAATGGATTCACAGAAACCTGTGATCAGGAAGCAGGATTCCTCAATGATCCTTCATTGTCACTCCCTACAAGGAAGGATTACGGACACGTCAGTGATAAACCAGCCTGTGGCCAGACGAGTCACAGACTAATCTTGTCTCAATGTGGAATCCCAAGTGACAATTCATAAATAAGGTCATGTTGTTCCAAGGGAGACCTATGACCCTTAACCCTCTGAGTGCCAGAGAGCAATGCATTGGAAACCTCTATGGTGCTCAACGGGCTAAGATGCAAACAAATTAATAAATGTGGCAAACTGGACACAACAGTTAGTAAAAATGTAACTGCTCCAGGACCTCTTGGGAAGGAAAGATGTTCCCCAGAACTGCACCCTTTTCTTAGTACATCAGCCTCTGTGTCTATTACAATGATACATCCTGAATCCCCACTTATGTTTAGAGTTTGGATCAGGTGAATCAATGATACACATATAGGACTGTATGGAGAGGGAGCGGATCACCCTAACTACAGGTGATAAAGGGGTGGGGAAGGGAATGGGGGATACAATTTTGTCAGAGATTCTGTCAGGCCTGGAAAGAAACTGTTAATCTACTTTAGAAAAAACAGGACTGTCTGTGAACTTGTGTCTTAGATCTGTATGTGTTTAAGATTATCTCATTTTAAGATACAATAGGACTTTGCTTAAATCTAGGGAGTAAAATACTTCAGTGACTTTATGGTGACTGATAGGCTGAGTTCCAGGCAACCATGGTCTAATATCTATGGTGGATGATAAAATGTCTGGGATTTTGTTTCATAACTTGTGTGGAAGGCTGGGAGTACAAATTCCCGGGATGCCTTGGTTATCACAAGAGTTGAAATTTTCCTTCATTAATGTATAGATTTAATGTGGTATTGGTGCTCCATCTTCTGGAAAAATAGAAGTATTGCTAAATACCTTATTTTTTGGGTTCGACCAATCAGAGAGTCCAGAAAATTTAGTCTGACATCATATTCTAATGGTCTGGCAACTCATCCTATCAGAGGAGGATGGGTTGTGACTTTCTGATAAGAATTTTTACTTTATAAGGTACTGATTTTGGGTAACTCTCTTCTGTTTGCTGACTTCCTTGAGTTACCAACTAACCAGGGCCAGAGATTTCCAAGAGAAACACACCTTTATTGTTTGGGAATTATATTTTTCTTTACTTTTAATTCTGTACAGCCCTAAGAATTACATATATTTCCTCCATATTTGAGGAAAAATAATTTTATAACAATTATTCTACATATAGAACTGGCCAGGCTATAATATATATAATTATAATAAGCTATATTGGCTGTAGTTTATTCTGGGGAATTAAACAGAATTAATTGACAAATGTATTTAGATAATTGTGAGATAGTCTGATAGCAGTTAGGTCAATATAGAGTTATATATTAGTTTTAAATCTAATTATTGATACCTATAGAATCATATATTTGTGTTTCTGAAAAGGTCATTGAGCTTATATTTGATCTGGTGAATTCTTAGATTAACCCTTAGTCTGCTATCAGGAAAGTTTTCCTATTTGTTTCTATCTTGGTGTGTGTTTCAGAGAATGTCTTTGTTACATGTGTGTTTGGGTCTGAAGTTTGTTGGGGACCATCTCAATTAACAAAAGAAGCTGTCATCATGGGTGGGACAACCATATAACCTATAATCTCTACATTAACGCTTGTAGTGCTGTAAGGTGTAACAAATAGGATTGCTATTGTCAGTTTTATAGTATATGTTGAGTGAAATACATTAGTTTTAGCTTTGCTTTCTAGATATACAGTCGTGTGAAAAAGAAAGTACACCCTCTTTGAATTCTATGGTTTTACATATCAGGACATAATAGCAATCATCTGTTCCTTAGTAGGTCTAAAAATTAGGTAAATACAACCTCAGATGAACAACAACACATGACATATTACACTGTGTCTTTATTTCTTTAACAAAAATAAAGCCAAAATGGAGAAGCCATGTGTGAAAAACTAAGTACACCTTATGATTCAATAGCTTGTAGAACCACCTTTAGCAGCAGTAACTTGAAGTAATCATTTTCTGTGTGAACTTATATCAGTCTCTCACATCGTTGTGAAGGAATTTTGGCCCACTCTTCTTTACAACGTTGCTTCAGTTCATCGAGGTTTGCGGGCATTTGTTTATGCACAGCTCTCTTAAGGTCCAGCCACAGCATTTCAATCAGTTTGAGGTCTGGACTTTGACTGGACCATTGCAACACCTTGATTCTTTTTTTTTTCAGCCATTCTGTTGTAGATTTGCTGGTGTGCTTGGGATCATTGTCCTGTTGCATGACCCAATTTCGGCCAAGATTTAGCTGTCGGACAGATGGCCTCACATTTGTACTTTGGTATACAGAGGAGTTCATGGTCGATTCAATGACTGCAAGGTTCCCAGGTCCTGTGGCTGCAAAACAAGCCCAAATCATCACCCCTCCACTACCGTGCTTAACAGTTGGTATGAGGTGTCTGTGCTGATATGCTGTGTTTGGTTTTTGCCAAACGTGGCACTGTGTATTATGGCCAATCATCTTCACTTTGGTCTCATCTGTCCAAAGGACATTGTTCCAGACGTCTTGTGGTTTGTTCAGATGCAGCTTTGCAAACCTAAGCTGTGCTACCATGTTCTTTTTAGAACCCTTCCAAACAAACCATACTTGTTCAGTCTTTTTCTAATTGTACTGTCATGAACTTTAACATTTAACATGCTAACTGAGGCCTGTAGAGTCTGACATGTAACTCTTGGGTTTTTTGCTATTTCTCTAAGCCAGTGGTTCTCAATCTTTTTTTGCTCGGGGCACCCCTAACACATAATCTTGAACATTCGGGGCACCCCTAACATATTTAATGTACTTTATCAAAGGCATAATTAAGGGTACAATACATAAATAGACAGTATTATTAGGTCTTATAATGAGAATACCATAACTAAACATATTGTGCATAACAATTTCTATAAATCTTTATTTAAAAATCCATTTTTATTAGTCTTTATAGAAAACACAGGGCACCCTAAGTTGATGCCCGTGGCACACCAAAGTGCCACGGCACCCTGGTTGAGAATCACTGCTCTAAGCATTGCAGTCTGACCTTGGGATGAATTTTCTGGGACGTCCACTCCTGGGAAGATTGGCAACTGTCTCGAATGTTTTCCACTTTTGAATAATCTTTCTACCTGTAGAATGATGGACTTTAACATGTTTATAAATGGCCTTATAACCCTTACCGGATTGATGGGCAGCAACAATTGCTTCTCTAAGATCATTGCTGATGTCTTTCCCCCTTGGCTTTATGTTAACACACACCTGAATGCTCCAGACCAGCAAACTTCTAAAACTTTGGCTTTTATTGAGGTGGTCACACTTGCTGATGATCAGTTAATCAAGGGCATTTGATTAGCAGCACCTGTCTGCTACTTAACATCTTAATTCCTATGGAAGCAGTAAGGGTGTACTTCGTTTTTCATCTGAGGTTGTATTTACCTAATTTTTAGACCTGCTAAGGAACAGATGAATGTTATTATATATGTAAAACCATATAATTCAAAGAGGGTGTACTTTCTTTTTCACACAACTGTATTTTATTGGGATTGATTTCTGAATATTTCTTGGTAGAATATATTATTGACAATAAGATATATGCAGATTATATATTTTATCCAGAAGGTGAGCAATATCGAAAACAGTAGATAAGCATTTACATTCTATTTATCTAAATCTGGCACTTTTCATATTCCAGATGAGTTTCTAAATTTTGATATATTTTTATATGGTATGAGGAAATTGTTATGGGACCTGTTTTTAAAGTTAAAACCAACTCACGTAACAAAATCCCTTAGACATTAGCATAGTTTATACAGGTTTTGGGCAGGTATTAACATACACTGCAGCCAATTGTATTATAATTAATTGTAAGGATCAATTAACCCTTTTGTATGCTGCTGTGTTCGAATATTGTTACCAAATACCTCTGGATAAATCTATGTAATGTTAACTTCTGTTTATGCTGGGTAATATACTATTTTATGACACTGGTTATTGATTTATTGAGTGTCTATTTTCTTAGATCTTAGTATATATGACTAAGTCAAATTAAAAGATACATCTTTGAGTCATGTGGTGTTCACTTTTTCATATCATTCGGATTACATTTTTATATATCCCTTTGAGAGCCAGAGGGGTACGCAACGCAATGCGTTGCGTACCCCTCTGGCACTCAAAGGGATATATATAATATATTTTTACGTAAATAAATTATATATATTTGTGCACAAATATGCGTAATTGATTATTTTACTCAATTCTTTACTGTGAAATAGCATGTCAGTACCTAGTTTGTGTAAAGTTCTCAAACTAATTTAAATGTAATTATTATTTTATCTATTTATTCGAAGATATAAAACATAATTGGATATTCTATTAACCCTTTCCTGTATATCCTCAACAATTTACAGTATTTAATGGCTGCTGGGAACAGTTGGCCATCAATGTAGCGACCTCCCTAAACCCTAACTGTTACAGGTGAAGTAAAACCTCCACTTACATTATTACAGCCAGAAAATCCTAATGTCCCTATGAATTTTGCCCATGGATTTGTGTATAATAAATATGATCTTCAGTCAGTCCTGGATGTCACGCACATGGAGGCGGACCTGGCAACTGGCAGCAGGACCACAGGACACAAACTCCTCCCACTGCGCATGATAATATCAACATTGCTTTACAATGCGTTGTATACCACTCTGGTAGTTAAGAGGGGGCATGGTTCATTATTGTTATAGATAGTATGGCCCTTGGTCCCCTTGTACATTTAATCTTTTCCTCAGAATATTGGGAGGGGAGGAAGGGATGAGAGGCACAGGGAGACCAGAGGTAGACAGCAGGGATAACCAATTACTACACCACAACTGGTTGGGGATGATGGGAGTTGTAGTCACCAACAGCTGGAGGTCTAACAACTGACCCCCCCTAGTGGAGAGGATAAAAACAGGAAGAGGCTGGATTTAGTCTCTCATGGTGCTGTAGGGCCCCCAAGTGGTAAACAAAACGGTCCAGTTATGAGGCCCCTGAGATACAAGTGTCTGACATTACAGTTATATCTAGGGGCAATGAAAGGGATAACAGGTGAATTTTTGTTAAATCTTGTGTAACATCTCTCTGTAGGACATCTCCATGAAGTAGTAAAGTTCTCCCACAATTAGGACTTACACATCGATTATGAATGTAGTAAAATTTTACAAGATTCAAGCACAGAGTAAATCAGTTCAGTAAACAAATGGTAAATGGTCAATATGAGTCTTCTTACATTAAAAGCAATCAACTAATTGTTGTGATGGTAAATAAGGGCTGGTTTAACCCCTTAAGGACAGGGAAAAGCTGAAGTGGATTTTAATTCAGGACTGGAACAAATCTGGCTTTTTTTTTTGTGTGGTGTTCTCTTGATAAATGCATTTTATGTACACATTTTTATTAAGGGTTGAAGAGAAATTTGCAGAGTTATAATGCAACAGTATTTAAAGGGATAGTAATACTTCGTTTTAACTTTATTTTATTTTGTAGGCATTAAAAAAACATGAAGAATGATATAAGTCTTATCTCTCAAACCTTTATGGTTTAAGAGATATTCACAAGCAAAGTATCCCCCCCCTGTTCAAGCAGATCAGAAGGGAGGTGCCCAGGTAGACTGCAGAGAGGGACAATCTTCAATTAAGATAAGGGAAAAAGCTGAAAAACTTGTCAAGGGGGGAAGGGCTTTCATTGTTTTCATACAAAGAAGATTGTCCTCTCCTGTTATCTGCCTGGTCTTACAACCAGATTCACATCTGTGAAGAGATGGCTTACACTAGGTAAAAGGGGCGGGGAGGGGAACTTTGCTTGTGAATATCTATTAAACCATAAAGGATTGAGAGATAAGACTTATATCATTCTTCATGTTTTTTTAATGCCTACAAAATAAAATAAAGTTAAAACGAAGTATTACTATCCCTTTAACAAGGGAATAAAATTCGAAGACAATGACATAGAATAGGAGTGATAGAAATATTTGTATATCAATTGTGGAAAAAAAATGCAACAAAGATTGCATCAGTAAATACGTAATTAAAACCTAAAATATTGCAAAATATCTCCAGATAGATATATATCCTATCAGATCAACCCTTCTTATGGCAAATAAATAGAGAGAAGAGAAAGCCAGAACGAAAAAGAGAAGAGTGAAAAAGTCCAGATTAGAAAAGAAGAGATAGTAGGGGAGGAATGATAGAGGGTAGGTAACAGGGGCTGGGAGAAGGGAATACATACACCTGGGATTCAACACATACTTACTGTTGTACCTACTACAATGTTATATTTTGAAGTGAATGCCAGCGGGCTGTCAAAGGTTCCAAAAAGGAAATATCCTTCTTAAATTTCCACCAAGAGGGACGGATAAATAACATCTGTTCCTCTACTTTATTAAGCCAAGCTTCAATACTTGGGGGAGAAGGGCTTTTCCAGTTTAATGGAATAAGGGCTTTTTGCCGCATTGACCATAGTAAATAGAAATAATTTTTTAGACTGTGAAGCAGAGGACAGGTTCTTGAATAAAAAAGGATCTGCCAAGGGTCCCTGGAGAGAGAAATTTCCAGTACATATTCTATATACTTTAGACAAGTCGACCAAAAAGAAGATAGTAGTGGGCATGACCACCACAGGTGGGAAAAGGGACCTTCGCCAGAGTTGCGCCTCCAACATTTTTGAGATATCTTATCAAAAGAGTGTAATTTGGAGGGGGTATAATACCATCTGAATAACAGCTTACAGTTTATATCTACATAGCGATTTGAGATGGATGAAGAATGACTGTTTTTCCATATCAAATTCCAATCTGAGGAGGATAACATTTTGTATATTTTGACCAGGAAGCCCTTGGGTATCGAAGGAGACATCTCTAAGAGGCATTCAAAAGGGGATAGGGATCAGGGAACCTACATATTGAAGTACTTTTGAGACAAAAAATGTTTTATTCTGAGGTGTTTCCATAATTCAACAGAGGGTAGATTAAACTGCGATTGCATGGAGATGAAGTCTTTCAGTTTTGAGCTGGGCTTTAACTGGGCACTGAACAATTGAAAGTAGGCTGGGCACTGAGCAATAGAAAGTGGGGAATTGTAAGTGTACAAGGAGATATTCTGGACATCTATTTTATCCATTTTGATGATATCTATTCTTCCCTTTCATAGGTAAGAATTTTAAGAATCTATACCAAAGTACTGTAGACAATTGAAGGTTGATTACTAGATACTTGGTAAGGAATCTGAACACTGAGTCATTGAGGTGATTGGGATTAATGTGTTAATTAGTACCTGTTAGATCTAGTTACACACTGTTTTGCTAATTAAAAGGGAGTTGCCTTTTGTGTATAAAAATAGGTTTGTTATTAGCTGGGCTAATCATTAGCTGGGCACTGAGCAATAGAAAGTGAGCAATTGTAAGTGTACAAGGAGATATTCTGGAGATAATCTGGAGGTGATCTTTGGTGATTAAAGTCCGAAAACAACTCAGAAAACAAAATCTGAAGGTATTTTTTTTTTTCTCTGTCCCCTGATTACATTAGTGCTGTGAACATGTCAGGCATGTTACAGTGCAATGGATGTTTTGCTTTTCTCCCTAAGGAAACATTTTGGAGGTTCAGAAGTTGCCCAATTTGTCAGCAATTTTTTGTTTTACAAGAGGAGATTGATAATTTGAAGGCTGAAATCTACAAGATGTCTATGAGCGCTACAAAGATACAAAAGAAACAAGTGCCACTGCCTCAGAGACTTCCAAGAAATGGCAGATGGACTACAGTTGGCTCTGGAAGGGTAAGAGTTATGGAAAAGAGGCATGTCCCACAGTCTGTGCCTCTTCAAAATTCCTTTGCTGCACTTTCAGAACACTGCCTTAATATTGGAACAACTCCAGAAGCAAAGACTACTGTTTCACCAGCCTATAATCCACAGGTAAACCAGACTGCAACCACTGACAAACCGATAAAGGTAAGAAGTAAAAACAACTTTAAGAGGAAGCAACTACTATTGGGGGAATTCTATATTAAGAGGAGTGACTCTGGAGGATAGTCATGGTGATGGCAAAGAAGTCAGATGTCTTCCTGGTGCTAGCTCACATAGATAGAAAACGCATTTTAAAAATTGTTAAGGAAGCAAGACAGAATGGAGAGTTGGATGTCATAGTCCATTTAGGGACACATTATTTGGCTTGTAATGAGGTGAGTGTGGTAAAAGATGTTTTTAAGAAGCTATGTAAGGATCTGCAGCAAGCTGCTTCCACTGTATCTGTTTCAGAAGTTCTGCCAGTGTATAAGGAAGATGGTGGTAGGATGCAGCGAATAAGAGACTTTAATTCATTGCTAGGGAAGTGGGGCCAAAAACATGGATTTGGCTTTGTTTCTCACACTAAACCTATTTGGTGTAACAAGGAATTGTACAAAAAGGATGGCTTGCATCTTTCTCAAAAGGGAACAGAGGTTCTCAGCAAGCAATTCAGAAGTTTTGTTAACAGGTATTTAAACTAGTAGAGGGGGGCAATGGAATGATACAGGAGATAACCAATTGCCCCCCACAGCATTGCACAGATGAATTTGATCAAGGAATGTCTGTGTCACATAGGTCAAAAACCAGTAGACTTCGAGCCATGTGTACAAATGCACGCAGTTTAGGGAATAAGATCCCTGAAGTCATTGCAATAATAACTAGGGAAGATGTGGACTTATTGGGAATTACCGAGACCTGGTACAATGATAAAAATGACTGGAATGTAGAAATACCGGGGTACTCTCTATACAGAAAAGACAGGAAAGGCAGAAAAGGAGGAGGGGTTGCCATTTATGTCAAAAATAGCTTAAAGGTCATTCTTATACAGGGTATGGAGGAGAAAACAGAGACTTTAGAATATGGAAATAAGATGGTCACTCGTATAGGTGTGATCTATAGACAAACACAGGAGTTGGATCAACTGCTGGTCAAGGAAGTAACTAAGATGACTGTGAAAGGTGAGGTTATAATTATGGGGGACTTTAATCTTCCAGATGTGGACTGGAAAAACCAAGCAGCAGGTTCAGCCAGGAGTAGAGATATCCTAAATTCTTTACAAGGATTAGCTCTTAGTCAATTAGTAGAAGAGCCGACTAGGAAGGAAGCCACACTAGATTTATTATTTACTAATGGAGACTTTGTATCAGATGTAGCTGTAGGAGAGTGTTTGGGCTCCAGTGATCATCATTCTCTGTGGTTTAATATAAAGACAGAGACGGAGTTGCACCACACAAAAACAAAGGTTCTAGACGTTAGAAAGGCTGATTTTTCTAAAATGGAAACATGTTTATGTCAGTCATTAACACCCTGGTGATCTTTAGATGGAGTCCAGGAGAAATGGGATTATCTGAAATGTGTTTTACTAAACGCAACAGATCATTGCATTAGACATGTCAGAAAGGGTAAAAGAAAACCACTGTGGTACTCAGCAGAAGTGGCAAATATAGTAAAAGAGAAAAAAGAAGCATTTAAGAAATATAAGCAAACACAGAAGGAAGAAGATAGGTATCAGTACAAAACTAGGCTGAAGGAGGCCAAATGCATTATTAGATGTGCCAAAGCACAAAGAGAGGAAAAAATTGCCCAGTCAATAAAAAAGGGGGATAAAACATTTTTTAGATATATAAGTGAAAGGAGGAAAACAAAACAAGAAATAGTTAGACTGAAAAAAAAAACATGGAAACTATGTAGATGAGAATAAAGGGCTAACTGACTGTCTCAATGAATATTTCTGTTCAGTTTTTACAGAGGAAGATGAAGGGAAGGGACCTCTGTTAGAAAAAGGAAATGGCAAGACATGTTTACAGAGGAAAAAGTTCTACTTCAACTTTCTAAGGTAAAAACAGATAAATCAGTGGGTCCAGATGGGATACACCCAAAGTTATTAAAAGAACTTAAGCGTGTTCTGGCAACACCTTTAACAGAATTATTCAATCAGTCATTAGCGACAGGAATAGTTCCAGAAGATTGGAAGGTAGCAAATGTAGTACCGCTTCACAAAAAAGGTAGCAGGGAAGAGTCTGGTAACTACAGACCAGTAAGTCTTACATCAGTAGTGGGAAAATTAATGGAGACTATGTTAAAGGAAAGAATTGTTGAATATCTGAATATGAATGGCTTGCAAGATACCAAACAGCATGGGTTTACAGCAGGGAGATCTTGTCAAACTAACCTCATAGATTTTTTTGACTGGGTAACTAAAATAATAGATCATGGTGGAGCAGTAGATATATCTAGATTTCAGTAAAGCATTTGACACTGTCTCTCATAGAAGACTCATAAATAAATTGCAGTGTTTGGGTCTAGATGTAAAAATAGTGAAATGGATAAGGCAATGGCTGAGTGACAGGAGACAAAAGGTGGTAGTCAATGGAGAATATTAGGAAGAAAGGAGTGTTACTAGTGGAGTACCTCAGGGATCTGTACTGGGGCCCATTCTTTTTAATATTTTTATTAGTGATATTGCAAAACGTCTTCAAGGAAAGGTATGCCTTTTTGCAGATGATACAAAGATCTGCAATAGGGTAGCCATTCCAGGGGGAATAAGCCAAATGGCGAATGATTTAGGTAAATTAGAAGAATGGTCAAGAGTGTGGCAGATGCAGTTTAACGTTGATAAATGTAAAATAATGCACTTGGGACATAAAAATCCAAAGGAACAATATACTATTAAGGGTATTGTCCTGTCAGAGACAACAGAGGAAAGGGATTTGGGAGTAATTATTTCTAATGACTTAAAGGTAAGCAGGCAATGTCATAAAGAGGTGGGGAATGCAAGCAGGGTGCTGGGTTGTATAGCTAGGGGCATTAGTAGCAGAAAAAGGCAAGTAGTCATGCCACTGTACAGATCTCTAGTTAGACCTCACCTAGAATATTGTGTACAGTACTGGAGACCCCATCTCCAGAAGGATATAGATACTCTAGAGAAAATTCAAAGAAGGGCTACTAAAATGGTGACTGGTCTACAGGAAAAGAAATATCAGGATAGACTAAAGGATCTGAATATGTATAGCTTGGAGGAGAGAAGAGAGAGAGGGGATATGATAGAAACATTCAAATACATGAAGGGATTCAAAAAAGTACAGGATGGAAGTATATTTCAAAGGAGTAAAAATGTTAGGACAAGAGGCCATAGTCTAAAACTAGAGGGACACAGGTTTAGACGTAATGTAAGAAAGTTTTACTTCACTGAGAGGGTAGTAGATAAGTGGAATAGCCTACCAGCAGAAGTGGTAGAAGTTAATACAGTGACAGAATTTAAGCATGCATGGGATAGGCATAAGGCAGTCCTTAACGCAAGAAAAGACCAAGGATCAAAAAAGGTTTGAGGTTTTTTTTTTGTTTTGTTTTTTTTTTACAGTAGGAAAATGGACAGACTAGATGGGCCGAATGGTTCTTATCTGCCGTCAAATTCTATGTTTCTATGCTTCCAAAAATCTCTTAGCTCTAGGTCAGGAATAGAGGACCAAACCTGGAATAAGTCAGATGGTAAAGAGTGAGGAGATTTCACAGGTAGGAAAATCTTAGAGAGTGGAGACGGGTGAAGTAAAAGGCAGTTGGATTTATTCATCATTAAATTGTTAAAACATTCTGTATGATGGGATTATATAGAGACCCTAAAGGTCTTTTTGAGGGCTCGGAAACTGTCAGAGATAACGGATCTAATGAGGTCATATCTCTTTCCAGGCGAACCCACAATTTATCAGCTCTATTGTGTCTCGAATTCGGAAAACTAGCCAAAATGGACGCTCTATAATATCTCTCCAGACATGGGAGGCCTAGCTTACCATGCAATTTGTGTTTGTACAATGTTGAGCGGTTAACTATAGGTGTTTTTTTTCTCCCCAAATAAAATGAGAGAGACTACGGGAGTCTTTGGTGAAGAAGGAGCACGGGATAAACACAGGTAGGTTTTGAAAGAGGACTAGAAATTTTGGTAAATCTGACCTATCTGACTATGTCTTTGTTCAACAGTGATTTCCCTCTAAGTCTTTTATTTCAGCCACATAAATTATATACAGTTTTTTCGCACGCAATTAGGGATTCCTTGTGATACCACACTTATATGGATAACCCACCATTTACTGTATTAAAATAAAAGAAAGCGGTTAAAAAAACGATTTCTTGTGATACCACACTTATATGGATAACGCACCATTTATTTTATTAAAATTTTAAAAAAAACCTGTAAAAAGTTTTTTTAAAAAAACATCATTTTTATTTTTTTACTTGTGATTATTTGGGCACAGTGGGTTACATTTTTATGGAGCCTGCATGAACGGTATGACCGGCCATTCATACCTACAAAATGGGCAGTTTTAAGTGGGCACTCTCTCTCTGGGGTGAAAATCCCCATGTCTCAACCCCCTCCCCCAGTTTCTACTTTTTTGTTGGATAAGATTCTGTAGTGTGTATAAGTGTATTACGTTTCTCCACAATAGTAACATTGACATGAATGTGTTTATACTTTAATATAAATAAGTTTGTGTAAATAAATGTGAAGCAGAGCAATGTATTTTACCAAGCAAGCTGCTGTGAGCAGGTAAAAAATTAACCTGCATTTATCTTGCCCAATGCTCCAGCGCTGAAAGGGTTAATACACCGCAACCTATGCCTTTATATTCTTTCCAATGTGTCTGTTCTCTGCTTCTCTCCTTCTTACTTTCATAGTACAGAAGAGAAGATTGTAAGCTTTCGGGCAGGGACCTTGCACCCAATGTTTTACTCTACAAAGCACCTATAACCCTGTATTGTTTAAACCCTTAAATTGTAAAGCGCTGCATACACTTGTGGCGCTAAATAAATAAACATATTAATTCATTCAGAGAACAGTCACAAAGGCAATGTGTACAATACATTGCCTTTGTGAATGAAAAAGCTGCTGGAGCGATCACATGTACCGGCAGAACAGAGAAGGACTGAAACGGAGTGCTCCATTCCTGGAGCTCTCAGTTTCAGCCTGTTCAGCATGATGGTAGCGAGCAATGAGGCGTGCTGCTATCATTTAACCCATGACGTAGCAGGACCATCATGGGTCCTTATGGGAAGTTTACCCATGATGGTCCTGGCACGTTATGGATCTTTAACGGGTTAACTAAAAACATCACAAACGTTTTTTTAAGTGCATTCTCTGATGCATTTTATAACCTGAACGTTGTTGGAAAGATTTCCCACATTCAGAACACACAAGTGTTTTTTCTCCTGTGTGAGTTCTCTGATGTACAACAAGACTTGAATGTGTGCTGAAGGATTTCCCACATTCAGAACACATAAATGGCTTTTCTCCAGTGTGAGATCTCTGATGTACAACAAGATTTGAACGTAGGGCGAATGATTTCCCACATTCAGAACACACAAATGGTTTTTCTCCTGTGTGAGTTCTCCGATGTACAACAAGATTTGAGTGTTGTATGAAAGATTTTCCACATTCAGAACACACAAATGGTTTCTCTCCTGTGTGAGTTCTCTGGTGTCTAACAAGATGTGAAGGTGAAATGAAAGATTTACAACATTCAGAACACTGGGACAGTTTCTTTCTTCTATGAATTGTTTGATGTGAGACAGGTTCCTGAAGCTTCTTTTTCCCTTTTGTGCTCTTATTAATAGGAGTAGAGGTGGATTCTGTCCCTGTGAGTTCTATGTGACAGTCTGTGATATTTGATTCTTCATGTAAAGTTACATCCATATGTAGAATTGTGTCACACTTTGTCACAGTCTCACTAGATGAACTGTCACTAACAGACTTTGGTCCTTCGTTATTCTGGGTAAAACTGGAACATTCTGGATCTGAAAGTGAAATGTGATGTGTTTTAGTTTAAAGTTCACATAGGAGAGATTCACCTGTTGGAAAGAAAAGCAGTAAAAATAATGAAAATAAAGGAGAACTATTATATTTTATTAAGCCTGTTCCCATGTTTGTCAGAATAAAAAAACTGAACCCCTTAGCTGACATGTGGGCTGGATGTAACCCAGAAAACTGCAGCTCACAGACACTAACTGCAAAGACACACACACACACCATAGACTGCTAGTGTCAGGATAGAAAAAGTGTAGCAGCTCGGCATCAATTACAGGATCAACAGAGCAACGGAGGATATTATTAATAAAACCCCTGATCTGCTTTCCTACTGATCCTCTGGGGCTCAAAATGCAGCATCAGTTCCTCAGCAACTATCACTTTTTAGCTGCCCTTTAATTTACCTTGACTTTATATTTGTGTTTTTGTTTTAATTCAGCATGGTTTTGACATAACAGGAAGACGACACACAAGGTAACAAGAGATATTAAAGGGATAGTAATACTTAAAATGTAAAAAAAAATATGTTGTAGGGTTTATCCCCCTGAGTAAAACAAGAGTACTCCCACTGCTGAAAGGTGTTTCATTCAAAAGTTATTAATTTTCAAAGTTGAATTTTTTAGGTGCAATATCACAGTGGCCTGAAATTGTACAGTGGTGCTGTGGCTACACTATCCTATGGACAGCTCTGGTCCCGAGACCATAAATCTCCATAGGATGGTGTAGCAACAGCGCCACTGTACAATATCAAGCCACTGTGATATTGCACCTAAAAACTTCAACTTTGAAAATTAATAACTTTTGAATGAAACACCTTTCAGCAGTGGGAGTACTCTTGTTTTACTCAGGGGGATAAACCCTACAACATATATTTTTTTTTACATTTTAAGTATTACTATCCCTTTAATAGATCCAAAAACATATGTAATAGACCAATCTTTAATTTATACAGATAAATAAAGTTACCTACTGAACTGTATGCAGTGTATAGTGAAGACTGTACTTATACTTACATGTATCTACTGGGCATGTGATCTAAGGTGTCAGGATGGATTAAGATTGTGACATGTACACACTCAGCGTTGTACATACATCTGTCATGTTAACCTGCATGTGTAATAGAGTGATTTCTCACTGTATACGGCCTTCTATATATCCCATTGATTTAAAGGGGAGCTCTCACCTCCAGTAAACCTTCTTACATACATTTTCCATGGTAATACATTTTGAATCCAGATTTTTTTTTTATGCAGTATTTTTTGGAGATTTTAGCTTTTTAATTCTGTCGCATGATGTCAGTTCAGGACAGGCTAGGTACAGCTCTGTACCACAGCCTGTCAATCTTTGTCTCTTCCCCTCCCCAGTTGTTTCCCTTTACCTCCGCCTCCTCTGATGGAGGAATCCTGCATGTGAGTTGGAGTGCTCTCATTGGCAAGTGAGAAAAGGATTTACTGGGCAGTACACAAAAATCCCCTTGCATCCTATGTGGAACTCAGGAACCATGGGGATATGCTAAAGCATCCACCAATATTCTAGAGAGGGAAACAGAATAACTACTCAAAACAGAAATCAGCTGCAACTGAAACAAACTGGTACAACATGAATCTCAGGTGTCAATGGACATCAACACTGAACATCAAAGAACAGGAAACTAACAGGTTACTGGCAAAAATAAAAACAGGAAGGACACCTACACAGGCATAATAACCAGTAGGACCTTCTGGCCAAAACCAGCACATTGACAAGGCAACGTCTGATAAATGTGTGAAATGATGAACACGTCATTGCCTTACACAGTTGTTCAGGAGAGGCCTGGTTCTTGTAGGCTCAAGAGGCACCAACCAACCTGGTGGAATATGCCATGATCCGAAAAGGGACATCTGCCTGGTGGATGATCTCCTGGATCCAAGAAGCCACTACTACCTTCGATGCAATCTGGCCCACAAGTGCACCCTCAGGAATGACAAATCAAATTTCTGAAATGGCTGTGTGCAATAACATAGCACTTCAAGTACCTAACCACATCAAAACAATGAAGCTTCTGCTCCTGTCTATTAGATGGAGCTGGACAGACAGAAGGAAGAACAATTTCCTGCATAATGTGAACAGCCTTACGTAGAAACCCTAATGGGGTCTGAAAAAACAGAAAAGGAGGCATGCAAGACAACACTTGAAGTTTGGCCAACCGTCCAACAGACAAAGCCAGCAAAATAAACCATCATGAGCGTTTCTAGAGAGGCACAGAAACTGAAGACAGAAGCATCATAGGAGCCTTCTGAAGCACTCCGACAACCAGATTCTTGTCCCACAATGGAGAGGGATCCTGAAAGACTGGGTAGGCATGAGCCATCCCTTGCACAAAATCCTGATTTCTGTCAATAAGACGATACACCTGTAAAAAAGAGCAGAAATCTGGAATTAATAGAGCTAAGATGAAGCTTTTTTTGGAGACCATCCTAAAGAAAAGCCAGAATGACCAAAAAGGTCCTGGCTGGTACCCTGGTACTCACACAACTTCTAGAACATGGACCCTATCCTATGGAATGCCTGGGAAGAAACCAGCCTGTGAGCCTGCAACATAGTAACAATGATGGAGTCAGAAAAACCCTTCTTCCTCAGGATGCTGACTTCATGATCTAAGACATCAAAGTAGGTAAACATGTTCCCTTCTGTTATGTTATTTGCAGTTTTGCTCTGGAACATCTGTAATGTCGAAAAAGCAGAATTCCAGATAGTGTGTTTTATCATCATCATTATAAGATATAGGACAGTAAATATGTCTGATGCCTTTACTTCTGTCTGTGCATGTATGTGTGACAGTGAGTGTCGGAGGATCTTATTGTCACCTTGCTGAGAAAGACATCTGGCCATTGCAAGGATATAGTTGGAGTTTCAGTATGTTTGTTGATGAAGGACAAAGGTTTTCAAAAGCATAACAGTTTGTTTCTTTTAAAGAAAGTAGCCTAAAATGTAATTAATAAGTAGATTAATGGATTCACAGACACCTGTGATTAGGAACAAGGATCCCTCATTGTCACTCCCTACAAGGAAGGATTACTGACACGTCAGTGATAAACCAGCCTGTGGGCAGACGAGTCACAGACTGATCTTGTCTCAATGTGGAATCCCAAGTGACAATTCATAAATAAGGCGATGTTGTTCCAAGGGTGACCGATGACCCTTAATACTTTGAGTGTCAGAGAGCAAACCATTGGTTACCTGTCTAGTATGCAATGGGTTAAGATGCAAACAAATTAAAACACGCCAAACACACACACAACTTCTCCACCGGCAGCAAAGGAATGGAGCACCGGGGACGCGTTGGGCCCCGTTCTCCCGCAGTGGCCATGGTCTGCTTCAGCTACGGCCAGCCTGTCTTGTGATGCGGCTACATCTGGGGTCACTCACTCTGTGCCTGCTGCTGGCAAGCGACATGGAAGCGAGCAGCAGAGGGAGCTTTGGCCCCTCAGGAAAGAGCAGCACCAGTGGGGGAAGCGTCGGACAGTTGTACAACCGGTGAGAGTAACCTTACAGACTCAACCGGTGTACGGATCACTGCATAACTGTCTGTATGTGTTCCACGTACTAGGTGCATAGTTCTGGCCTGCGCCAACATCCTGCTTCAAATGAACACCCCAGCATTTAACCCTTTGACTGCCACAGAGCGCTCCACAGTGTCACGATGTCTGTTTCAAACGGCAGTGTCCACACTTTTTAACTCTTTGAGTGTCACAGGGATACACAATGCATTGCAATGCGTTATGTATCCCTCTGGCACTCACATGGTTAACAACCTTGGACACTGCCTTTTGTAACAGGCTTTGTCACAGTGGGGAGCGCTCTACAGCCAGGATCCCTACACCGGTACGTGTTTCTTGACCCGCTGCGGGTCAGCGCCATTTCTTTCCACATCAAGTGTCCCCTGTACTCACTTACATGAGCCCCACGTCCCAGGATCCTTCCTCTCACCAACTCCTCTCAGCTCTGAACTTACAGCAACATGGTTGCAGTAACTTTGGAGGTGACAGGAGCCACTGACAGGAAGGATCCTGGGAGATGGAGTCAGCTGTGGTGCAAGGGACCTGCATGTGCACTACTATTTATGTTCCCTTCGCTCTACCCTGCACTCAAACCTACCCCGCTCTGCACTTACTGTCATCTCTCTACCATGCACCCAAACCTACCCCGCTCTGCACTTACTGACATCTCTCTACCCTGCACCCAAACCTACCCTGCTCTGCACTTACTGACATCGCTCTACCCTGCACCCAAACCTACCCTGCTCTGCACTTACTGTCATCTCTCTACCCTGCACCCAAACCTACCCCGCTCTGCACTTACTGACATCGCTCTACCCTGCACCTAAACCTACCCGCTCTGCACTTACTGACATCGCTCTACCCTGCACCCAAACCTACCCTGCTCTGCACTTACTGTCATCTCTCTACCCTGCACCCAAACCTACCCCGCTCTGCACTTACTGACATCTCTCTACCCTGCACCCAAACCTACCCCGCTCTGCACTTACTGACATCACTCTACCATGCAACCAAACCTACCCGCTCTGCACTTACTGACATTGCTCTACCCTGCACCCAAACCTACCCTGCTCTGCACTTACTGACATCGCTCTACCCTGCACTCAAACCTACCCGCTCTGCACTTACTGTCATCTCTCTACCCTGCACCCAAACCTACCCCGCTCTGCACTTACTGACATCTCTCTACCCTGCACCCAAACCTACCCGCTCTGCACTTACTGACATCGCTCTACCCTGCACCCAAACCTACCCTGCTCTGCACTTACTGTCATCTCTCTACCCTGCACCCAAACCTACCCCGCTCTGCACTTACTGACACCGCTCTACCCTGCACCCAAACCTACCCTGCTCTGCACTTACTGTCATCTCTCTACCCTGCACCCAAACCTACCCTGCTCTGCACTTACTGACATCGCTCTACCCTGCACCCAAACCTACCCTGCTCTGCACTTACTGACATCGCTCTACCGTGCACCCAAACCTACCCGCTCTGCACTTACTGTCATCTCTCTACCCTGCACCCAAACCTACCCGCTCTGCACTTACTGTCATCTCTCTACCCTGCACCCAAACCTACCCGCTCTGCACTTACTGTCATCTCTCTACCCTGCACCCAAACCTACCCGCTCTGCACTTACTGTCATCTCTCTACCCTGCACTCAAACCTACCCCGCTCTGCACTTACTGACATCGCTCTACCCTGCACTCAAATCTACCCTGCTCTGCACTTACTGACATCGCTCTACCCTGCACCCAAACCTACCCCACTCTGCACTTACTGACATCGCTCCACCCTGCACCCAAACCTACCCTGCTCTGCACTTACTGTCATCTCTCTACCCTGCACCCAAACCTACCCCGCTCTGCACTTACTGACATCGCTCTAGCGTGCATCCAAACCTACCCCGCTCTGCACTTACTGACATCGCTCTACCATGCACTCAAGCCTACCCCGCTCTGCACTTACTGGCATCGCTCTACCCTGCACCCAAACCTACCCCGCTCTGCACTTACTGACATCGCTCTACCCTGACCTCAAACCTACCCCGCTCTGCACTTACTGACATCGCTCTACCCTGCACCCAAACCTACCCGCTCTGCACTTACTGACATCGCTCTACCCTGACCTCAAACCTACCCCGCTCTGCACTTACTGACATCGCTCTACCCTGACCTCAAACCTACCCCGCTCTGCACTTACTGACATCGCTCTACCCTGCACCCAAACCTACCCGCTCTGCACTTACTGACATCGCTCTACCCTGCACTCAAACCTACCCCGCTCTGCACTTACTGACATCGCTCTACCCTGCACCCAAACCTACCCCGCTCTGCACTTACTGACATCGCTCTACCCTGCACTCAAACCTACCCCGCACTGCACTTACTGACATCGCTCTACCCTGCACCCAAACCTACCCCGCTCTGCACTTACTGACATCGCTCTACCCTGCACCCAAACCTACCCCGCTCTGCACTTACTGACATTGCTCTACCATGCACCCAAACCTACCCCGCTCTGCACTTACTGACATTGCTCTACCCTGCACCCAAACCTACCCTGCTCTGCACTTACTGTCATCTCTCTACCCTGCACCCAAACCTACCCCGCTCTGCACTTACTGACATCTCTCTACCCTGCACCCAAACCTACCCCGCTCTGCACTTACTGACATCACTCTACCATGCAACCAAACCTACCCGCTCTGCACTTACTGACATTGCTCTACCCTGCACCCAAACCTACCCTGCTCTGCACTTACTGACATCGCTCTACCCTGCACTCAAACCTACCCCACTCTGCACTTACTGTCATCTCTCTACCATGCACCCAAACCTACCCCGCTCTGCACTTACTGACATCGCTCTACCCTGCACTCAAATCTACCCGCTCTGCACTTACTGACATCCCTCTACCCTGCACTCAAACCTACCCCGCACTGCACTTACTGACATCGCTCTACCCTGACCTCAAACCTACCCCGCTCTGCACTTACTGACATCGCTCTACCCTGCACTCAAACCTACACCGCTCTACACTTACTGATGCTCCGCTTTTTGTTACAGGTAGTGGGTGCAGAGTGTTCTTTTATATATATATATATAGATAGAAGATAGATGTGCGCAAACACGATCTCAGACTGCCATCTCTATCGTCTCACGTCTAACTGTCAAAGGGTTAAGTAGCTGTGAGGATAAAGGAAGTTAATGGAAATCGCAGTTGCCATTTACTTCCACAACCCTGACAACTACTTAACCCTTTCAGCACTAGAGAGGTATCCAACGTTTTGACTTTCAATGCGTTGGATACCTCTCTGCCACTCAAAAGGTTAACTGGCTGTCAGGGTTGTGGAAGTCAATGGCAACCGCGATTTCCACTGACATCCTTTATCCTCTCAGCTACTTATGGCACTCAAATGGTTACTGCCCGCTCTTCCTCCTGCTCGCCACTCCTGTATAACTCCTGACACTCAAACTTAACCGTTTGAGTGCCGGGGGGTATGTAACACACCCCTCTGGCACTCAAAAGATTAAGCGGATTTCTGTGCAATGTGTTCTCACCCATCTGAAGCTGAAAGTGTTACGTATGTAAAACCTTCTTGTACTTTGCACTCAAAGGGTTAACATCACCCAGACCTTGGCCCGCGTACACGGCCTTTTACACTAGTATAAGATAAATGACTATGTAAGGACCAGAGGTTAACCCTTTGAGTGCCAGATGGGTACCTAACGCATTGCTTTGTAATGCGTTGCGTACCCCTCTGGCACTCAAAGGGTTATTGTATGTCATAGCGGAAAGAACTATTGCAGGACCAGCTGGTCCTTAAAGGGATAGTAATACTTCGTTTTAACTTTATTTTATTTTGTAGGCATTAAAAAAACATGAAGAACGATATAAGTCTTATCTCTGAAACCTTTATGGTTTAAGAGATATTCACAAACAAAGTATCCCTTCCCTGTTCAACCAGATCAGAAGGAAGGTGCCCAGGTAGACTGCAGAGAGGGACAATCTTCAATTAAGATAATGGAAAAACCTGAAAAACTTGTCAAGGGGGGAAGGGCTTTCATTGTTTTCATACAAAGAAAATTGTCCCCTTCTGTTATCTGTCCTGTCATACAACCAGACTCACATTTGAGAAGAGATGGCTTACACTAGGAAAAAGGGGCGGGGAGGGGAACTTTGCTTGTGAATATCTCATAAACCATAAAGGTTTGAGAGATAAGACTTATATCATTCTTCATGTTTTTTTAATGCCTACAAAATAAAATAAAGTTAAAACGAAGTATTACTATCCCTTTAAAGATTAAACGCTACGATCTACAGTCTTTTCCTTGTAATGGAAATGAGATTTCAAAGATTGAAAAAAAAAAAAAAAAAAAAAAAAGGTTTCTCTAAATCAGTGGTTCTCAACCTTTCTAGTGCTGCGACCCTTTGATAAAATTTCCCAAGTTGTGGCGACCCCCAACAGTAAAATGATTGCTCGATGCTCTTTCATCGCTGTAATTTTGCTACTGTTATGAATCTAAATATAAATATCTGATGGTTTTAGGCGACCCCTGGCAAATCGTCATTCGACCCCCAAAGGGGTCCCGACCCACAGGTTGAGAACCTCTTCTCTAAATCATTTCTTCAGTTACACAAACGAGGTGTCAGTAGGTCATGAAATAGCATAAAAATTCTTGGCAATGCCCCGCCCACCAGCCACACCCCCAGCAACACCACCTGAAACACAAGTGTCCCTCTGGCCATCTGAAATGTTGGGAGGAATGCAACAGAGGAACAAAGGTTATCCTATATTATAATTCATGAAGGATGCTTGTCAGAAGCAGTCATGCCCAGTAGAGACGGCTGGCATGCTGCAGTCATGCGCAGTACAGACTGCCCATGCTGCGGCTGGTACGGAGCGAGGCATTCCGAATTCAGTCCTCTCTGCTCATGGTCCCAGGAAGGTGCACAGAGAGGACTACGGTCTGAATTTGGACATGCCCCGTATCAGCCGTGGCATGTTCAGGCGGTCAGTACTGCACATGACTGCAGCGCAGCCAGTGTTGGCCCGTGTACACAGGCTTTAAAACTAGTTATTAATAAAGCCTCTGATCTCCTTTCTTACTGATCCTCTGGGGCTCACAATGCAGTATCAGTTCCTCAGCAACTATCACTTTTTAGCTGCCCTTTAATTTACCTTCACTTTATATTTGTGTTTGTCACTGGGATCACCCAATGTAAGCCACCTGAAACTGTACTCTGTAGAGGAGCAACTCCACAGAGATAAGGCAGACTGCTATTAATATGAATATACAGGAACACAATACAGCAATACACTCAACAGAAAAAGATAAGCAACAGGGCCATCACCAATAGGCGGGATGCTGGGGTTCATACAGTGCGGTACACAGCTGGCTGGCTTTGGCTACTCCCACGACGAGTTAAAGATGCTAACAGGAAGATCTGCTGCAGTGATACCATTGCAGTGCACAGCTGTCCCAAAATCGGTTACATTGCCCCCCATGGTACTATCCCTACTTTACTGACAAGTACACTGTTCCCCTATGGTGCTGTCCCTACCTTACTGACAAGTACACTGTTCCCCTATAGTGCTGTCCCTACCTTACTGACAAGTACACTGTTCCCCTATGGTGCTGTCCCTACCTTACTGACAAGACTGTGATGGGCGACTCACCAGTAACTAGGAATAATTTGGAGGTTGTATATGAGTCTTGGTACAATGTAACTCATAATTGGCATTATACAAGGGTACAGTCTGCACAGAAAAGACAGAATACAGGAATGAGGGGTTACACGAAGGCCAGAATTCATCAACACACAAGGAAACCAGAGGATTTCTTTGAACTTTAACCATTAGCCCATTCAGCAATTGCCGGATTGTGTCTGCCCATTGCTTATTCATCATTAAAGGGATAGTAATACTTATAAATTACTTATCCCTATTTTGTAGCCCTTAAATAAAGAAGAAACATGCCCCCAGTGTCAAAGGGTTAGAGATATAACCGCTTACAAAGTTCTCCCCTGCCCGATGTCAGCGTTCTAGCTGACAGCAGGGAAATCTGGACCAGGGACCGTCGGAGGCTCTGCAACAGAGCCAAGATTGTGTTAATGAAAAAGAAATCCTTCACTTAAAAGGTCTTCTGCGTGTGTTTGCAAACCAAGCACACGTAGAAGACCTTTTTACTGAAAGATTTATTTTTTTATTAACTCTATCTCTACTCTGCTGCAGAGCCACTGGCTGATCCCAGGAGAGGATCCCCTGCTGTCAGCTAGAACGCTGACGTCAGGCAGTGGAGAACTTTGTAAGCGGTTATCTCTCAAACCATAAGGGTTTGAGAGATGCCACTGGTGGCATTTTTCTTTTTTTTTTAATTCAATCTTTATTGATTTTCAAACAAGAAATATGGGATACAGAACGAAGAACTAAAGGGAATGGATACAAATTAAACTTGTCACAAGACAGAGAGAGAAAGGAAGAAAAAAAAACAAAAACAAAAAAACAAACAAAAAAGGTGGGTGGAGAGAAGGAAAGACAGGGCTGGACGACCCTCCCTTGCTAAACCACACCCCCTAGAGGAGAAGCAGGTCTCTATAGAACCCGGCTGGGGCCACAGAGTCAATCCACGGAGTCCACAAGCAGAGATAAGAAGAGGACGAATTATGTAGATAAGCAGTTGATTTTTCCATACGAATCAGACGGCAGAGCCTATTCTCCAAAGGAGCATGGGATGGGGGTACAGATTTCCAATGGTAGGCAATGTGACATCTGGTAACCGAGCAAACTCGAAAAATTAATTTATTCGCTATACGTGGCAGAGGAGGGAACCTAGAGTCCCGGTTCAACAATGCAGACCAGGGGT
Organism: Rhinophrynus dorsalis; assembly: GCA_037306005.1. Taxonomy (NCBI): domain Eukaryota; kingdom Metazoa; phylum Chordata; class Amphibia; order Anura; family Rhinophrynidae; genus Rhinophrynus; species Rhinophrynus dorsalis. Next base: position 610,901,691 of record CM074719.1, on the reverse strand, counting down.
CCAATTTTAACACTACACCCAATGCCTTCCCCAGAAGCGCAAAAACATGAGTCAACAAGGCGTACACTGGTGGGCAACACCACCACATATGGAGGTAAGTACCAGCTTGACCGCAGCTCCTATAACATAGTTGGGAGGTGGATGGGAAGAAGTTATGTAGTCAAGCCGGGCAATAGTACCATCTTGAAATCACTTTGAACACATTTTCCTTTATCAGCGTACAAGGAGTCAGACTAGACGAATTGACCATAATGCAACTCCATTCCTCTTCATCTAAAGATTCGCCCAGATCAGCTTCCCAATGAGCGCGATATAAGGGGGGCTGTGGGAAGGTGACCCCAATAATATGAGAGTATAGCTTGGAGATAGCTCCCTTGATGGGGGAAGTAATCGAGCAAAGGTGCTCAAACAAAGATCTGGACCTGGGTGGACCATTTCGGAAGTGGGCACGAGCAAAATGTTGAATTTGTAGAAATAAAAAATATTCACCAGATGGAGCATCATATTTGTCTCGAAATTGGTCCCAAGTCAAAAGTGTATTAACAAGATACAGATCGGATACACGGGTGATCCCAGCAGAAATCCACCATTGAAATTGCACAGGGGAAAGCCCTGGAGGAAACTCATGGTTTCGAAAGAGAGGACACATTCTGGAGGCAGAAGATATGAGGTGATCCTGTCCACGGAACCGCCTCCATAAAGATAAAGTGTTGGACAGAGTTGGACTGTTACTAAGATCACCAGTAGCAAGTGTCAGAAGCCAAAGTAGATCAGCCACCGGAGGTAAGCCGCAAAGAGCAATCTCCAGTCCAACCCAGCGAGGGACATTGCAAGCGTGATGCAATTGAACCGCTTTTGCCAGTTGAGCTGCCTTATAATAGGACCAGACATGGGGAACCGAGAGTCCCCCATGTAGTCTCAATTTATGGAGTAAGAACTTGCAGAGCCTAGGTTTCCGAGAAGCCCAGATGGCTGGTGGCATTTTTCTACTTTATTTAAGGGCTACAAAATAGGGCTAGGTAATTTTTAAGTATTACTATCCCTTTAAGCGATGGCCATATAGATCCATCAGTTTTATCTGGTGGATCCCATTACAATCTATGGGAAGAACACATGTATACACATTCGCTGTATATATGCCTTGGTATATCGCCAGATTGGCCCCATGAACACAGTTTTTCTGCTTCACATACACAAGGCAGGGAAATACTACAGATTATTGATGAATATCCAAAGGCATCCATCACTGATCACAGTGAAGTGCTTGTGAAGAGCAATGTATTTGATATGCTGCTTTTACCACAATTTCAGCCTTTTTTGTAGAACATAAAAGCTATATTAGTACATGGTACCAAGGGAAATATGAGCACACATTTGAGTAACTAATGAAAATAGGATTGTTTAGACAGAAGTAATTTATAGACTTTCAGATCAAGATCAAAAAACTGTAGAAATAAAAACAAACATTCTCAATGAGGAGTGAGTTAATATCGTGGAAGACTTTAATATACCAGCTGACTGGCAGGGTCACATTTAGCATATTATACAATCAGACCTATGAATACGCGCAGCTCATGCAATGCACTGGCAGATTCATACATTCCTTTTACTGAGTCCCAGAAATGTTTGTGGGATCAATGCCTCTAGTTAGGGGTATTCTTTATCTTACTGCTAAAGGAGACAACTTTGCATGAAAATAAACTATATTTGATACAGAAGCCGATATATGTTTGTGGGTGAGAACCAGTGTCCTGAGTACCAGTCAGAGTGATTTAGTATCAGCTGTGTGGTGGAAGGAAATTTAGAAAAGAAACAGTTTTTATTTGCATTTATGAATACCTGTTCATGTTTGTATCCTATACTTTTATTAAATTAAGTTGTTTTATGTTATATGATTGTATCTATCAAAGCCAGACTTCCAAAGTGTTATTTAAATACTCTATTTCTCTGTCGTCCAGTATAGCTTACAGGTACCATGGGGATCTACCAACATTAAGTTCCCAGGGTGGGAAAATGAAGGAAAGGACCAAGGGCCGGTCCCCATGATACCAGAGTTCCCAAGGACTATCCAGACAAGGAACAGCCCGAACTAACAAAGTGTCAACAGACATTGAATAACTGTAATACAGCACACAGAACCAGAGCCAACAGGGCTCAAAAGGATAAAGAACTATAAGGCACAGGAAAGTAAAGCCCTAGAGGCAAAACGGTCTCCAGGACTTTCCTGCCAAAGCTGGCTTCAGCCGAAGCCAGCGAATCAACACCGTAGTGTTTGGCAAAAGTGTGCACAGAAGACCAAGTGGCCTCTTTGCACAGCTGATCAGAGGAGGTCTGATTCTTGTAGGACCAGGAGGCCCCAACAGACCTAGTGGAATGCGCTGTGATGCGAAAAGGAACAGGTTTCTTACTCAGTTCATAAGCCTTGCGAATTGTAGACTTGATCCAAGATGCAATAGTCACCTTGGATGGGGCCCTACCAGCCCTGGGACCCCTCAGGGATGACAAAAAGTGCATCAGTCTGACGGACAGACTCAGTGCGGTGCACATAGAACTTAAGGCAACGTACCGCATCCAACAAGTGGAGATCCGTCTCCTTGTCAGATTTGGGATCAGGACAAAAGGAAGGCACAACAATCTCCTGATTAATGTGGAACTCAGAGACCACCTGGGAGGTACAGAGAACAGCTTTATCCTTGTGAAACATCAGGAAAGTCGGCTTGCAGGACAAGGCCTGCAACTCAGCCACTCTGCTGACAGAGACCTCAGCCAAGAGAAAAGCCATCTTCCAAGTCAAAAGACGTAAGGGAATGGTAGCCAAGGACTCAAAAGGAGGCCACTGCAAAACTCCCAAGACAAGGTTAAGGTCCCACTGAGGAGTAGGAGCCTTATAAGCAGGACATCAGGTAAGGTGGAAACGAGTCTCTGAAAAAAAGACAGAGAAGGCTGAGGTCTGAACCTTCAGAGAACTAAGGCTAAGCCCCTTGTTCACACCATCCTGCAAAACAGACAGGATAGCAGGAAGATCAAAATCCTGTGAGGACAGATCCCTGTCCACACATCAAGCATGGAAGATAGACCAAACCCTATGATAGGCTTTAGAAGAAACTGGTTTCCTAGCCTTAATCAAAGTGGAGACAACCTCTGGAGAATAGCCTTTCTTCGTCAAGATGGAGGCTTCAACAGCCATGCCGTCAAAGCTTCCACAGATACCCCTGGCGAAGGAGATCTGGTCTTTGTGGTAGGGGAAACTGTGCCCAGACAGATAGAGCTAGTCAAGGCAGCTTCAGAAAAGGTGCATGACTTCTTAGGCTTTTGAAAGACATCAGAAGTATCCTGTGGCGCCACAGGAGTAGAGGAAATATTTAAAGTGGTCAATACTGCCTTAATGAGACCCTCAGAAGAGGGTCCAGGGTCAGCTTCAAAGGGGTCGCCATAAAATTGGGAAGTAGCCCCTTCTGAACACACACCATCCTCTGAATCTTCCAGCGATTCCTCCTCAGAGGAATCAGATAAGTCAGGAATGCCAGGGGCCTTAGGGGCCACATACCTGAGGGAAGTGGGGGGGTCTCCAAGACTAAAGAACCCCCTGAAGAGAAAGAGGAACCTGTGCCTTAGAGGACTTTAAGTCCTTGACCCATTGTGGCTTTTGTTCATGGCTGAAAGGCCCTGGCGGGGAGACAGGGGCCACAGCACATGAAGGGCATAAATGTCCTGAATTTTCTCTCTGCCAAGAGGAACAATAATCATTGGGGTTCAAAGACACCCCAGAATCCTTAGCCTTAGGCCTAGTCCGATGTCCCAAAGGATCTGACATCCTAACAGGAGATAAAGTGTCTAACAGTAAAACAAAGCATCAAATACTGTAACCCGGATTAAAGAATTTCTCCAGAAAAGTCGAAAAATACAGGAGGAGAGCAGAGAGATCCAAGTCCTGCGTAGGATACTCATGTGAAGAGAAAAGAAAATGGCGACCGAACCGGGAGCCAATCAGAAAACAGCCTGCGAAACGGGTGTTTATGGGAAACAGTTTTTCCCCTACAGAGTAGACTTGTGTGAATCGGTTTGGCCCATTTCGGAATTCGGATGAATAAGGGTCATTCGGGCCGGCCGATAGGCAAGGACCGTTCGCAAAAAAAAAAAAAAAAATCCTACCAGCCCTGGTCTGAAATTTCATTGTAAATGTCGGAAATTCGGACTACTGTTTCCTGCGCAAGCTACTTTCCCTCCCTCTCTAGTCTAATTAGCTTCTTTGTTTCATGATGGAGGTTGGACTAATGACACAGACACCCAGCATTTCCTGTTAGTCCGTTGTTGGAGTTCAGAGAGAGAAGAAGCAGAGAGAGAGAGAGAGTGTCCAGTCTGCTTGCATTTCCTGTTAGTCTGTTCTTGGAGCTTAAAGAGAGAAGAAGCTGAGAGAGTGTTCAAGAAAAGCAATTTTATTAGCCAGTCTAGTGCCTTATTGTCACTGTCAGGAGCTGACACAGCCAATCTGACAGTTGTTGTGTAGGCAGGCAGGCAGCATTAGTGCCTTATTGCCACTGTAAAGGAGTGTGATTTGTTTTTCCTGTGCAAAAAAAAATATTAGCAATTTGTGTTAATAATTTTAAAGGGATAGTAATACTTCGTTTTAACTTTATTTTATTTTGTAGGCATTAAAAAAACATGAAGAATGATATAAGTCTTATCTCTCAAACCTTTATGGTTTATGAGATATTCACAAGCAAAGTTCCCCTCCCGCCCCTTTTTCCTAGTGTAAGCCATCTCTTCTCAGATGTGAGTCTGGTTGTATGACAGTACAGATAACAGAAGGGGACAATTTTCTTTGTATGAAAAGAATGAAAGCCCTTCCCCCCTTGACAAGTTTTTCAGCTTTTTCCCTTATCTTAATTGAAGATTGTCCCTCTCTGCAGTCTACCTGGGCATCTCCCTTCTGATCTGGTTGAACAGGGGGGGATACTTTGTTTGTGAATATCTCTTAAACCATAAAGGTTTCAGAGATAAGACTTATATCATTCTTCATGTTTTTTTAATGCCTACAAAATAAAATAAAGTTAAAACGAAGTATTACTATCCCTTTAAGTGACAAAGCCAATCTGACAGTTGTGTAGGCAGGCAGGCAGCATTAGTGCCTTATTGCCACTGCAAGACACGGTCATTTTTTTCCTGTGCAAAATAAAAATAAATTAGCAATTTGTGTTAATAATAATTTTCACAGTGACACAGCCAGTCTGACAGTTGTCGTGTGGCCAGGTTTTAAAATTGTAAAATGATCATAGTACACTACCTACCTATCTGTAATGGATTTGAGTCCTAGCAAACAACCTGATGTTCCTCGTCCTGGTACCAGCTGCAGTGACCCAGCAACTACCAACACCACCACAGTGCTGATGCTTTCAAGAAGAGGTCTTTCAGTAGTACTAGTAGTCAGTGTCCTAGTCAGATGAAGCAGCAGCACTCCAAACCAAGAAATAGAAATAAGAAGTGAACTGCAGATCATTCTACCTCTACTAGCAGGGTACAGAGGTCCAGGTCCTCCTCCTAGACCACGAAGCAGCTGGCATCTGTTTTTCATCAGCTGTTTCATGATGATCCCCCCAGAACCACCTGCACAATGACTAGTGCCACTGCTAGTTTCGTCCCCACCTACAGCCAGTTCCATAAAACTAGGGACACCTAGCGTGTTTAACACTACTGGTTGGAAACAGGGCAGTATCAAAGTGGGATTTTTATAGCGAATTTCTCCTGCCACCACTGTCACTGCCACCGAGAACATATATTCTCCAATAAAAGTTATTGCGGGAGATAGTTTACCATTCCCCGGTAGCCACTGGGCAAAAGAGGGAATTCAGCAGGTCTCCCCAAAATCTGCTGCTGCTGATTTTGATTCCTGTCCAAACCTACAAGAGGTAGAAGTAGAATATGAGGGACCAAGTGTCACAGAACCTTGTTTCCAGAGCCGCCACTTCAGTGACGCTCGGCGTCTTTCCACGCGTCAGACTAATTTACTTGCATTTTATGAAAGAGTGAGTAGTAATTTGGACAGGGGAATTGCTGTTGATGTATACTTGGATTTTGCAAAAGCCTTTGACACAGTGCCTCACAACAGGTTACTGCATAAATTAAAAGGCTTCGGTTTGGGTGGTGGTATCTGTACATGGATTGAGAACTGGTTAAATGATAGATGGCAGAGAGTTGTTGTAAATGGAACTTTTTCAAATTGGTCTAGGGTTATATGTGGGGTGCCGCAGGGTTCAGTCCTGGGCCCAGTGCTTTTTAATTTGTTTATTAATGATCTAGAAGTGGGAATTGAAAGTAGCATCTCAATCTTTGCTGATGACACTAAGCTATGTAAGGAAATACATACAGAGCTCAATGTTTTTTCCCTACAGAAGGATTTAGATAAACTAAGTGAATGGGCAGAAAAGTGGCAGATGTCATTTAATGTAGATAAATGTAAGTTTATGCATTTGGGTTGTAGAAACAAACTTGCTACATATACTCTAAATGGGAAACAACTTGGGAAATCCTCATTAGAGAAAGATTTAGGTGTACTGATAGACAATAGTCTTCACAGCAGTGTGCAGAGTCACTCAGCTGCTGCAAGAGCAAATAGAGTACTAGCCTGCATAAAAAGAGGTGTAGAAGCAAGGGATGCTAATATTATCCTACCTCTGTATAAATCCTTGGTTAGGCCTCATCTAGAATATGGAGTACAATTTTGGGCGCCTGTTCTAAAAAAAGACATTACTGAACTGGAAAAGGTGCAGAGACGTGCAACAAAACTGATAAAGGGATTGGAGGATCTGAGTTACAAAGAGAGACTAGCCAAACTGGGTTTGTTTACATTAGAAAAGAGACGTCTAAGGGGTGATATGATTACCATTTACAAATACATTCAAGGTCAATACAAAGAACTATCCATTGAATTATTTATGCAAAGAGCTGAGCTAAGAACAAGAGGTCATCCATTAAGACTTGAGGAAAGGCGCTTTGGACTAAAACACAGGCAGGGATTCTTTACAGTAAGGGCGGTAAGGCTATGGAATTCTTTGCCTCGGGATGTTGTGCTTGCAGATAATGTAACTGCATTCAAAACAGCAATGGATGCCTATCTAGCACAGAACAACATTGACAGTTATGACAGATGGCTTCAAAGCAAATAGGATATTGAGCCGGGGAACTATTTGACACACACACACACACACACACACACACACACACACACACACACACACACACACACACACACACACACTACACTGGAAATTGCTCCAGAGGGCTTTTTTGTTGCCTTCCTCTGGATCAACAGGGGTGTTATTGGCATGGGCTGGACTTGATGGACGCATGTCTTTTTTCAGCCTTATCTACTATGTTACTCTGTTACTATGTTATCTGCAGGCCAGAGGCTTCAAGCATGCTGCAGGCCTCTGTTTTATGTGTGTTTGCTTCCTGTAGTCTCCTCCTACCCACTTCCTCCCTCTAGCTGCTCCTTCTACCTAATTCCGGAGGAGGGGTTTAAAGGGTAGACTGAGTCCTGACTCGGTCACCCTTACGCTGGTGTTCTGAGCAGATCATTATCTAGTTTTCCTGATTCCTGTGTATGATCCGGCTTGTCTATCCATCTATTCTGGTGTTGACCTGTGGCTCTGTCTGACTATTCTCCTTGTGCGTTCCGATTTGGCTCAGATATCCTTTCTGGTGCAAACCTGTGGCTCTGGCTGACTACCCGCTCTGTGTATGACCTAGGCTTGTCTGACTACCCACTCTGGTGTTGATCTGGGGCTCTGTCCACTGCGCATCCAGCATTCCATCACTTTAGTGGATATCCTATCTGGTGCAAACCTGTGGCTCTGACTGACTACCTGCTCTGTGTACGACTTTGGCTCATCTGACTATCCTATCTGGTGCTTACTAGATGGCCCTGTCTGTTCGCTCCTAGGGTTGGTTCTGTTATTCAGACACCCTTCCTAGTATTGACCTGGGGCTCTAGCAGACTCCCAGCTACTGACTGCAGGCTGAGTCAGTATCACTCTTGGGTGTTATCTTACCGCGAGACTCCAGCAGGCTGAGGCCTAGTCTCGGACAGTGTGGTGGTGATATTGGGAGACTGCTATTCCTGATACAGTTCTCGCCTTTTCGATTACCCACTGTGTGTATATATTTAAATTGCATTACTGTATTCTTCTCATAATTAAAGGTTATATTGACTATATCATCTGACTCCTGGTTTTGCTTGCCAACCGTAACACCAAAGCCTCCTAAGTTTGATTTTTCCCCTGCTGCCCATAGTACTCCTCCTGTTTCTCCAGCTACAATTGTGTCTTCTATTGAAAACTCACCACCTGTCTCTCCAGTTCCAATTGAGTCTCCCAGGCAGGTAGTAGCTCCTAGTGTCTCTGCCAGTACGGTTACTCCACTATCCTCCTCCAATCCCAGTCCCAACATCCCTGCTGCCATCTTAAGTCTACTAGTTCCCCTGTAAAGATATGTAGAACAAAAAAGCATAGTGAGGTTGCTCCAGCATGTGAGGATGAAGTAAGTGTCACCTCAGTTTCTTCTTCTCCACCACCTTCCATTTCAACTGGCAGAGTCATCTGTCGCTCCAAAGCATGGGAGCATTTTGTGACACTTGGCGATAGCCAGCTAGCTAAATGTAAATTGTGTGGCAGGGAAGTCAGCCGTGGGAGGGTGTTGGATCATCTAACCACCTCCAGGATGAACCAACACCTGAACAAGTATCACAAGTCAGTGTTGGTAAGTGCAGAACGTGGCACTACTACATATACCAGTGTCACACTCAACACCAGTAGGCAGGAGAAAGGGCAGGGTGATCATGCCACATCTGGTCCTAGTAAGAGCAGACAGTCACAGCCCATCCCAAAATCAATACAGGCCACACTGGAAGATCTTGGTGGGTGTCATTCAAAGGGGATAAGCAGACAGCAGTCCTGAAAAATTACACGCCTCATTGCACAGCTCATAGCTGTTGGGGTGCTACTTTTAATTTGATGGACGGGAAGCCCTTCCAGCAACTTATGGAGGCTGCCACACCCCAATATCAAATTCCATCCCGCCCCACATTTAGTCAGACTATAGTGCCCTCACTGTACCGGTCATGCATTGGGCTTTTGAAGGACCTGCTAGGAAAGGCTGGTGGCCAGTCAGTGCACTTTACCACTGACTTATGGAGTGCTCCGAGTGGCCAGCATGCCTTCCTGTCATTGACGGCGCATTGGTGGCAGCCCAATGTGTTGCAAGATACATTATTACCGTCACCAACAAAAAGTTCAGGTGCAGTAGCCAAGCAGGGGCACCACTCTTTCCTCCTCCATGCTGAAGTAATGGATCAGCAGCACACGTCAGATAACATTTGCAAAGCACTGCAGAACATGGTGGCACAGTGGCTAGGGGAGCAGGCAGGCACACAGGCACAAATGGGGTTTGTGGTTACTGATGGTGCAGCTAACATGATAAAGGCTCTCCGGGATGGCAGATTTGTGGGTGTGCGCTGCTCAGCGCATGTCCTGCATCTGGTAGTTAAGGCTGAACTCGATGATGGCAATAACACTGGAAGGTTGTCAGCACTTCTGGAGTCATGTCGACAAATTGCTGGCCACTTCCATTGTAGCGTCAAAGATAGCCATCTCCTCAGCGAGGAATAGAAAAAGGCAGGCCTCCCAGAGCACCTCCTCAAACAAGATGTTGGGACCAGGTGGAACTCAACCTTAGATATGCTAGAGCGTATCCTGGAACAGAAAAAGGCAATTCACGCAATGTCATGGCAGTAACAGAACACTAGGCAGGGCTGACTGGGCCCTGATGGAACAGGTAGGGACAGTCCTCATGCCATTCCGTGCTTTGACAGAAATTTTAAGCAAAGAGAACGCTAGCCTGGCCAAAGTCATTCCCCTCTTCACACACCTCTCCTTAAATCTTGATGATTTCCTTGCCCATAGGGAACTCTTGCCTGGTGCTGAGGGTAATATAATTCCTGATGTTGCTGCCCTTCTAATGAGGCTGAAAAAGAAACTGACTCTGTGCATGGACAATTGTCCCGAGTTAATGCTTGCCACAATTTGCGATCAGAGGAGGTGGGAGAAAATTCCACAGATGAGTGTGGTGATCTTCCAGGACCTATCAGTAGCAGTGCCAGTAGCACTTCATCTTGTTCCAGTGGAGCAACTGCTGCTTTTTATGCTGAGGCAATGGACAGATTATGCTTTGGCCAAAAGAAACAGCTCCCCACAAATAGAAAATGTGCTGAGTTTGAGATTAAGTCTTATCTTGCAGAACCTTCTTTGCCTTCAAGTACAGATCCCTTGAGTTTCTGAGATAACAAGAAGGCTGTGTGGCCTTCTTTTTTACTGGTAGCCCAGGAGTTGCTTTCTTGCCCCCCCAACCAGTGTCCAGAGTGAGTGGGTATTTTCATTAACAGGAAATATACTTAGCCCCCAGCGCTTTCAATTGGCCCCCCAGCTCATGGAGCAAATTACTTTTTAAAAAGTCAACCCTGCTCTCAGGTTTGATGCAGACTTCATCTACAATCATCCATAGTACCATAACAGACTGAGCGCTCCAGCTTACCCAGCTCTAGAACCATGGTAGGTTGGGCAGATGACACCCCCCTGAACTGGTGGGACACAGGGGGGAATTTAAAGTCTACACTGTTGTCCCACTATACAGGTTGTTCAGTCTTGCTCTATTGTTTTTCATCTCTTCGAAAAATGTTTGTGGTATCTATCTACTGAGTCTACTGGTCTCCAAACTCACCTTTTAAGGAGGCAAAGACCAGCCTCCAGCTTTGAAGGAAGGCAGTACACTGGTCTCCAAACTCACCTTTTAAGGAGGCAAAGAGCAGCCTCCAGCTTTGAAGGAAGGCAGTACACTGGTCTCCAAACTCACCTTTTAAGGAGGCAAAGACCAGCCTCCAGCTTTGAAGGAGGGAGCAGACCACTAAAAGAAGAACCGGTGGGACGAGAGGATTTGGAGAATAAATCCACCGATACCCACACTGGAGGTGATCCAGTGGAAGGCTTGTACACCTGGAGGCTGGTCTTTGCCTCCTAAAAAGGGGAGTTTGAAGACCATCTTTGTTCTAAGGGTGATTTATCAAGGTGAAGGACAAGAAAAGAGGAACAAGATATCAGAATCACTTGGAGGAGGATTTTAAAATTGTATTTAAAAGACAGTCTACACTCAGATTGTTTGCTCTTCTTTTTTTGCATTTCTTTGCATGTTCCAAGAGAACTTTCTTACCGGAGACCTAAAAAGTTAAGATGCAGCAAGGAGTAAAAGTCTGGGATATATCTATTTCCCTGGAAAACCAGGCAATTGTTCATTTTATTCATTATTAAAACCAACCCTAAACACACTAAAACCCAACCCAAAACACACTAAAATCAAAGCAAAACACAATAAAAACACTGACTTATGGAGTGCGCCAAGTGGCCAGCTTTCCTTCCTGTCATTGAGTGGATAAGGTGGCATGCTAAAAGCCCTCTGCGGGATGGCAGATTTGTGGGTTTGCGCTGCTCGGTGCATGTACTGCATCTAGTAGTGAAGGAAGCTCTCGATGATGGCAATAAAACTGGAAAGTTGGCAGTGCCTCTGGAGTCGTGACGACAAATTGCTGGCCACTTCCATCATACTGTCAAAGATAGCTAGCCATCTCCTCAGGCAGGAACAGAGAAAGCAGGCTTCATGGAGCATGCCTCTGGGCGGAGGGCTCTCCGTCTGTTTTAAAACAGGGCAGGTCTTGGCCTGTGACAGAAAAGCTTGTTCAAATCCTTGGAAAACGTGCAGGTGACAGATTTGGCGGTCCCGTTTTGCTGGAACTCGAGCTGCAGGTGGTGGACCCCCAGATAATCCTCTGTGGAGGGCACAGATGAAGTGACTGGGGTGAAGGAGCTGCTGATCCTCCCTCCTGCAAGGCAGACATGTCTGGGGGCAGAGGGCAGTCTGGGTATTCCAGATCGATAACATGTTTTAGTGCACATAAGCCAGTAAATTGTAATTATGTATAATGTCTATACTACGATGCTCCCTCAATGTTTTGTGTGCAAACTTTTTTGTGACTCACACTCTTCTGTTTTGTGACAAACTGAAAAAATAAAGTAAAGAAAAAATAAAAAAATAAAATGCACATAACTCAATTATAACAGACAATGGAACGAACATGAAAATAATACACTCCCATCAGGTCCTAGCATTAACTGTTCCCCACATACAATGGGTGACAGTCTGCCAGAGTTAATTACATCAGGCGGTGATGACTCACTGCCTGCATGAGTGTCGCCTGTCCCAGACACCCTGTGGTGAATGTCTTGATTTAATGGAAAACAGGTTGTCCTTGGGCTTCTTTACGCACTGTGTAGTCCCACAACCAATACATCCCTGGATGCCTCTCAGAATGGTCGACCTCCCCTCCAAAAAGCAACTCGATTGGATGCTTTGGGGAGGATTGACCGGTAGTCACAGTTTTAGCAGACCGTGATGACTGGTCAGGCTTTGGAAGTGGTGGCAGCTGTGTACAGTGGAGCTAGGCCGCTCCGAAGGTAAAGGGAACTATACTGGAATCCGGCAGCAAGGGAATTGAGCAAGGAAGTCAAAATACTCCATCACTTGGGGTAACTGCAGCCAATAAACACAAGTAGAAACTTTCGTCCATAGTGGTCTCGTTACAGGTACTCGGTCACAAAAAAAAAGCTCCATTTAGAATGTGGACTGGAGCTTATAACTGTAGCTCATTTATTTTGGAAGAATTCAAAAAATATACTTTCAACAAGTAACATAAAAAAAACAAAGTTACGAAATATTATTAAAAGGAACAAAAAGGTGGTACATGGTTTTTCACCTTTACAAATACTTTACATTTTCAGAAATTTAAAAAATAAAAAAACTGACTGATCGATTTCCTTACTTGAGATTTATGCATTCCAAATGACAAGTACTTAAACAAAGAACATTTTGACTAATACACTCATGTACCGTTTTCTTTCAGCCTAGTATGGCTAGGTTGTTGTGGCAGTTAAGAGTTTGCCTTGCAATTTCATAGAAACAAGGATATTAATTATAGTACTTGGTACTGTGTGGTACACACACACACACGCATGTGATATCATAAGATTTTGTGTACTGCAAGTGAACATAATCTCCATTTTCTTTCACATTCTTTGATTCTGACCAAGGGTGGTTCTAGAATTATAAAATCTGAGAGGGCCAACATAGATTCATGCAAGAACATAAGTGCAGATATAAATATAAAGAAGTTATATATCCCCAGAAAAACACATACAAAAACACTCTCAGACACACACAAACTCCCAAACACACACACACAAACACATTGCCATACACACAAATTATATACACAACCCCAGAAATAGTTTGAAGGTCTGTCTTGGGGTATGTATCTCTGCCTGCATTTGTCCTGGATTATGTATGTCTGTGTGGTTTCAGTGATTCTGGGAGTGTGCACCGTAAAATCTCGGGTATAATATGCACAATTTTACCCCACTTCACCTTATGTGAAGTGGGGTGTGCGTATTATACACAACAGTTTTTACAATAAAAAAAATAGTGTCAGCAGACCTCTTCCCTCCCGCCCCAGCGCTAACTGTTTTGACAATAACCCTAACTTTGCCCAAGTGAAGTCCCAGGAGAGCAGGCAAAACTTCTTCTGTGCATATCTTCCCTGTGGGTGGCATGCTTGTACTTGTCACCCGCTTCCTTCAACTGGGCTTTCAGTACCTTCCGCCTCCAGCCAACGGTAATGCCCTGTGTATCAGGGCATTACCATTGGCTGGAGGTGCAAGGTCCTGAAAACCCAACTGAAGGAAGCGGGCGGCAAGTGCAAGCATGCCACCCACAGGGAAGATATGCATAGGAGAAGACAAGAAGAATGAGCCATCTCTCGGTACATAGAGCGGTTGCAGAGATATGCTCCCAACATGTCTGTCCCATAGAGATCAATGGAGCAATTGCATCTATGTAGTAAAGCGTGCCTAAAACGGAAAAAAAAAGTGTAAAAAGTGCTAAAACACTTAGAGAACACCCAATAAACAATAGAAAACACATAATCCCAAAGGAAAAGTGTAAAAAAACATGTCCCCAAATCAACATAGCATGGCAAGGAAGGGGTTAAACACCTCAGCCCAAAGACTCAGAAGAGAGGATATAATGAAACCCAACATGAGTGCGGGAGTTAAGAAGGAACGCCAGAAAGGCCCTTGTGCGGAAGTGAACAGTGGGACAGTGGACCATGGCACTCATAGGGTTGCTCACCTTTTCTGCAGGTCTTCTCTCTTCAGATTACCATTGAAAGGAAGAAGCCTCAGAGAGACTCCCTCTGGAGAGAGAGACATGGGTTGCAAGATTCTCTTCCAGGGCTGAAAGGGTCCACAGACAGCTCCTGTAAATTGGGCAATCCACCAGGGGAAGCCAGTAATGGTAATCCGCCTAATGGGGGAATTTGGACACCCCATATCTAAAAGAAAATAATAAAATAACTAAAACTAAGCAGAACTGTTTACAACCTTCCTACCAGAATGAGGAACAAATCTTAACTAGAGGGGAGTAGCTGACTACCCTGCTAAGAGGAGAGGGAGGCCACAGAGGTGGGCAATGCACATCCCTATGGCACTGAAAGAGATAAGGGAGTGATGCTGTCCATGGTGCTGAAAGTATTCTCTTCACTCCCCTACTGGCCAAGTGGGGCAGCAGAGTTAATGCTGTCAGACTTCAGGATTGTCGTATTGCTGGTGACGTGTGAGGGAGGGTATCCCTTCCACACCTACAGCACTTTGACAATCCTGTATGGTAATAGGGACCTTCTCCTTCACTCAGTAAATTTTAGTGCATATGGTGATGTGTGTGTAAAACGTAATGTCGAAGTGATTTGAACACACTGACAAAATCATATTGCCACATCATCAACCTTTAGTGCATCTCCTCCCTGGATTCTACAAAAAAAGAGGGGTATTATCACATTTGGGGTTAGGGGAAGGATTGGTTCACTAGTCATATTGATAATACGGTTTATGAGGCAATACTGAGTTGACCCAGGTAGAACCAAAAGGAGTAGGAGTCATAGTAATGGTTGTATATAAGCCAGGAAGCTGAGAGTTTAACAAAGTTGGATTTATCACCTTTAAAAGGGTATTTTTGTGTACTTGCCAATAAATCATTTTCTCTTAGTTCATGTGGAACACAGTAAACTAAACATGGGGTAAAGTATCCTCCAGCCAAGAGGGCAGGGCAATTGCTCTCAGAGGCGGGGACTCTACCTGCTTCACTTTAACCCCACCACACATCCACAGTTTTAATGCATAGCAGAGATGTAAGAAAAGAAACAGAATGGAAGCAAGACAGCAAATGCCCTAAAATAGAGAACCCAACAGGACCCCCTACACAGGACTCAAACAGTTGGTTTTTCTCTAGGAGAGAAGTCCTATGCTCCACATGGCTAAGAGAAAAGGATTTATTGGGAAGTACACAAAAATCCCCTTGCAACCTATGTGGAATACAGGAACCACGGGGATGTAAAAAAGCAGCCAACAAGATTCCGGGGAGGGAAAGAGAAACTCCTCAAAACACAAACCTGTTGCAACAGACAAACTGGTACAACATGAATCTCAAGTGACAGCAACACAGCACAACAAAGAACAGGAAACCAACAGGTTACTGGACAAAATAAAAACAGGAAGGGCACCTACACAGTCACAATGGCCTGGCCTGTAGGGCCTTCTCTCCAAAATTATATTCAGCTGAAGCCAGCACATTGACACGGCAATGTTTGATAAATGTGTGAAATGATGACCACATCATCGCCTTCCACAAATGTTCAGGACAGGCCAGTCTGTTGTAGGCCCAAAAAGGTACCCACCAACACGATGGAATATGCCATGATCTGAAAAGAGACAAGTTTCTTCCTGAGAACATCTGGCAGGTGGATGATTGCGTTGATTCTAGAAGCTAATACTACCTTAGATGCAATCTGGCCCGCACGTGCACCATTAGGAATGACAAAAAGCAAATCAGATTTCTGAAAAAATGTGTGCAATAACATAGCACTTCAAGCACCTAGCCACATCAAAAAATGAAGCTTCTGCTCCAGTCTATTAGATGGAGCTGGACAGACAGAAGGAAGAAAAATTTCATGGATAACGTGAAACTCAGAGACAACCTTAGGAAGAAACACTAACAGGGCTCTGCAAAAACACCCTGTTGGAGTGAAAAAACAGATAGAGAGGCATGCAAGGCAAACCTTGACGTTTGGCCACCCACCTGCCTGGCAACAACTACCAAAAATGCCATCTTGAGAGTCTCCAGATGTAGAGAAAGTGAAGACAGAAGCTCAAAAGGAGCCTTCTGAAGCACTCCCACAACCAGATTCATGTCCCACAGTGGAGAGGGATCCTGAAAGTCTGGGTAGGCATGAGCCATCCCTTGCATAAAATCCTGCATGTATGGCATTAAAAGGATAGTAATACTTAAAATGTAAAAAAAATATGCTGTAGGGTTTATCCCCCTGAGTAAAACAAGAGTACTCCCACTGCTGAGAGGTCTTTCATTCAAAAGTTATTAATTTTCAAATTTGAATTTTTTAGGTGCGATATCACAGTGGCCTGAAATTGTACAGTGGCGCTGTTGCTACACCATCCTATGGAGATTTATGGTCAACTGACCAGAGTTGTCCATAGGATCGTGTAGCAACAGCGCCACTGTACAATTTCAGGCCACTGTGATATTGCAACTAAAAAAATCAACTTTGAAAATTAATAACTTTTGAGTAAAACACCTCTCAGCAGTGGGAGTACTTTTGTTTTACTCAGGGGGATAAACCCTACAACATATTTTTTTAAAATTTTAAGTATTACTATCCCTTTAAGGCGATATGCCTCTACAAAAGTACAGAAAGAGCTAAAATCTGGAATAGCAGTAAGACCAAGCCCTTTTTGGAGACCATCCTAAAGAAAAGCCAGAATGACCAGAAGGCAAAAAGACTGCAGCTGCAAACCTGGTATGTACACCACTTATAGAACAAGGACAATACCCTATGGAATGTAACAGAAGAAACCAGTCTGTGAGCCTGCAACATAGTAGCTGTGGCTGTCAGAAAAAAACATTTCTTCCTCAGGATGTTGGCTTCAAGATACAAGCCAGCAAAGGCTACTTCTCTATCTCTGGATGAAACAGTGAACCCAGAGTAAAGAGGTCTGTAAGCAGAGAGAGCCAAAACGGACCTGCCATTGATACACTGAAAATATTCGAAAACCAGGCCCAGCAGATCCAGAACAGAGCAATAAGAACAACAAACCAGCTCCGACCTGATTTTATTTAGCCCACAGGGAATCAGGGAAAACACAAACACCAGGGGAAAATGCCATGGTATGATTATTGTGTCCACTGATCGAGCTAGAGGGTCCCTGGATCTAGCACAGAACTAACGAACCCTGCGGTTAAGGAGAGAGAGGCCATTAGGTCCACCAATGGACAACAAAATAGGCAAACTATAGCATTGAATACCATGTGAAAAAATCTGCTGCATCATTGCCTAGCCTTGGGATCTGAACTACGGAGACAGCAGGGATGTAAGCCTCTGCTACCCACATGAAGATAAATGGAACCTCGGACCATGTAGCCACATTTCTGTTAACCTTCCCACAAGTGATGTAAGCCACCACCACCACTGCACTGTTGGACTGACTCTGTAGATGGAATGTATAGAGGGACCGAGACCAATGCAGTAAGGCTAGGCAAATCGCCCGCAGCTCCAGAACATTAATGGACAGAAGATTTTCCTTCTTGGTCCGAAGACCCTGAGCCATATGTGGGCCCAGTATGGCATCCGTTGTGACAATGATCCACATTTGGAATAAACATTGGTCGTGCCATAGATAGATGGACCTCTGCATCCACCAAAGAAGGTCCGCCTTTGTCCGATCAGACAAGGAAATGACACAGGAGAGAGGAGACGGATGTTTATACCAATTCCTGAAAATTTCCGTGCTGCAGTGCCCTCATATGGAATTGAGCAAACGAGACTGCCTGTACAGCAGAAACTAGGTAACCTAACATCTTCATGTACTCATGTACCATCGTAGAGATGCAAAACACGGCCTAAGATACCTGTAGTGACAACTAAAGAATTTTTGTCTTCTGACAGGAAAACCTTCCCCAGAAGAGTGTCAAATCTAATACTGATTAAGTGGAATATCTGGGACAGAGCTTTTTCTTCAAACTGAAAACTCAAACGTGCTATTCTAGACACCACACAATTCTGAATCTGAAGTCACACAGTCTCCTCTGAAGTAGTCATCAGCAAAATATTGTCAAGGTTGGGAGTGGAGGAGATCTCTCGTGATAGGATTATTTTGGTGAAGAATGAATCATGGAAAGAGTTCCTCTTCCTTCCAGAGGTTGTAGTGATCCCTGAGCACAGAAAGGGTAATATTCTCACATTACAATGACATGAATGTGTTTTGTATTTTTATTGTGTGAATTTAAATATACTATTTGGCTCCCTTTCTCAGTTTTTTCTGTCTGATATGGACTTGGCCTCACAGTTACATATGGCCAAGTCAGCATCTGGTATGGCCTTATCATGCCAAGGTATAATAAGCTGAATTGCTCCAAATAAATATGTTGCAGACCAAGCATTCATTCATATTGTGTACAATAAACTTACATACTGAATAATAGGATGTGTTCTTCAGTGAGAGGTATAACCATATTTACATGTATCTACAGAGCATGTGGTATAATATGTTAGTCAGATTAAGATTGTGACATGTACATATTTAGCTTTGTAAACATATCTGCCATGTTAAAGGGATAGTAATACTTGAAAATAAGTTTATTTTATATTGTAGCCCTCAAAAAACATGAAAAATTATATAAGTCTTATCTCCCAAACCTTTATGGTTTGGGAGATATTCAGAAGTAAAGTTTCCCCTGGAGAGACGTCATTGCTCCACCCTTCAGATTTGGAATCCGGTCCCGGGACCGGCTGTGCCTCTCCAGAAGTGCTGAGATCACCATCTTTAAAAAGAATTTCTTAATTGGAATGGTCTACAAAGTGTGCTTTCAAGCCAGGAAAAGAGAATTTTACTATATTTTACATGTGCATGTATGTGTGACAGTGAGTGTCGGAGGCTCTTTTTGTCACCTTGCTGAGAAGGAACATCAGGACATTGTAAGGATATAGTTGGAGTTTTTGAGTATGTTTGTTGATGAAGGACATAGGTTTTCACAAGTATAACAGGGATTTTTCAATGAACATACCCTACAATGTAATTAATAAGTAAAATAATGGATTCACAGAAACCTGTGATTAGGAAGCAGGATCCCTCAATGATCCCTCATTGTCACTCCCTACAAGGAAGGATTACTGACATGTCAGTGATAAACCAGCCTGTGTCCAGACGAGTCACAGACTAATCTTGTCTCAATGTGGAATCCCAAGTGACAATTCATAAATAAGGTGATGTTGTTCCCAGGGTGACCTATGACCCTTAACCCTCTGAGTGCCAGAGACCAATATATTGGCTACCTGTCTGGTGCTCGAAGGGTTAAAATGTAAACAAATGAATAAATCTGGTAAACTGGACACAATGGTCAGTAAAAATGTAACTGCTGCAGAACCTCTTGGGAAGGAAAGATGTTCCCCAGAATTGCACCCTTTTCTTAGTACATCAGCCTCTGTGTCTATTACAATGATACATCCTGAATCCCCACTTATGTTTAGAGTTTGGATCAGGTGAATCAATGATACACATATAGGACTGTATGGAGAGGGAGCGGAACACCCTAACTACAGGTAATAAAGGGGAGGGGAATGGGGGGACAATTTACACTATTTAATGGCCGCTGGGGACAACTGGAACTCCCCAGGTGCCATCAATGTAGAGACCTCCCTAAACCTACTGTTATAGGAGAAGTAACACCTCCACTTACATTATTACAGCCAGGAAATCCTAATGTCCCTATGAATTTTACCCTGTGGATGTGTGTATAATAAATATGATCTTCAGTCAGTCCTGGATGTCATGCACATGGAGGCGGACCTGGCAAATGCCAGCAGGACCACAGGACATAAACTCCTCCCACTGCGCATGAGAATATCAACATTGCTTTGCAGTGAGTTGTACACCCCTCTGGTCCTTAAAGGGTTAAGGGGGCAAGGTTCATTATTGTTATAGATATATGGCCTTTAGCTCCCTTGTACATTAAATCTTTCCTTCAGATTATCGGAACACAGAGAGACAAGATGTAGACAGCAGGGATAACCATCTGCTACACCACGGCTGGTTGGGGATGATGGAAGTTGTAGTTACCAACAGCTGGAGATCCAACAACTGACTCCCCCTAGTGGAGAGGATAAAAACAGGAAGAGGCTGGATTTAGTCTCTCATGGTGCTGTAGGGCCCCCAAGTGGTAAACAAAACGGTCCAGTCATGAGGCCCCTGAGATACCAGTGTCTGACATTACAGTTATATCTAGGGGAAATGAAAAGGATAACAATTGTTTTTTTGTTAAAATGTTTTCCACAATCCTGTGTAATGTCTCTTTGTTGGACATTTCCATGAAGTAGTAAAGTTTCCCACAATTAGGACTTACAAATTTATTATGAATTTACTAAATTTTTTTACAAGATTCAAGCACAGGGTAAATCAGTTAAGTAATCAAATGAGAAATGGCCAATATGAGTCTTCTTACATTAAAAGCAAATCATCTGTTATGTCTCTGATCTTTGTCATGCTAAAAAAGGGCTGGTTTTACTACAAACATCACTATGGTATTTTCTCTGATGCCTGTAATAATGTGAACTGTGACGGAAAGATTTCCCACATTCAGAACATACAAATGGTTTCTCTCCTGTGTGAGTTCTCTGATGTTCAACAAGACTTGTGGGATGTTTGAAAGATTTCCCACATTCAGAACACACAAATGGCTTTTCTTCTGTGTGAGTTCTCTGATGTACAACAAGATTTGAGCTTCTGCTGAATGATTTCCCACATTCAGAACACACATACGGTTTCTCTCCTGTGTGACATCTCTGATGTACCACAAGATCTGAGTTTTGGTAGAATGATTTCCCACATTCAGAACACACAAATGGTTTCTCTGCTGTGTGAGTTCTTTGATGTGCAATAAGATTTGAGGATTTGATGAATGACTTCCCACATTCACAACACAGAAATGGTTTCTCTCCTGTGTGAATTCTCTGATGTACAACAAGACTTGAATGTCGACTGAAATATTTCCCACACTCAGAACACATAAATGGTTTATCTCCTGTGTGAGTTCTCTGATGTTCAACAAGACTTACCATTTGTTTGAAAGATTTCCCACATTCAGAACACACATATGGTTTCTCTCCTGTGTGAGTTCTCTGATGTTCAACAAGATGTGCGCTTTGGCAGAATGATTTCCCACATTCAGAACAAACAAATGGTTTCTCTCCTGTGTGAGTCCTCTGATGTACAAGAAGATCTGAGTTTTGGCAGAATGATTTCCCACATTCAGAACACACAAATGGTTTCTCTCCTGTGTGAGTTCTTTGATGTGCAATAAGATTTGAGGATTTGATGAATGACTTCCCACATTCACAACACAGAAATGGTTTCTCTCCTGTGTGAACTCTCTGATGTTCAACAAGACTTGAATGTCGACTGAAATATTTCCCACACTCAGAACACACAAATGGTTTCTCTCCTGTGTGAGTTCTCTGGTGTCTAACAAGCTGTGAAGGTACAATAAAAGTTTTCCAACATTCGGAACACTGGGACAGTTTCTTTCTTCTATGAATTGTTTGATGTGAGACAGGTTCCTGATGCTTCTTTTTCCCTTTTGTGCTCTTATTAATAGGAGTAGGGGTGGATTCTGTCCCTGTGAGTTCTATGTGACAGTCTGTGATATTTGATTCTTCATGTAAAGTTACATCCATATGTAGAATTGTGTCACACTTTGTCACAGTCTCACTAGATGAACTTTTACTAATAGACGTTGGTCCTTCATTATTCTGGGTAAAACTGGCACATTCTGGATCTGAAAGTGAAATGTGATGTTTTATTTTAAAGTTCTCGTATGAGAGAATCACCTGTTGGAAAGAAAACCAGTTAAAATAATGAATCTTAAAGGAGATTATATTTTATTAACCCTTTGAGTGCCAGAGGGGTACATAATGCATTGCATATCACTCTGGCACTCAAAGGGAACAGACATGGTAAAATGCCTGGGGCTGCATTGTTTGGGGGGGAATCAGAAAACTGAACACCTTATCTGACATGTGGGCTGGATGTAACCCAGAAAACTGCAGCTCACAGACACAAACTGCCAAGTTACACACACACAACCCCATAGACTGCTAGTGTCAGGATAGAAAACGTAGTCTGTCAGCTCAGAGTCAATTACAGGATCAACAGCGTACCTTCCAAGTGTCCCTCTTTAGAAGGGACAGTCCCTCTGAGACCCACATCCCTCTGTCTGTCTTTTTAGGCGATCAGACAATTTGGTGTGTATATAAGAGCATCACACTGCACCACAGCAATACAACTCAGTTGTGTTTTTTTTTTTTTTTTAAACTTCACTATATATATTATATTAATAAATCAATCAGTCTGTGTAAACAAAATATTTGGGTCTTTCTCTAAATCATTTATTCAGTTACATAAATGAGGTGTCAGTAGGTCATCAAACAACAAAAATTCGCACCCAGCACCACCACCTAAAACACAAGTGCCCCTCTGGTCATTTGAAATGTTGGGAGGAATGCAACAGAGCAACGGAGGATATTATTACTAAAACCTCTGATCTGCTTTCCTACTGATCCTCTGGGGCTCACAATGCAGCATCAATTCCTCAGCAACTATCACTTTTTAGCTGCCCTTTAATTTACCTTGATTTTATATTTGCGTTTGTCACTGGGATCACCCATTGTAAGTCACCTGAAACTGTACTGTGTGGAGGAACCACACCACAGAGAAAAGGTAGACTGCTATTAATATGTATGTACAGAATATACAGGAACACAATACACCAACACATTCAACAGAAAAAATTCACCACAGGGCAGTCCCCAGTAGGTGAGATGCTGGGGTTCATAGAGTGGGGTTCAGAGCTGGCTGGAGTTGGCTACACCCTAGCCAGCCTTGCTGCGGCCAAAACTGAGATAAAGGTGTTGACAGCATAGTCTGTTCAGTGCTGACCGGAAGAGCAAGTCAGCACCCTGGATGACTGCTTTGAGGATAGCTACTACTTACTGGGACCGAGTGAGGGCAACAGACAAAGATATGGACAATACCTGCGGTACCAGTTGTACGCTGATGTACAGGAGCAGGGAACTCAGAAGGAGTGGACTCACCAACCTCTCAATTAAAGGTAGGACTATTAGGTGAATTAGTTGAAGATCAACTAATTGGGCTGGAATCGACAGAGTCAAACAGCAGTACAGAAACAGGGACAACAGAAGGCTGAAGCAGTCGAACTCTCACTGCTCTGGTGAAGGCAGATGAGTCGAACAGATGGTTGTATCAGTTGGATTGTCGGATGGTCGGACTAGCAGGGTCAGTAACAGCCGGGCAACAAAGTACAAAAGCAGCAAGAAGGAGATTAGTTGAGTAGGAGAGCCAGGGTCAAAAATGGAGACTCAATCAAATCGAGGCACTGTACAAAGTCGAAGAGCAAGAGAGTAGTCAGGAAACAAGGCCAATACACACTGGAGGAAGTGCAAGGGAACTCAGGAACAGGACTAGGAACAACTGAACACTCACTGGAATGCTCTGATCGCTCACCAGCGCTGAGGAACTGACACTTCAAAAAAAGCTCAGGACTGAGCACAAAACCAAGAAGGAAAGAACCAAGACAAAAACCAGGCAAGGGATACGAAAAAGGGAAAAAGAGCAGAACATGACATTCTATAGCAGGAATGAGATATGATACAAAAACTTGGTAGCTTAAAGTTAATTGTTACTTGCGCTGCAGGTTAAAAATATATTAACAAAAAAATAAAGAAATAATCACTGTTATTAGTGACACAAGGAATCAGTACTATTCCAGTGCACCGATCACTGTGAATTAACCCATTCAGCTATAGAGAAGAGTCTTAAATGATAGGTGATGAAACAGGTTAAAACATAACCTTTACTTTTAAAAATACTTGGTAATATGAATTAAAAACACTTTAGCCATGTGGAAGACCCACTCCTATATACTGGCTATGCGGTGTCTCAATATAAAGAGTGAGCACCATCAGTTGGCACAGGTGAATGTTTAAGACCATTATTTGCTGCACAGTATTCTTTCCATTATGTCAATTGTAACCCTGTTCAGTCTAGGATAGAATAGAAAGAATATAGCTCCTGGAGCTCATATATATGAGATATGAGCCCTAATATACCTACTGGATTTGTATACACCTCTCCGGTAACTGTCCTTAAGTCACATCAGAAATAAGGCGGATAGATCGAGTCAGATTACTCACAACAGGAAGGAATCAATAAAACTTTCAAATTTGCTGAGAGTTTAAGTTTATGGGGAGAGAGCAGCTTCGTCTTTCACAATGCTAAGCGGTGGGCTATTAACCCTTCATTATCCCTGTTTCTCCAGTCCTTGTGGCGCCTTTGTCAGGGGCTAAACTTACAAAACTGCCGGGTGAGGCTCTATTTAAAGCCTAAATGTAAGATGGTCCGTGTCTACGTCATTATGCTCCTCCTTACAATTTGATTGGCTCTACGACAGAGGATCATAGAACACTGTTGGCAGAATTAATTTCTTTTAATTGCTATTGTTAAGGATCTTATTTGGTTTTTTGAAGACATCTCAATAAACAAGATAGCTTTTAATTAATCCTCAGTCTTAAGTCAGTTCTCCACATTCATTCTGATAGATCTGTATTAACCTCTCAAGTGCTGAATCCTTATTGGATAGATAATAGACCTTCATAGATGGTTTAATACAGTTATTGTAAATAATAATCTTGGTTACATTGCCATTGTTCAGGGACTCTCTTATCCATAATAGTAAATCTACCTAGATAGGATCCTGTATAGCCATCATATATTTAGATGGTATCATGTACAGGATATCGAGATCCAGGAAACACCACAGACATCTTTGCGTAGTGACGTCTGCGCGTCTGCACTGTCAGTCTCAGTCTGCTCTAGGAGGCGATGCTAGGAGCTGTTCGGCTCCGGAAGCGACTGACAGCGCAGGCGCACAGACGTCACTATGCAAAGATGACTGCGCTGTTTACTGGTTGTCGGTCCCGGGAACAGTAGGAATTCTCAATAACGCTGTAATAATGACGCATCAATATAAATAAACCTGATTCCTCCTAGAATCCTTTAAACAGTCCTTCTCTCGAGGGTAGCAGCCGTTTCCTCAAGAACTCCGGTACCAAGTTCTCCAAAATATACAAGAAAAAAAGACAAAAAAAGGGAAAGGCGCACACAGCGATGAAAGGAGTAGAGGTGAAAGGAGAACACATAAGGTGGTGAAGGTGGAATATTTTCTTGTCAAACAGTCTACACTCAGAGTATTGTAGACACATCTGTCATGTAAAACTACATGTACAAAAAGCGATTTATCCCTATGATATGGTCTTCTAAAAATCCCATTGATTAAATCCTTTGAATGACAGAGTGGTATGAAACGCATTGCAAATTAATGTATTACACACCCCAGTGACACTCAAAGGGTTAAATGAGGCTTTTAATTCCTTGAAAGCTACAGAGCCTCTTTGTTTACAAGGTCATCACTGCTGCAGCGATACCACTGCAGTGCACAGCTGTCCCAAAATAGGTTACACTGCCCCCTATAGTGCCGTTCCTGCCTTACTGACAAGACTGTGATGGGTAACTCACCAGTATCTAAGAATAATTTGGAGGCTATATATGTTTCTTGGTACAAAGCAACTCATAATTGTGATGTCATTATACAAGGGTACAGTCTGCACAGTAAAGACAGAAGTGAAAACTGGAATGAGGGGTTACAGGCCAGAATTCATCAAAGTGTGTTTCTTTGAACATTAACCATTATTCATCATTAAGCGATGGACACAGATCCATAAATTTCATGCGCCATCTTCAAGCTGGAGGATCCCATTACAATCTATGGGGTGAACGCATGCATATATACATTCGCTGTATGTGTGGGTACCTCACCAGATTGGTCCCATTTACTTATTTTCCCTGCTTCACATACAAAAGGCAGAGAAATATGACATTACTGGTGAATACCCAAAGGTATCCATCAATGATCGCAGCGAAGAGCAGAGTAAATGATATGCTGCTTTTCACGCAATGCACGGCCAGATTCATACATTCCTTTTATTAAGACCCAGATACGTTTGTGGGTTCAATGCCTCTTTCTAGGAGTATTATTTATCTTACTGCTAAAGGAGACAACTCCCCACGAAAATAAACTATATTTGATACAAATGCAGATGTAGGGCCCCAACAGGTACTGGGAATGTGCGCTGCGAGAACCCAAACTCAGAACAGTAGACGGCTGGTCTGAAAATCAGCAAGCAGCTCAGTTTTAGTATAAAGAGGCAACACCTCCCAGTATAAGAGAAGGAGAGGTTGGATACAGTGGCAGGACAGAGTATGGCCTACAATAATATATATTATATACTATCAATGTGGGACAACGTTGCCCATCATGTTATGACCGTTGGGCGTACGTGTGTGAAATGCAGACACACTGATAAACACAGACATATGCAACACACATACAGACACACACAGTGAGAGGCAGAGACATGCAAAAGACATGCGCGCACACACACACACACACTGGAGATGCACATGTGGACACACACATGTAACAGAGATGTACACACTCACACTCGCACAACAGACATGCTCACACACATGCAACAGACATACGCGCACACACACATGCAACAAACATACGGGTGCACACACTAAAGACGTGCACAAGCTACAGAGTCACGCACACGTGCTACAGACACGCACACACGCTAGACACGCACACACACTACAGACACACAACAAACACATGCACACACACGCACGCACGCAACTGACATACGCACACCCACAGACATGCAACAGACATTCACACACATGGAACAGACACACACAGATAGTAGACACACACACACAGGGAACACTGACACAGTGATAGGTGCCCCCGTGTGTGGAGGTTCCGAATCTTGCAGGTTCTCCGAATCTGCAGGTTCTGAGTGTAGAAGTGGGGCTGTGGCCACCCTGGGATTTGTGTAGGAGCGTTACAGTGGTGTGTAGGTAACAATCTGCAGTATTCAGAGAGTTAGAAGTAAAATGTAGCCCCCTAGGGACCAGAGAACATCGCTTCACAATGTGTTGCCATCCCCACTGTGGTCCTGAAACCATTGATATTTGTTATTTA
This sequence comes from Rhinophrynus dorsalis, assembly GCA_037306005.1. Classification (NCBI taxonomy): domain Eukaryota; kingdom Metazoa; phylum Chordata; class Amphibia; order Anura; family Rhinophrynidae; genus Rhinophrynus; species Rhinophrynus dorsalis. Next base: position 610,874,295 of record CM074719.1, on the reverse strand, counting down.
CTTTATTATGGGGCAGAATTGTAGTATTATGCCTCTGTGTGTTTGACGTGTAGAAAGCAGAAAATAAAAGATTGTGTGATAGAGAGACTTATACCAGCATGTTAATCCATAGAGTGCCACGCAGTATACAGTGGTGTGTCATGTCAGTTAACCCTTTGAGTGCTGGAAAGGCATCCAATGCATTGTGGTGCAATGTATTAGTTACCTCTCTGACACTCAAAGTGTTAAATAGAGTGCTGTTAATTTGTCCCAATGACATAAATAATGTAGAATCAGCACCCCACATTACTGGCCCTGGTACAGAGGAGACACTCTTCTCCCCACAATGTGCCTCGCAATGTCCAGATCCAGTGCGGGAGGAAGAAGCCGCTGTTGATTGTGAGGAAACAGGCCTGAGCCTAGGGGCTGGCAGGGGTATCGGCCGTGGGGAGGGCATGCGGGGTGTGTGTGAGTTGAGGAGAGAACAGGGATCTTCCTGGCCATGTCGTGTCCATGTTAAAAAAAAAAAAAAAAGGTCCAAAAAACCCCAACATGGTCACACCGGAAAAAGTATATGATATTTTAAAGGGAATTGAAGGGTATTGAAGCCAAAGGGATCCCCCTCCCGCCACTTCTGGCCGCCTCCCATTAGATGTGGAATCCGGTTGTGGGACCGGACGGATGCAGCAAGGGACAATCTTCATTCAGTAACTATAATGAACCTCTTGATGAAGGAGTACAGGATTTCCCTTTTGTTTACTGAAGATTGTACCTTGGCACGCTCCATCTGGACCAGACTGAGAGGCTGAGAGACACAGGGAAAGGGGCAGGAGTACTTTAACTGTAAGCAGTTAAATATAGTGCTACAGGTTAAAAAAAAATATAAAGGTAAACTTTAATAAAAGTATTACTATCCCTTTAACCCTTTGAGTGTAAGAGGGTTTATGAATGCATTGCAAACCCTGTGGCACTCCAAGGGTTAACAGTTTGAGTAGCATAGGCATCTGATATCCCTCCCTCCCTTGTACATTACTTCCCAAGTTAAGAGTGTATAAGGGTTTAAACCTATTGACACCTCTTTGTGTAACTGAATAAATTATTTGCAGCAAGACTAAAGTATTTTATTTACACAGAGTAATTTAGAAACATATATTGAAGATTAACTACATATGTATGTGACTTTTATTTCTGTAGAGCAATGTGATACACACTACTTATTGTGATCTCCAGAAAAGAGGGACAAAAGAGTAGAAAAGAGTGTCAAAAAGGAAGTGTCCCTCCTAAAGAGTGGACACCTGGGAGGTTTGAAGAACTAATATACCCTAAAGAGTGGACACTTGGGAGGTATGAAGCACTAATATACCCTAAAGAGGGGACACTTGGGAGGTATGAAGCACTAATATACCTTAAAGAGGGGACACTTGGGAGGTATGAAGCACTAATATCTCCTAAATATGGACACTTGGGAGGTATGAATCACTAATATACCCTCAAGAGGGGACACTTGGGAGGTATGAAGCACTAATATATCCTAAAGAGGGACACTTGGGAGGTATGAAGCACTAATATATCCTAAAGAGGGACACTTGGGAGGTATGAAGCACTAATATATCCTAAAGAGGGACACTTGGGAGGTATGAAGCACTAATATATCCTAAAGAGGGAGACTTGGGAGGTATGAAGCTCTAATATATCCTAAAGAGGGGACACTTGGGAGGTATGAAGTACTAATATATCCTAAAGAGGGACACTTGGGAGGTATGAAGCACTAATATATCCTAAAGAGGGAGACTTGGGAGGCATGAAGCACTAATATATCCTAAAGAGGGACACTTGGGAGGTATGCAATATTGTATTTTATTTCTCCTTTACTTTGGGAGAATCGCAGTATTATTCCTGTGTGTGTTTGGGTTGTGCAAATGAAAAGAGGAAAATAAAAGGAGCATTATACCAGCATGTTAACCCTTTGAATGCCAGAGGGCGTTGCAATGCATTGTGCACCCCTCTGGCACTCAAAGGGTTAAGGTATAGAGAGGCATGTCAGAGTTAAATAGCAGTGGGAAGTGTATTCGTACCTGGGAACATTGACTTGTGGAGTCCCGGGAGGGGATTCATGTGGTGCCTATGTGGAGAGGACAATGGGGCAATTTGGGTTAAAAGTGGGTGGGGCTTAATTGCGAGTAGGGCGGTGCTGAACATAAATGTGAAAAAGTGTTAGTAATAGGCTGAGGAAGGAGGAGAAGTGGGAGGGAAATGCAAGTTTACAGTGTGAGGGGTTTGAACACACTCCCTGAGGGGTAAAACATGGTACACAACCCTGTGGCAGTCAGTGGGTTAAGTAGGGTGACGACATTTCCATTCTGCCATTCCGGGATATGTGGTCACACTAGTCCCGCGGCTGAGGCTCCCGCGGGCACTGACCATCTTTCTGAGGCTGATACAGAGTAAGAGTTCCCAGTGGGTGGGAGCCTCAGCCACAGGTCTCACTTGCAGCGCCAGCATACCTGCTCCATCCCAGCTGTCTCGCACGCACAGCAAATGAGGGCCAAATTTCATTGGCTGACTGGACTGGTGCGTGTTGCTCCATTCCGGGACTCTTTGTTGTCCCGGTGGGGGGTGACCCAGGACGCAGGACACAGACCCCCAATAAGGGACAGTACTGGGCATTCCAGGATGTGTGGTCACCCTAGGGTTATGTGTTAACCTGATGGCTGCCTGTCCTGTGTCTTGCATGGCAAATGATGACAGTCAAGAAATAATTCAGCAATGAGGGCCTACCTTAACCCTTTGAGTGCCATTTTGTTCCCCTGGTGCTCCAGCTTTCCGTAGTAGTTGTACTACAGATCCTGCTGAGGCCACTGGGAGTCAGAGTGATTGACTTTGTGTGTGTATGTCAGCCATATTTCTTTTTGGTTTTGTGTGTGTGTGTGTGTGTGTTGGCTGCAGCTAGCCAACCAGCTCCAGAAAGATTTGAGACACTAACTATTGACTAGAAAGTGGAAGGGAAAGAAGTCTCCTGTGAGCATGACCCCAAAGGACCCCCACAGTCTGCCACAGGAGAGCTAAGCATGGTCCCTTGACAGGGTGGGAGACCAGTAACCTGTATGGACTAAGAGAAAAGGATTTAACAGGTAAGACTAAAATCCTCTTTTCTCTGTCGTCCAATACAGGTTACTGGTAACTCTGGGATGTCCAACCATTGAGTTCCCTAGAGGCGGGAAATAAGGCAAGGACCAGGCGCAAGGCCCCCAAAGTAACCAGAGCAGATATGAACTATCAGATCAGATCAGAGATAGCCCAACAACAATGAAGTGTCAACAGACACCGAACAGGGGTAACAACACCCCAACTGTTACACAGCACACTGAACTAGAGCCAACGGGGCTCAAAAGTGAAGGAAGCACCAAGAACAAAGAAAATCCTAGACAGGCAAGACTGCCTCCAGGATCTTCCTCCCAAAGCTGACGTCAGCCGATGCCAGCACATCAACACGGTAATGCTTCGAAAAGGTGTGCACAGATGACCAAATGGCAGCCTTGCACAACTGATCAGCGGAGGCCTGATTCTTGTAAGCCCAAGAAGCCCCAATAGATCTAGTAGAATGAGCCGTGACCCAAAAGGGAACAGGCTTCTTCCTCAGCTCATATGCCTTACGAATAGTGGACTTGATTCAGGACACAATAGTCACTTTGGATGCAGGTCTTCCTGCACTGGGACCCTCAGGAATTACGAACAGCACGTCAGATTGTCTGATAGACTCAGTGCGATGTACATAAAACTTGAGCCAACGCACCACGTCTAACAAGTGGCGATCTCTCTCCTTGTCAGAGGTGGGATCAGGACAAAAAGAAGGCACCACAATCTCCTGATTGATGTGGAACTCTGAAACCACCTTTGGAACAAACTCCTGAGAAGTGCGAAGCACCGCCTTGTCCTTGTGAAACACCAAATAGGGTGGTTTACAGGACAAAGCATGTAACTCTGCGACACAGCAAACGGATACAATCGCCAGCAGAAAGGCTATTTTCCACGTCAACAGGGATAGAGAAATAGCAGCCAAGGACTCAAATGGAGGGTGCTGAAGAATGCCCAAAACCAAGTTAAGATCCCACAGAGGAGCGAGATTCTTGAAGGCAGGACGAGTATGAGCAACACCCTGGAAGAAAACCTTGACATCAGGAAGGATGGCAATGCACCTCTGAAAGAAAACAGAGAGAGCAGAAGTCTGAACCTTAAGGGAACTCAAACTGAGGCCCTTATCTACACCGTCCTGCAAAAATGCCAGGACCGTAGGCAGATCAAATTCCTGAGACAGGTCCTTATCAGCACACCAAGACAGAAAGGTCAACAAGATGAGATGGTAGATCTTGGAAGAAACAGGCTTGTGGGCACGGAGCATAGTAGCCACCACACCAGAAGAAAACCCTTTCTTCCTCAATATTGAGGATTCAAATTCCAAGCCTTGTAGAAGAAGATCCGGAAGTCAAGGGAGCCGGAAAGAAGCGAAAAGGAGGAAGAGAGACAAAACGGATCCTGTACCCTTCCGTCACCACCTGTAAAACCCATGGGTCCTCCACTGAATCCTCCCAGATGATGTGGTAGTGACGCAGACGGCCAACCACAGCAGAGTGGGGACGTGGGTTTTGTGAGTCATGCAGAAGAAGGCGTGGAAGAGACCTTGGGCTTCCACTGCTGTTTGGGCTTGGAGGAGGCACGTGGAGCTGAGGGAGGAGGGACGTGGAGCTGAGGGAGCCGCCTGGTTCACCAGACGTGTCTCAGTCTGAAAGGAACGAAAAAAACGATTATGCTTGAGAGGCGTTTTCTTCCTGGGGACCAAAGGCAAAATTGTACTTTTACCCCCTGTGGCCTCACTAATCAGATACTTAAGTTCTGGCCCAAACAATGAAGTGCCTTGAAAAGGCAAGGGGCTTGAATATATTACCAGCGCTAAAAATAAAAAAAAAGTCAGTTTTTGCTATCCTATTACCCGACTTGTGAAAACAAAACCAGACGTAATTATATTTACCGCCAGTCTAAAAAAAGCCCATAGTATCCTATTACTCACGCTCAGTATTACCGCCTGTTTTGTGGTTACATCTAAGTCAGAAATTCTGCACCTCAGAGGTTGAGGCGTAGAAGCCATAATGACAGTTTCAAAACCATTGTTGTTCGAACAAAATCAGTGTATAATACAGTATACAGCATAGAAATACGACATAAAGTGCTCCCCTTCGACATATTAACCCCCCCTTATAAAAGTCAGCTTGCAGTGCTTTCTTTCACCACTTTAATTTGACTAATATTGTTAACATTCCACATTTTAACCCTTCCCCTTCAAAATTCGACTTGCAGTGCTTTCTTTCACCACATTAATTCAACAAATATTATATATTTGACATTTTAACCCTTCCTCTTGAAAATTTGACTACAGTGCTCCCATGACATTCTTTCACCATTTAAATTTGTCAAATATTGTTCACATTCAGCATTTTAACCCTTCCTCTTTAACATTCGACTTATATTGTTCCTATGACCTTCTTTCTCCATTTTAATTTGAATAATATTGCTCCCATTCAACATTGTTTACTCTCCAATTTTACTGCAAAATATAGACTCTTTATGTGTCACAGTGATTCCTGTACAAGAATGTATAACTTGCTAAGGGTGAAACACCTCTCACTCTTACTATTTGATGGCTAAACCCATTTGAGGTGTTAATGCTACAGTAAGAAGTGATACTATCCCCTCCTTTACTTTTGTAAGGAAGGTTACAGAATAAGTGTGACCCAATTTACATAACAATGAGTGAAACTATTCTAAAAAGGAGTCTCCTTTTGCCATCAAACAGTAGGAGTGAGAGGTCTTTCACACTTAGCACAGCAAGTTATACATTCTTGTACAGGAATCACTGTGAAACATTGATAGAGTGCCCCCTTTCGACATATTAACCCCGCCCTTAGGAAAGTTGGCTTAAAATGTTTTCACCAAATTAATGACTAATATTATTCACATGTAACCTTTTAACCCCTCCCCCCTTGAAAATTCAACTACAGTGCTCCAATGACTTTCTTTCACCATTTATATTCAACATTCTATTTTTTTCGACATGCCCTCGTGTCTTGTATTGCAGGATTAACCTTATGAGTACCAGAGAGGTAGCAGCACATTGCAATGTGTTTGCTACCCATCTGGCATTCAAAGGGTTAAAAGAATTAGTGGAAACAGTGCTCCTCAATATTAAATAAACCTATATCTTGATTGAATGAATAGCCTAAGTGTGTATTTATGGCTTGCTGCCAAAAACCGACAATAAGTTCCAATTTACCCTTGCAACAAAGTATACAGTCAGTGTGCTCAAGAATATTTTGTTGCAAGGGTGGATTGGAACTTATTGTTGGTTTTTGGCAGCACGCCATACATACATGCGCTGGCTGTGAGAACTCTGAGATTTCTACAGCTCAGGGCTCGCAAGCGACCAGCTTGTGGAAGTTAGATCCCTATTATTTACTAAGAGCTGGTCTCATAAAATAGAGTTTAGGCTACTCATTAGAATCAAGATACAGGTTTATGTGATATTGAGGAGAACTGTTTCCACTAATTCTTTTAACCCTTTGAGTGCCATATGGGTAGCAAACACGTTGCAATGTGTTGCTACCTCTCTGGTACTCATAGGGTTAATCTTTCAATACAAAATAGGAGGGCATGCCGAAAAAAAAAAATAGGAGGAGAAAAATGTCGGATAAAAACGGTGAAAGAAAGTCATGGGAGCACTGTAGTCGAATTTTCAAGGGGTAGGGGTTAAAAGGTGTAATGTGAACAATATTAGTCAAATTAAAGTGGTGAAAGAAAGCACTGCAAGCAGACTTTTAAAAGGGGAGGTTAATATGTCGAAAGGGGGCACTCTGTCGGATTTTCTTATGTGGAGAACACATAGAACACTGAACTTGATCTTTCGGTCGTCAAACGTACTCCTATTTCCTTGGACTTTGACATTTTGCACGTTGTTTTTAGGCTGTAGTCGAAAAAAGCACACATCACCAGTTTTGTTACTACTCTGAAAAGTGCTGTCTACGCCAGTTTTGTTTTACTGTAGTTCTGCAATAGAATACTGGTGTAACATGTCTGCAAAATTCATGCTACTTGTTTTTCTTGTAACGCTGGTTTTAGCGCGGGTTATAGAATCGAGCCCAGGAGAGCAAGGCTTTCTTGGAAGCAATATCAGCAGACCAGATCTTGAGCCAAAGAGCTCGTCTGACAACTACAGACATGGTGGAAACCCTAGACACCAAACGGATGGCATCAAATAAGGCAGCAGAAACAGTGCTGGGCTTCAGAAATGTTGGCGAGAAGTCGCAACATATCCAAAGTAGGAGCACCCTGACGGACAGCCAGGGTGAGTTGTTCAGTCCAGCCCGCTATGGCCCGGTTAACCTATGCCGCAGCGAACGCAGGACGCATGGCAGTACCAGCAGTGGCAAAAATGGACTTGAGGGAAACCTCAAGTTTCTTGTTAGTCCAGTCTTTCAGAGTGGAGGCATCAGAAACAGGCAAGGCAGTTGACTTAGATAGCCCGGAAATAGGAGCATCCACTTTGGGGGGTGATGAACCCACTGAGCAAGCGCTGCCTCAGAAAAGAGGTAAAGCTTAGCAAATTTCTTGGAAACAGAAGGTTTTCTGTCCGGGGATTTCCACTCTTCAGACACAAGGAGGTGGAAAACAAATAAGAGGCTCTTTAGTCTCTTGAAACACATCAGAGGGATCAGAAGGAACCTCCTGAACTAAGGGAAAGTAAAAACAGCCCTGATCAGGCCCACAGCCGAGGGCTCAGGATCAGCCTCAAAGGGGTCCCCAAAAAAACTGAGAGGAGCCCACAGAAGAACATTCCTCAACATCTGAATCCACCAGCTGTTCCTCCTCAGAGGAATCTGATGCGTCAGGTACTCCCTGTGGTTTTGGCAGGGAAGTCATAATACTGCAATTCTGCTCCAAAGTAAAGGAAATAACAAATACCATTAATTTCACGGTTTAAGGACCACAGTGGGGATGGCAACACGTTGTGAAGCGATGGCCTCTGGTCCTTAGAGGGCTACATTTGGCTTCTAACACTCTGAATACTGCAGATATTCACTTTAATACAACATTGTTACCTACACACCACTGTAAAGCACCTATTAATCCCAGGGTGGTCACAGCCCCCACTTCTACACTCCAAACCTACAGATCCGGGGGACCAGCAAGATCCAGAAACTCCAAACACGGGGGCGCCTACCACTGTATCAGTGTCCCCTCTGCACGTGTCTGTTGAGTGCTGTGTGTGTGCGTCTGTTGAGTGCTGTGTGTGTGCGTCTGTTGCGTGCTGTGTGTGTGAGTCTGTTGCGTGCTGTGTGTGTGCGTTTGTTGCGTGCTGTGTGTGTGTGCGTCTGTTGCGTGCTGTGTGTGTGTGCGTCTGTTGCGTGCTGTGTGTGTGTGCGTCTGTTGCGTGCTGTGTGTGTGCGTCTGTTGCGTGCTGTGTGTGTGCGTCTGTTGCGTGCGCGCTTCTTCTGTTGCGTGCGTGCGTCTGTTGCGTGCACATGTGCGCATGTCTGTTGCGCGCGCATGGTCTGTTGCGCCACGAGCATGTCTGTTGCTGCTGTGCGCATGTCTCGTGAGGTGCGCATGTCTCGTGAGGTGCGCATGTCTGGTGTGAGCGTCTGTTGCGTTGCCTCTGTGTGTTTGTCTGTTGTGTCTACATTTCAGACACGTACTCCCAATATATATCTGTACAATAAAGGAGAAGCTGGTCATGTGACCAGCAATTCTCCAGACGTGCCATACACACACTCCCAAGGCAGTCAGGAGGAGTTGTACCCCTCTCCACCATTCACATAGCTCCAAAGGTTCACAGGGGCGTGATTTTCAGCAACTCACACAGGTTTCAGCTTAGCTCTTCCACGGACTTTCTCACTGTCTGTCCTCTCCCCTATACTAATCGCCTCGCCACAAAGCTCTTCTTGGGAGTTTCTCCGCTGTAACTCTTTGTCCTCTCCCCTGTGAGCCAGGTGTACGCCCCCATTACCTGAAATCCATTGGCTCAGGATCCTGACTTCTCCCCCTGTCAATTAGGGCCCGTGCACATACTGTTGCTGTCAGCCGCCCGCTACATCCATCTGCCCTTGGTCTCCATGAGTACTGTATGCCTCGTGCCCTGTGCACAATACCCTACGTAGCTCTTATCTCTGGGTTAGGTGTAAGACCCAACTACCTGACACCAGGATCCCAACTATTTCCAGTGCACATTCCCTTTCCGTCAGCCTTGCCAACCTCCCAACCAGCCAAGTAAGTGATAGCATTGTCCAATTACAAACGTCCGTCATTCAGGGGACAGCCGAGGACTGGTTGAGCTTTGGGGCCTGTGCACATACCGTGGCCGTCAGCCTTGCCATCCTCCCAACCACAACAGTAACTGCCACCATTGTCGAATGCCTGTCATTCAGGGGGGGAGCACACAGTGCTACTTCACTTTTATTACTGTTCCACATGATTTTTTGGAGGCAAATATAGTTTTTGACACCTTTTATCGGCTAACTAAGCAGATTTAGAATGCAAGCTTTCAACACCCTAGGTCTCTTCCTCAGGCATTCCTCAGGTTTGCATTCTAAATCTGCTTAGCTAGCCAATAAAAGGTATCAAAAACAGCTAACACGATACCAACTCTCACCTGATAACATTTTTTAAAATGCTTATAGTGCCGTCTACCCTATGCTACTCAAAGGGTAACACATTCAAGCAAAAAGCAGACTCAATCTCCACTTCATTTAATACTTGACAGGGGGCAATATGGTTTTTCACGTCCGACATCTCAAAGGTCTGTCAATCCTTTACCGTAGAGCAGTGGAATCTCACCTTACCCACAGCTGCTGCCTCCTTTTTCCTTCATTTAACCTCCTCTGTCCCTGCTTGCACTTACAGTCCGGCAGTGCGCATGGCCACACTATAACTGTATGCAGGGGCACAGTAGGCTAAAGCAACCCAGCACCTACTGCCAGCACTACAGCTGTGGGTAAGGGCATTGGGTATCCCTAAGGTGACAAGCAGCATCGCATTCTACCCAACACGTCTCTAGGAATCAGCTTCTTAAGTGTCAGACTTCTCCAAAGCAGTTCAGTTAACCCCTGTACCCCGGTCATCCTTCCATATGCTCTGTGCACCCTTCATTCACTCTGGTCTGTTCAGTCCTCACTCTGGCCATTTCAGTTAGGGAATCAGAGTGTTAATCCCTTCAGTGCTGTACATGTGTCCAAACCATTCGATATTCCACTACCTAAAAGGGAACACCGTTGGCCATGTGATGAGAAGCACACACTTTTCATGAAAATATAAACACACACACACACACCTGCTCAACATGTGCACAATCACAAGCCCTGAACATATATGCACCACCACAAACACACAGCATGTGAACAAACGCAGACACCTTGATAACACATACACAGAGACGCTGGGAAATGGAAGATATGGTGCATGAACATAGAGTAGGAGGGCCAGATAAATAGAAATGACAATAGTGTGTCATGGGGGGTGAAGAGGTAACCATTGAAAGGGAGGGTGTGATAGGCAAAGTGCCAATAATTAGGGGTATAGGCAAAGTGGCGAAAGGGAGGGGGGGTTTTGATGCGCAAATTCTACTGAAAGGGAGAAGTGGGCGAGCAGCTGAATGGGGCATCAAACATTGTTCTTTACCGTTATGCTTTACATTACTTAATACAGACATATACAAAACATGACATGCAGCCCCATTCCAAACTGCTAGAATGTGTATATTTTATATATATTTTTTTTTATTTCACTATAGTAACATAGTAAATTAGGTTGAAGACAAGACACAAGTTCATCAAGTTCAACCTTTGCCTCACAACCCAGAATAAAGGAGAAATATTAAAAGCCTTCCTGCCACCAAAATAAATATTAATCTATTTACCGGAACTTCTTGTTTTACCTACTAATACACAGTATAACCCTGTATGTTCCCTCATGAAATAAATAAATCTTCTCTGCTCTTAAAAGTATCCATTGTATCTGACATCGCCACATTCTAGGATAAAGAATTCCCCAATTTAACACGCCTTACTGTTAGGGCCAGTCTCCGTCTGGTTTTTCCATTTGCATCTATTTTAGTCTGTCTCCCTTTGTATCAATTCCTCCTCCTCCTGGGATCCTATTGGTCAGCTAGGGTTTATAGCCTTAGGCCTCTGTCTGGCTCGATTATTGGAGCTTGTTTGTAGACAGAACTGATTTTGTTTGTACTTCAAACTTGGCTTGTATATTTGGCTTGTCCTCCAAATTGTTTACTCCCTGGCTTAAGTTTACGGACCAAAGATTCTGCTTATCTCTTATACCCCATACATTCCCTGTGACCTTGGCTTGTTTTGACTATTCTTCTACTTGATTCCATCCACATCACCTGGTACGTTGGTACCTGTGTGTGTGTGTACATATATATATATAGTTAGTTACCTTTGATTTGGGTCTCTGTATCTGCCTAGGTGGCCCCTGGCCAACTCAGCTCAAAAGTGTGTTTACACTGCAGGGCAAGTCGAAGCCTGGTGTGCCCCATCTCTCATCTGTCCCATCTCCTAGAGTTCAGGGGTGCTCTACTATAGCTGTGGTCCTGGCCTAGGTGTCATAGGTAGCAGAGGTGAATCCTAGTCGTATTCGTCATTGCTGTCCTACGCCATCTCCTTCCCCAATGTATGGCGAGAGATATTCCTTAAGTGTTTTGGGAGAACCTTCATCAGTCCCAGCCTGCTACATTTAAAGGATTGGTCTTTATTGCCCTACTGCCCTCCTGGCTGACGGATAATTTACTCCATGGTTCCTGTGTTCCCAGTGGATGAAAGAGAAAATCTGTTTACTAAATTAAAAATCCCTTATTTCAGTACAGTTAGTCTTCAGTACTGGTTTGTCTCATTTGGTCTTTTGTCAGCAAACCCCCCACTACACTTTTCTTGTGTCTCTTATGCCATTTCTCTTCTTGTTTTTTTCACCTGTGTTTATCCCTGTTATTATGAGTAAGGATGTGTTTTGTTGTAAGTTAGAGAAAGATGTGCATGGCCTACATTGCTTTATATATATATCTGTAAAGTGTCAATGAAAATAATGGAAAAAATGATTGTGCAAGGTTAGCAGTCACATAGTTATTTAGTGTTTATTACTCACCTGTACTGATCGCGACAGGAATGTCCTCCTCCTTACACTGCTGTGGAAAGATCACCTCTTGTGGCTCCATCTGTGATATCAAATGTCCATCTGGCTGTATCTGAGAAATCAAGAGTCACATTGGTCATGTGATTTCCAACATAAATTACACCCTGCATTACTTCACGGCTATTAAACGATGGGAGAGAAAATAGGATTTTAGCTTTACCTGTTAAATCTGTTTTTCTTAGTCCACATGGAAAAAAGGCACCATGGGGTTGAGAACACATTCTCAAAAAGAGCCTTGTGGGACTCCCAGCCTCATCTGCAAGTCAACCCTTGCCCTGCCTCCAGTTATGATGTGAGCAAACCACACTAACAGGGACAACAAAAAAAGAAGAAGGAAGCTCGTGTGAGACTAAAGACCCTAAACAAGGACTCCCATGTCCACACAGGAAAGAGGTCCCTTTCTCTGGGTGGGAGACCTGTGTTTCAAAAGGACTAAGAGAAAAAGATTTAACAGGTGAGACAAAAATTCTATTTTCTCTATCTTCCAATATGGAACACAGGTACCATGGGGATATACCAACACTAAGCTCCCAGAGGTCGAAAGAAGGAGAAAGGACCTCACGCCTGTCTCCATGATAGCAGTGTTTCCTAGGACTATCCAGAACTGGAACCACCCAAAACAAATCTAAGCGTTAACAAACACTGAACTTGCACAGCACAAAAAAATAACAAGAACCAACAGAAAGGCACAGTGACTTTGTATCAGGATAAAGGGAAGGCACAGCAATCCTCTGATTGATGTGGAACTCAGAAACCACCTTAGGAAGAAATTCCCGAGAGGTTAGAAGCACTGCCTTGTCCTTGCAAGACAAATCCTGCAACTCAACAACTCTGCGGACTGAGATTACTGCCAGAAGGAAAGCCATTTTAAACATCAACGGATGCATAGAGATGTTATCAAAGGACTCAAAAGGAGGCCTCTGCAAAACACCCAAAACCAAATTAAAGGTCCCATGGAGGAGTGGGAACCTTGAAGGTAGGGAAAGCATGAGCAACCCCCTGAAGGAACACCTTGACATCAGGGATAGTGGCAATACACAAGATCTGAAACTTCAAGGAACTCAAAGTCAAGGTCCTGCGAAGACAGGTCTCTGTTCACACACCAGAAATGAAAAATAGACCATACTCTGTTGTAGGCCTTGCAGGAGACAGGCTTCCTAGCCTGAATTATAGTAGAAATAACCTTAGTGGAGAATCCTTTCTTCCTCAGGATGTTGGCTTCACAGTCATGCAATCAAAGCCAGCTTTTCCAGATCCTCTTTCCAAAGACAGCCCTGAAGGAGGTCCAAAAAGTAAATAATGGTATATCTTAGCACTAAAAATCAACAATAATATATATATAAAAAAGTAATAAATTATTTATTAGTGTGAATGTCAATGATAAGCAAAGAGAGACCAAGAACAACAAATCCACAAACAAATGGACAAAAAACAATAGAGTGTGTGTGTGTGTATTGAAGTTAGGAGTTACACTCCGCTGAATGGAAAAAGTCACCAGGCCCGCAAACGACGCCTTCTAGGTCCAATAAGGATCAACCAGAATCACGGTTGCACCGCCCATCCTGATCTTCCTGAGCACCCTGGGAGTGAGAGGAATTGGAGAAAGACATAAATGAGGTGGAAGTGCCATGGAATCGACACTGCATCAGTAGCAAAGGCCAGAGGATCCCCTCTCCGGAAGCAGAAGACAGGAACCCTGTTTTCCCTCATGGCCATCAGGTCTATCGTTGGCAGAAAACATTGTAGCATAATCAGGTGGAAAGATTCAGGACTGAGTTCCCACTCTCCCGGATCCATGTTCTGGCGTCTGCCAGCACGTTTTCTAACCCTGGATTGTGAATGGCGGAGATGACCAGAACATGGACTACAGCCCACCCTAGAATGTACCTCATCTCGTACAAGGTGGTGGCACTTCAAGTGCCTCCTGACGGTTGAAGTATGCCATGGCATGTTGTTGTCTGACTAGACTCGTACTGGGTGACGGTTCAAATGAGGGATCCAGTACACAAGAGCGAGACGGATCGCCCTGAGCTAGAGGACAATGATGGACTGAAGATGGTCCGCAAAAGGCAGGGCAGTGGACTTTGCTAGCCTGGAGACTGGGGGATCCACAGTAGGAGGAGAGGCCCACAGCGTCAAAGCTGCCTCTGAAAAGGGATACGGTCTAGAAAACCTCATGGTGATAGACAACCTCTTCCACTCATCCAGAAGTATCTGATCAATAGTGGTGTTAGGAAATCTTCTACTGTATTTCTCCTATGTCTCTGGAAGACATCTGCAGAGGACGGCCTCTCATCAGGGGTGTCAGGAACCGGAAGAGGCTCCAAAACAGCCCTGATAAGACCCTTCCTCACCCCCCCCCCAATATTTCCTCCTCAAAAGAACCCCTTTGAGGACAGGAATAATCTGAGATCTAAGAGTCACATACTTAAACGTAGTGGGGGGCTTCCAGGACTGAAGAACCCCCTGGAGGGAGAGAGAAAGTTGGTCTACCATGGACAACAGTGATTTCACCCAAGCTGGCTCTTGTTCAGACCTAGAGGGGCCCGGCGGATCAGTAAGGGCCATAGCACAAGAGGGGCAAAAAAAAAAACAGAATACTCTCTAGGGAGCCCTGTTTGACATCAGGAACAGTAAGCAATGGGGGTCAGTGATGCCCCCGAGTCCTTAGTCTTAGGTCTAGCCCCATGTCCCGTAGAATCCGACATCCTGACAGAAGTAGTGGCTAAAAACTAGTATAAACCACTAGTAACAGTTCCCCAGACAAATAGTTCACCCAAGATAAGCCCAAAAAGTACTTATCTGGAAAGTGAAGGGTTAATCTGGAGAAGGTAAGCAAGGAGATTCTGCCTCAGCGTTGGATAAGCAAGAGAGAAGTAAAATGGTGACTGCAAAACAGGCAGCCAACCAGAAGGCAGCATGTGAAATGGGCATTCTGGGAAATGTAGTCTTCTCTGTTGCTATTGCCTAGCAACACCTACAACTCAGTCCATGGAATGTCACTGACCACCAAGACACTCAGTACATAAACCAAATGAAAGGGCATGAGGAACCAAGAAGAAAGAGCCCTCTCTGACTTCTGTATGTCAAACAGGTGCAGAGATATGTCCCAATGAAGTGCGCCCATAGAAGTCAATGGGGCAAAGATGGTGGTGGCATGTGAAGCGTTCTTAAAGGGGCCGCACACCCAAAAACAGTCAAAAGAACGCCCCAAAAAACCAACCACAGACACATAAAGGGTAAAGTCCAGGAAAAGCCCCTAACCCGGATAAAACAGCAGGTAAGGTATTAACCATCCCAATTACAGCCATGAGTGCTCCATAACTCAGGGAAAGAACAGTTCTACATATAATAAAATACCTGACATGAGTGCAGGAGCCCAAGGGCTCAGAGAAAGCATCTTTATAGAGAGGTACAAGGTAGGGGACAAAATGGACCAAGGCACTCAAAGGGTTACTCACCAATCTTCTTCTTCAGGTTACCGTTATGAAATAAGCAAGGTAATCTGCTGGTAGGGAATATGTGGGTTGCAAGATTCTCTCCACAGGACTGCAAGGGTCCACACAGCACCTGCTCACTGGTCAATCTGCTCCAGAGGAAGCCCAGTAATGGTAATCCACCTAATGGGGGAATTTTGACAGTCCCATATCTATCAGAAAATAATAAAAAACCTAAAAGAGAAGTGTCCTGGCCATGTTTTCATTACAGAGACCACATCATAACTGGAGGCGTGGCAAGGGTTGAGCTGCAGAAGAGGCTGGGAGTCTCCACCCACAAGACTGTTCCTCACAAGGAGGAACTCAACCCCATGGTACCTGTGTTCCATACTGGACGATAGAGAAATACATTTCAAATAGTATTGTCTCAGGGACCAGTGTTCTAACTTCCTGTTCTAGACCCAAACACAGTGGCAGCTTGTAAAACGGCTCTGCCGCCACCCTAAATTGATTATCTGCATGAAACTCCTTTAGCTGTGCTACTAAAACAGACGAGGGCAATTATTTTGGCCTGTGGGATATATATCCCTTTAAAATTACTTGTAGCGTCATACAAACCCTCAACAATCCTAAACAATTAAACAAAAAAAATGCAAACTGTATGTGTGTGTGTCACTATCCACATTGGAGGGGGGGGGGCATACAGGGCAGCGGCAGTTCCACAGGGGTGGTAATTTTAACAGGAGAGGCCAGAGGCAAATTCATATCACCACAGGGACCTGCCATGGCCCAGTGACAACACCCTCCCCTTCACCAAGCTCTAGTGATGTGGGCCACAATGTCCTAATCACATCTTACACATGGAGCCCATGCACTGTGTGTCGCCCTCCCTCGCATTCAGCATACCCTCCTCATTTACCTTCAGCAAACTCTCTCCTTCACCCTCCTCACACCCACAATGACCAACGATGCAGTGAAGGGGAGGGGCCACCCTGTCCCATCTGCCAGGTCTCCTGTATAACATGGCGCCCTTGCAATGAATTAGACTTTCCTCACATTCAACACAGGGAACGCTTTGTAACATTTGGTAGTATGTGTGTATATATATATACACAAACATATGTATATTATAAAATATTATCTTATATATAATGGGGAGCACTCACGACAACTTGCTTTTGGTGGCTGGATGTACACTTGTATCCAACATACAAAGCAGAACAAAAGAAGCCGCACTCATCAGGACTTTTCCAAAACTCACACAGAAGACTCATTTGTTTTTGTATCTAATCCAATTTCTTGCATTAGATAAGTTAAACTGAAGTAATTGTTTTCTGTATAACTATCAGTTTCTCACATTGTTTTGGAGGAATTTTGGCCCACTCTTCTTTACAATGTTGATTCAGGTAATTGAGGTTTGCGGGCATTTGTTTATGCACAGCTCTCTTAAGGTCCCGCCACAGTATTTCAATCGGGTTGCAGTCTGGACTTTTACTGGCCATTGCAACACCTTGATTCTTTCCTTCTTCAGCCACTCTGTTGTAGATTTTCTCTTGTGCTTGGGATCATTGTCCTCTTGCATGACCCAATTTCGGACAAGCTTTAGCTGTCGGACAGACGGCCTCACATTTGACTGTAGAATACTTTGGTATACAGAGGAGTTCATGGTCGACTCAATGACTGCAAGGTTCCCAGGTCCTGTGGCTGCAAAACAAACCAAATCATCAGCCCTCCACCACCGTGCTTGACAGTTGGTATGAGGTGTTTGTGCTGATATGTTGTATTTGGTTTTTGCCAAACGTTGCGCTGTGCATTATGGCCAAACATTTCCACTTTGTCTCATCTGTCCAAAGGACATTGTTCCAAAAGTAACATAGTAAATTAGGTTGAATAAAGACACAAGTCCATAAAGTTCAACCTTTGTTTCATACCCCAGTGACTGAGAATTTCCTGCTACCAAATAAGTTAGTCTTTATCAGACCTTATTTGCTTACTAATAAACAGTATAACTCTGTATGTTCCCTTTTGAAAGAAATGTATCTAATCTTCTCTAAAATGTATCCATTGTATCTGCCATAACCAACTCCTTGGGCAAGGAATTCCACAATTTAACAGACCTTACTGTAAAAAAACCCTTCCTCTGCTGAAGTCTAAACCTCCTTTCCTCTAATCTAAAGGTGTGTCCCCTGGTCACCTGATCAGGCCTTGGAATGAATAGCTCACCACAGAGATCCTTGTATTGACCTCTCACATACTTGTACAATGTGATAAAGGTCTCCTCTTAGTCATCTTTTCTCTAGAGTAAATAAACAGTTTGTCTAGTTGTTCCTCATATGTCAAGTCCTCCATTCCCTTAATTAATTTTCTTGCTCCTCGCTGTACCTTCTCTAGTTCTAGTATATCCTTTTCACAACTGGTACCAAAAACTGCACTGCATACTCAAGGTGAGGTCTTACCAATGATTTGTATAATGGCAAAATTATGTTATCCACTCTTGTTTCAATACCTCTTTTTATGCAAGACAGGATTTTGTTTGCCTTTGCTACTGCTGTTTGACACTGGTCACGGTTTCCAAGTTTGTAGTTGACAAGGATACCCAGGTCTTTTTCTAGCAACGAGTCCCCTAAAATGATTCCATTAAGTTCATAAGTAGCCTTGGCATTATTTCCTCCCAAATGTATGACTTTACACTTCCCCCACATTAAAACTTCATATTCCAGTTGTTTGCCCAATCTGCCATTTTATGTAAATCTCTCTGTAGACAGCAAATATCCTGTTATGGATCAATTACCCTGCATAATTTAGTGTCATCTGCAAATATTGTGGTCTTGTGGTTTGTTCAGATGCAACTTTTGCAAACCTATGCCATGCTGTCATGTTCTTTTTAGAGAGAAGAGACTTTCTCCTGGCAACTACAGATGCACCGATAACGATTTTTGAAGACTGAGTATGAGTACCAATACTTTTTTCAAGTACTCACCGATACATTTTTTTGCGGTCATTTGCCAGTTTTCCAAGTACCTATATGCTTTAGGTACTTGGAAAACTGGCAAATGACCGCAAAAAAAGTATCGGTAATTGGTATCTGTGAGTACTTGAAATATATATATATACATACATACATACATACACACACACACACACACACACACACACACACACACACACACACACATACACACACCACCTCTTGACTCTTGATTCTCCCCTTTTGACTCTTTCTCCCCCTCTTGATTCCCACCTTTTGCTTCATTCTCCCCCTCTTGAGCCCCCTTCCTTTGCCTTGGCTTTTTCTCTCCCTTTTGATCCCCCATTCTCCCCTTCCTTCTCCTTGACTCTTGATCCCACCCTTTTGCCTCTCTCTCTCTCCTGATCCCCCCTCCTTTTGTCTCCTGATACTTCCTCCTTTTGCTTCTTTTTCTCCCTCTTGACCGCACTCTCTGCCTCTTTCACCACCCGCTGCCCCATGTTGCCTCGCTTACCCTCCTCTGCCGGGTGCTTGCTGTTCTCTCGCGAGCCCCGGCAGAGGTCAGCGTCGGAACGTTGCCATGGTAACCTGCGGCAATGCTCCGACACTGCAGGAGGGAGAGAGGTGACCGGGCAGCATTGTGAGCAGTTCCCCGGGCTCCCTCTCTGCAGCACCGACCCTGACACAGGGTATCGATGCTGGCATCAGCCGCATTTGCGCGAGTACAAGTACTCGTGCAAATGCTGGTATTGGCACCGATACCAGTATCGGTATCGGTGCAACCCTACTGGCAACCCTTCCAAACAAACCATACTAGTTCAGTCTTTTTCTAATTGTACTGTCATGAACTTTAACATTTAACATGCTAACTGAGGCCTGTAGAGTCTGAGATGTAACTCTTGGGTTTTTTCCAATGTCTCTGACCTTGGGATGAATTTTCTGGGACATCCACTCCTGGGAAGATTGGCAAATGTCTTGAAAGTTTTCCACTATTGAATAATCTCCCACTGTAGAATGATGGACTTTAAAGTGATAGTAATACTTTAATATTACCAATCCCCATATTGTAGCTATTTCAAGAAGAATTCAATTGCCCCCAGTGTAATCTCTCAAACCATAAATGTTTGAGATAACCGAATGCAAAGTTCCCCCCTCCCTCCCCTGAAGTCAGCGTTGTACTGACTGCAGGGGAAGTCTGTCGTACGACAGGCGTGCGGCTCTGCAGCTGAGCCGAGATCGCGTTAATGAAAAAGAATTATTTCACTGAAACAGTCTTCTACGTGTGCTTGGTTTGCAAGCACATGTAGAAGACCGTTTCAGTGAAATAATTCATTTTTACTAACGCGATTTCGGCTCTGCTGCAAAATAAGATCGGATATCCCTGCAGTCAGTACAACGCTGACTTCAGGGAAGGGGAGGGAGGGGGGATCTTTGCGTTCGGTTATCTCTCAAACCATAAACATTTGAGAGATTACAATGGGGGAAATCCAATTCTTTTTGAAATGCCTACAATATGGGGAATAGTAATATTAAAGTATTACTAGCCCTTTAAATTGTTTGGAAATGGTCTTATAACCCTTCCCGGATTGATGGGCAGCAACAATTGCTTCTCTAAGATCATTGCTGATGTCTATCCTCCTGGGCATTGTGTTAACACACACCTGAATGCTCCAGACCAGCAAACTGCTAAAACTTTGGCTTTTATAGAGATGGTCACACTTGCTGATGATCCATTAATCAAGGGCATTTGATTAGCAGCACCTGTCTGCTACTTAACATCTTAATTCCTATGGAAGCAGTAAGGGTGTACTTCGTTTTTCACACATAGCTTCTCCATTTTGGCTTTATTTATGTTAAATAAATCATGACACGGTGTAATATGTCATGTGTTATTAGACCTGCTAAGGAACAGATGATTGTTATTATGTCCTGATATGTAAAACCATAGAATTCAATGAGGGTGGACTTTCTTTTTCACACTACTGTAAATCTACATATCTGCAGAGGCTAGGGAATTAATTGTAGACAATAGTGATAAACTTCACTGCCATTGGAATGTAAAAGTTAAAATAATTTGCATGAGTGTTTAACCCCTTAGTGACGGCCGCGTGCAGACGCGGCCGTCACTTAACGTCCGTCTAACCTTTTTTTTTTTTTTTTTCTAAACGAATCCGGCATCCCCGAACGGCGTGCAGCCGCGCGGGGAGCCGGATTTCCGGGACGTACATGTACGTCCTCTGTCACTAAGTGACAGCCACACAGGACGTACATGTACGTCCTGTGTCGCGAAGGGGTTAACCTGTAATGTATTGTGTATTCAGCCTTCCTTCTTATTACTCCTGAAGAAGACACCCCAGTTGTCTTGAAACCTTGCATCCTAGGACCACTCAGCCAATAAAAGGTATCAGTCTTACTCAGTCTCCTGCTAGATTGTTTCCATGTAAGTAGTTCAGTTGTGATCGAATGGCCCTAATGTAGTGCAGTGCCATTTACAGAAACACCCTATATGTATCACTACTTGGCACCTTATTTCAAATATGGGGATAAAGGAGCATGGTACCATAAATTCTTTAATGTAAAGACAGCCTGTTGACTTAATCTGGTGCATACACTCAGGCTGCCCTGTCACTATTAATGATAACTCTGCAACACCAGGTCACAGAGTACACACAGTTCTCCCTGTGATCTCTCTACTGGGAACTGAATGGAGGAGTCTCCAAGTAGATAGAAGGGGACCATGATGTCACTTTCAGAAAGATCCCCTTCCAAGTCATGAGCACACAAGTGTCACAGCTGACATCTCTCCTGTGTGGACCCTCTAGAGTCCACCTGTCATCAGGCCTGGGAATCCTACAGTCAGTGCAATATATAAATACCATAATGACTGAAAGCCTAGCCAGTATATACGATATAAGGGATGTTAATGGGTCAAGACATATTTCTTTTAGGATACCTAATCATGCAGTTTTGTACCTGATAATCCTGTGTGATTCTGTTATTTTCCTCTGTACAATCCTGTGAATAAGGATGGATGGGATGTCCTTCTGGTCTGTTACTGGATTCATCTGTAGGAAAGTAACACACAGTGAATACATAGACACACACAGTAGATTATGAGAGCAGATAAGAACCTTTTGGTCCAATAAGTCTATAAATATACCATGTGGTGGGTCTATCACTGACCTGCCCAGGTATCAGCACAATTGTATATAATACATATTTGTGGTCAGGGCTTCCATAGTATGATGATTATTGTAGTAAGAGGAGTGCTGCCCTCTGAGCGGGAGTGCAGCTCAGGGGAAGAAGGGCGAAGGTCAGCCTGAATAAGAGGGCCATTTTAAAATTATGAAAAAGTGGGGGAAATGAATGTGGGCGGCTCTAAAGAAAAGCATCCAGTGGGAGAGGCTGTGACCTGATATTTGAGGGCTTGCAGCCCCTCCCACAAATACAGGCCGGGCCTTAAACTTGTGGTCAGGGCTTCCAGAGTATGATTATAGTAGTAAGAGGAGTGTTGCCCTCTGAGAGTGAGTGTAGCTCAGGGGAAGAATGACAACGCTAAGAGGCAAAGTAGTCCTGATCTGATGCAACTTGTTTATTGTGACTTGTGCAAAGATGACAGAAGGTTTCATGAGAAAGGGTAGTAAGAGACCTACATATTTCAACAGAAGGGTCAGAGATGTATCTGGAAAAACATGACGACTGCCACCTGCCTAGTCATTAATGATGTTTGCTGGAATTTGGTTCTTTGAGGCAAAAGAAGCTGCCCCTATCTGGAATCAGAGACCAGAGTAACTGTTTGGATGGTAAACTATGAGAGGATAGTCCAGATACAACCGAGCACACTTTGCAGACCTTTCCAATGAAGTATTTCATTTTCAGATGACGCTAATTTGACTCTGCAGAAGAGCCACCGGACGGTCCCGGGACCAGGATCTGCTTCTGTCAGCTAGATGCTGACGTCGATGAAAGGGGAGGGAGGGAGGAGCTTTGGAACCTTAGATCTCTTAAACTATATAAGTTTGAGAGATTGGACTGGGATCAATGGATTTCTTTTTTTTCATATCTACAATATTAAATTAAGTTAAAATAATACATTCCTATCACTTTAAAGGAGTCTTCTATATAGGCTTCAGAGAGCCAGCAGTCTGGAAGGTCTTGTTGTATGAGGCCGACAGCGTGATCTATACTAGCGTACTGTAGTGAATATGAATCGGAGGGGTTGGATGCTAATGTGAAGTGAGGGGCAGAAAGGTCAAGGATGAGTCGCTTTTTCTCTGTAAATTAACGTGTCTATACCGAGGGGGTTGATGTGCTATATGGGGAAAGAGGGCCCATGAGGAAGAGCTTTTCGGCTTCCTGTGCTAATAACGAGGAGACTATGGTTGGTTCTGCGGAGGATACATTTGGTCATTCAATGGATGTGCTGGACAAGCTAAGTGCTGGGCAATCTATGATTCTGATATGAAAATCTGTAAGGCCAGTGATGATATATTGTATTTTGAGGAGTCTGGGTGGTTAGCGGGTAAAGACTGTAACATGTCAATATAAATTCTACCTAGACCTTTATTGTTTGAGTGGAAATGGGGCAGATAGCCCTGGAATGGGCGATGTGACAGTTAGTACATATGTGCAGTAGCCGGAATCCACTGAAGAAGCTCCTTTTGAAGTTAAAGTTGTTGCAGATAGGGGTGCTTCCCATATAGCGGATGGGCCAGCCAAGTTTGTCTCAGCTAGGAGGGGGTGATGAGCTACCTGCTTGGGCTGGGTAGGGTGTAACCATAGTAGCTGGCAGAGCTGAAGGATAAGGGGCTAATGGAGCAGAGGGACAAAGTTTGGTGGAGTGGTAGGAGGATTGACAATGAAGGCACACCGGAGATATTAGCCTGGCGAAGTGCCGACAGAATAACTCTGTGTACAGACTACTCCAATCAGTTGCAAAGTTAAATTGCTGGCCAGTGGTGTGCAGAAGGAGGAGATAGACGGTGCCCCTACCAACACACTGCTGAAGCTCTGGCAAGAACTGAAACAAGAAGGGAAGTTACAAACAGCCAAATCAAAGAGTGTAGCGACTAGTGACATGGAAAGGGGTGGGGAGGTGGAGGTGACACCCATTGCAGCTTTGTTTGACTTGCCTGTTGCCACACCCTTGACTTGACATCCCCATACAAGGAAGCATACAATGCATTACATGAGCACCGACAGACATGGACAGTTCCCGAGCCCTAATGAAACAACAGCCAGTCCCCATCCCCAGACCCTACTGTTCTGCAAATAGCAGTACTCAAACCAGGGAACCACCACCCATATGCAAGGCTGACATTGTATTGGGGACATCCTAGGAGACCACAATATATAAAGGCCTTGCTGGATACCAGGGCAGAAGTGCCTGTTTCACACAATGCAGGGAACACAAAGTACAGAAGGGCTGTGTTATAGTTGAGGGATTGGAAGGACTGGAGAAAGGCAGGCCTAGCCAACTGGTGCATATGGTCATTGTGTACGGAATCAATGGTCCCATAGTCTCTTCAGACAGCTGGGCCATGTATAAGGGCTTGACCACCTGGATAGCTACTTGGTACCAATAGACAATCAAAGGAAAACCCTTATGGGGTGGTGCTGAGTTGTAGCAGACCCTATGGGAACAAGGCAACAAGCAGATTATTGCTGTGGGACATGTTGATGGACATAGTGGTCCATCCAGGAAATGAGGGACTGACAGCTTGGCACAGATCTCCACCCAGACTATGGGCAAACTGGGGGCATGGGCCCATGCCCAGGGTGCCTATCAATGGGCCAATAAGAAGGGGATCCCTCTGTCTATGGATCAAGCAAAGCATACTGTGGCCAACTGTCCTGTTTGTCAGGCTGTACAGAAGAGAAAGCTGAAGGCCACCCCTAGACAGATATATCAGGGAACCAAGAATGGTGAAGTCTGACAGCTGGATTTCATTGGCCCCCTGCCTCAGGAAGCAGGCCAAGTGTGTCACTGTGCAACACTAGTGGCTACATACTCAGGAGTCATGGTAGTCTGCCCCTCCAAGCATGCAGATGAAAAGACAACAATGAAACTGTTACACCTGATCACCAAGTACTACGGAACTCCAGTGGAAATACAAACTGATAATGGAACTCATTTCACTGGCAAACAAGTCCAGGAGTAGGCTCAGACACAGGATGTGCCCTGGTTGTATCATATCCCTTATCAACCGCAGGTAATTTCCACACACATTCTAAGGGAGTGGGATAGGGTACTGCATGCTGCGATTATCCTGCTCAATGGCCCGCCTTATTCAGGACATCACCTCCTTGGGGGATCAGCAACCAAAGGTGGTTATCCACATAAAAAAAGTTGTTACCATGAGACAAGCAGCGACTGGTTATGACAGCTCCTCACTGATGTGATGGGCATAGCTGATGGTTTTGCAGCTGTGGACTGTTATATTGCGATTCTTGATGTTTCTCCCATGAATTAACTAAGATCTACTCCACAATCCAGTATCAACACCTGGTCTAAGTGATCACTGTTAAGCCTACCAAGCTAGGGACCAGGAAACAGGGGGAGGTTATTGGTTGGATAAACGTTGTGATAAGAGATAAGTACATTACAGAGCAACTACAGGTGTTAGAAGTAGGTGAAAGGGTGGAGGTATTGCCAACAGGGTTAAATAGTAAGACAATGATAGGTGAAATTCTGGCCAGGGGACAGAGTGCTACTTTTATGGTATTACTGGAAGGGGATTCTAACGCGGTGTATTATCCTACCGACAGGTTGCTGTGAGCACACGTACACGCACCCTTTCCCTGGTGATATTACGATGGATGAATATATAACAAGAGGATTACTGTTTGAGGCACCGTGTTTTTTACTGGTTTTGTTGGGTCTGTACCTAGAAGGACTGTTTCCCGGAGATTTCTTCTTTCCTTGGGAGTCCGAAGCTTCACTACTAGGACTAAATAACACCATATGACTGAAAAAGACAGGTGTTGCAAAGGCCTGAGAGCATGTTGATTCATACTGATTTATACACAGAGTCTCGGTTATTGTGATGGAACCAAGGGTGGAATGTATGAGGATGTAGAAAATAAGGTCCCATCCCAAGCAAGAAGGGGTTAAATCAGGGTTTTGGGTTCCTTAATCAGGTGTTAATAAAGGGTTAATGTGTTTCTGTGCATAACATGTTTATCAACTACTTTCTGTGTATGGTCTTCATTACGTTACATTTTCAAGGCCATGCAGCAATAAAAGAAGTGCTGATTTTTGCAGCATTAACTACATTAACCCTCGCAACTGCAGAACACGAGCTACGCAGGTAAAGTAGGTTGTTCACACTAACCATGCAATCTGATAGGTTAAAACATCCTGCTCATGCTGTGATAATGGTTTACAGAGCAGGGTTCGGTGGGGGCTTTTTAAAGAACTCAACTGGAACGTACGTGACGTGTCCTGCTGTGTGTCTGTGCAAGACTATATAGGTGGTGGTCAGATCCATCAGGGGCTCTCCCATACAAGCTGAAATCACTGGCTGTTAAGTATCATCTGCTTATTGGTATTATATGCTTATTGATAGAGAGATACACAGGTAATCACAGATTTACTATCATATGAACGCCACAGATAAATTGGATTGACCACAAGTTTTCAAAGGTTTAGGGTCTCTGTTAATGTCAGAATCAATGAAATAAAATTATTAAAATATTAAAAAAAAAAAAAAATTACAAGAGTTTCTCTCCAAAAATTGAGAGTAGCTTGAAGGGGAGAGGAGATGTAACTGTCAGTTCCATGTGTAAGAAACTCAAATTGATCAAATATAACTTTTCATAGGTTTGTGTCTGTGGAGATTTATGTGTGTGTTTATGTATATGTCTGTGTATGTATATTTATCTATATCTGTGTGGATGTGGACATGTGTGTTTATATATATTTACTTTTAGTTCTAATTGCATGCATATAGAAAGGAGCTTAAAAGGGTTTGACAGGATGCATTCCTTATATAGGCATTTGAGAAATCAAAAGAAAGGTCCTTCTTAGTTAAATATGAAAGGAGTGAGGACTGATGTCCAAACTGTGTTGTTTGTCAACAAAGTTCAGATAAGAAAACGAATGCTTCACATCTGATAAACCTCTTCCTGGAGCCTTCCCCCCTCACTACCATCTCTTTGATGTCACCATGAAATTGCAGGTGGGTATGTAACAGGCCATAGGCCGTTACTAATGGCTCAACAAGGAGAACTGAGCAGTGGGACCGAACACAAGGTTTTTTCCCCTGGACTACATGAACGATGGTCAATTAGCACGGGTTTATTACATCTAGTTGTTCTGTGAACGGATCTCGGGAACATTTGTCCCGTTGTTGGACCATCGAAGAAATGTCGACGGAATTGGTCAACTCTTCGAGTATACAACACACTGATTGGTCGACTTCGAGGCAGGACGCCCACACTGTTGGTTCAACGGATTTTTGGGACTCTGCCATTGTGCTCACCAAAATGTGTATTGGGACTCATTAAGCCTGTACCCCCCAGTGGGACTCATGTATAGCTAACTCAATCATGTCTGGCCACTCTGGGGCAGGGTAGACCCACCCTGAGATCCTGGAACGTGAGAAATGGACCAGTCGGGTTTTACCTAGTTTTGTAGCTCATTGGTCCATACACAAGTCCCAGCCCTTACGTTCCTCGCCCCTTCTGGTTGCATTGTTCTATTGCTTATGTGTGTATAAAAGAATGCTGTATGTTGCAATAAAGTGTGTTCGTTTGGAGAAAGCAGTCTCCGTGTTTCGTGCTTGCCTGGATGGTTTAAAGGGTCCACTCTGACTCCCTTCCTCTGAGGCATACAAGAGCTATTCACTCCTTGTTCCTGCTGATCCCGCACTCGATCACCACGCTTCTCAACCTTCGACCTGCGGTGCTCGACGTGGATTCGGTGACCGAGCCAGCCTACCGTTCAACGGGTTCGATAGAGCCTCGGAAGAAGCTGTAAGGGGCAGATGAGCAGCGTGTCGGCCTCGTAGGCCTACATACAACTGGGCAGTTCGACGGGTGCTAGCCGACCTCGAGAGCAGAGAATTCAGATACAACGGCCCAGGACATACCAGCGTTTTGGGTTCCTGTTATAGGGTATGGTGACAAAAGGTCAGTTTAGATGATGAGTTGACCAGTTTTCACCAGACCTGACTGATAGAAAATTGGTATAAAAGAGGAGTATTTTGGGGTGAAACCAGGGCAGCAAGAGAGAAGTAGCATGTGAGAGAAGTCTACAAGAATCCTGATGTAAGCCCAGCAGAGAAGCAGACCAGAAACCAAGATCAGTGCTGGAGGATATGAGGAGATTGTCATCATATTATTTACTGGTACCACTATCATTCCATTTTTCCCCATTTCTGTGACTCATAATATTGTTTGATTCATGTATATACTATCCAAACTAGAACAGTATTTTGATTTTGCGCATAATACAATCATTTTTATTATTATTACTTATTTGTGTGTTTTCTTCGTCACAACCTCCCCAAAAGAATAAGTGTACCCTTGATAAGAGGGGATATAGAATTTCTGACTCTCCTGATGGAGGAAACTTTACCCCATGGTCCCCTTAGATGTAAGAGAAATCCTGTAGTTTTGCTCTCAGATTTACCCAATTTCATCAATAAATGTGGAGTCTGGATACGAGATGCAGTAACATGTTACCCACCTTTCACCCACACAGAGGCTGATGTACTATAGACACATGGAGCAATTCTGGAGCAATCCATCTGCACTACAGGGGAAATAAACATGATGTAAATGGTGATTGGTAACCCTAGAAGGATAGAGAGGTCACCAAGTCATTGCTAAATAGAATGGAAATTTGGAAATGTTCTATTTGTCTCCTATATTGCACTTAGTTTGATCCAGATTTGCTCCAATTTACATCAGCCTCACTAGGTTGTAAGATGTAATGTGACTTGGTCCAGTTCTGGTCAGTACATCAGCCTCACTAGTCTGTAAGATGTAATATGAATTGGTCCAGTTCTGGTCAGTACATCACCCTCACTAGGCTGTAAGATATAATGTGAATTGGTCTAGTTCTGGTCAGTACATCAGCCTCACTAGTCTGTAAGATGTAATGTGAATTGGTCCAGTTCTGGTCAGTACATCAGCCTCACTAGGCTGTAAGATGTAATGTGAATTGGTCCAGTTCTGGTCAGTACATCAGCCTCGGTATCAGTGTTCAGGTCTCACCTCTGCTGATTGGTGCAGGGATTTCCTCCTCCTTCCACTGCTGGGGAAACATCCCATCTCCTGGCTCCATCTGTGATACAATATAAACACATAGATTAGGGCTGAATTACATCAGGATTAATGCAGTAGTAAGAGAACAAACACCTCCTTATATAACCACCATTTATCTTACTACAGCCTGGAAATCCAAATTAATCTTGACTTGGTGATTTTATTCAATAGATAACATCTTCATTCATCCTGGATGTCATGTCCATGGAAGCGGACACGAAGTGCGCAAGCGAGCATACACGCACAACACCAAAAAAGTCTCACACACAGCTGCACAGAGCTTCACCTGAAGATTACACATTTGCAGCCAAGCGCACACACTGTTAAACATACAGCAAGACTCACACGTGGTAATATATATTGTTATATTAACTCATACTGTCTCACATACACACTATTACACATACAACCAGTCTCACTCACACTGTCACAGATATGTCCACACTCACATACCGTCACATATACAGACATAGTCACACACCTGATGGCAGCATCACTCACCCATTCTGTGGACTACTACTCAGTCTGTCCCATTTCCCTGTGTAACTAATGTCTTAGCATTATAAGATAATAGAAAGGAACCCATGGTTACCCTGGAGATCTGGGATCTCTGCACTTCTCCAGTATCAATATGAGAAGTGGACCTGTGACCTGCATGTTACATCTTAGACTTGTTCCTTGTAGGATATCTAAGCCTGCAGTTTCCTACCTGATAATCCTGTGTGGTCCTGTTATCTTCTTCTGTACAATCCTGTGAATAAGGATGGATGGGACGTCCTTCTGGTGTATTTCTGTTACTGGATCCATCTGTGGGGAGTGAACATACAGTGAGTAAATATATATATATCAAGTTCTCTCAAACTTGAAACTGATGTGGTGAAGTAATGAATAAATCAAATGAAGATGATAAAATGAAGTAATAAGTAATGGTGTAAACTAACATAGAATGAATCCTACTATACTTTCTGTGTAACGATGATATAAAGCTTATTTGGACATCCAGCATGTGTGAAGAGAGTTTAAATCCACTTTGGTAGAATAAACATATCAATATAGATCACCAGTTCTCAAATGGTTAATTCCACCATACAATTCTCAATATTCCCTCCAATCCAGACTTTAAAGTGTTTTCATCCTTATAGCTCAATTAGGTACATATCCGCGACCATCAATCAGGTCTTATACTTCCATATATTGGATATGGGGAAGCTGGAGACTTAGAATCAATATCTTATTCGGCAAAGGAGACCGAAGTCCACCTCTTACCTGACTATGTCTTCACTCCTGCCACTTCAATCACCCTCACACTCCACTGGCAATCTTACCCTCCTTTCTTATCTTTTGTCATTTATTATTCAGCCGTTTATATCAATTTGTGGCGCTTCACACTAGCGTTGGATTTTGTCAAGGCTGGTACATTGGTACATTTACTTAGGAATTCTGGGCACATTACACAATTGTCAGAGCGACATATTCCATTTTATTGTCACAAAGGTAATAATCCTCCTGACTCCCATGTTTATTAGGGGTTACTGTAGATTTGCAGATGGACCAAACTAATAGCATATTAAGGAACAATAGAAAAAAGAGAGCGCCCAATAGTGTAATATTACTAAAACAATTGTGAAATAGATCAAGAATTGCACTCACATTTGATTTAGATCAATAACAGCATGCGGAGGATTCGTAACCCCCGTCTCTGCTCATGGTCTCTAGCAGTCGCCAACGCGATGCAGTGGATTCTGCACTGGTTAGACACATCCAATACAGGATTATGTAGAAATTCTCAAATTATATCTCCATTTTGTACAAATAACCAGTAGGCTCAGAGCAGCTGTACCTCTGCCACAAAGGTAATAATCCTCCTGACTCTCTCCCATGTCTATTAGGAGTTACTGTAGACTTGCAGATGGACCAAACTCATGTCATATTAACTCCTCAGAAAAGAGTTGTAACTGTAAGTTCCATGTCTCCTGGTGGAGGAAATTTACCCCATGGTCCTTGTGCCCCATTAGATGTAAGAGAAATACTGTGAATTTACCCTCAAATTTACCCAATTTCCTCAATAAATGGGGAATCTAGTTATGAGATGCAGTAACATGTTACCCACCTCCCACCCACACAGAGGCTGATGTACTATAGACACATGGAGCAATTCTGGAGCAATCCATCTGCACTACAGAGGAAACAAACATGATGTAAATGGTGATTGGTAACCCCAGAATGCTACAGAGGTCACCAATTCACTGCTAAATAAACTGGACATTGGGAATGTAATATTAGTGCACTTGGTTTAATTAAATTTTACTTAGTACAACAGCCTCACTAGACTGTAAGATGGAATATGATTTGCTCTGTTGGTGCGTCGCTCTCGGCGTGGGGCGCTTCCTCCTCTGGTTGGCGTCGCTAGGCAACGGCGTTGCAGCATCATACGTGGTCGTCGGGCAGCAATGACGTCAGCCACTGGCTGTATGTAATGCAGCGCTAGGAGTTTACCGGTGCTCAGTCTGAGTTTTTTCTCCAGTGTGTATAGTTCTTCCTGGAAGTTCTTGTGCTCCTGTTTGATAGTCTGATATTGACCCTGCCTGTTCCTGGACTCTGAGATTGTTCTTCTGACTCTGTACCTTACTTGCCAGCCTGATATTTGACCCTGCTTGTTCCTGGACTCTGAGCCTGTTAACTGATTCTGTACCTCGCTTGCCAGCCTGATATTTGACCCAGCTTGTTCCTGGACTCTGAGCCTGTTATCTGATTTGGTACCTCGCTTGCCAACCTGATCTTAACCCTGCCTGTTCCTGGACCCTGGGCCTGTGGCCTATTCTGTACCCTGCTAGCTATTCAGATTCTGATCCTGTCTGTCCCTGATCTCTGGGTCTGAGTATTCTCCTGTATCAGTCTCTTCCTTCTTGGCCAGTCCTATGGTCCCCTGGTTCCTGGCTTCCTCTACTTCGAAGTGTCTCCTGCTTCGTGCCCAGTTCCCTGAGGACTCCAGTCAGCTTCTCTCCCTGTGGACCCCAGGTACTCAGCACGTTACTCTCTCTTATGTATACGCATTGTTCCTTGTATGTATATATGTCTGTGGGCGATTGTCTGGGTTCTCTTAGTCCTGCATCAGTGTATCCTGCTTGTGTTTGTAGAATTTATTTCTCCTACTATCAGAATATACTGCTGCCTGTGCATACTCGCAGTAGCCCTCTCTACACTGAGTGAGGGTTTCATGCAGCAAACATACACCCCATATTAGGGTTGATACGACATGCTCCAGTTGTTGTCAGTACATCAGCCTCGGTATTAGGGTTTAGGTCTCACCTCTGCTGACTGGTGCAGGGATTTCCTCCTCCTTCCACTGCTGGGGAAACATCCCATCTCCTGGCTCCATCTGTGATACAATATAAACACATAGATTAGGGCTGAATTACATCAGGATTAATGCAGTAGTAAGAGAACCAACACTTTATAATAACCCCCATTTATCTTACTACACCAAAGAAATCCCACTTACTATTGCCTTGGTGATTGTTCTGCCTCTTCTCTAGCATGTGACCTTATGACTTCTCCAGTATCAATATGAGAAGTGGACCTGTGACCTGCATGTTACACCTTAGACTTGTTCCTTGTAGGATATCTAAGAATGCAGTTTCCTACCTGATAATCCTGTGTGGTCCTGTTATCTTCTTCTGTACAGTCCTGTGAATAAGGATGGATGGGATGTCTTTCTGGTGTATTTCTGTTACTGGATTCATCTGTGGGGAGTGAACACACAGCGAGTGAATATATATATATATATTATATACACAAACATACGAAGTGTGTGTGTGCACGAGCAAGAGCGATATTTAACTACTTTAAGGACCAGAGGCGTGTGCAAAGCATTGCATAGCTACTCCTAATTTTAATTTGGGTAGAAAATCCTAATGGCCACTACGGATTTTCTATTTGCACACAAGACTACAGGACCACAAATTACTCCCACTGAAGTCTCCCCAATAAGAACAAGGAGAGGAGCATAGGGTCCCACAGACAGAATCATGTCAACCTCCATGGATATGATACCAGCACCAATAAGAACAAGGGGAGGATCATAGGGTCCCACAGACAGAATCATGTCTACCTCCATGGATATGATACCAGCACCAATAAGAACAAGGGGAGGAGCATAGGGTCCCACAGACAGAATCATGTCTACCTCCATGGATATGATACCAGCACCGATAAGAACAAGGGGAGGAGCATAGGATCCCACAGACAGAATCACGTCTACCTCCATGGATATGATACCAACACCAATAAGAACAAGGGGAGGAGCATAGGGTCCCACAGAGAGAATCACGTCTACCTCCATTGATATGATACCTGCACCAATAAGAACAAGGGGAGGAGCATAGGGTCCCACAGAGAGAATCACGTCTACCTCCATGGATATGATACCTGCACCAATAAGAACAAGGGGAGGAGCATAGGATCCCACAGACAGAATCACGTCTACCTTCATGGATATGATACCTGCACCAATAAGAACAAGGGGAGGAGCATAGGATCCCACAGACAGAATCATGTCTACCTCCATGGATATGATACCAGCACCGATAAGAACAAGGGGAGGAGCATAGGGTCCCACAGACAGAATCATGTCTACCTCCATGGATGTGATACCTGCACCAATAAAATATTAATTCTATCACAATTAGGATCTTCCTCCTAGATTACAGTGGATCTGTCACCCTAAAACAGGGGCGTCCAAGTCTTTCCAGTCATGGGGAGCATTATCAGAAAGCCAATGAATATGTAATGTGTCCCATATGGTGCAGTTGTACTCCATTACCTTGTACATAGGATCCTAAGTGTAATAGAAAGGCTGGTACATTGGTACATTTATTTGGAATTCTGGGTACATTCCACAACTGTCAGAGTGACATATTCCATTTTATTGACACAAAGGTAATAATTCTCCTGACTCTCTCCCATGACTATTAGGAGTTACTGTAGACTTACAGATGGACCAAACTCATATCATATTAACTCCTCAGATAAACTGGACTGACCACAGGCTTTCAAAGGTTTAGGGTCTCCGTTCATGTCAGCATCAATTAAATAAAATAATGAAGAATTAAAAAAGATAAAGAAAAAATAATAAGTCACAAAAATGTATCTCTGAATTGAGAGTAGTATGAAGGGGAGAGGAGATGTAACTGTAAGGTCCATGTCTCCTGGTGGAGGAAACTTTACCCCATGGTCCCTGTGCCCCACTGGATGTAAGAGAAATCCTGCAAATTTGCTCTCAAATTTACCGAGTTTCCTCAATAAATGGGGAGTGTGGTTATGAGATGCAGTAACATGTTACCCACCTCCCACCCACACAGAGGCTGATGCACTATAGACACATGGAGCAATTCTGGAGCAATTCATCCACACTACAGGGGAAATAAGCATGATGTAAATGGTGATTGGTAACCCCAGAATGATAGAGAGGTCACCAATTCACTGCTAAATAGACTGAAAATTTGGGAATGTAATATTTGTCTCCTATATTGCACTTGGTTTGATCCAGATTTGCACCAATTTACATCAGCCTCACTAGGCTGTAAGATGGAATGTGAATTGGTCCAGTTCTGGTCAGTACATCAGCCTCACTAGGCTGTAAGATATAATGTGAATTGCTCCAGTTCTGGTCAGTACATCAGTCTCACTAGGCTGTAAGATATAATGTGAATTGGTCCTGTTCTTGTCAGTACATCAGTCTCACTAGACTGTAAGATGTAATGTGAATTGGTCCAGTTCTGGTCAGTACATCAGCCTCACTAGTCTGTAAGATGTAATGTGAATTGGTCCAGTTCTGGTCAGTACATCAGTCTCACTAGACTGTAAGATGTAATGTGAATTGGACCAGTTCTTGTCAGTACATCAGCCTCACTAGGCTGTAAGATGTAATGTGAATTGGACCAGTTCTGGTCAGTACATCAGCCTCACTAGGCTGTAAGATATAATGTGAATTGGTCCAGTTCTGGTCAGTACATCAGCCTCACTAGGCTGTAAGATATAATGTGAATTGGTCCAGTTCTTGTCAGTACATCAGCCTCGGTATTAGTGTTTAGGTCTCACCTCTGCTGATTGGTGCAGGGATTTCCTCCTCCTTCCACTGCTGGGGAAACATCCCATCTCCTGGCTCCATCTGTGATACAATATAAACACATAGATTAGGGCTGAATTACATCAGGATTAATGCAGTAGTAAGAGAACTAACACCTCCTTATAATCACCACCATTTATCTTACTACAGCCTGGAAATTCCACTTAATTTTGCCTTCTCTAGTTGGTTCAATAGAGGACGTCCATTATGGACTGAATATGTTTTGTTCATGGAGGCAGACATGACAGATCTTGCCAGCTTCACACCCAAACTGAAGCAGGCAGACTGTAAACCTTAACCCTTTAACGTTTAGTGATGTGTCAGAACCGTGACTGAGCCTTAACGGAAAAATAGTAGTGACAGTCCTGGCACGTCATGTATTTTTACTCACAGAGCTCCTGCAGGAACCCTGTGAGTAATAGCAGGGACTGAAATTGACCACTCAAAATCCGGATCGATCACTATCAATCCCCCTTCACTATCTGGTCCTTAAAGGACCATACACCCTGGGCAGGGCCAGTGAAAGGATTTCTGTCTACACTGGCGAAGGTGCATTTTGATGCCCCCCCACCACCAATCCACCCCTCCAACCCAGCCACAATCCCGTGGCCCCCCAACCTTGCCACAATCCCCTGCCCATTGTGCCCTACCCTAAACACAGCCCTGGCACTGTATGAGAAGGGTGGAGTGGGGAAAGAAGGAGAGGTGCTAGATGCAGTTCCTTCCAGTAAATATTTTTGGGAGGGAGGAGGAAGGGAATAGTCAGCATGGCACCAAGGACACTGCATTTTATTTGGGTGGGGAGGGGGTGCTAGTGCCTTGTGAAGCCCTCTAGCACTCAAAGGGTTAAAGGTCCATGTATACTGGACAGTGACATCTAAAGAATATCAGTGCAAACTGAACAATTACATCACTTGGATCTCTGTGCATGTCAGACAAGGAGGTTGATGTAATAAAAAAGTGGAGCAATTCTATAACAAACCAGCTGCACCACACGTAACTTTGTTCGCTCCTGAACTGCTCCACTTTTACCCAATACATCAGCCTCAGTGACATCACATGGAAGTCTGTCCATATTGGACAATTACATCAAAATAACCTATTTGTACCGGATATTAACTGATACTGGAAAATGACATCAAAGTAATCTGTTTCCATATATCACAGTGACAGGACATGGATCCCTGGACCTGGACAGAAGGACAATAAGATCTCATGCATTTGCTCACGGTCCTGCTTGTGACAGTAGAACACACTGTACGTAACGGTTTCTGTGACATGATAAGAAGCTGTGGCCTTTATGTATAAAAGTAAAGAAGGTACTATTCTGGGGCAAACCAACTGCATCATAGAGGAGAAACAATTACTATCGTTGTAAATTAAGCATTTAACGCCCTGAATTCTTGAGAGATATACAACACACTGAATCTCATTAACGTGTATACAGAACTACACTGTCATATGAAGCAGTTGCATGTACACAGTCCCAGGGTGGAATATAATAAATTAACATGTGACATAATACACAGTGTGTATAGAAACACAGTTACATAAGAGGCTGTGGTGTCAGGACGGTACTAGAATACCATTAGTGACAGCTATAGGAAGACAGCGCTATAATAACATATGTTACACAGAGTGGGTGTGGATAACCTGAGCATCTCCAGCTGTTGTGGAGTGCAAGTCCTATTCTCTCCAGTCACTGGCTGGCTGATGATGATGATGGGAGTTGTAGTCCACAACAGCTGGAAAGCCTCATGTTGTCCATCCCAAAATTAGACTTGGGTGAATATGCCTTTAAAATAACATACAGAGCAGCTATGTGTACACTTCCATGGTGTCATATAATAATGTGTATATACAGCTCTGATTGACTAACAGACAGTCAGTCATGTGTATGCAGCCCAGTGCGATATATTAATCATGTGTATACAGCCCGGTGTGACATAAGTGACAGTGGTGTATACAGCCCGGTGTGACATAAGTGACAGGTGTATATACAGCCCAGTGTGACATAAGTGACAGTGGTGTATATACAGCCCGGTGTGACATAAGTGACAGCGGTGTATATACAGCCCGGTGTGACATAAGTGACAGCGGTGTATATACAGCCCGGTGTGACATAAGTGACAGTGGTGTATATACAGTCCGGTGTGACATAAGTGACAGTGGTGTATATACAGTCCGGTGTGACATAAGTGACAGTGGTGTATATACAGCCCGGTGTGACATAAGTGACAGTGGTGTATATAGAGCCCGGTGTGACATAAGTGACAGTGGTGTATATACAGCCCGGTGTGACATAAGTGACAGTGGTGTATATACAGCCCGGTGTGACATAAGTGACAGTGGTGTATATACAGCCCAGTGTGACATAAGTGACAGTGGTGTATATACAGCCTGGTGTGACATAAGTGATAGGTGTATATACAGCCCGGTGTGACATAAGTGACAGCGGTGTATATACAGCCCGGTGTGACATAAGTGACAGCGGTGTATGTACAGCCTGGTGTGACATAAATGACGGTGGTGTATATACAGTCTGGTGTGACATAAGTGACAGTGGTGTATATACAGTCTGGTGTGACATAAGTGACAGGTGTATATACAGTCTGGTGTGACATAAGTGACAGTGGTGTATATACAGCCTGGTGTGACATAAGTGACAGTGGTGTATATACAGCCTGGTGTGACATAAGTGACAGCGGTGTATGTACAGCCTGGTGTGACATAAATGAAGGTGGTGTATATACAGTCTGGTGTGACATAAGTGACAGTGGTGTATATACAGTCTGGTGTGACATAAGTGACAGTGGTGTATATACAGCCTGGTGTGACATAAGTGATAGGTGTATATACAGCCCGGTGTGACATAAGTGATAGGTGTATATACAGCCCGGTGTGACATAAGTGACAGTGGTGTATATACAGACCGGTGTGACATAAGTGACAGTGGTGTATATACAGCCCGGTGTGACATAAGTGACAGTGGTGTATATACAGCCCGGTGTGACATAAGTGACAGTGGTGTATATACAGCCCGGTGTGACATAAGTGACAGTGGTGTATATACAGCCCGGTGTGACATAAGTGACAGTGGTGTATATACAGCTCGGTGTGACATAAGTGACAGTGGTGTATATACAGTCCGGTGTGACATAAGTGACAGTGGTGTATATACAGCCCGGTGTGACATAAGTGACAGTGGTGTATATACAGTCTGGTGTGACATAAGTGACAGGTGTATATACAGCCTGGTGTGACATAAGTGACAGTGGTGTATATACAGCCCGGTGTGACATAAGTGACAGTGGTGTATATACAGCCCGGTGTGACATAAGTGACAGTGGTGTATATACAGTCTGGTGTGACATAAGTGACAGGTGTATATACAGCCCGGTGTGACATAAGTGACAGTGGTGTATATACAGCCTGGTGTGACATAAGTGACAGTGGTGTATATACAGCCCGGTGTGACATAAGTGACAGTGGTGTATATACAGCCCGGTGTGACATAAGTGACAGTGGTGTATTTACAGTCTGGTGTGACATAAGTGACAGTGGTGTATATACAGCCCGGTGTGACATAAGTGACAGTGGTGTATATACAGCCCGGTGTGACATAAGTGACAGTGGTGTATATACAGCCCGGTGTGACATAAGTGACAGGTGTATATACAGTCTGGTGTGACATAAGTGACAGTGGTGTATATACAGCCTGGTGTGACAC
This sequence comes from Rhinophrynus dorsalis, assembly GCA_037306005.1. Lineage (NCBI taxonomy): Eukaryota > Metazoa > Chordata > Amphibia > Anura > Rhinophrynidae > Rhinophrynus > Rhinophrynus dorsalis. The sequence goes on along the minus strand of CM074719.1, from coordinate 610,835,536 downwards.
AAGTGACAGGTGTATATACAGCCTGGTGTGACATAAGTGACAGTGGTGTATATACAGTCTGGTGTGACATAAGTGACAGTGGTGTATGTACAGCCTGGTGTGACATAAGTGACAGTGGTGTATATACAGCCTGGTGTGACATAAGTGACAGTGGTGTATATACAGCCCGGTGTGACATAAGTGACAGTGGTGTATATACAGCCCGGTGTGACATAAGTGACAGTGGTGTATATACAGTCTGGTGTGACATAAGTGACAGTGGTGTATATACAGCCTGGTGTGACATAAGTGACAGTGGTGTATATACAGCCCGGTGTGACATAAGTGACAGGTGTATATACAGTCTGGTGTGACATAAGTGACAGTGGTGTATATACAGTCTGGTGTGACATAAGTGACAGTGGTGTATATACAGCCCGGTGTGACATAAGTGACAGTGGTGTATATACAGCCCGGTGTGACATAAGTGACAGTGGTGTATATACAGTCTGGTGTGACATAAGTGACAGTGGTGTATATACAGCCCGGTGTGACATAAGTGACAGTGGTGTATATACAGCCTGGTGTGACATAAGTGACAGTGGTGTATATACAGCCCGGTGTGACATAAGTGACAGTGGTGTATATACAGCCCAGTGTGACATAAGTGACAGTGGTGTATATACAGCCTGGTGTGACATAAGTGACAGCGGTGTATACATAGCCCGGTGTGACATAAGTGACAGTGGTGTATATACAGCCCGGTGTGACATAAGAGACAGTGGTGTATATACAGTCTGGTGTGACATAAGTGACAGGTGTATATACAGCCCGGTGTGACATAAGTTACAGGTGTATATACAGCCCGGTGTGACATAAGTGACAGTGGTGTATATACAGCCCGGTGTGACATAAGTGACAGTGGTGTATATACAGCCTGGTGTGACATAACTGACAGTGGTGTATATACAGCCTGGTGTGACATAAGTGACAGTGGTGTATATACAGTCTGGTGTGACATAAGTGACAGGTGTATATACAGCCCGGTGTGACATAAGTTACAGGTGTATGTACAGCCCGGTGTGACATAAGTGACAGTGGTGTATATACAGCCCAGTGTGACATAAGTGACAGTGGTGTATATACAGCCCAGTGTGACATAAGTGACGGTGGTGTATATACAGCCCGGTGTGACATAAGTGACAGTGGTGTATATACAGTCTGGTGTGACATAAGTGATAGTGGTGTATATACAGCCCGGTGTGACATAAGTGACAGTGGTGTATATACAGCCTGGTGTGACATAAGTGACAGTGGTGTATATACAGCCCGGTGTGACATAAGTGACAGTGGTGTATATACAGTCTGGTGTGACATAAGTGATAGGTGTATATACAGTCTGGTGTGACATAAGTGACAGTGGTGTATGTACAGCCCGGTGTGACATAAGTGACAGTGGTGTGTATATACAGCCTGGTGTGACATAAGTGACAGGTGTATATACAGTCTGGTGTGACATAAGTGACAGGTGTATATACAGCCTGGTGTGACATAAGTGACAGTGGTGTATATACAGCCTGGTGTGACATAAGTGACAGTGGTGTATATACAGCCTGGTGTGACATAAGTGACAGGTGTATATACAGCCCGGTGTGACATAAGTGACAGTGGTGTATGTACAGCCCGGTGTGACATAAGTGACAGGTGTATATACAGCCTGGTGTGACATAAGTGACAGGTGTATATACAGCCCGGTGTGACATAAGTGATAGGTACATATACAGCCCAGTGTGACATAAGTGACAGTGGTGTATATACAGCCCGGGGTGACATAAGTGACAGTGGTGTATATACAGCCTGGTGTGACATAAGTGACAGTGGTGTATATACAGCCCGGTGTGACATAAGTGACAGTGGTGTATATACAGCCCAGTGTGACATAAGTGACAGTGGTGTATATACAGCCTGGTGTGACATAAGTGACAGCGGTGTATACATAGCCCGGTGTGACATAAGTGACAGTGGTGTATATACAGTCCGGTGTGACATAAGTGACAGTGGTGTATATACAGCCCGGTGTGACATAAGTGACAGTGGTGTATATACAGCCCGGTGTGACATAAGTGACAGTGGTGTATATACAGCCCGGTGTGACATAAGTGACAGTGGTGTATATACAGTCTGGTGTGACATAAGTGACAGGTGTATATACAGACTGGTGTGACATAAGTGACAGTGGTGTATATACAGCCCGGTGTGACATAAGTGACAGTGGTGTATATACAGCCTGGTGTGACATAAGTGACGGGTGTATACACAGCCTGGTGTGACATAAGTGACAGTGGTGTATATACAGCCTGGTGTGACATAAGTGACAGTGGTGTATATACAGCCCGGTGTGACATAAGTGACAGTGGTGTATATACAGTCTGATGTGACATAAGTGACAGTGGTGTATATACAGCCTGGTGTGACATAAGTGACAGGTGTATATACAGCCCGATGTGACATAAGTGACAGGGGTGTATATACAGCCCGGTGTGACATAAGTTACAGGTGTATATACAGCCCGATGTGACATAAGTGACAGTGGTGTATATACAGCCTGGTGTGACATAAGTGACAGTGGTGTATATACAGCCCGGTGTGACATAAGTGACAGTGGTGTATATACAGCCCGGTGTGACATAAGTGACAGTTATGTATATACAGCCCGGTGTGACATAAGTGATAGTGGTGTATATACAGCCCGGTGTGACATAAGTGACAGTGGTGTATATACAGCCCGGTGTGACATAAGTGACAGGTGTATATACAGCCTGGTGTGACATAAGTGACAGGTGTATACACAGCCCGGTGTGACATAAGTGACAGTGGTGTATATACAGTCTGGTGTGACATAAGTGACAGTGGTGTATATACAGCCCGGTGTGACATAAGTGACAGCGGTGTATATACAGCCCAGTGTGACATAAGTGACAGCGGTGTGACATAAGTGACAGTGGTGTATATACAGCCCGGTGTGACATCAGTGACAGGTGTATATACAGCCCGGTGTGACATAAGTGACAGTGGTGTATATACAGCCCGGTGTGACATAAGTGACAGCGATGTATATACAGCCTGGTGTGACATAAGTGACAGCGGTGTATATACAGCCTGGTGTGACATAAGTGACAGTGGTGTATATACAGTCTGGTGTGACATAAGTGACAGTGGTGTATATACAGCCCGGTGTGACATAAGTGACAGCGGTGTATACATAGCCCGGTGTGACATAAGTGACAGTGGTGTATACATAGCCCGGTGTGACATAAGTGAAAGTGGTGTATACATAGCCCGGTGTGACATAAGTGACAGTGGTGTATATACAGCCCGGTGTGACATAAGTGACGGTGGTGTATATACAGCCCGGTGTGACATAAGTGACGGTGGCGTATATACAGCCCGGTGTGACATAAGTGACAGTGGTGTATATACAGCCCGGTGTGACATAAGTGACAGTGGTGTATATACAGCCCGGTGTGACATAAGTGACAGTGGTGTATACATAGCCCGGTGTGACATAAGTGACAGTGGTGTATATACAGCCCGGTGTGACATAAGTGACAGAGGTGTATATACAGCCCGGTGTGACATAAGTGACAGGTGTATATACAGCCCAGTGTGACATAAGTGACAGTGGTGTATATACAGCCCGGTGTGACATAAGTGACAGTGGTGTATATACAGCCTGGTGTGACATAAGTGACAGTGGTGTATATACAGCCCGGTGTGACATAAGTGACAGTGGTGTATATACAGTCTGGTGTGACATAAGTGACGGTGGTGTATATACAGCCCAGTGTGACATAAGTGACAGTGGTGTATATACAGCCCGGTGTGACATAAGTGACAGTGGTGTATATACAGTCTGGTGTGACATAAGTGACGGTGGTGTATATACAGCCCGGTGTGACATAAGTGACAGGTGTATATACAGCCCGGTGTGACATAAGTGACAGGTGTATATACAGCCCGGTGTGACATAAGTGACGGTGGTGTATATACAGCCCGGTGTGACATAAGTGACAGGTGTATATACAGCCCGGTGTGACATAAGTGACAGTGGTGTATATACAGCCCGGTGTGACATAAGTGACAGTGGTGTATATACAGCCCGGTGTGACATAAGTGACAGGTGTATATACAGCCCGGTGTGACATAAGTGACAGTGGTGTATATACAGCCTGGTGTGACATAAGTGACAGTGGTGTATATACAGCCTGGTGTGACATAAGTGACAGTGGTGTATGTACAGCCCGGTGTGACATAAGTGACAGTGGTGTATATACAGCCTGGTGTGACATAAGTGACAGGTGTATATAAAGTCTGGTGTGACATAAGTGACAGTGGTGTATATACAGTCCAGTGTGACATAAGTGACAGTGGTGTATATACAGCCCGGTGTGACATAAGTGACAGTGGTGTATATACAGCCTGGTGTGACATAAGTGACAGGTGTATATACAGTCTGGTGTGACATAAGTGACAGTGGTGTATATACAGCCTGGTGTGACATAAGTGACGGGTGTATATACAGCCTGGTGTGACATAAGTGACAGTGGTGTATATACAGCCTGGTGTGACATAAGTGATGTATATACAGCCCGGTGTGACATAAGTGACAGTGGTGTATATACAGCCTGGTGTGACATAAGTGACAGTAGTGTATATACAGCCCGGTGTGACATAAGTGACAGTAGTGTATATACAGCCTGGTGTGACATAAGTGACAGTGGTGTATATACAGCCCGGTGTGACATAAGTGACAGTGGTGTATATACAGCCCGGTGTGACATAAGTGACAGTGGTGTATATACAGCCCAGTGTGAGATAAGTGACAGTGGTGTATATACAGCCCGGTGTGACATAAGTGACAGTGGTGTATATACAGCCCGGTGTGACATAAGTGACAGTGGTGTATATACAGCCCGGTGTGACATAAGTGACAGTGGTGTATATACAGCCCGGTGTGACATAAGTGACAGTGGTGTATATACAGCCCGGTGTGACATAAGTGACAGTGGTGTATATACAGCCTGGTGTGACATAAGTGATAGTGGTGTATATACAGCCCGGTGTGACATAAGTGACGGTGATGTATATACAGCCCGGTGTGACATAAGTGACAGTGGTGTATATACAGCCTGGTGTGACATAAGTGACAGCGGTGTATATACAGCCTGGTGTGACATAAGTGATGTATATACAGCCCGGTGTGACATAAGTGACAGTGGTGTATATACAGCCTGGTGTGACATAAGTGACAGTGGTGTATATACAGCCCGGTGTGACATAAGTGACAGTGGTGTATATACAGCCTGGTGTGACATAAGTGACAGTGGTGTATATACAGCCCGGTGTGACATAAGTGACAGGTGTATATACAGCCCGGTGTGACATAAGTGACAGTGGTGTATATACAGTCTGGTGTGACATACGTGACAGTGGTGTATATACAGCCCGGTGTGACATAAGTGACAGTGGTTTATATACAGCCTGGTGTGAGATAAGTGACAGTGGTTTATATACAGCCTGGTGTGACATAAGTGACAGTGGTTTATATACAGCCCGGTGTGACATAAGTGACAGGTGTATATACAGCCCGGTGTGACATAAATGACAGTGGTGTATATACAGCCCGGTGTGACATAAGTGACAGTGGTGTATATACAGCCTGGTGTGACATAAGTGACAGTGGTGTATGTACAGCCCGGTGTGATATAAGTGATAGGTGTATATACAGCCTGGTGTGACATAAGTGACAGTGGTGTATATACAGCCCGGTGTGACATAAGTGATAGGTGTATATACAGACTGGTGTGACATAAGTGACAGGTGTATATACAGCCTGGTGTGACATAAGTGACAGGTGTATATACAGCCTGGTGTGACATAAGTGACAGTGGTGTATATACAGTCTGGTGTGACATAAGTGACAGTGGTGTATATACAGTCTGGTGGGACATAAGTGACAGTGTTGTATGTACAGCCCGGTGTGATATAAGTGACAGGTGTATATACAGTCTGGTGTGACATAAGTGACAGTGGTGTATATACAGCCTGGTGTGACATAAGTGACGGTGGTGTATATACAGCCCGGTGTGATATAAGTGATAGGTGTATATACAGCTCAGTGTGACATAAGTGATAGGTGTATATACAGCCTGGTGTGACATAAGTGACAGTGGTGTATATACAGCCTGGTGTGACATAAGTGACGGTGGTGTATATACAGCCCGGTGTGATATAAGTGATAGGTGTATATACAGCCCGGTGTGACATAAGTGACAGTGGTGTATATACAGCCTGGTGTGACATAAGTGACAGTGGTGTATATACAGCCCGGTGTGACATAAGTGACAGTGGTGTATATACAGTCTGGTGTGACATAAGTGACAGGTGTATATACAGCCCGGTGTGACATAAGTGACAGTGGTGTATATACAGCCTGGTGTGACATAAGTGACGGTGGTGTATATACAGCCCGGTGTGACATAAGTGACAGGTGTATATACAGCCCGGTGTGATATAAGTGACAGTGGTGTATATACAGCCCGGTGTGACATAAGTGACAGTGGTGTATATACAGCCCGGTGTGACATAAGTGACAGCGGTGTATATACAGCCCGGTGTGACATAAGTGACAGCGGTGTATATACAGCCTGGTGTGACATAAGTGACAGTGGTGTATATACAGCCCGGTGTGACATAAGTGACAGGTGTATATACAGCCCGGTGTGACATAAGTGACAGTGGTGTATATACAGCCCGGTGTGACATAAGTGACAGGTGTATATACAGCCCGGTGTGACATAAGTGACAGTGGTGTATATACAGCCCGGTGTGACATAAGTGACAGTGGTGTATATACAGCCCGGTGTGACATAAGTGACAGTGGTGTATATACAGTCTGGTGTGACATAAGTGACGGTGGTGTATATACAGCCCGGTGTGACATAAGTGACAGTGGTGTATATACAGCCCGGTGTGACATAAGTGACAGTGGTGTATGTACAGCCCGGTGTGACATAAGTGACAGGTGTATATACAGCCCGGTGTGACATAAGTGACAGTGGTGTATATACAGCCTGGTGTGACATAAGTGACAGTGGTGTATATACAGCCCGGTGTGACATAAGTGACAGTGGTGTATATACAGCCTGGTGTGACATAAGTGACAGTGGTGTATATACAGCCCGGTGTGACATAAGTGACAGTGGTGTATACACAGCCCGGTGTGACATAAGTGACAGTGGTGTATGTACAGCCCGGTGTGACATAAGTGACGGTGGTGTATATACAGCCCGGTGTGACATAAGTGACAGTGGTGTATATACAGCCCGGTGTGACATAAGTGACAGTGGTGTATATACAGCCTGGTGTGACATAAGTGACAGTGGTGTATATACAGTCTGGTGTGACATAAGTGACAGGTGTATATACAGCTCGGTGTGACATAAGTGACAGGTGTATATACAGCCCGGTGTGACATAAGTGACAGTGGTGTATACACAGCCCGGTGTGACATAAGTGACAGTGGTGTATGTACAGCCCGGTGTGACATAAGTGATAGTGGTGTATATACAGCCCGGTGTGACATAAGTGACAGTGGTGTATATACAGCCCGGTGTGACATAAGTGACAGGTGTATATACAGCCCGGTGTGACATAAGTGACAGTGGTGTATATACAGCCCGGTGTGACATAAGTGACAGTGGTGTATATACAGCCTGGTGTGACATAAGTGACAGGTGTATATACAGCCCGGTGTGACATAAGTGACAGGTGTATATACAGCCCGGTGTGACATAAGTGACAGTGGTGTATATACAGCCTGGTGTGACATAAGTGACAATGGTGTATATACAGCCCGGTGTGACATAAGTGATAGGTGTATATACAGCCCGGTGTGACATAAGTGACAGTGGTGTATATACAGCCCGGTGTGACATAAGTGACAGGTGTATATACAGCCCGGTGTGACATAAGTGACAGGTGTATATACAGCCCGGTGTGACATAAGTGACAGGTGTATATACAGCCTGGTGTGACATAAGTTACAGTGGTGTATATACAGCCTGGTGTGACATAAGTGACAGTGGTGTATATACAGCCTGGTGTGACATAAGTGACAGTGGTGTATATACAGCCCGGTGTGACATAAGTGACAGTGGTGTATATACAGACTGGTGTGACATAAGTGACAGGTGTATATACAGCCCGGTGTGACATAAGTGACAGTGGTGTATATACAGCCTGGTGTGACATAAGTGACAGTGGTGTATATACAGCCCGGTGTGATATAAGTGACAGGTGTATATACAGCCCGGTGTGACATAAGTGACAGGTGTATATACAGCCTGGTGTGACATAAGTGACAGTGGTGTATATACAGCCCGGTGTGACATAAGTGACAGGTGTATATACAGCCCGGTGTGACATAAGTGACAGTGGTGTATATACAGCCCGGTGTGACATAAGTGACAGTGGTGTATATACAGTCCGGTATGACATAAGTGACAGGTGTATATACAGCCTGGTGTGACATAAGTGATAGGTGTATATACAGCCCGGTGTGACATAAGTGGCGGTGGTGTATATACAGCCCGGTGTGACATAATTGACAGTGGTGTATATACAGCCCAGTGTGACATAAGTGACAGGTGTATATACAGTCTGGTGTGACATAAGTGACAGGTGTATATACAGCCTGGTGTGACATAAGTGACAGTGGTGTATATACAGCCCGGTGTGACATAAGTGGCGGTGGTGTATATACAGCCCGGTGTGACATAAGTGACAGTGGTGTATATATAGCCCAGTGTGACATAAGTGACAGTGGTGTATATACAGCCCAGTGTGACATAAGTGACAGTGGTGTATATACAGTCCTGTATGACATAAGTGACAGGTGTATATACAGCCCGGTGTGACATAAGTGGCGGTGGTGTATATACAGCTCGGTGTGACATAAGTGACAGTGGTGTATATACAGCCCGGTGTGACATAAGTGACAGTGGTGTATATACAGCCTGGTGTGACATAAGTGACAGGTGTATATACAGCCCGGTGTGACATAAGTGACAGGTGTATATACAGCCTGGTGTGACATAAGTGACAGTGGTGTATATACAGCCTGGTGAAGTGTTTTGTGAGTAGATTGATTCCCTGTGATCCATGTTAGACAGCTGTGGGTATACAGACCTTGATATGGATATAAAGGACACTGCCACGGCCATATATGAGACATGCGGTGGACAACCTGGGGCCCTCCAGCAGTTCAGGACTACAACTCTGATCACCCCCACAGCGGTTGGCTGACAGCAGACGATGGGGCTTATAGTCAACCTCTGAATATACTCGGACTTCCCACATCAGACAGTTGTGGGCATACACCCATACGGTCCCTGTGATATAGGAGACAATTATATGTATACATCCCCTGTGACATCAGTGAACTCCCATCCAGTACCTCATTGTATGCCAGACCGGGTCCTGGATAATCCTGGGGTGTAACAGCTCAGGGTGCTTTGCAGACAATTACATGTATACAGCCCCTGTGACATCAGTGCACTCCGAGTCCCATAGTGACTCATTGTATGCCAGACTGGGTCCCGGATAACCCGGGGGTGTGATTGCTCAGCCTCTCTCACCTCTCGGGGGTTCCATTCCATGCCGCCCCCTCTTTCACTCTTTTTCCCAGTTATCTCAGTGCAGAGGCACGTCCTCCGTTGCAGGAGCCTGACATGACTTATGTAACCTCCTCCCGTACCGCTTGGTAGCGTACATCAGCTCTCCCTCACAGTCACGGCATATATATATTTAATACATAAATGGGGAAAAAAAATAAAAATAGTTTTCCCCGTTTCGGCACCCCTCTGCTGCGGAGCCTTAAGGTGGCTGCCTAATCTGCCTTATGGTTGCGCTGGCCCTGACCCTGGGACCACTGGTCCTTAAGGGGTTAAGGACTAGAGGTGTGTACAACGCAATGCACTGCAAACCCATCTGGTCCCATAAGGGTTAAGACTCTGGGGTCCTGCCAGAAACTGTCATGTCTGCCTGCATGGACTGATGTAAGATCATAAATATTGAACCAAGGCACTAGGCATAAAACATATGGGCCATTGGGATTTGCTGGGCATAGTAAAATAAACGTGGGGATTATTTTTAAGAAATATCTGTTCTCCTTTAAGGAATACTAGAAGAATACAACATGTATTGTGGAAGAAATAAATGTCACTGTGACTCAGAAGTTAATATGAGGAGAACATCCAGGAAGTTATTGGTATCCAACACAGCTGTGTAGGGGAGTATTACTTTCGTACATAGTGGATAACAAGCCTCCTCCCGACAGTAAGATAACATGCATTTATATAGACAAGAAGAACAGAGGAAAGCATATTTTTCTTACAAGCTATTGGCTAAAGGTAAACCCTTTGAGCTCCAGAGGGGAGTGCAACGCATTTCTTTGCATGCACCCCCTCTGGCTCTCAAAAGGTTAATAGCAACCAATTTGAACCAGATCTGCTCCATCCCTCTCTCTCAAGGATGTAACCCATTAATGTCATTTATGATTTTCTACTTTTCCCCTTAGTGTGCTTAAAGTTGCGTACACACTTCTTGAAATCCTTCATACAGATATACCATAAACCTTAATGTACACATTCCCCACTTTGGTGCTTGGGACATCACTCACACCATTTACCCTTCACGTTTTCAATAACCTGCTATTGTTTTTAAACCCAAAGGTTTGGTAGTTGGTTTGATTCTACCAGAAATACAGCGCCTTATTATAACAACCATGATGTAGATTGTAACAAAAGCAAAAAGTAGAATACGTAACGAAATAAGTAACCCATGTACAACTACGGACACTATTGAGCTGAAAAGAGATCCAAACCAAGACCCAAAAGACCAGGGGTCTAATCAATACAACTCATCAGTGCACCTCTCTCTGCTAACATGTAGTGCAGTGCCATGCGGTTTTGTGGGGCAGTGTTGCATATAGTGTTCATTTCAGAAGAAAATTATCCAAAGCATCAATAGTACTATTACTGCTACTAAAATGCTACCAAGTTTTTTATTTCTCTTATAGATCTCCCCACACCATACACAGGGAATGCAATAGAAAAAGAACACTCAGTTTCAGTAGTAACCGCTCTTTTATGGAGATAATGAAAAGACCCATTGACAACATTGTACAGTGTAGTGAAGTGTACTACAGTAGGTGTAATATACCCTGTATATGATGAACCAGTCCAGTTAATAGGCAGCCAGGGATACTTCCCACATATGTAGTAAGTAACACTGTAGTTTATGCCAGGTGAGGCGTGTAGTGGAAGAGGTATGGACCCTTGTCCGGGGGTTTTGTACCAATTTTTATACAAGACACAAAACAGAATTTTCGTGTGTTTACCTGTTAAATCCTTTTCTCTCTAGTCCGTACGGAACACAGGTGCCAAAGGGTTGATTCCCTCCCCCTGGAGGGCAGTACACATCTCAGAGGTCTTATAGACAGAGACTCCCTTCTCCTCCTCCAACTCAAGACTTCACTCTGCCTACTAACTCTCAAATCTCATGTGACTGAAGTCACACAAAGTAAGCCAGGAAGAAGAAGAAAATCTCTGCTGCACAGAAAGGCAAGACAACAAAAAAAGGGTGCCCTTCTCTGGATGGGAGACCTGTATTACATATGGACTAAGGAGAAAAGGATTTAACAGGTAAGAACACTAAAATTCTATTTTCTCTTATGTCCAATATGGAACACAGGTATCATGGGGATATACTAACATTAAGCTTCCAGAGGTGGGAAAAAAGAAAAAAAAAGACCTCATGCACGTTACCATGATACCAGAGCTCCCAAGAACTATCCAGTATCTGAATAACACAGGCATTAAGTGTCATCAGACACTGAATTTACCCAGCACACAAGAACAAGAGCCAGCAGGGCTCAGAAAACTACTGAACAACAACGTAGGAGATGAAAGTGTGCAGGTCCTTTGATAGGCAGAGCATCCTGCAAGACCTTCTGGCCAAAGCTGGCCTCAGCCAAGGTCAGGACATGGTACAGTTTGGATTAAGTATGCAAGAAGGTCCAAGTCTCAGCCTTGCAGAGCTGTTCAACTGAAGCCTGATTCTGTAGGCCCAAGGGGCACAACCACAGATCTGGTGGAATGCACTGTGATCTTAAAAGGGAACAGGTTTTGTCCGGACTTCATACGCCTGTTGTATGGTAGCCTTGAGCCAGGATACAATGGTGACATTGGAAGCAACCTGACCCGCCTTAGGACTCTCAGGGATGACAAGAAGAGTCAGCCTGGGAAAAGGCTCAAAACAATGCATATGCAGATAAAACTTAAGGCAACTCATGTCCATGTTCAACAAATGAAGAACTCTCATTATCGGACTTAGGGTCAGGAAAAAAGCAAGGCACAACAATCTGCTGACTGATGTAGAACTCAGAGACCACCATGGGAAGGACCTCATGAGAGGTAGTAAGTGCAGTCTTATCCTGATGAAAAACCAGGAAGGGAGGTTTAAAAGATAGAGCATGTAACTCAGCAACTTGCCACACAGAGACCACTGGCAAGAGAAAAAAAAAACATCTTGAGCATCAATTGAGATAAGGAGATGGAAGCAAGAGTCTCGAAAGTGGGCCTCTGTAAAACACGGAGAACCAAGTTAAAATCCTATAGAGGACGACATCTGGAATAGAAGCAATGAGTATCTGGAAAAGTACACATAGTGCTGAGATCTGAACCTTAAGGGAGCTCAGACTGAGAACTTTATTCACCCCATCTTGGAGGAAAATACCAAGAGATGGTCAAAATCCTGCAAGGACAGAGCCTTATCTGTGCACCACTTCTGAAAAACAGACCATATCCTATGGTATTCCTTGGAGGAGATGGGCTTCCTGATCCAAATCATGGTGGAAATTATCTATGAAGAGAAACTCTCTCTCTCAGTATGTTGCTTTGCCATCAAAGTCATTTTCTCCACATCCTTGGATCACAGGTAACGTTGGAGTAAGGGATCCAGCCTGGGAGTCAGGTGTAGTGGATCCTGAATTGAGAGACTGACCAGATCCGCAAACCATGTCCTCTTGGGTCAGTAAGCGGTGATCAGAATGACGGTCACCCTGCCATTTTTACCTTCCTGAGTATCCCGAGTATGAAAGGAATCGGTGGGAACATATAAAGCGAGGTGGAAGCGCCACCGAATCAACATTGTATCTTTGGCAAAGGACAGAGGATCCCCCATCCGGGAGCAAAAGGTTGGTGCCTTCATATTTTCCCTGGTTGCCATGAGATCTATCATAGGAACCCCCCACAGTTACACAATCAGATAGAACACTTCTGGATTGAGTTCCCACTCTTCTGGATCTAAGTCTTGGTGACTGAGAAAGTCCATCAGAACGTTTTCTACCCCTGTATCACTGTGCCCGTGACTGCCCTCCGGGAGAGCTGTTGCTACGTGCAGGCGACATTGTACTATCACTTCCTGAGTATCGAGGTTATGCACATTCGCTATTCTTATAGGCCTGTGGTAAATGCCAGAGTGAGTCTCCGCCTATTTGCTAGGCCTTATAGGCCTCATTCTGCCAGTACTCTTTTGCCCTCTCGTGGTGTAACTGTGCGCTAGCTCTTGTGATTATTTCCCATGCTCTTATCCGTGTATGACTTCTGGCTATGTTTGACTCCGGCTACATTCGATCCCTGACTTGACCTTCCGTTACGGTCTGACCCTTGGCTCCATCTGATTACCCGCTCTGTGCTGACCCCGGCTCCGGCTGACTATCCGATACGGTACTGACCTTGGCTTGGCTGACTAACTGCTCTATGCTGACTCCAGCTCCGGCTGACTATCCAATATGTTTCCGACTGACTGCTTTTATGCTACATCGTGCTCTAGCTGATCTCTCTGGTACAAGCTGTGTTCAGTTTTCTCCCACTGCACCAGACTTGTACTGCTTGATATCGATGGTTAGTGCCTTTGGGTGCACCCTAGTGTGATAGGGATTTGAGTCACCGTTGCCTGTAGCTACCCTAGCATTTTAGGGAATTCTAGTCACCAATGCCTGAAGGTTTACCCTAGCGTTCTAGGGTGTCCCTAGGGTATCAGAGTCTATTACCTTGATGTACCCTAGCGTTCTAGGGGAGAGTTTCTCATTTTTGTTTGGCCGATTCCGCTTTACATACACTAGTAGCTACTGCTATCCTTGCTACCTTTCCATTCCGTAGTCAGATTGGGATCAGCTCCTGTTCAGTCAGTGGATCATGTGCTGTATCCATACCTGGATAGTGAGGGTTGGGGAAGTGCTTGCGCACTGTCTCCACACCTGGTCCTGTAAGGGTTGGGGAAGTGCTTTCCGTATTTATTTCTGATATTGTTTTAATAAAATATATTGATTTAACTGTATCTGTCCTTGTCAGTGACGTTATTCCACAGTCACTCCGTGACACCCTGGAATGTGATTGGCTGAGATGGCCGGAACATAAGCAAAAAAGGATGCCCTTGCCTCAGTCCAGGCAGCCTTACTGTGCATGCCCCCTTGGCAACTGATTTACAACACAGCCATTGTCTGACTGCAACCCTCACTGGCTTCACCAACAGGAGTGGGGTCCAACGAAGGAGAGCTAGGTGGATTTCTAGAATGTTGATGGAGATAAGACTCTCTTCCCAAGCCCACAGCACCACAGTCACACCCTGCTCCAGGTTCGTATGATGCAGATCCCTCCTGGCCTCTGGATAGGAAGACATCTGTTGATCAAGTCCAGGTAACATTCCACTGGCGTTCCCAGTTAAATACAGCAATAGTGTGAATGGCAGTCATATTAGGCCATAGCTTACAGGAGGCTTTCCCCAGCCCCAGCCCACCCATAGTAGCCAAAGTCACTTGCAAAGTTGCAGGGTTTAAATGGGGTGAAGTTTTATATGCACTTTTGGATTACAGCTAGCGAAGCAGGCACGCTGATGAGGCAAGTGGTCATAACGTCAGTAGGGCTGACCATGTTGGAGAAGCAAAACTTTGTAATGTTCATAACATGCTGGTGCTAAGTAGATCCAGACATTGGAGTTCTCACGGGTCTCTGGGTTGTGGCAAAGCTCTGGGGTGTCTCTGCAGTCCATCTGACCCCAGTGCAGAGGTGGCCTTTTAGAAATCCTTACGTGAGAGTGAGGGTGAGACATAAGTTGCATACATAAGCCAGCCTTCCACCCCCCACACTTATGATGTTAATACACATTAGACCATCATTACTATCTTTAGGGGCACCTCCCCAAGCAGGCCACTTTCACTGCCAGAGGGTGCTAGCTTTCCAAAGGGATGGATCTTCATGATGTTCTTGTCCCACGTAGGCAGGTGGTCAGGGAGTATTATGCCCGTCAAAACACCTACTTGATGATCTCACGGTGGCAGGCGATGCAATAAGCCTGCTTACTGGTCCCACGGAGGTAGGCGATTCAATAAGGCTACTTGCTGGTATTCCGGAACAAAAGCCTCAGACCTTCACCCTGTTCTACCTCCCTCTGGGCATCTGCTGGGCACTGGGAGGGCACAGGGCCTTTATCCTGCTCAGGCTCTGGTGCAGCTTTCACTCTGGTGTGGTATATCCAGGTCTTTCCTTTATGCAGCTTGACTGCGCAGTGACTTGTCAACAGAATCTGGAATGCACCCTTCCACTGGGGCTCCAAACACTCTGTTCTCCATGTCTGTACATATACCCACTCTCCAATCTGGAAACGTGCACTGGGCCAGCCGAAAGCAAAGGCTGTTGAACAGAAAATCTGTGAAAAGAAGAAAGGGTAGGCTGCAAAGCAGTTACATAATCCATAATCTGCTGATTACCAATCTCTAAGGTAGGTCCTTGATACATCACAATCCTATTCCAGGGCCTACCAAAGAGGATCTCATAAGGACTAAGCTTTTAAGGATTTGGAAGGGGTCACCCTGAAGTGAGTCAAGGCACTAGGAAGCGCCTCTGGCCATTTGAGTCTTAGTCCATTACATAGTTTGGTCAGAGAGCACTTAAGAGTCTGGTTCATCCTCTCAACTTGTCCAGAGGATTGAGGCCTCCAGGGGGTATGATATCTCCAGTCCACCCCTAGAGTGACACAATTACTTTTAACAATGTCAGCTGTAACATGTGTTCCATGGTCTGACTCAATAACTCAAGGCAAACCAAACTTTGGAATTACTTTCCTTATTAACACCTTAGCAACTGATCCCACAGTAGCTCCTTTCAAAAGAGATGTCTCTAGCCACTTAAACAATTAATCAACTATTACAACAGCATACTAAAATCCCAGTACAGGTTGCAAAGCAACCCAATATAATCTATCTGGAGCCGTTAAAATGACACCCAAGCCCATTGCCTGGCCCCAGTGATTAGAATATGTCACATTTTAGGATTTATTTACAAGTATATATCACACAAATCCCAACAATTTTCTAACTTACTTTGTACAGATCTGGTCTGGGTAAAGTCACTTCCTCCAGGGCTTCTACACAGTCATGCTCTGGAGGATCATTTATGTCCTCGGGCAATAGGGTAACTGGTTTTGGCAGAGCTAAAGCAGGGGCGAACATCAGCACCCGCTTCAGTTCATCCCATACTATCCTATCAGGAGAATCATAGTCAGTTTGTCATACAATCCTTCAGTCAAAATATTGGCCACTATTAGCTTAACCCTTGCCTAACCTCTTTGCTGATGGGGTACTATCTGACCTAGACCGGTCCTGCATTAGGCTGCAAGTCAATAACGGGTCGGGCATCTCTACCAACCCCTGGCTTTCCAGCTGCTCAAACAGCAGAGGGCACTGAGCGCAGAACCTCCTCTGGGATGTCTGAATCATGACTGTCTTGGGAAGTGTGTCTCAGTGCCATCTGGAAAGTCACGTCATAATAGTCAGGTACATATACCTCTATCTTGTCAGCGTCAAAAGTTATCTCTGTCCTCAATCTGGTCAACAGATCCCTTCCCAACAGTGCAATGGGGCATGACTCTGATAGGAGAAAACCATCTTGAACCATAGTCACTTCTATGGTAACTTCCATAGGTTGTATATATGGCATAGAGGAGGGAATTCAATCCACCCCTACTATACTGATAGTTTTCTTCACTATGAATTCCACCCTCCTGCACTATAGGATAATGCTAAAAAGACTGATCCTGATCCCTTCCTATTCTGTCTTATTAGGCGAGTCATTTCTGTCTGCATCACCACTAACAGATGCACCTTCTTCCTGGGGACTTCTGTCTGTATATCCATACTTATTCCTCAGCTTGGGGCAATTTCTCTTCCAATGTCCTTCCTGCTTACAGTAAAAACATGTATTCTTTCCTACCTGCTTCAACAGTGCCAACTTTCCCTGCAATTGCTAAAGCACTAAACTTTACATGGTCCTTCAATATCTGCCTAGTCTTTTTGTCTTCCTCTGTATCTCTGTACATAACTTCTGTCCTTTCTTTCTCCATTACTTCACTTACTGGCTTGCTCAACACACTCTCAGTGTTTCCCTAAATCCATGCAAAGATGCTGCACGGGACTTATCCCTCTGCTGTACAACCTACTGCACCCCAGGAAGGTTCAAAGGAGGTTCCCCACATGTCCGCACGGACCCCAGGATCAGAGAACAGTAAAACAGTAATACATTATCAGTCTCTAATTTCATTAGAAGTTAATTTCCTATATGTATCAACAATCCTTTCTCTTTCATTCCTCCATAACATTATTACAACTGGGAAGGAATTACACAGGAGAGGGAGGGGTCTGATGCTGCGCGATCGTCTCATAGTGGGAGAGAATCAGCACACAGGCATTTAACCCCTTCCTGTCATTTTCAGGGAAAGCAGGATTGCTGTTTCTCTAATTAACAGATAACAGGTTGCAAAGGGCACATATACATAACTACAATTTGTTCTTATGGAGGCTAAATCACAATTCAACAAATCTTCAGTTGAACACATATATACATACAAATACATATATATATATATATATATATATATATATATATATATATATATATATATATATACACATACACACTGGGTGCACCACTTCAGTTGAAACATATGTTTCCCAAGGAGTCAAAACAGGAGAGGAAGGGGTGCCCGTGACCGCGCCGGGTGGACTGGCTGGACTATTCGGTCTTAGATCACTGAGGACCATTGAACCGGTAAGACCAATGCCAAAACCCCCTCAGACATTTCCAACAAGACAGCCCCCACATTCCTGCCTCTTCTCACTCAAGAACATAATCTCAGTTCTATTATCTATAACACATTGACAATTTCTTTAACAAATCCATATTTTTACTTGCTTGGATCCATACAATTGATTACACAAAATTAGGATTGAATTTACCTAAATGTTGCAACATTTTATCTCAGAACCAATACCGTGTGCCTGTCTAGGCTAATTACTAGTGGCCTACCAGTACCTGATCCTGGCAATACATTTCCACATAAATGTACAAAAACCTGCCCCTGTCGGCTGTTAGTTCCCAGCTACTAGACAACATCTTAACAATAGGACCTTTAGGAAAACAGCAGCGTTGGTGACCTTGAAATTCCGTTACTTGTGTCTTATCTAAGAACAGAGAGAACAAGGGGGAGAGGTAGAATGAAAGAGAAGGGAGGGGGAATCAGAGCTGTGCTAACTTTCTCATAGCATCAACATTTTACAAGCATGGCAGCTTAACCCCTGCCTAGCTGTCACTAAATGAATGCATAATGTGTTAGTACCTGATTTTGATATCAATCCCCCCCCCCCGGTCATTGGAGCACCTGCTCCACATGACCACCTAAATAACCTGACCATACCTGGAGGAAGGGGAGAAACATATACCTACAATAAGGGTGGAACAATAAACAGAAATTATGAGAACAACAACACTTAAAATGCTCATGATATATTGTCTGCACCACCTAGACCTTGGTGGTCCAGCCCTGTCTTGTTTGATACCCTTGACAATATCATGCAAACCTTGTACATTAGAATCATCTGAAAAATTTAAACAATACATCCCGGGGAACTCTTCACACCCATGATCCTGACTGACCCATAGGTAAATAATTCTAACAGAGATACACCAAGGGAGATATATCCTTCTCTGATTCAACTATGTGCTCCTATTCCTAACACAACGAACAGTTGTCAAACACTAACACAATGAAAAGTTATCAAACACAATAAAACACAGAACACAATATGGACTGGTACCCGGTGGGGAGACCGCGGAGGTATCTTGTGAACCGAGTCCCCACATGGTCAAACTACCATGACCCGCGTACCCAGTGCCCCTCTTCTCCTACCCGATGTGCCAACCGCACCACCGGACGGAGGAATCCTGCACTGCCCCAGCGCCCCTCTGATCCACTCAACCCCGGGGGTTCCCACTCGGTCACCAGTACATATACATACAACAATACAGACCACAATACAAACTGGGCAATGGATAGTCACTTTGACAGGTTCAACACTCACGTAGACAATTCTGACAGGCACAAACAATTACAAGTTACCCAGCGATCCCGAGGGGGGGAAAGAGTCAGTAGATGATCTCTTGCGAGGTCAGAGCTCCCGCGTATCCAGGCCGTAGCCCCACGCGTCTACCCACACTCGGTACCCTCTTCCCCACCCCGGTGTCTTGGTCCCACCGTGGGGTGGAGGTATCCTGTACCGAGGTGTCCCGGCGCCCCTCTCTTTTCTCTCAAGACCCTCCTCCACTCTTCGGGCTGTAATCTACCTTCGTCCCCATAGGGTAATCCACACACTCTGAATAACTTCCCCGTTTTCTTACAATGTTCCTTCCTCTCTCTCAACATCACCAGATCCCGGGCCACTACGCCCTTAAGGGGCTTCCCTTGGGTGACCCCCATTCCCTACTTGTCTGTATCCCACCGTGTAACTACTTAAACTTAGTCCCTCAAGTCTCTCTCTCTGGTGATGTGGGCACGCTCTCCCTCTTTCTGTGCTCACTTACTATATCCCTCCGGAACAGGGCACGTATCTACCCCGGACAAACGACACATAACATGTATGTAAACAGGTTAACCATGCACAACAAATACGAGACAGTTGTAAATTACCCAGTGATCGGGGGGGAGAAAGTCAATGGATGGTGTCTTGCGAGGTCAGAGCTCCCGCGCATCCGGGCCGAAGCCTCACGCGTCTACCCACACTTGGTACCCCTCTTCTCCACCCCGGTGTCTTGGGGTGGAGGAATCCTGTACCGAGGTGTCCCGGCGCCCCTCTTCTCAGTCCAGACCCGAGTCACAAACTGAGGAATTCTGCGCCAAAAATAATAGCACCCTCTGACCCGCTCAACCTCGGATTGCTCCTCCCCCTCCCAGCCTCACTGTAGAACAACACATACACATAACATATGCCAGGCAGTAGTTAATCTCCTATGACAGGTTCGTTATTATCGGGACTTCGAGCAAGAATTACCTGTCTTTGGTGACCCTGGTGCAGCCGTATGAGTATGGGGTAGACCAACAGGGGAGACAGTAGTACGGAAATATACGAAGGAATTATCCTACCATACTTCTGGAGGTGATCAGGCTCCGTCCGCGTCCACCTGGTTGGTCCGTCCCCACACCCCTCGTTCGGCTACTCCAGCGGGCACAACTCGAAGCCCCACGTTGGGCGCCAGCTGATTTGGACGCTAAACCGCGTCTTTTTTGGATTAACTACCCCCTTCCTGATTTGTATTAGATTGGGTGTCGACACCAAAGAATCACACTCTGACACACAGTTCAGAAACATGAAACTTCCTTTATTGCTCCCAGCTACACAAGCTTATATATGTTTTAGATAAGGCGTGCACAAAGCTATAACAGTCCCTTATGGATTGGTTATATTCTTATCTAGGTTTCTTCCTCCAGGTTTTCTTGCTCACGTCATTTTTGGTGTAGGCGCCATCTTAGATACCTCGTGTTGTGAACTCGATGGGAGGAGGGAGTGAGTTGGGACAGATGCCAGATGGGAGGGGGAGCTAGTTAAGGTTAAACAGACATTATATTGCAAGCAACACACATGTATAAGAATAATATGGACATTGTATATCTTGTTAATCTGAGTGTCCTGCCTACCTGGAAATGACCCCCTAGACAAGTCCGTTACTTCATGGAGATACACAGCTAACCTGCATAAGTTGTGGGATGTAGCATCCATTCCTGATTGCTATATAGAGGGCCATGTCCACTAAATTCTTCTCATAATGGAAACAGACATTTTACTTAGGTCATTGGTCACAGTGTGTGTGTGTGTGTTCCTATTTGCTTGGGTTCCTCTCCTAAAAATTACTTCACCCTCTCCAGTTTCTCTATTTCTGAGCAGATTTGCACACCCAGATATTACATGTAGTTTTAAACCCTTTAACACTGTGAGTGCCGTAGAGGTAGACAACACATTGCAACCCCTTGGCACTTAACAGGGTTAAGGACCGAAGGGGTGTCCTCAAACTGTTAAGATATATGAATTTATTTTTTATTATCTTTCGCACTTCTGTATCCAACTATAAGATTTACATTATGGATTTGTTTTAATTAACCTCAATTACAAATAATTTTTAAAATATCTTTAAGGTCTTTCAATTCCCAACAGTCACAGTTGTGTTTTATAGAAAGAAGATCTGCTTATAGATTTTAGACTGGGCAGCCTTATCCTTGTTATCCACGAGGTCTTTAATTTTTGGAGTACAGACCTGGCAAATGGCTCCATGCAAAGTGCAGATGGATGATGGATAAGGGTGACCTTCTCTGGTCCTCTCTCAGTTCACCTCCATGAACACAAATCTACACCTCAGAACTTTTCTCAGTCACTGTCACACATACACACTGTCACATACAGTGGATATAAAAAGTCTACACACCCCTGTTAAAATGCCAGGTTCTTGTGATGTTATAGAATGAGACAAAGATAAATCACGTCAGAACTTTTTCCACCTTTAATGTGACCTATAACGTGAACAATTAAATTGCAAAACAAACTGAAATCGTTGAGGGGAAAAAAAAAAAAAAAAAAACACAATAACCTGGTTGCATAGGTGTGCACACCCTTAAACTAATACATTGTTAAAATACTTTTTGATTTTATTACAGCAATCAGTCTATTTGGGTAGGAGTTTATTAGCATGGCACATCTTGATGTGGCAATATTTGCCCACTCTTCTTTGCAAAAGCGCTCCAAATCTGTCAGATTGCGAGGACATCTCCTGTGCACAGCCCTCTTCAGATCACCCCACAGATGTTCAACTGGATTCAGGTCTGGGCTCAGGCTGGGCCATTCCAAAACGTTAATCTTCTTCTGGTGAAGCCATGCTTTTGTGGATTTGTATGTGTACTTTGGGTCGTTGTCGTGCTGAAAGGTGAACTTCCTCTTCATCTTTCTAACGGACACCTGAAGGTTTTGTGCCAAAATTGCCCGGTATTTGGAGCTGTTCATAATTCCCTCCATCCTGACTAAGGCCCCGGTTCCAGCTGAGGAAAAACAGCCCCAAAGCATGATGCTGCCACCACCACCATGCTTCACTGTGGGTATGGTGTTGTTTTGCTGATGTGCAGTGTTGTTTTTGCGCCAAACATACCTTTTGGAATTATGGCCAAAAAGTTCAACCTTGGTTTCATCAGACCATAACACATTTTCCCATGTGCTTTTGTTACTGCAAACTTCAGCTGGGCTTGGATGTTTTTCTTTGTAAGAAAAGGCTTCCGTCTTGCCACCCAACCCCATAGCCCATTCATATGAAGAATACGGGAGATTGTTGTCACATGTAGCACACAGCCAGTACTTGCCAGAAATCCCTGCAGTTCCTTTAATGTTGCAGTAGGCCTCTTGGAAGCCTCCCTGACCAGTTTTCTTCTCGTCTTCTCATCAATTTTGGAGGGACATCCAGGTCTTGGTAATGTCTCTGTTGTTCCATATTTTCTCCACTTGATGGTGACTGTCTTCACTGTGTTCCATGGTACATCTAATGCTTTGGAAATTCTTCTGTACCCTTCTCCTGACTGATATCTTTCAACAATGAGATCCCTCTGATGCTTTGGAAGCTCTCTGCAGACCATGGCTTTTGCTCTGAGATGCAACTAAGAAAAAGTCAGGAAAATCCTACTAGGATGGCTGAACGTTATTTGTGATTAATTGGAGTCACTTTAAATGATGGCAGGTGTGTAATGACTTCCACAACCTCACTTAACACTATCAAACATACAACCAGTCTCACTCCAAACACATTGTCACAGATACCGCCACAAATGCATACTGTCATACACCTGATGGCAGTAACACTCACACATTCTGGGGTTTCCTACCTCTCACCCAGCCTGTTGCCTTCCCTCAGTGACTAATGACTTTGTACAATGATACAGATTGGAACCAGTAGTTACCCTGGAGATCTAGACTCTCTGCACCTCTCCAGGATCACCATGAGAAGTGGACCTGTGTCCTGCATGTCCTGTGAGATTTTACACACTTCTCTTGTAGGATATCTAATCCTGAAGTTTTCTACCTGATAATCCTGTGTGATCCCGTTATCCTCTTCTGTACAGTCCTGTGAGTAAGGAATCATGGGACCTCTTTCTGGTGTATTTCTATTAGTGGATTCATCTGCAGGAAATGAACACACAGTGAGTGACATCTTATTATATATTTAATTTTACCAATTGGTGAGTCTATCAGTGACCTGCACAAGTATGTAAGATATTAAAGGAACAGCAGCACCCATCTAATCTTAATGCGGTCAGGAAATCCTAATGGCCACTATTAACCGAGTGTCCAAGACCCCAGGACCACCTTCTTAAGTTGGAACTATCATGCTAACATAAGTTACCCCCAGTTAATTATATGTAGCTTGTTAATCATGGAAATAGAGTAATACATTTTAAGTACCAGAATGAGTTGGAGCCATAACATCGTGTGAAACTTACATCAGTATGACATCACAATATCCTGGAGAAGAGTGATCTTTGCGTCTGCACGGTCTGTCCCAGTCTCATCACTGATAGGTTATTTGCCAAAGGAGGAGTTGCATTGTACCTTAAGGTACAGTCAATGATGGACAGCGCATGCGCTGTCCTACAGATGTAATTTTCATACAATGTTATGCCAGCACTTAAGTTTATTATGCTATTTCCATGAATAACAAGTTACGAATAATTAATTGGTGATAACTTATGTAAACACGATAGTTCCGCTTTAATAATACCAGTGGGAGGAGCTTAGGGTCTTACAAAAATAATTATATCTGCATCAACGGACATAATAATGAGGCCATAATTACATACCAAGCAACCCTAGACAAGGCACGCTAGTTGCCTTTAGCTCCGCCCATGGCCACACCCCCACTCCTTGATTGACAAGACTGTAAAATGCTCCACAACAGCCTGTACGTCAGTCTCTTATTTCCCTTACCTGCAAAGGTATGTGCAAGATATTAACCCCTAGAGAACCAAGAGGAGGAAGCACATTGACTCAACATGTGGAACGCTCCTCTGGACTTCTTGGGTATAATTGTCAGTAAATGTCACAGTGGATCTGTCCCACGGAGAGTCCAATAATGTGAAAGTCTATCACAAGAGGACACTGACCTGCACAGGTATGTGAATGGATCCTCTCCTCCTGTGGGTCCTGATCATCAGTCACACTCGGCTCTGAGTCGTTCTCAGTCTTTATTGTCACATCATCACGGCCTGGTCAGGACATTGCACAATTATTCTACTTTTCACTCTTCCAAATAAATAATACGTGGCAAAATAAATTCATTATATCAGAATTCACAGCATTTCAGGAGTTCAAAATTGCATTTAAAAGTGTTAAACAGTTAAAATCTTAGCACCTGAGAGGAAGATTAAAGGAAAAACATTAAGTAGAAAATAATTATAACAGATCTCTCTGGTACAATATAATAAATAATACAGTGGTGTATCATATGTCCCTGCAGGCTCCACAGTGCATTGTGGGATCCAAGTGAAAAAGTCCCCCCCCCCCCCCCCCCCCGATGGGTGGACTGGCCCACCGGGATTCTGGGGGAATCACCTGGTTGGCCCCTCATACTCTACAGCTTTGTTAGTATTGTGCATTACTTCCTGTAGGCAGGTTCATGTCCCCTGACTCCTCTCTCTCCACCAGATACTTCTGGACACACTGAGGTCACAATAGTGCAAACTAGAACCACCAGAAGAGGCAACGTGGAGCCAGATCTGCTCTACACTGGATGGAACAAAGAACAGAGCTGTTCACAACCCCAACCATAGAAAGTAATACACAATAGTAAAAAGGTATGGGGAGGTTTGTAGGTGATGTGGGGGAGGGGATGGCCATAGGTGTAGATTTGTATCTCCAAGTGACCATACTTGTGACTCCCTACTTCCCTCCAAAGCCCCTCAGATGTAAGTTAGTGTGTGTCTGTATCTAGGAGGGCACAAAGCAGTGCCATGGGATTTCAGGAGTGCTGATGTAGCCCTACATGGACCATGCATTAACCCTGTAAGGACCCAAGCAGTCAGGAACATTGTGAAGCATTGCACACCTCTCTGTTCATTCAAGGGTTAAACCAGTGGTACTTGAAGATATCTAATATGCAGAAACTGAACACGTCCAAGTAATCAGTTTTCTCATCTCCTGCACCCCCCAATTCCCTGTATTCCCATCACAACCCCCTGCTTCTCCTCCCCAATACCTTGCACACAACATCATTCTGCATCTCTTCCTTCCAGTCCTTGTACCCCATAAAAATAGATAGACTGCAAGCTCTGCTGTGTCAGGTGCAGTGCTGGGGAACACACCCCTTAAGTGCCAGAACAGGCGTGACAGTCATGGCATGTCATGGGTCCTTAAGGGGTTAACCATTTCAATGCCAGATGGGTGTGGAATGAATTGCACACACCCCACCACTCAGTGGGTTGTATGTATGTATATTTATTTATATAGCACCAACAGGTGTACTTAGCACTTTACAGTTTACATTGTGTATAGAAGGGCTAGCATGAGTGCAGTAATTAAGTGCTTATATAGACAATCATAATGGGAACACCAGGTGAGTATACATTAGTATAGGAGGTCCCTTCCCCATAGAGCTTACAGTGTAAGTATAGGACAGGTGATATACACATACAAGCAGGTAGAGAAGTAAGGGCAATTTTTGGGTTAATTATATTTTATGCAAACAGTCCTCTGGTGCCCAACAGTTTACAGTTTAATGAGGAATTAAGAGAAGGATGAGGCAGAAAGATTATCTCTGAAAGGATTAATAAGACCTACTAATAGCATCAGCTAGAGTTAGATCATAGGATCTAATGAGAGAAAGAAGGATATAGTGCAGTCTAGGCAGATACTCCACTTCAAGTGCATGTCCAGAGTGAATTGGGACATAAACAAGTAGGACCATAGATAAATATAATCTGCAGCACACACACACACATACATATGCAATGTAAGAATTAAACAGTTCACAGTGCAATTGTATTGAATAATTAAGAATAATATAAGAAAAATAAAATCAATGAACTGATTCAAATTTCTGAGTTGGTGTAAAGTTCTGAGTGGGGTGTCTTTGGCGCAATGTGTTTTTTATTAATCTAGAAGTGGTTTATTGAAAGTAGTGCCTTAGTCTTTACTAAGGACACTAACCTGTGTAAGGGAATACATAAAGAGAAGGATGATTTATCCTGGCACAATGATTTGGTAAGGTGAGTAAATGGATGGAAGAGAGGCAGATGAGTTTTACTGTAGGTAATTGTAAGGTTTTGTATTTGGGTTACAGAAACAAGAATGTTACATGTACAGTAAATGGGGAACTACATTGGATTACAATTACATAAGACTTCATATCAGTGTGCAATAGGGAATAACCATGTATATCAAGTAGAAAAATGGCCACAGAGCAACAGCATGGGAATAGAATTCTGGAAATGCCTCATCTAGAATATAGAATACCATTATGGGCACCAGTTCTTATAGACATTTCTATCAAACTACATCAAAACTGTGTCCTTTGCTGTTATGGCAATAGGACAAATATATAATATGTAAAATTGATACATTTATTATATTGTAAAATGTAATTAGGCCTAACCTTTCCACCCTGTGGAACCCCAACCCCTCCATATGAACGTTTATATTAGAATGAGGATAAATCTCGCCTTACCCAGGGAATTGATGGCCAATTCCAGGCGCGTCTGGTCATTGTCTCTCTCCTGTATCAGTGAGTCAGGGGAAGGTTCCACCAGGGGGCTCTGTGTCGTGCAGAACCCATCTGTTACACAAGGCCTGCTGCATTCTGTGACACAGTGTTTCTGTTTCCTCACAACCATGTAATCCTACATAGAGACACATTAATACATATCACTGTACAGTGTGTTATGTTCTTGTAGGTCAGTTACTTTGTACTGAGAAGATTCACTCTTACTAAAGGAACACTAACAGAGTTCTAAAATCTACTCTTACATATACTCCGTGGGTCTCCTATTTCTACCTTTTCCAGGGCTCCAGGGCCCAGTTACCATAGTAATCTTGATAGGGTGTTTCTGAAGTGATTGTTCTGTGTTGTCTTTAACCCCTTAAAGGACCCTTGACGGTCCTGGTACATCATGGCTGGATTTGATTTAAGGACCGATAACGTACCAGGACCGTCATGTAATTCCAGGCTTCCCGCATGGCTGCACACCGTTCGGGGAGTCCGGAATCGGATTCAATAAAAAATAAATGCTCCGAGGTCCTTAACTGACTGCCGCGTGCATGTGCGGCCAGTCCTTAAGGGGTTAAATGGATTGAGCCAACATACCAGCCTTTCAGAACAGAGGAGCAGACAAAACCTTCCCACCCCCCCTCTTCATAAAAAAACACATTTACACATTTGAATACATTAACAGTGCCCTCTAGTGGTACAGATTTCAATTAAATATTCCGTTACATTCTATGGGAGAGTCATTGACCAAAATTTCTCCACAGAATGATAGAAACTGCTGTTCGTTTGAACTATCAGGAAGTAATCACCCTGTTATTCTGGCCTGTTTAAAGGGGATCTCTCACCTATTTACACTTAATGCTCATTAGTTAGAGCATATATCTAGAACACTGAAAATAGTGTTCATTAGATTTAAAAAGTAGTTACATGTGCAAAATGTAAACTTTAAAAAGTGTCCGGCAGCCTACTTCCGGCTTGCCGACCAGAGACAGCTCCGTCCCACTACCCATCATCCTCGCATGACGGAGGCTGTCTGTCACTAAAGTGGAGCGATCGCATTGGCTAGATATCGATCTCTGCCAATGCGATCGCTCCACTTTAGTGACAGACAGCCTCCGTCATGCGAGGATGATGGGTAGTGGGACGGAGCTGTCTCTGGTCGGCAAAGTTCGGCAAGCCGGAAGTAGGCTGCCGAACACTTTTTAAAGTTTACATTTTGCACATGTAACTACTTTTTCAATCTAATGAACACTATTTTCAGTGTTCTAGATATATGCTCTAACTAATGAGCATTAAGTGTAAATAGGTGAGAGATCCCCTTTAACTAAAACTGCCAGCAGCTGGAGTGCATTGATTTACTCAGCAGGAAAAGTAACATAGGGTTATATAAAGTTTGCTACATCCTTTACAGTGAATGGATGGGAATATGGGATGTACAAAGCAATTAGAGATGCACAGATACTGATTTTTTAAGACCGAGTACGAGTACCGATACTTTTTTCAAGTACTCACCGATACCAATTACCGATACATTTTTTTGCGGTCATTTGCCAGTTTTCTAAGTACATACATGTTTTAGGTACTTGGAAAACTGGCAAATGACCGCAAAAAAAAAGTATTGGTAATTTGTATTGGTGAGTACTTGAAAAATATTCTATATGTATGTATATATATATATATATATATATATACACACACACACCACCTCTTGATTCCCAGCTTTTGCTTCATTCTACCCCTCTTGAGCCCCCTTCTTTTGTCTTGGCTTTTGATCCCCCTTTCTCCCACTCCTCCTTGACTCACCCTTTTGCCTCTCTCTCCCTCCTGATCACCCCTCCTTTTGCCTCTTCTTGGCCCCCCTCCTTTGGTCTCCTGATCCTTCCTCCTTTTGACTTTTTCTCCCTCTTGACCCCACTGTCTGCCTCTTTCACCACCTCCTGCCCCATCTTGCCTCCTTTACTCTCCTCTGCCGGGTGCTCGCTGTTCTCTCGCGAGCCCCGGCAGAGGTCAGCGTCGGAGCGTTACTATGGTAACCCGAGGCAATGCTCCGACGCTGCAGGAGTGAGAGTGGTGACCGGGGAGCATTGTGAGCTCCCCGGGCTCCCTCTCTGCAGCACCGACCCAGACACAGGGCATCAGTGCTGGCATCGGCCGCATTTGCGCGAGTACAAGTACGAGTATCGGTATCGGTGCAACCCTAAAAGCAATGCCACAAAATAATACATATGGGACAGATATATCTTGGGTTCCAGTTTTCAATCCTTTGAGTGTCAGAAGGGTATGCAATGCATTACAAAGCAATGCGTTGCTTACCCCTCTGGCAGGCAAAGGGTTAAAAAATGTCAGAGACACTGCCACAATAGGGAGGAAATGGTTAATTTTTCATTTAAAACAAAATGCCTCTATTTATCTAGATGGGAATGAAAAATATCTAGGTGACTTTTAGGATTATTGATATCCAGTTGGAGACAAAAAGTCTAAGACAAAGATATTCTCCCATGTGGGAAAGTCTGCTAGGGTGGCAGATTGATATCCAATGGACTAACCTTTGACTAACCTAATGACAGTAACCAGAACACCTTATTGTCTATTGATAGGAATTATTATCAAGGTGAATTGTAGTGTGGATTAACAGTGACCTCTTTAGAGTACATAGCATTATTACCAGTGTTTTGAAGAATTTCCAAAAATTATGATAATATGCATGATGTCACTGCATAATGAGATGGTTCTTTAACCAATCAGAGCATATTTTGATAAGAGTAAATTCACATTATAAATATGCAAGTTTAGAAAGAAAAGGGCTTCCTCTTGGGTCTTGGCTGGTTTTTCCTTTCCTGATGATTCCTGGCTGACTGATAAAAGATACAAAGAAATACCCAATGGACTGGTAACTATATATTTTCTTATTTAAATTTTGCAAAATTTCACAATCATATACATATTTCTTCTATATTTGAAGAAATCTAATTTTCTTATAATTTGTCTTAATTGGACTGGCTAACCATTTGGGATCAATTATAATAAGCTATATTAGCTCTAGAAATTCTGAAATTAAGCAGATCTATTTTATTATTGGTAAATTGTAATATTTTGCCAGATAAGAGTAAAATAAGTTATAGCAGTGAGATATATAGATCCTTGTTATATATTAAGTTAATATAATTCTTTATATTTCTAGAAAAATATATTGTGTTTCTGGAAACATTATAATAACTAATATTTGATTTGGGGAATTCTTTGAATTCATTTATTAAAATAATCAATCTCTGAATTCATTTATTAAACCTTTAACTGCCATTTGACTATTTACTTAGAGGTGTTTCTTGGATTTCTTTGTGTTGGTTTTGGATCTAAACTTTTGTACAGTGAAAAGTTTTTAAACATCTCACTAAACAAAAGTAGCCATCTTGGGTGTGGCATCCTATATTGTACTAGTTATTTAACCCTTGGAGTAACCTATAGGTTTTACATAGGACTCCTATAGTCATATTTGTGATATATGTTGTACGAAGTTTGGTATACTATCTAGTCAAATATTATTAGACTAGTTGAACAGCCCGTTACACGGGCCACAGTGCCTCTGGCAGCCGGTCGCTGCCCGCGCCACTGCTGATACAGAGCTGGAAGCTCCTTCGGCGCGCCCAGCTCTGTATCAGCCACGGCGCGGCCAGTCTGTACTGTACTGAGCCGAGTCAGAGGACCCGGCTTAATATTAAAGTTTACTCATCTGACAACCTACCTTAAACCTCAATTAGCATAGTTTATACAGTTTCTGGGACAGAGGAATTCATATATGCTGCTGCCAACTGTATTTTAACATTTTAAGGATCGATTATCCTTTTCTATGCTGCTGGGTTCAATTATTGTTATTTAATACCTCTGAACATACCTATGTGTGATTAACCCTTCAGTTGCTGGTAATCCTAACAGTGATAATTGTGGTTTGAGTTACTGTACATTTATTGTAATTGCTGGTCACTCATTTATATCATTGTTCTTTACATTTTATATATAGTATATTGTATTTAATAAATTATAAATATTTTTGCACAAATATGCAGGATTGATTATTTTAATCAATTCTTTACTGTGAAGTAGCGTGTCAATACCTAATTTTGTGTAAAGTTCTCAAAATTATTTAATATTGTCATTTATCTATTTATGTGAAGATATCCAACCTGATTGGTTCTCTTGTTTTAACCCCTTGGATACCTTCAACATAATTGGTTGGACAAAAAAGACATTGTTGAACTGGAAAAAGTGCAGAGACGTGCAACAAAACTGATAAAGGGATTGGAGGATCTGAGTTATAAAGAGAGACTAACCAGACTGGGTTTGTTTACATTAGAGAAGAGACATCTAATGGGTGATATTACCACTTACAAATACATTCAAGGGCAATACAAAGAACTATACAATAAATTATATAAGCAAAGAGCCGAGCTAAAACAAGAAGTCATCAAGTAAGACTAGAGGAAATGCGCTTTCAACTAAAGCACAGGCAGGGGTTCTTTACAGTAAGGGTGGTAAAGCTATGGAATTCTTTGCCTATCTAGCACAGAACAGTATTGAAAATTATGACAGATGGCTTCAATGCAGATAAGTTGTTGATCCAGGGAAAAATCTGACTGCCATTTGAAGTCAGGAAGGAATTTTTTTACCCACTTGGTGCTAAATTGTAAATGGCTTCAGATGGCTTTTTTTGCCTTCCGCTGGATCAACAGGGGTGTTTTTGGCATAGGCTAGACGCATGTCTTTTTTCAGCCTCATCTACTATGTTACATTCAAAAGAAAAGAATTCCTAATGCCACATGAAAAATAAGATCACTAGTTAAACTGCGACTAGAGTTCGGTGTACAGTTCTATAGAGACCATACCTGCAGGACATTAATACATTGGAGCCTATTCAAAGGAGGGTCAGTAAAATTGTGACTGGCCTAAATAATACATATCAGGAAAGACTCTAGGACCTTAAAGTGATAGTAATGTTTCACAAAAACAGCAGCCCCAATTAATCTATTTGAGCAATAGAGAGTGTTATTTCAGTACTATCAAAGTTGTAGTTCAAGAGTAATTGAATGATAAAGTATCCTCCTCCCGCCCCTTTTACCTAGTGTAAGCCACCTCTCCTCAGATGTGGGATCTGGTCCATAGACCAGTCAGCGCACAGCAAGAGACAATCTTCTTACTGTGAGAACAATGAAAACCCTGCCCCCTTGACAGGTTTTTCAGCTTTTTCCCTTATCTTAACTGAAGATTGTCCCTCTCTGCAATCTACCTGGACACCGCCCTGCTGTTCTGAAGTGAACAGTGTTACATCAGTAAAAGGGGCGGGAGGGGGATACTTTACCATTCAATTATTCTTGAACTACAACTCTGACAGAATTGAAATAAAACTCTCCATGGCCTAAATACTACATTGATTAAATGGAGCTGCTTTTATTGTGAAATATTACTATCCCTTTAATATGTATATCGTGGAGGACAGAAATAGGAGGAGGAGTGGTAGGACTAAAACCATCACATTTATTAAGGGATTTAATAACATTTATGACTGAACCATTATTCATAAGAGGAGGAATAACAAGGAGGAGAGGGCAATGACTAAAACCAGAGGGTGGAAATATAATATATAAAAATAAGAGAAATATAAGAAGAAAAACAAAAACAAGTGTTATAGATTCCTCCAACAGCCTCCCACCAGGACTGGTAAGGGCTAAAAACAGTAAATGAATATTACACCTCTTGGGATAGTAATGTGGCTGTTATAAGGAAAACATAGGAAAGAGTTTTAACTGGATAGAGAAATGGACAGACTAGATGGTCCAACTGGTTCTCTGTCATCTAATTCTGTGGGGCGTCTGTAGAAAGACAAAATGGAGCAACTTTCAGGCAACACAAATAAACCTTAAGTAACAAACAAGAGTCCTAACTGATTAAATGGGTCTTTAACCCCTTGACTGCTAGGGAAGTCTCCAATGATTTCTCAGCACTCAAGGGCTACATTTCTCGAATTCTGTGTATTTGGTTTGCTCTGAATTGCTCTACTTTGTCTTTATGCATATTTCCCTTTCAAATCACATTTAGCATAACTATCTCCTTATCTTACTATCCAACTGATCCTGGTCCCACATGGCCAGTGATCTCCATTTATCAAGACATCTTCCTAGACTCCTGAGCTTTTCTTTTATTACATCTATCCCTGCACACGGCTTTCTGTCCAGCTTCAATATTAATCCTCAATAAGGCCCCAGATGAACTACTGCAGATCACAATAATGTCCTGATCTGTCCAGTATCTCTCACCTCTTCAGTCAGCAGGAAGATGATCTCCAGGGTGAGATTCAGGATCTTCTCATTCACCTGACTCCTGTCCTTGTTCATCTTCAGTGAGTTATGGAGATGCTCAGAGAAACAGCTTTGTTCTTTTCTGATGTGTTCGGCTGTGGGGGGACAACTGCAAAGAAAAACTTTATATTTATACAATATACTGTGATTGCTCTTAACAGCAATATCTACAGAAACAAGCGAGAGAATGAGATATGTATATACGTGACCCTTGTAAACAACTGTAGGTTTGAACAGTATGACACAGTCAATGAACACCAACTCATCAAAACACTCCCCTCCCCACGCACACACCCTAATCTGGGGGGAAAAAATACTCATGGTTTCCAAGAATCAATTCTCTGTGGCTTGGTGATTCAAAAGCAAATATTTACTTTATACCTGACCCCATGGCCATGGAGACAGACATGATTCTTTGTAGGAAACCAGGACCCCAAACTACTCCCACCTAAGGTTCCCAAACAAGACTTCAGTGGGACTAGTGTAATGGCCTAATGTCCTGCAAAAAGAATCACGGCTGCCTCTGTATAGGACATCCAGCATAAGATAGATATTGTGGCCAATGAATGCACAAAGAATTTATTCAGAGGGGACATAAGGATTTTCAGACATCTCTGCACAACCTCAGTGCACTGAATGTATGAACTCGATGGCAATATCACCAGTGTGAACAGCCTCATAGGCAGCAAATTTCTCTATTTTCTTGTAATCACATGATTGGAGAATGGGTCTGTTTACACCTGAACATGATGGCATTGAGCATGAGGTGGTGCTTAACTGACTGGTCAGTATGAAATGAGCCTCTGTCCAGCATAACAGATGGACTGCAGGGAGTCCCAATGCTCAGTTCAAGTCCTGTCCTGTTTTCACATACCCTTCATGCTCCTCTCCAATCCATGCCTGATTCCCTCCATCACACTCCATCCGCGGTTCTGATCATTGCCTACTCACCTTCCATACCCCGGTTCTGATTCATGCCCCCTCTGGACTCACCCTCCACAGTCCATTACAGAAGTGCTAAATGTTCACTCACCCTTGGCGCCTCCACACATCCTCTATACCCTTGATCACTCTCCCTCCATGCCCCCTTCTGATCCATGCCACTGCACATGCCCATGTCTGATCCACCCCTTCTGGAAGGTGTCAAACACATGTGACAGCCACAACATCAGAGCATTTAAACAAGACAGCTGTCACATGGGTCTGACAATTCAGAAGAGGTGGATCAGGCACCAATAGCTGCAGAGAAATATAAGGTGCACAATATTTACTTTAACTGTGACTACCAGCTGACAGTGTAACAAGGTTGGGGGTGACAGACACTGTATGGGTGGATCTGTGGCTACCAGTGGGATAAGGCTGAGGTATATCTCTCAGCAATTGTGGTTCTGTGACCACCAACTAGGATGATGCAAAATGGCTAGTGTGTCAAAGTGTATTTGTGATTCTGTAGATACCAGTGGAACAAGGAAACATATGTCTTCTGCATCATCTGTCCAATGTTGGCCAATTGAGAATGATGAGAGTTGCAAGTGGGGGAGAGAGAGGTTTTTCTCCCACTGTCTAAGCTGGGTAACGCAGGGCCATTTCAGAGAGTGAAGAGAGGAGAAGAGAGACACACATCTGTGTCTGGCATACACACCCAGGGCTGGCAGTAAGGAGGAATTATTCAAATCTCCTCTATACGGACGCTCCCATAGGTCCATTCATTGGAGTTTTATTTTCACAGGAGTGGCTTGGGAGCTTCTCTCCCCTGGCCACTCATGTGAAAATCTCTACAAGGAATTGCTGTGCCTTAAACAAAAATATCCAAAAAGCATAAACACACAACGTACACAATATACACTAAACACTACATGCAATTCACTAAACGCTAAAAGCAAAACTCTACAGTCAGTACACTAAACACTATATGCTAAACGCACTACACCACAAGCTAAAAGTAAAATGCAACACACTAAAAGCAAAATGCTAAATGCAAAACATTATATGCTAAACGCAATATCCTGAAAGCAAAAAAGAATAAGCTAAAAGCAAAATGCTATATGAAATACAAATAACGCTACACACATGTATACAAACATACATACACTACAACTGATGTAGAGTTGTGTAATACTGTGCTTTGCATTGTGTTGCACACCATTTTTGGTGCTGAAAGGGCTAAGCACTGAGAATTCAACAATCCAGTCATTACAAACATGGCCTCCTTTCTGGATTCACCTGGATATCAGGGGAAAATAGTACTACATACAAATACACTTTTAACTCCAGACACATATCCAGTGCATTGGGTTGCAAAGCCGTGGATAACATGTGTACAGGCTGTGCCTGTATTTGTGGGAGGGGCGAGAGGGTATTAATGCCCCCTTTCAGCCCCTTTTCCTGGAGACGCATTTTTTTGATTGTTGTCCCTTTGTAAGCAACAGTCGTCTCCAGCATCTCCCAGCGTTCAGGTACCTCATCCGGCTCTCATAGAGCCTATCTGGCATCTTGCCCACGTCCGGGCCTCCTCTCACATCTTCCCCCTTCTTCTACTGCTCGTCAGCCTCGAGTCTGCTCCAGCATGATGTCACCAAAAAGCGCCCGTCGACAGCTTCACCCTGAGAAACTAGCCTACCCTACATTCAAACAGCGAGCCAAGCCATCAGCTTCTGCCTCCCAACAGCGTCCTGTGCAATCGGAAGCCCGTCAGCCAGCTCCACTAAGAGCTCAAAGTTTCCCCTCTCCTAGACGCACATCAGTGAGTAACGAATGTCCTTAATTCCCTAACTCCTCTTTCCAATTCTCTCGGTCATCATCACTCACAAATAGGAAATAATCATGTCATTACTATATTACATGTGACATTATAACATTACCACCACTTCAAAGGAGACCGTCATACCATTACTGCCTCAATACACGAGACCTGTACCATTACTACCTCAATACACGAGACCTGTACCATTTCTACCCCTTTACCTCAGACCATCATACCATTACTACCCCATTACATGAGACCATCATACCATTACTACCCCATTACATGACACCATCATACCATCACTACATGACACCATCATACCATTACTACCCCATTACATGAGACCATCATACCATCACTACCTCATTACATGAGACCATCATACCATTACTACCCCATTACATGAGACCATCATACCATCACTACCCCATTACATGAGACAATCGTAAAATCATTACTACTTTACTGTTTGGGTGCCGGAAAGGTATCCAATGCATTGCTTTGCGGTGCTTGCTGTGCCCCTCTGGTGCTCAGGGAGTTAAGTGATACCAGCATACCTTTTCTACCCTCATTACATGAGACCATAAGTCATTATTAACCCATTACATGAAATCATCAACCCATAAACCTATTATCCCATTACCTACCGTCACCATTACCATCATACAATTACTATCCCTTTACATGAAACCTTCAAAAAACAGTTTCTTGGTAGTATTCTATGTTTCACAATTGTATAAGTTTTATCGTCTTTCTAGTGGGCAGCATTCCGTTATCTGCAGGATGTCACAATGCTATTTTTTATTTGCCCCCCGTTTTTCAGTTTAGCTTCAGGACGGCCATCCTATTGGCAGCGTCTGCTTTATATTTCCTGTTCCGGTTCTATTGGGCGCCCGATTATTCGAGCTGTTAGCTTTACCTGTGCCTCCGTTCCAGTGCCTGTTGACCTTTGCTCCGTTATAGTGTTGCTGGCTTGTCTCTCCTCCGTTGCTGTACCCACTCCTGGTGACCCTCGGCTTGTTCCTTGACATATTCTTCTGTCTCTGCTCTCCGGTTCTGGACGCCCCTGTGACTTGGATTGTCCGACTACCCGCTGTACGTCCCTAGCTCCGGCTGTCTCTCTCTCTCTCTCAGTTGATTTTCTACCCCAACGGAGTGGCTCTCCCCGTCTAGGTGCGGACGTTGGTCAGCCACTCTGTCGGAGCCGGCGGGTTCGGCTTCCAGGCTGTCTGTGGGCTGCTGTCTCGCTTCCTGATTTGCTCCTTCCCGCTGACGGGCCGGGCGAGGGATTGGCTGCTGACAACCTCTGTCGCCTACCCTCTCCGTCGGCTGGAATTCAGGGCTATTGTGGGAGCTTGAGGAACAGGGCTTGTGCCTCCTGTCATATGCCATGTGTTTTGGGGCTCTGTACCTGTAGTAGCCGAGTCCAGGTGGGTGTAGTTTTGAGTAACAGCCGTGTCCTCTCTGGACCCTATTCTAGGGTTTTCCACGGGATTTGGACCTTCCTTTCTTGGTCACCTGATCTCAGTGGTGGTGGTCTTATTCCGCTTTGGGGTTGTTTCTACCGGTCTCTGTATTGTGGGTTGTTCCCTTTGGACAGATTAGTCCGATAGACCCTTGGTCACTTAGGTCGGTGAGGCTTACCCTGCCTTCCTGGTGGGTAACGGTTGTCCAGCCTTGGACTTGCCGTGCACTACTGGGCTCTCTAGGTCCACACCCTATTTTCCCTCTCTTGTGGGTAACTGTGGTAGGTGTACTGCAGCCTCCCAGTCGTTCCTGTTATTGTCTTTAACCAAGTTGGCCTATTGGGTATCTGATCATAGTCGTCCCTGTGTTTGTCTACAATCAAGTCGGCCTACTGGGCATCTGATCATCCTCTGATTTAGGGATTCTCCAGCCTCGTAGGACCTGAAGCATCACGGTTCTTCTCTACTCCCATCCTGGCCAGGGTCCTGGATCAACTGGGATCAGGTATCTGGCTTCACGGCCAGCACCTTTAATTCGGCTTCGGCCGCAGCAAGGGATAGGGTTGGCCGTCTCCGAACCCGAGCCACGATCCCCAGCGTTGCCCTCTAGCAAAAGCTTCATAGTCCTACGACTTCCGTGAAACAGGATACATCTATTTCAACTTCTTATGGAGCATTCCAGGATATTACAAGTCTAGCCAGTGTTCTGCTTTGACACCCCCGCCACCAGTTCTCCCCCACCCCCTATTCTACTTACTTTTCTTCTGCATTAACAGGCCTAAACACCCCTCAAGTTCCAAATCTGGAGGAATTCTCATCCCTTCAGCATTTCAAGCAGGTACACCTTCACTGTTCTCCTACTCCATCATCTTCATATATACACTCCCTCCCCCACTTTTTTTTTTTTCTCCCTAGGATTCCAGTTCCCCTTCGCTCTCATCCTTGTCAGTCCTTCAGCCATCTGTCTCAACTCGCCTTCCAGTAAGGTAACCCCCCTTCTATATATACATTACGAAGATGATATATTATATGCCATTATTTTATTATCTCATTGTAGTCAGATCCTGTTACTCCGTTACCAGGTAGGTCAATGATTCAGTTATTTTCTTCACGACTCCACTATAAAGGATATCGTCATATCCTCTCAATTTTCACCATAGACAGATATCGTCATCCTCTCAAGTTCATCCTCCTCCAGCGTTAACACGTCTTATTCCACACCCACCCTTCACCTCCATAAGGTAACATCTTTAAATAATACATATATTAAAAAAAAAAAAAAAAAAAAAGGAAGAGTTATCTATATCCTCTTATCGCTGTAGTTTCACCATTGGTCTAAGATTCAGCAAGTAAGTATGGGTCTCAGCCTTTTCTGTAAGGATGCCGTCACATCCTCCCCAGCCCCCCCATTTTCTTCCCTCCTACCTATCACAGTGCCTGTGATTATCCTGTCACTCTCATCTGTGGCATACTTTGATTTGTTCAGTTGGTTTGGCCCGCCCCCTGGTGACCTTTTTATACCCGACTCTCACATCTGTCAGATGCCCTTTCGTGGTGTTTCTGAGCCAGTCTTGCTGTTGCTGTGTTCCTGTATTCGGATTCCTGTGTACCGACTTTGGTCTGTCCTGACTACGCTCCAGTGTTCCTGATCGTGTTTGACCCGGCTTGTCTGAGAACCTTCTACGTGCTACGATCCAGCTTGTCTGAGTAACTCCTACGTGCTACGACCCGGCTGGCTGACTTCCTGCTTCGTGATCGACCACGGCCTGTTCCAGCGACCTGCGTTGGCCTGTTGTCGCCGCCGCGACATTCTGACTCCCGCGTTGCTGTGCTGACTCAGTGTGACCATTACACTCCGGTGTAACCCATCTCCTAGTGCAGAGTTCCTTGCTGACTTGCATAAGCTGTGCTCCTTGTACCGAGCCTCCATACGCTGCAGAGCTAAGTTACCATACCGAGCCTGAGAGATTTAACGTACCTTTTAACCCTTGCTGTGCCGCTTCTCTCTTGCCGAACCTCCTTTCTAATTACCGAGCCTCTACCTCGTAAGTCTACTTCTGCTGAGTTGGCCGCTACTTGGACGGCGACTCCAATTTACATCTGCAGAGTAGTTAATTCCTGTCGGTCCGGTTGGGCACCTTATGCTCTCGGTATCACATTAATTACCGGAGGTATCCATTGCAGCTATTGGTTCTGAGAGGTAGCAAGGTTAGGCTCCAAGCTCTTGCAGGATCCAAAGGTTCACGCCCGTGGGGGCTATTGGCTCGTGTTGTGCTCACTTTGGTCTCCGGTTATACGCCCGTGGGGGCTAAAACGCCAGCTTTGCATCTCAGGCTAGTCTACAATTACGCCCGTGGGGGCTACATACTCTTGCACTTGCAGTCTCAGTGGTCTCTTGGTGAACGCCCGCGGGGGCTATTTTGGGTCACTGTTCTGCTCAGCTCATGTTGGTCACTGAACATCTACTATCCATCATTGCATGATTTCTGTGCTGTGCACATTTGCTCAGTTTCTCACTACACCATTCGGGCGTGCCAAACCCCACAGCTGAGACGGACTGATTGTTCTCATTTACCCTTTAGGGACCAGTTCCCTATTATCTGTACCACTTGTGTGTGCCTTCTATCCATTATAGTGAATCTATGTGTACTGTGTATTCACTTGCAATTGCTGCTGTCAACTGTAGAGGGCGATCATTTGTACTTATTTTCATTCAATAAACGTTGTTTTATTTTACCTGCTGGTCTGAGTGTCAAAACAAACCGTTACACTACCGTCATCACTTCATACAGTATCAATCGCACTGCACCTGTCCAGCATCTAACTCCTGCTCCTACGTCCCACCAACCACCAATCTACCTCCCGTCAGAGGTTCCTGCATCACACACTTACCTGTATTCTAGTAGTCTTCCTTCCTGCCCCCCATTAGCGTAGTTTTAGCACCTTACTTCCCGTCAGAGGTCGAAGGTATAACTTGCCTCATCTCGAGACCAGTAAGTGAAGTTACGCTAGTCTCCCATCTCCTATTTACCACCATTCCCTCCGTCAGAAGTTCACAGGTGAGATCACCTTACAGTGTTTCATACTATCACTATTAGTTAATCCTTACCTCCCGTCAGAGGCATAGGTCACTTCCAACAACCTAATCCACATATTTCATTTTTGTTGCTCGTACCCCGGTCCAGCTCACAATCTCCCATACGCTCCTTCCTCCACCCCCCACCCTCACCTATCTCCCCCTAAGTTGACATCCTTCTCTGTCCTGGTGGTTAACAGGCCAGTCCGGATGTCAACCTGCAGGGAGTCCTCTCTCATGCCAGCCGACCTTGCAGCAAGTTCAGGGCAGTTGGCCATCACCTCGACCCAGCCTCTTCAGATTCCATTCTGCTAGAGTCCTATAGGGTCAGGTGAGCCGAGCCTTCCTCATTGATTCTGCAGGCCCGCTTCGCATTCTTGGGCAACATGCTCCTCACAGTTTTAGTCACGCTCTTACCGAATCATTGGTGCAACATCACATCTTTTAGTACCATACCTTATCCTTCCACTTTCAATATACCAGCATCATCTATCCTCCTTACCTTCACATCTTTCACCACACATCCTACCTCCCGTCAGAGGCTCCAGTACCTATACATGACATCACGTGTATTCATTTCATAGTCCCCCCCCCAACATAAACAGTTTAGCACCGACTTCCCTTCAGAGGTTTAAGGTATTACTTGCCTCATCTCAAGATTGACAAGCATAGTTAGTTTGAGTCGCTAGTCTTGTTATATATCACCACTCCTCCTGTCAGAGGAGCTAGGTGCCATCCACCATTCAGTGTGTCACTTTAGTCCAATCAGCAACACCTTACCCATCCATTCCCCACCTCCATTCCCCACCTTCCCTGTCTTTAATCACTGTTAATTCACTGCAAATTTCTCCACCAACTATTCCTTTCCCCATCTCAGGTCAAAACCACCACACTTTCTACACTAACCATTTTGTCTCCCCCATTGTCTATAGCCTTCCCTGTCTTGATGGTGGACAGGCCAGTCAGGATGTCAACCTGCAGAGAGTTCCTCTGTTGCACCAGCTTGACCTTGCAGCAAGCTCAAGCTGAAGGCTGCCGCCTCCACCCAGCCCCCTCCCTATCTTAGCCCCTCTCTGCTATTCAATTGTTTTCCTCAAGCCTTATCATGGCAGCAGCTCAGCCAATCTGATCTAGCCCTGTGGTTTAACTTTTTCAGCCACTGGAACAGTCAATCTATTTTTCCACGTCCTCTCCCCATCATCCCCTACTGTTTTCTGATACCTCTGAGGAATTCTGATATTCAGCATTTTTCGGCTCCAAATGGTTTCGGAACTCTGGCCCCCAGAAGTTCTTCATTTTCCCCAATTCTTCAAAACACCCATCCTAATGGAGGTATACCCCATAGTTTCAGTGGCAGTCATTCAGGCACATCACTGATCTGTTCAGTCAATTACATTCACACCTAATCCAGCCACCTCTCTCATCCTGAATAAAGGCAGGTTCCTGGCCCCCTCATCATGCTTTTTCTTCTGCAAACTTACATAGGGTCTCTCAGTGAAGAACCGTCTTCCATGGGGAGAGTGGTCTTTGTCATTTGGGCAATAGGAGCCTTCCTCTTTAAAAGGATACATCTTGTGAAATCTCCTGGATTTTACCTCCCTTCTTCCACTCTGCCTTTATCAGATCAGTTACTGCATGATGTACCGGAAAGACTGGCGTCTCTTTTTTCTTGCCTAGGAAAGCCGCGTCCAATATGCCCTGC
Organism: Rhinophrynus dorsalis; assembly: GCA_037306005.1. Lineage (NCBI taxonomy): Eukaryota > Metazoa > Chordata > Amphibia > Anura > Rhinophrynidae > Rhinophrynus > Rhinophrynus dorsalis. The sequence continues at coordinate 610,792,978 of CM074719.1, read as the reverse complement.
TCCTTGGTTTCTTTTGTTAACCCCAGGGTTTTATGTAGGCTCTTAAGGAAGGGTTCCATTTTATCAATGCTAAAAGTACCTTCATCCTCTTCCAGTATCTCCCCTTCTTCTGAAGAGTAATCAGAAAGGTCTTTTAGGAGGCTGGATTCATCCACTTCAATGTGCCTGGATGACGTACCCTCCACAGAGACTTCAATTCTGGGTCTTTTCTTAGAAACAGAAGATGCATGAAGGGAGGAAGACATCTCTAGAGTTGAATTCTTCATCCAAGACAGAAAATCTTGGAACTGGGATGATACCTCAGTATTAGCCGCTTTCTTCAAGCACTCTGAACATAATATGGAAGAACCTTCTGCAGATAATTTATTATCACATCCCATTCATACTTTTGTTTTCTGGGGATTCTTATCTTCTTTCTCAACATTTCCCTTGTCCTTTTCCTTCTCCTTAACAGGTACATTTCTTGAAGAGGAGGACATATCCAAGGTAGAAAAATTTAAAACTTAACCTTTAATTTGCTAGACTAAAATAATTACATAAACAACTTTATAGACAGGAAAAAAACAGCATGGCTTGATTAAATAGGGTAGGCCCTGGGAGTGTGTTTCATCCTGGAATGCAGAGGCCCAGCCCATTCGAATCAGGGAAAGCAAACAAATAGGGGTTGGCTCATAGCCCTTACCTTTCCCCTGCAATAAGCATGCTGGTAGAAGGGAGCAGATCCATGGACCAAGCTTATACTGTCACTGGTGCTCCTCTTAGTGGCATCCGTCTATCCCTGATTCGGACGACTGCCAATGACATCACTAGAATGCGTTGCCTTAGGCGCCGAATCTCTACCTGCTGAGGGAGATTCAAGGTGCCAAGAGGATCCACTTCTACCTTGCCGGCTGAAGCAAAGCAAGGCCCTCGGGAGATCCTTCCCACGGACTAAGCAGCAGGCAATGTGGCCCTTAAGCTGGAGAAAATAAAAAAAAAGGTAGGAGTCGAATGCCGTGCGCCCTACCCCAGCTGATGTAGGACCAAAAATTACTGCCGAGGGAAGCAGGGGGCCTCCTTTTGTATTTTAAGTTTGGTCCTAAGCCAGCTGTGGGGTGCTGATGTATACCCATTAGTCTCTATCGCCGTGGATAGGGACAAAGAAGAAAGATGTGCTCTGCCCCATCATGCTGCCCTGGTTCTATTCAAGGTAGTTAAAGCGCCGGGGCAGCATTATGTTTCTTATATTCCTGTGTTGCAGTGGCAGCTTTGCTGAGGACCAAAATGGGTATTGTATACATGACACATGCAACCTTTTACAAGAACACCCAGCCGGGGTAGCATGATGCGAAAAGGTTAAACGGTACTGCCGGTATCACGGTCCCCGTGATTCCCTGTCACTCTCTGTGATGGTACCTGTGCATTGGAGGAGGCTGATTGGCCCGCCCAGGATGTTCCTTTATATACTGGGTCTATGGCACCTGTCAGGTGCCCTTTCGTGGTGTTCCTGATCCCGTGCCTTTGTTGCTGTGTTCCTGCATTACTGTGTACTGACTCGGTTCGTCTGACTATTCTGCTGTTCCTGCTTCGTGTTTGACCCGGTTCCGGCTGACGTCCTGCTCCGTGTTTGTTTCCTGTGTTCCAGCGAGACCTCGATCGCCTACTGGCGACATTCTGAACTGTGCGGGTAGTATTGCCCTGACTGATCACATCTCTGCAGCTGAGCTGTTGCCTCCATTACCAAGCAAGTCTGCTTAGGTTTTGCTGAGCTGTTGCCTTCGTTACCGAGCCAGTCTGTATACCTTGCTGAGCTGTGGCCTTCGTTATCAAACCTGTCTGATACCCTTGCTGTGTTGGTTGCCTCCGATATTGAGCCTGTCTCTATACACTTGCCAAGCTGGTTGTGTTCCATCTGAGCCATTTAACACTTTATGAGCCTGTTGCCTCCGTGACCGAGCCTATCCGTTAACACTGGCAGAGCAGTTATCCATCCCGGTGCTCGTTCATTACCGTTGTTGCACCGCGTGGTGCTATTGGGTATTCCATTAGCTCTTACAGTGTGTTGCTCCGTAACAGCACTGGAATGGTGTCTTGGCTCTGGTCTCCAAGTGCTCACTGTGTTCTGCTACTGTATCGCACTAGACAGTGCGTTGGCTCACAGATCACTTGTGCGGTGTCTCCTCCGTTGTTGCACCCAAAGGGTGCTCTTGGCTCTGGTCCCGTTGGCACATGCAGGGTCTCCTCCGTTGACAGACCTAAGGGGCGTTCTAGGCTCTGGTCCAATTAGCTCCAGCAGTGGCTCTCCTCCGTTATATCACCCTAGTAGTGTATTGGCTCAAGCTCTAGTCAGTCCTTGCTGTATCATTGGGCGCTTTACTGTACAGCTATCTGAGAGTGATTCAGTTCAGTCGCATACTGCACCTTCCTTTGCTCTACCTCAGAGACTGTTAATATCCACTGGGCATTGGCTAATCACCATCACAGAGACTGATCAGTTTGCTCTCAGCATTAACCTTTGTTCCTCCATTTATTCTGTTTGTTACTATTTGCTCCTATATTATTGGGCCTGTACTACTGCCATTACTTGTTTATACCTGTTCTGGCCCCCAGGGGCGCTGTTCATTAATTTTAATTCAATAAAACTGTGTTTTACTTTTAACCTTGGTCTGAGTGTCAGAAAACCGTAACAGTACAAAAGGGCCTTCTCTGCTGCCTCAGACCATTGAGAGGGATTAGCGCCCTTATGAGTGAGGTCCGACAGAGGTTTTACAATGGTGGAAAAATTCTGCATAAATTTTCTGTAATAATTGGCAAAACCCAAGAACCACTGGATAGCTTTTAACCCTTTGGGTCAAGGTCATTGTAGGACTGCAGCCAATTTTTCTTGATCCATGGCAATGCCATCCTTAGATATCACAAATCCCAAGAAGGGTACTTTGGAACTGTGAAATTCACATTTTTCTAATTTACAGAACAATTTGTTCTTGCGTAAACGAAGCAGGACCTCTGACACATCCTGGATGTGCTGGGTTAGGTTAGCAGAGTGAATCAATATATCGTCAAGGTATACGACTACACAGGACTGTAGCATATCGCAGAGGATATCATTGATGAACTCTTGAAATACGGCAGGTGCATTACATAATTAAAAAGGCATCACTAAATATTCATAGTGTCCTGACCTAGTATTGAATGCCATTTTCCACTCATCTCCGGCCCTCATCCTTATCAGGTTGTAGGCGGCCCGTAAATCGAGTTTAGTAAATATAGAAGAGCCTTTCAACCTGTCAAACAACTCCGTAATGAGTGGAAGGGGGTATGCATTCTTGGACATGAGCTTATTTAGTCCTCGGTAATCAATACATGGTCGTAATTCGCCATTTTTCTTTTTCACAAAAAAGAACCCTGCACCTGCCGGAGACGATGATTTTCGAATGATTCCCCTTTCGAGGGCATCCTCAATATATACCTCCATGGCCTTATTTTCCTCACAGCACAACGGGTACGTCCTGCCCCTCGGTGGCACCACCCCCGGGAGCAAATCAATAGCGCAATCATAAAGCCTATGTTGCGGTAATGCGCTAGCCTCTCCCTTACTGAATACGTCACTGAACTCGCTATATGCAGTTGGCACGGAGGGAGAGGTACACATGATCTTGATCGGATGTGACAAACAGTGACTAGTGCAGTATTCAGACCAAGACTTAACCTCGCATCTTTGCCAATCAAACTGGGGGTTGTGCAGCAATAACCAAGGGAACCCCAGAATGACCGCGTGATGGGGTGAGTGTATGATCTGGAAACATACCTCCTTCCTGTGTAGAGCCCCAACTGACATAGTGATAGGAGTAGTTTCCATATAGTGATGAAAGCTGGTTCTAGAGGTCTGCCATCAATGGCCTCAATGGCTAGCGGAGTATCTCTTTTAGACAAGGGAATATTGTGCCGTTCAGCAAAAGCACGGACCATGAAATAGCCTGCTGTGCCAGAATCTACCAGAGCTAGTACCTCAACAGCTTGGTCACCCAGGAAAAAACTCACCTGGATGGTGTTTTTTTTGGTACAGGAGTCTGGGGACGATTGTACACCACCTAGGGCCTGTCCCCCAAGGTACCCTAGATGCGTGCGTTTCCCGGCCGTACCGGACATGTACGTAATATGTGCCCATTTTTGCCACAATATAAGCATAAGTCCTGCCTTTTGCGGTGTGCCCGCTCCTCCTTAGAAAGTTTGGTGAAACCGAGTTGCATAGGCTCACCTGGTTCGGATACCCGGTCAGGAGGATTGGGAGGCGAGGGTGGGTTCAAAGGACTAACGTGCCCATAGCTTCTGGATTTTGCCCTTTTTGCCAAGCGCCTCTCGCGAATGCGAGTGTCAATGAGCATAACGTAGTCGATATACACGTCTAAGTTGCTAGGTACTTCTCTGGCCACAATCTCATCTTTAATAGGGTCTGATAACCCTTGGGCAAAGGCTGCCACCAGTGCCTCATCATTCCAGCCTACCTCTGCTGCCAGTATCTGAAATTCTATAGCATAATCGCCTACAGAACGATCGCCCATTTGTATCTCCATCAATCTATTGGCAGCAGAGGCAGCTCTCCCAGGTAACTCAAATACTCTCCGAAACTTTTTGACAAACTCAAAGAAGTTCAGAGTACATGGTTTGGCATTCTCCCATAAAGGGTTAGCCCACGCCAAGGCTTTACCTCTTAATAGAGATATCATGAACCCCACCTTGCTACGGTCGTTCGGGAAGGCATGAGGTGTCAGTTCTAAGAAAATCTCTAATTGGTCAATAAACCCCCTGCACAGAGTGGGTTCGCCATTGTATCTTAACGGTAACGGCGCCGCCGCCGTTAAACTTCTGGAAGGACAAGCCATTTGCCCAGCATGACTATCCGGTGTCGGAACTGGGGGGACCACCGGATTTTGGTTGGGTTTATCGATGTGTACCGTACGTTCTAGTAATGTCTGCATGGCCAGTGCCAACTGGTCCAAGCGTTGCTCGTGAACATCCATCCTCCAATGGAGGTTCTGTGTATTACGGTCACCCTTACCGTCTGAGGTCATGGCCCTTTCGTACTGTTACGGTTTTCTGACACTCAGACCAAGGATAAAAGTAAAACACAGTTTTATTGAATTAAAATTAATGACCAGTGCCCCTGGGGGCCAGAACAGGTATAAACAAGTAATGGCAGTAGTACAGGCCCAATAATATAGGAGCAAATAGTAACAAACAGAATAAATGGAGGAACAAGGGTTAATGCTTAGAGCAAACTGATCAGTCTCTGTGATGGTGATTAGCCAACGCCCAGTGGATATTAACAGTCTCTGAGGTAGAGCAAAGGAAGGTGCAGTATGCGACTGAACTGAATCACTCTCAGATAGCTGTACAGTAAAGCGCCCAATGATACAGCAAGGACTGACTAGAGCTTGAGCCAATACACCACTAGGGTGATATAACAGAGGAGAGTCACTGCTGGAGCTAATGGGACCAGAGCCTAGAACGCCCCTTAGGTCTGTCAACGGAGGAGACCCTGCATGTGCCAACGGGACCAGAGCCAAGAGCACCCCTTGGGTGCCACAACGGAGGAGACACCGCACAAGCGATCTGTGAGCCAACGCACTGTCTAGTGTGATACAGTAGCAGAACACAGTGAGCACTTGGAGACCAGAGCCAAGACACCCTTCCGGTGCCGTTACGGAGCAACACACTGCAAGAGCTAACGGAATGCCCAATAGCACCACGCGGTGCAACAACGGTAATGAACAAGCACCGGGATGGATAACTGCTCTGCCAGTGTTAACGGATAGGCTTGGTCACGGAGGCAACAGGCTCATAAAGTGTTAAATGGCTCAGATGGAACGCAACCAGCTTGGCAAGTGTATAGAGAAAGGCTCAATATCGGAGGCAACCAACACAGCAAGGGTATCAGACAGGTTCGGTAACAGAGGCCACAGCTCAGCAAGGTATACAGACAGGCTCGGTAATGGAGGCAACAGCTCAGCTGCAGAGATGTGATCAGTCAGGGCAATACTTCCCGCACAGTTCAGAATGTCGCCGGTAGGCGATCGAGGTCTCGCTGGAACACAGGAAACAAACACGAAGCAGGAACGTCAGCCAGAGCCGGGTCAATCACGAAGCAGGAACGTCAGCCAGAGCCGGGTCAGTCACGGAGCAGGAACGTCAGCCAGAGCCGGGTCAATCACGGAGCAGGAACGTCAGCCAGAGCCGGGTCAATCACGGAGCAGGAACATCAGCCAGAGCCGGGTCAATCACGGAGCAGGAACGTCAGCCGGAACTGGGTCAATCACGGAGCAGGAACGTCAGCCGGAACTGGGTCAATCACGGAGCAGGAACGTCAGCCGGAACGGGGTCAATCACGGAGCAGGAACAGCAGAATAGTCAAACGAGCCTAGTCGGTACACAGTAACGCAGGAACACAGCAACAAAGGCGCAGGATCAGGAACACCACGAAAGGGCACCTGACAGGTGCCATAGACCCAGTATATAAAGGAACATCCTGGGCGGGCCAGTCAGCCTCCTCCAATGCACAGGTACCATCACAGAGAGTGACAGGGAATCACGGGGACCGTGATAGCCAGGGAGTTCGCAGTCCTTTGGTAACACTGTGCTATTTGATGCAACCTTTTAATAACCGACATGAGAATATCACGCTGTCATGCAGTGCGAGATTCTCATGTCGAAATTTTCATCCAGGCGACATGCTAAGTCTATCTTTTGCGTTCCGTACCACTCTGGCACTCAATGGGTTAATTATATAAATTTCCTTCAATTCTTGGTAATACACGATACAAAAAAATTTAGATTACTTTAACTGCTTTTGGGTTTGTGTGGTTACCGACTGGGCAGAGTTCACTCTGTTTTTGTCAGTTACACACACTATTTTAACACGATGCCCAAGTTACAGAGAAAAGAAAATACATCTGTCACAGATCAGACAAAATTAAAGCTACTTCCTCTTCATCATCACCCCACAAATGAGGGGGAACAGGTGAAGAGGAAGACAAAACTCTCTGGAAGAAAAGTGGTGATAATATGGTTTATCAGTCAACAGTCAGCCTGGAATTTCACCCTGGACACCAGCCCTCGACCTTCTCTCTGTTGCTAATGAATGCATGAGATTGCCAACTGTTACAGTGATTATTAAATCTCTAATTGGTCAGATAAAGAATGAGAAGGGAAAACAAGTTGCAGAGCTTCATTACAATTTTGGGTATATTTGTCAAAGAAAGTGTAATCTTCGTTTTTTCCTTGCATTGTTTTCACTTAGTTTATATGTGTGTGTGTGTGTATTAATATTCATAGTCTATATATATAAAAGAAGACTTTGTGCCTGCCAAAACACACCCAGGGGTGGTATTAAGGAGGAGTTACTGTTCCCATTGGGTGATTCAATCATGCAGGGAGTTGGCCCGCCCCCACTATGCAGCCCGCCCACCACTATCAAAGTCAGAAAAAAACAATATGGCCGCCACTTGCTCCTACACCACAGACAAACACACATGCCCCACTCACACAGCACCACACAAACACACACATGTCCCACTCACACACACAGACCACCACACACACATGCCCCACTCACACAGCACCAAACAGACATGCCCCCACTCACACACACAACACCACATACACACACAAAGCCAGAAATACATATGGCTGACACACACACACAGTCACTCACCCTGACTCCCAGAGGCCTCAGCAGGACCTGTAGTGCAGCACCAGAGGAACAAAATTGCACTCAAAGGGTTAAGGTAGGTCCTCATTGCTCAATTATTTCTTCACTGTCATCATTTGCCATGCAAGACACAGGACAGACAGCCATCAGATTCACACTTAACCCACTGACTGCCACAGGGTTGTGTATCAAGTTTTACCCCTCAGGGAGTGTGTTCAAACCCCTCACACTGTAAACTTGCATTTCTCTCCCACTTCTCCTCCTTCCCCAGCCTATTACTAACACTTTTCCATATTTATGTTAAGCCCCGCCCCTACTCGCGATTAAGCCCCGCCCCCTTTTAACCCAGATTGCCCCATTGCTCTCTCCACATAAGCACCACATGAGGGACTCCACAAGTTAAAATTCCCAGGTATAACACATACATGCCTCACTCACACAGCACCAAACACCCATACACACACACAAAGCCAGAAAGAAAGATGGCTGACACACAGTCACTCACCTTGACTCCCAGTGGCCTCAGCAGGACCTGTAGTAAAGCCACTGAACGGTGCTGCATCAGCAGGGGAACAAAATGGCACTCAAAGGGTTAAGGTAGGCCCTCATTGCTGAATTACTTCTTCACTGTCACCATTTGCCATGCAAGACACAGGACAGACAGCCATCAGATTCACACTTAACCCACTGACTGCCACAGGGTTCTGTATCAAGTTTTACCCCTCATGGAGTGTTTTCAAACCCCTCACACTGTAAACTTGCATTCCCCTCCCACTTCTCCCCCTTCCCCAGCCTATTACTAACACTTTTTCACATTTATGTTAAGCCCCGCCCCTACTCGCGATTAAGCCCCGCCCACTTTTAACCCACATTGCCCCATTTGTCTCTCCACATCAGCACCACATCAGTCCCCTCTAGGGACTTCACAAGTCAGTGTTCCCAGGTATGAACACACTTCCCAACACACTTCCCACTGCTATTTAACTCTGACATGCCTCTCTATACCTTAACCCTTTGAGTGCCAGAGGGGTACACAACTCATGAGCACATGTGTTTCTGCTCATATATGTTGCGTGTGTGTTTGTGTACATCTCTGTTACATGTGTGTGTCCATGTGTGCATCTCCAGTGTGTCTGTGTGTACATGTCTTTTGCATGTTTCTGCCGCTCACTGTGTGTATGTGCATACCTCCCAACATTTCACAGGGCCAAAGAGGGACACGTTAGTTTTAGGTAATATTATTGGGGGTGTGGCTGGTGGGCGGGGCATTAGTAAGAATTTTTAGGTTATTTCATGACCTATTACTGGCTGTTTATGTAACTGAATAAATGATTTAGTTCAAGACCAAAGTATTTTATTTGCACAGACTAATGTATAAACACATATACTGAAGTTTATTGCTTTATTGCTGTAGAGCAAAGTAATACACACCACACAGTCAGGGCTGGTGCAAGGATTTTTGCCACCCTAGACAAAACCTAATTTTGCCGCCCATTTCGCTCCGCCCCTTGTGTCCCACCCCTTTATACCCTGCCTACTTATACCCAACCTCTTTTCATGATTGTCCTCTCTCTGCCCCCTGAGCCACTCTGCCCCTGTTCTGGAGATGCCTGTAAGAGATGCCCCCCACCAGCTCCAACTTGCCCCTTATCAGCTTCACTTTGGCCCACCAGCTCCACTTTGCCCCTATCAACTCCAACTTGCCCCCATCAGCTCCAACGTGCCCCCACCAGCTCCATTTTGCCCCCTCAGCTTCACTTTACCCCCTCAGCTCCAACTTACCCCCATCAGCTCCACTTTGCCCCCCATCCTCTCCAACTTACCCCCATCAGCTCCACTTTGCCCCCATCCGTTCCAACTTGCCCCCATCTGCTCCAACTTGCCCCCACCAGCTCCACTATGCCCTCTCAGCTCCAACTTTCCACTATCAGCTCCACTATGCCCCCAGCAGCTCCAACTTGCCCCCATCCGCTCCAACTTGCCCCCCCATCCGCTCCAACTTGCCCCACCAGCTCCACTTTGCCCCCCCTCAGCTCCAACTTGCCCCCCCTCAGCTCCACTTTGACCCTCATAAGCTCAAACTTGCCCCCATCATCTCCAACTTGCCCCCACCAGCTCCACTATGCCCCCTCAGCTCCAGCTTTCCCCTAACAGCTCCAACTTGCCCCCATCATCTCCACTTTGCCCCACATCTGCTCCAACTTGCCCCCTCAGCTCCACTATGCCCCCTCAGCTCCAACTTGCCCCCCATCACATACCTGTATCTCCCGTGCAGTCTTCTCTTCAGTAATGCAGAGCGCGGCGGGAGATCATGACTCCCAGCGCGCTCTGCATTACTAAAGATCCGACCAGATGAGGGAGCGCTGTAGCAACACAGACCTGACTGTGTTGTGGTTCCTGGCGTGGTGTGTGGGTGCAGCTCTTCTCCGCTGCATGCCCGCGCCCCCAGTACGTGTGCGCCCTAGGCCGGCGCCTACCTCGCCTATAGGTGGAGCCGGCCCTGCACACAGTCTGACCTCCTAAAAAGAGGGACAACAGGGTGGGAAAGAGGGACAGAGGGATTTGGCCCTCAAAGAGGGACTGTCCCTCCTAAAGAGGGACACTTGGGATGTATGGTATGTGTCTGCCTGTATGCTGCATATGTCTGTGTTTATCAGTGTGTCTGCATTTCAAACACGTGCGCCCAATGGTCATAACATGACGGGCAACGCCGTCCCATGTTGCTAGTCTTATATATGTATGTAAGTTGCAGTTTTTGTTTGCGTTGACTACAGGGGGGGCCCAATGTGGCATAATTTCAAACTTACCTGGACCGATACACAGAACTCGGTGTTATGTGATGTATACGTGTGAGAGAAGTGGTGCTTGTGCAGGACATGCATGTGCATTTGGAGGGAAGAAATATACAGTTTTAATTATATATAGGTGACCTATTAGCATCTCACTCTATACAAACCTGATTCCTTAACCCTTCTAACTGCTTTAGTTGCTAAGAGAAACAGAGCTTTTAAACATAAATTGCAGCTCTGCTTTCCCAAGGTATGCTCTTTGGTACTTGATATAACCATAGAGTACCAACACCTATCTGACTGTGGAGTGGAAGTCATATTAGAGGTCCCTACACCCATTTCTGCGTATTCAACAGGAGCTGGATACTTCTCTGGAACTCAGAAAGGGTAAATATATACTTTTTTGTGCCTCTTTCTGGAATAACAAAAGTGATATGAAACTGAACTTGATTTTTATTGGATCTGATTCAGGGTTCCCTGAATGGCGAGCAAAGAGCGCAGGGAGACCTGAATTCCACTAGGGGACTCTGGTGCCCATTTCCAGGGAACCCTACTCACTCACTAGGGGACTCTGGTGCCCATTTCCAGGGAACCCCTCTCACTCACTAGGGGTCTCTGGTGCCCATTTCCAGGGAACCGCTTTCACTCACTAGGGGGACTGTGGTGCCCATTACCATGGAACCCCTCTCACTCACTCGGGGACTCTGGTGCCCATTTCCAGTGAACCCCTCTCACTCACTAGGGGGACTCTGGTGCCCATGTCCAGGGAACACCCTCTCACTCACTAGGGGACTCTGGTGCCCATTTCCAGGGAACACCCTCTCACTCACTAGAGGACTCTGGTGCCCATTTCCAGGGAACACCCTCTCACTCACTAGAGGACTCTGGTGCCCATTTCCAGGGAACACCCTCTCACTCACTAGAGGACTCTGGTGCCCATTTCCAGGGAACACCCTCTCACTCACTAGAGGACTCTGGTGCCCATTTCCAGGGAACACCCTCTCACTCACTAGAGGACTCTGGTGCCCATTTCCAGGGAACACCCTCTCACTCACTAGGGGACTCTGGTGCCCATTTCCAGGGAACCCCTCTCACTCACTAGGGGTCTCTGGTGCCCATTTCCAGGGAACCGCTTTCACTCACTAGGGGGACTGTGGTGCCCATTACCATGGAACCCCTCTCACTCACTCGGGGACTCTGGTGCCCATTTCCAGTGAACCCCTCTCACTCACTAGGGGGACTCTGGTGCCCATGTCCAGGGAACCCCTCTCACTCACTAGGGGACGCTGGTGCCCATTTCCAGGGAACCCCTCTCAGTCACTAGAGGACTCTGGTGCCCATTTCCAGGGAACCCCTCTCACTAACTAGGGGACACTGGTGCCCATTTCCAGGGAACCCCTCTCACTCACTAGGGGACTCTGGTGCCCATTTCCAGGGAACACCCTCTCACTCACTAGAGGACTCTGGTGCCCATTTCCAGGGAACCCCTCTCACTCACTAGGGGACTCTGGTGCCCATTTCCAGTGAACCCCTCTCACTCACTAGGGGACTCTGGTGCCCATTTCCAGTGAACCCCTCTCACTCACTAGGAGACTCTGGTGCCCATTTCCAGGGAACCCCTCTCACTCACTAGGGGACTCTGGTGCCCATTTCCAGGGAACACCCTCTCACTCACTAGAGGACTCTGGTGCCCATTTCCAGGGAACCCCTCTCACTCACTAGGGGACTCTGGTGCCCATTTCCAGTGAACCCCTCTCACTCACTAGGGGACTCTGGTGCCCATTTCCAGGGAACCCCTCTCACTCACTAGGGGACTCTGGTGCCCATTTCCAGTGAACCCCTCTCACTCACTAGGGGACTCTGGTGCCCATTTCCAGGGAACCCCTCTCAATCACTAGGGGACTGTGGTGCCCATTTCCAGGGAACCCTACTCACTCACTAGGGGACTCTGGTGCCCATTTCCAGGGAACCCCTCTCACTCACTAGGGGACTCTGGTGCCCATTTCCAGGGAACCCCTCTCACTCACTAGAGGACTCTGGTGCCCATTTCCAGGGAACCCCTCTCACTCACTAGGGGACTCTGGTGCCCATTTCCAGGGAACCCCTCTCACTCACTAGGGGACTCTGGTGCCCATTTCCAGGGAACCCCTCTCACTCACTAGGGGACTGTGGTGCCCATTACCAGGGAACCCCCTCTCACTCACTAGGGGATTCTGGTGCCCATTTCCAGGGAACCCCTCTCACTCACTAGGGGACTGTGGTGTCCATTTCCAGGGAACCCCTCTCACTCACTAGGAGACTCTGCTGCCCATTTCCAGGGAACCCCTCTCACTCACTAGAGGATTCTGGTGCCCATTTCCAGGGAACCCCTCTCACTCACTAGAGGACTCTAATGCCCATTTCCAGGGAACCCCTCTCACTCACTAGGGGACTGTGGTGCCCATTTCCAGGGAACCCCTCTCACTCACTAGGAGTTTCTGGTGCCTATTTCCAGGGAACCCCCTCTCACTCACTAGGGGACTCTGGTGCCTATTTCCAGGGAACCCCCTCTCACTCACTAGGGGACTCTGGTGCCCATTTCCAGGGAACCCCTCTCACTCACTAGAGGATTCTGGTGCCCATTTCCAGGGAACCCCTCTCACTCACTAGGGGACTCTGGTGCCTATTTCCAGGGAACCCCTCTCACTCACTAGGGGACTCTGGTGCCCATTTCCAGGGAACCCCTCTCACTCACTAGGGAACCCTAGTGCCCATTTCCAGGGAACCCCTCTCACTCACTAGGGGACCCTGGTGCCCATTTCCAGGGATCCCCTCTCACTCACTAGGGGACTCTGGTGCCCATTTCCAGGGAACCCCTCTCATTCACTAGGGGACTCTGGTGCCCATTTCCAGGGAACCCCTCTCACTCACTAGGGGACTCTGGTGCCCATTTCCAGGGAACCCCTCTCACTCACTAGGGGACTCTGGTGCCCATTTCCAGGGAACCTCTCTCATTCACTAGGGGACTCTGGTGCCCATTTCCAGGGAACCCCTCTCACTCACTAGAGGACACACTCTCCCTCAGCGGACCCTTCTTTCTGTCACTACCGAGGGGCCCCTCTCATACACTACAGAGGACAATATGGATCTTCTACGGCTGATAAGTAACAACTTCTGTCAGTGTCAGCGTACAGCTGGAGAACCACATGTCCCCACCTCTCGGAATAAACAACCCGGAAGGTGTATAGTTGGTATCAGTATATCTTGATATACACCGCTGTTTGTATCTAATAACACTGCCGACACAACCTACAACATGGCCACGTACCTCCCACACAGCGACATCTCTCACACAGCGGTGTCTATAGCAGTCTGTGAGGAAAGTTCCTGTCACAGTGAATGGACGAGGCGCCTCTGTAGCTGAAGGCAGTAACCCGGATGTTCGGGTAACGGTGCAACATGTAGAATAGAAAGGGGGGGTGACGTCTAATAGTGTTACCTAAAACTGACATCATCACTATGCGTCTCCTCTCCAGCACAGTGCTACTAGGTATGTTAGTTGGGGAGTGGAGCATAGATATTGTGTTCCTCTTTAGGCGATAATGGGGAGTCTATCTCCCAAGTGTGGTTCTTTAGACGGAAAACGTTCCCTAAAAGACCCAAATCCCTCTTTTTTGTACGATATCATGTGGCGCGTGTATATGTGTGTATCACATTGTCCTACCTCCAAAGAGTGCAGTACCTCCCAAGTATCCTTGTTTTTATGAGCACAGACTATGTGGTATGTATATAAAGATGTACATATGTCATGAAATAACCTAAATGTCCTTACCAGGCAACGCCACCTAAAATTGAAGCGTCTGCCTTTGGCCAGTTGAAATGTTGGGAGGTATGCATTGACCCACAGCTAGGGTTGCACCGATATCGATACTGGTATCGGTGCCGATACCAGCATTTGCGCGAGTACTTGTACTCGCGCAAATGCGGCCGATGCCAGCACCTATACCCTGTGTCAGGGTCGGTGCTGCAGTGAGGGAGCCCGGGAAGCTGCTCACAATGCTCCTCGGTCGCCTCTCTCCTTCCTGTAGCGTCTAAACATTGCCGCGGGTTACCATGGCAACGCTCTGACGCTGACTTCTGCTGGGGCTCGCGAGAGAACAGAGAGCACCCGGCAGAGGAGGGTAAGGGAGGCAAGATGGGACATTGAGCGGGTGGTGAAAGAGGCAGAGAGGGGGACCAAGAGGGAGAAAAAGGGACTAAGAAAAAGGAAAAAAAAAAAGTCAAAGGGACTAAATATCAGGAGACAAAAGGAGGGGAACTAAGAAAAGGCAAAAAGGAGGGGGGATCAGGAGAGAGCAAGAGAGGCAAAAGAGTGGGATCAAGAGTCAAGGAGGGGGATCAAAAGGGAGAGAAAAAGCCAAGGCAAAAGGAGGGAGCTCAAGAGGGGGAGAATGAAGTAAAAGGTGGGAATCAAGAGGGGGAGAAAGAGGCAAAAGGGGACAGTCAAGAGGTGGTGTGTGTGCGTGTATATATTATATTTCAAGTACTCACCAATACTTTTTTTGAGGTCATTTGCCAGTTTTCCAAGTACCTAAAGCATATATATATTATATATATAATCATACCTGGGAACTCTCCGGATTTGCCCCGGAGACTCCGGTTCTGACAGAGATTTACCGGGTCTCCGGGGCAGAGGCTGATTCCTCCGGACGTGGGGACTTTCTATTGAAACTCTACCCACTTACACTCTTTCTCCCGCTGTTCCTCCGTCCCCAGCCTTGTGTGTGACATTTTTAACCATTTGAGTGCCAGAGTGGTACGGAATGCATTGCTTTGCAAAGCATTCCGTACCACTCTGAAACTCAAAGGGTTAAGCACCCCCCCCCGCTCGTGCCAAGCCCCGCCCCTTTTTGACGCGATTAGCATCATTTTTGTCACCCCCTGCTGAAAAGAGGACCTCCCTCCGGGTAGCCCTCATCTGGAAGTTCCCAGGTATGTATATAATATATGCGCTTTAAGTACCTGGAAAACTGGCAAATGACCGCAAAAAAAAGTATTGGTAATTGGTATCGGCGAGTACTTGAAAAAAGTATCAGTACTTGTACTTGGTCTTAAAAAAGTGGTATCGGTGCATCTCTACCCACAGCAATAAAATTCGCAATCACGTTTGTCTAAAGTGCAGTACATATGTGTTTATAAATTAGTCTGAGTTGGTAAAATACTTTAGTCTTGCACTAAATCAGTTTATTCATTTCCACAGCTCTGTCAATAAGTCATTAAATAAACCAAAATTCTCAGTAATGCAACACCACCAAAAAGAAAAGTGTCCTTCTTTGGCCTGAAAAGTTGGGAGGTATGAGATAATTTCTCCAGTGCAATAAACTCTCCAGTCCTTTTTATTATTCTGTGGACTAAGGTGTCTCAAGATGGAGATATGTTAGTGCAGAAGTCCAATAAAATAACATAGGACTTAGAGTTGTATCACACTGAAAAATCATCTACTCTTTATCACTGTTTAAGGTGCAGTTTAATTTGCTGGTGCAAATCAGCTGTACCACAGGTGACAAATAAATATTGCCATTAATTTACATGGGGCTTTTAACCCTTTGAATGCTATAGCATTGAATTGCTTAGCAATGCATTGGAGATATCTCTAGTATTAAAGAGGTTAAATCAATGGGTATTTTAATTTCTCCCCATGATGCATGTTGCTTGCGCCAGAATTGTATCTTATAACTTTTTTCAATTGCACCTTTAGTTAATAACCCTCATGGACGTTCAGTGCCATTTTCTTCTAGTGTCTGATTGCTGTTAATTGTCATTATTTATTTATTTTGATTTTTTTACTAGGAAGAATAGATGTGATTTCTCTCATTTTCAAGTATGTCCTGGAGAGCTTTTATAATAAAAAGTTACATATTTATACAAAATGGAGAAAAACTATTAAAATTATATACAGTATATTATATAGAGTTCTTTTAGATACAAAGAAGGTGTTATTTGGGGGGATTTAGATTGGGAGAACATCCGGGGCTTGATTCAGTTGCCTCCGTAACAGGATGGATAAAAATCGATAATTTAAAAAAAAAAAAAAAAATCTGATTTTTTTTTTTATTTAACCCCTTCAGTGCCAGGTGCTTGGGCCATTTCCTGTACCCTATATGCCAGACACATTTTCAGCATTTTTGCTATCCTCCTGTTTAGGCTTGATTTCCTTTGGGGATTTTTAGTTACATATGGGAAAACTATATACTGTTTTTTCAGAACAAATTGAGCTTTTTCGTGGTACCTTACATGAAGAGAATTTTGCATTGTGCAAAAAGCTATGATGTCATAATGATAAAAAAGTGAACATTTACTTATTTTGCTAAAATCACATACTGTGTATCAAAAACATTTACCTTGATTGCGAAAGTTTCAATTATTTGAAAAAGCCCTGAGTCCTCAGAGTCAAAAAATACCAAATTTGTATAGTTTTACCTACGTCCATTGCTAGAGTAGAGCCCTAATCACCAGGAGCACACAATGACATTTTCAACTTTATGAACTAATATGAGCGTTCTAGTGTTTTTGTGGTAAAGCTACCCTAGAACAGTGAAATAACTATAAAACACTATATATTTCTGTAAAGTAGACATCCTGCTGCATCTAATGATGGGTAACTTGCCTTCTTACCCCAAGCCAGATGTGCCCAAATGTTTCCAGAAGGTGGCACTATAGGAAAAAAGGGCATTTTCTTACATTACTGCCCCTTCAAATGTACTGAAATCTGTGAAAACCATGGCATTTCCAACTGTATTCATTATCTAGTGCTCTTAGGAGAAAAATGACACCCCACTGGTATGAGTTCACCTACCTCAGGGGGTGCTAGAAGTGCAAAACGACATCTACTACAATCTCTAATTTTTCTAACATTTTCTCAAACATTACCTGTCTGTACAAAAATGGTTATAACAACTACAGAAGTGAAGAAAGGGTACACATAGCATACCATTTTGGAAAGAAGACACCATGCCGCATCTAATGATGGGTGAATTGCCTTGTTACCCCAAGCCCGGTTTGCACAAATGCCTCCAGAAGGTGGCGCTAATGAGAAAAAAAGGCATTTTCTTACATTTCTGCCCCTTCAAATGTACTGAAATCTGTGAAAACCAAGGCATTCCAACTGTATTCATTAGCTAGTGCTCTTAGGAGAAAAATACACCCCATTGGTATGAGTTCACCTACCTTAGGGGGCGCTACAGGTACAAAACTACACCTATTGCAACCTCTAATTTTTCTAATATTTTCTCAAACGTTACTTGTCTGTACAAAAATGGTTATAACTACAGAAGTGAAGAAAGGGTACACAAACCATACCATTTTGAAGAGAAGACACCCTGCCATATCTAATGATGAGTGACTTGCCTTGTTACCCCAAGCCTGGTGTGCAAAAATGCCTCCAGAAGGTGGCACTAATGAAAAAAAAGGCATTTTCTTACATTTCTGCCCCTTCAAATGTACAGAAATCTGTGGAAAACATGACATTGCCAACTGTATTCATTAGCTGGTGCTCTTTGGAGAAAAATGACACCCCATTGGTATGAGTTGACAAAAACCTAGGGGTGCCAGAAGCACATAACAACACCTACCTGTTTCTTCTTTGGAAATGGCTTCTTATACTAAAATGTTCATAACTTTTAGATACATGAAGGAAAGGTATAAAATGTAATACCATTTTGGAAAGAAGACATTCGCCCGCATGAAATGAGGGGTCACTTGCCTTTCTATCCCCGGGCTGAAGTGCACAATTATTTCCAAAATGTGGTACTATAGGAATAAATACATGTTTCTTACATTTCTGCCCCTTCAAACAGGCACGTGCACACATAGACACCAAGGGGAGCTTGAGCACCTACCCTTTTTGTCCAAAGTGCCCTCGTGCCCTTTTAACAACAAAAAAATAAATAATAATAATTATGAGATGTGCCCTTTTTTTCATTTGAGCCCCTGCCCCCCAAAATGTCTGTGCACGTCCCTGCCTTCAAATGTCTTGAAATCTGTGAAAACCATAGAATTTCCATCTGTATTCGTTAGCAGGTGCTCTTAGGAGTCAAATGACACCCCACTGGTATGAGCTGACATACCTTAGACGGTGCTAGAAGCACAAAACTACACCTACTACAAGATTTGATTTTTCTACCATTTTCTCAAACAGGACTTGCCTGTACAAAAATGGTTATAACAGCTAGAGAAGTAAAGAAATGGTAGACATACTACACTATTTTGGAAAGAAGATTACCTGCCACATCTAATGAGGGGTCACTTGCCTTGTGCACAAATGTTTCCAGAGGTTTGCGCTAAAGGGAAAAAAAAATAATTTTCTTACATTCCTGCCCCTTCATATGTATAGAAATCTGTGATAACCATAGAATGTTCAACTGTATTCATTATCTTGTGCTCTTAGGAGTCAAATGACACCCTGTTGGTATGAGTTGACCTACCTTAGATGGTGCTAGAAGCACAAAAATACACCTACTACAACATCTGATTTTTCAGGACTTGCCTGTACAAAAATGGTTATATCAACTACAGAAGTGAAGAAAGGGTACACAAACCATACCATTTTGGAAAGAAGACAACCTGCCGCATCTAATGATGGGTCACTTGCCTTTTTACCCGTAAGTTAATTTGCACAACTATTTCCAGAATGTGGTGCTACAGGAAAAAAAAATTTATACATCAGTCACTTCAAAGATACTAAAATGGTTCAATGGCATGGGATTTCCAAGGAGGACTTCTTGCCAACCTAAGATAAATGGTACCCCACTGCTGTGGGTTGACATACCAGTTTGGGTGACAGGAGCATGGCTACCATTGGAACAGGGATGGGAAAGCAAACAGTGTATGTGTGATTTTATGGCTAACAGATGAAAGAAGCTAGGGCGTCAGCCAGTGTACGTGCGGACCTGTGACTACAAGTGTAACAAAGTGTGTGGGAGGGTGAGGGATTAGGCAGTGTATGTGGGTATGTCTGCTAGTGGGGAGTGAACCAAGGATGGTGGTGGTGAGGGTGATCTGTGACTACCAGTGTGCACTGTATGTCCCCCTCATACAAAGTTTGATTCCCAGCCTGAATCCAGTGCATACTGGTACTTTGAATCTACCAGTAGGCAGTAGAAACAGGCTGGGGAATGGGACTGCCAGTGGGCTGTGGAACCATGCAGGGGGATAGGGTACGTGGGGGTAGGGGGATTGGAGGCATTTTGTGTGCATGCCACAGGGGTGCCCAATGCACTGCAAAGCAATGCATTGGACCCCCTGTTGCACACAAAGAGTTTTTTTTTTATTGTTTATTCATACCTCGTTGGGGAGGCGGTATCAGGAACACTCCTGGTGCCCCCCATCAAGGTAAAAAAAAAAAAAGGGGTGTGTGTGTGTCACAGGGGGTCCAATGCATTGCAAAACACTGCATTGGACCCCCCCCCCCCCGTGGCACATGCAGTTTCTTGGGGCTTTTCCCCCCAATATTTTTGTGTGGACCTCTGTGGCACACAAAGGGTTAATTTTTTTTTTTATCATTACTTTGTATTCAGATGGCCACCAAACAAGATCTGATTACAAAGTAATGATAAAAAAAGTCCTGCATTAATTTTTATTATTATTATTATAGACCTCATTGAGGGGCATCAGGACCCCTCCTGATCCCCCCCAATGATGTCTTAGTAAAAATAGATATGTGTCCACAAAAAAGTGACCATGCGAGTGCCACAGGGGTCTCCAGCACATTGCAAAGCAATTCATTGGACCCTTGTGGCAATCAGAGGGTTATTTAAAAAAAAAAAAAAAAAAAAAAAAAATATATATATATATATATATATATATATATATATATATATATATATATATATATATCATTACTTTGTAATCAGAGGTTGTTGGGGGGCAATCAGGACCACTCCTGATGGACCCCCAACAATCTCTGATTACAAACTAAAGATAGAAGCCCTGTGTGTGCCACAGGAAAGGGGGGTCTGCATTGGACCCCCCCCCCCCCGGTGGCACACACAGGGTTAAGTTTTTTTTTTATTATAGACCTCATTGAGGGGCATCAGGACCCTTCCCGATCCCCCCAATGAGATGTTAGGGAAAAAAAAGATGTCCCCCACAGTAAGTGCCCTGTGAGTGCCGCAGGAGTCTCCAGTGCATTGCAAAGCAATTAATTCATTTATTAACCCTTCAACTGCTAGTTGTCTATTTTTCTAAGATTTCTTTGCGCATGTGTTAGGGCCTAACTTTTTTAAAGTGAAAGTTTCTTTGAAACTCTCACTAAACAAAAGAAGCTGCCATCTTGGATGTGGCATCCTATCTTAATAAGTGGATTAACCCTTGAAGTACACTATAGATTTTACATAGGATTGCTATAGCCATGTTTATGATATATGTTGCATGAAGTTGGTATACTGTCTAGACCTATATTATTAGATGTGATTCTAAGTCTATTCTTGGTATAATCTATTATTGACTAGATGAATGCAATGTATATGTTTTATTGAGAAGGTATACAATATTTGAATTAAATTAAATTATAGTGATCTCTATCTGGGATTTTATTCCAGTTAGTCTCTAAATCTGTTTATTATATATGGTACAAGGAAAGTTGTCAGAGGACCTGGCTTCACATTAAAGTTGATTCACCTGACAACCTACCTTAAACCTCAATTAGCATAGCTTATAGAGTTTCTGGGGCAGAGGTATTCATATATGCTGCTGCCAACTGTATTTTAACATTGTAAGGATCGATTATCCTTTTCTATGCTGCTGGGTTCAATTAATGTTATTTAATACCTCTGAACATACCTATGTGTGATTAACACTTCAGTTGCTGGTAATCCTAACAGTGGTAATTGTGGTTTGAGTTACTGTATATTTATTGTAATTGCTGGTGACTCATTTATATCATTGTTCTTTACATTTTATATATAGTATATTGTATTTAATAAATTATAAATATTTTTGCACAAATATGCGGGATTGATTATTTTAATCAATTCTTTACTGTGAAGTAGCGTGTCAATACCTAATATAGTGTAAAGTTCTCAAAATTATTTAATATTGTCCTTTATCTATTTATGTGAAGATATCCAACCTGATTGGTTCTCTTGTTTTAACCCTTTGGATACCTTCAACATAATTGGTTCGACAGGTGTCACAAATGCGCATTTCATCATCATCTCTCCAGCTATTCAATGATTAGTGGCTACAGTTTAAGGGGTCATTGAATTGACTTATTATTATTATTATTATTGGGGCACTTTAAAGAAGAGTAAAAAAAGAGTAAAGAGGAAGAAAGAAGATTAAATAAGAATTCTGAAAGAGGAACACCAGGGAGCAGAAGACCCAGCTGGACCTCAGATTTACATGTAAGTGTTACACTATGGGTGATGGGATAGAGTTAGTATTTTTAATCTTTATTGTTAAAGGGATAGTAGTACTTCGTTTTAACTTTATTTTATTTTGTAGGAATTAAAAAAACATGAAGAATGATATGTCTTATCTCTCAAACCTTTATGGTTTAAGAGATATTCACAAGCAAAGTTTCCCCTCCCGCCCCTTTTACCTAGTGTAAGCCATCTCTTCTCAGATGTGGAATCCAGTCCATAGACCAGACAGATAACAGAAGGGGACAATCTTCTTCCTATGAGAACAATGAAAGCCCTGCCCCCCTTGACAAGTTTTTCAGGTTTTTCCCTTATCTTAATTGAAGATTGTCCCTCTCTGCAGTCTACCTGGGCACCTCCCTTCTGATCTGGCTGAGCAGTGTTACATCAGTAAAAGGGGCGGGAGGGGGAAACTTTACTTGTGAATATCTCTTAAACCATAAAGGTTTGAGAGATAAGACTTATATCATTCTTCATGTTTTTTTAATGCCTACGAAATAAAATAAAGTTAAAAGGAAGTATTATTATCCCTTTAATGTTAGGCGCAGTGTAGGGCCAGGGTTATGGTGACATTTGTTAGCTCTTTTACGATGTTTGACACTGTGACAAACATTGAGCTTTAGCTAGTTTTCATGCTATTTAGCGTGCGTTGTGAGAACAAACACCTACAACAAATGTTGGGCCGCAACTCATGTTCTGTCGCCCAACTCTTGTTGTAGTTCTTGTTGGTAGGGCAATTGAATTTCTGCTGTACAACTGTGTTTGTGTTCCGGCCAGAACTAATTTTCCCCTACCGTTTGTTTTACCGACTTGAATTGAAGTGAGCCCCTTATTTTCTCGGATAGGTTATTCCAAGCTTTCGGAGCTTAGAAGAAGAAGACAGATGGACCGGTTTCTTTCTTGTGGTGTGGGATACTCAGTGAATTGATAGCAGTGGTGAGTAGGTTATAGCTAATATAGACAGCTGGAGTGAGCATACTGCTCAGGTAGTTTAGTAGTGGTTATAAACTAGACAAGAAAGGTGAAGGGTACATCTAGATTCGAGTGTTAGCCACTTTAGTTCTTTAAATATATCACAACGATGGGTAGTGTAATTACACTGAGGACAAACCAACATAGTGTATTATACAGAGTGTCGAGTTTACTAAGATAATACATTCTCTTACCAGGGGACTTAGGATTTGTTTATAAACATTACACCTATTTTAGGATAAAGTTAGGATGTTAATTTATCAATATGAAAAACAAAAGCGAGGTTGGGGTCAAGTCACATACCAAAATATTTGTAGAAGTCGACTGGGGCCAAGTTACAATAAGAGTTTTTTTGATGGTTAAATAGATATTGTAGAGTTTAATCCTCAGAGTGGTATCCAATGCATTGCAACTCAATTTGCTGGATTCCTGGCACTCAGAGGGTTAAGTAGTTTGTGCTTTGTACCAAATACATTCCCTGGTGGACCCGGCATGCAAGGCCCCGCTCCAAAGGGTCACTTTCACCACATCCTCAGACGTCACCAGAGCACATCAAGTCATTCCAATCCAGTATCACAAACAGTAGAATGCCTGAAGACTGTTTCTTCATTCCAGTACCGGGCTAATATATATACATTCACAGTTAATCATGCACTGTATCATTGCATATTGTTGAATGTCTTTTTCTGTAGACCTTAGATATGGAGTATGATTAGAGATTTTAGTGTATGTTTTTATTATGTCTTCTTTGTAAACTGCCAAAGAGGGGACCCAGTGATGCAGTGCACGATTAACTGTGAATGTATATAGATTAACCCGGTACTGGGAAAGAAGAAATAGTCTTCAGGCATTCTACTGTTTTTGATACTGTATTGGAATGACTTGGTGTATGACGTGTGATGCAATGCTCTGATGATAGATGTACTGTTGCTGGTGTCCTATTTGCCAGTCTCTGTACCACTATGACAGCTTGTTTAGATCTGCTTGTATGTTTTTAGCCACTTCCGTCTCACTGAGAGACTGTGAGATGACTGATACATTGTCTGAGCAGCGTGCTAGATCAGTCTTGTGGAGATCAGCTGGAATGTCATTTGTAAAGAGGTTGAATAGGAATGGTACCACAGGGACTAAGAGAAAATTATTTAACAGGTAAAAGAATTGTTGTGAATAGGAGAAAACTGCACCACCTAATATATAAATAGGAAAAACACCTAAAAAATAATTTTATAGGTGAAGGTGCCATGTAGTGATAAACTCATAAAGATAATAAAAAAAGAAAAAGGACTTAATTAGGCATACTAATATTCCCTAATGATATAAATGTCAATGGTTAATCCAATACTCTCACACATTTGGTGAATTAAAAATGTATAACCTTTATTTGTGGTCGGATCTATACAGCGTTGAGATGGTACTAGACAGACCAGGGATGATATGTGCCTTAAACCCCGGCCTGAATAGTCATGAGGGGCGAGGAAGTAGTAAACCTGAATAGAGGGTCCACTTAGTTAATTGAAATTGAACGGGGGGGGGGGTAATTTGGGATGGGAATGACCCGTAACGTAAGAGGATCGAGGGAGGAAGCTGGGGGGATTAAATAGTCCTCCAGCTCCTCCCACAATTACAGGCACAGCCTTATCATTTGTGGTCGGATCTATACAGCGTTGAGATGGTACTAGACAGACCAGGGATGATATGTGCCTTAAACCCCGGCCTGAATAGTCATGAGGGGCGAGGAAGTAGTAAACCTGAATAGAGGCAAAATATCCAAAAATAATATTTATTAGACAATGACTGAAAGGAGTACATGTTTATTTTAACATAGCTTGTTGAGCTCGCTTGATTTCTGACACAGGATTGTGAACATAGCGGGTAAAACAGTTAGATTTCCAACGACCTAGTCTTTGAATAATGTGAGGAGGAACTTGCTGTCGAGAGGCTGTGGTGGCTGCCCCTATGCGAAAAGAATGGCCTGAATATAAAGAAGCATTTAAACCTAGTAGAGACAGGAGGAAACGTACGTGTTGAGTAAATGTGGAGGTGGATAATGGGCTCCCATTTATTGGTAAAAGCGGGAAACTAGTGGGTTTGTCATGAAGTAGAGAGATTAGAGATTTGATAGCAGAGACTGGACACCAAGCGTCGTTGGTAGCGTGATAAGTGATATGAGTGCCTAATGCTAATTGATCTGTTTTGGAACGTGGAAGAAATAAAGTGAAGGAATTTTTTTTGTAGTGAAAGATGACCCAATTTGAGAAATGCTGAATGTGAATTTGAGATGGTAAACTCGCTAGGACGTAGAAAGCCAAAGAAAGCCAAATGTATGGCGGCTAGCATAACGTGATTAGTCATGAAATCGAATGGTTTGGAAAGTAAAAGTAAGACCAGGTGCCTAAAGAGTTTACCATCTATTGGTAAGCGGTGAGAGAGTGGTGAAGATTGTGTTTTAGCCAGTCCTTTGAGAAACAGTTTGGTTTTATAGGAAGAAAAATAGATATCTGGTTGGGAGTGTTAAGGTTGATGTGATGTTGAATCCCTGCCAAGTAGTTTTTAATCGTAAGTGGTGAGAGTCGTAGGTCGGAGGCACAATGGGCAGCAAAGGCCAGAATACTGGATATATTATAAGGTTCTGAAGGTTTGAATTTGGAGATGAATTTGTTGAAATATAGCCAAGCTCTGTTATAATTCCTTAGTGTGTTTGGGGCAAGAGCCCGACCGATGATTTCTTCTGATTTATGGACATAGTTGTTGAAATCAGAACGAGTTCTTTGAAAGGTGGAGGTGATAGTCGCTGGAGTGTAGTTTGCTGATGTGACCGGAAAAACTGTTGGAATTTGAAACGGGAGAGAAGGTCAGCTGCTTTATTAGAATGACCCGGTAAAAAGGAACATAAAAAGTGGAAGTTATATGTGAGTGCCAGCAGGACTAACTTCCTAAGAAATTGCATGATATGTATATTTTTAGATCTGCCTTTCTTGATGGTATTTGATAATGCTTGATTGTCCGTGTAGAAGATTATATGTTGGCCTGACCATGTATGACCCCATAAAGCTGCTGCTGCCACAATTGGGTAGATTTCGAACAAAGTTGATGTAGTGAAGAAATTTGGAATGTGTGATACCTCATCTGGCCAGGATTCGGCAAACCATTGTGATTCGGAAATGGCAGCGAAACCCTTCCCAGCCGAAGCATCTGAGTAAATGAGGATTGCGTCAGTGAATTTTTGGGGTAAAAATAAGGAACGTCCGTTCCAATTCTTGAGGAATTCTTCCCACATAGCGATGTCTGATCTGGCTTCATCATCCAGCATCACTTGTGGGGAGCTACTAGACAATAATTTTATCAGATGTGAGGTGAAGGACCTACCTTGGGGCATGATTTTGGTAGCATAATTTAAGTGGCCTAGTAGAGATTGACGTTCTGAGATGTGACATGTCTCTTTAAGTGTGAATTCTTGTAATAAGGTTCTGATCCTATCTAGTTTGTCTGTAGGTAGTCTTGCTTCCATGAGTATGGTGTGTAACGTGATCCCTAGAAATTCAATGATGTGTGATGGGCCAAGTGTTTTGTGAGCTGCGGTAGGGATATCTAATTCTCTAAATAATTCCAGAGTTTTGGACAAACTGGAAGGTTCCATACCTGGTGGATCAATTAAGAGGAAGTCGTCCAGATAATGGATTACCACTGGACATTTGGAAATGTTGAGTATTAACCAAGCCAGAGTGTCTGCGAAAAATTCGAATATTTTTGGGCTACTTTTGGACCCGAATACTAATCTTGTGGCGAAATAATACTTCTGATCCCAACGAATTCCATGGAGATGCCATAATGAGTGGTCGATTGGTAATAATTTAAAAGCGTCAGAAATGTCTGTTTTTGATAACCAGCAATATTGACCACATTGGAGAATATGTGTGATGGCATCATCTAATCTGACGTATTCCATGGACATATCTTCCGAAGGTATCAGGGAGTTAATGCTAGGCTGAGTAGAACCATGGGGGGCAGAAAGGTCTATGATTAGCCTCTTTTTATCAGGTTGAAATTTCTTGGTGGCTATCCCTAATGGGTTGATTCTCCAAATGGGGAATGGAGGGGACAAGAAAGGGCCTATAATAAACCCTTTCTCTAACTCACTCTGAATGAGTTTACAAACGGTATCTGGTTCAGAAAAAGCTGAAAGTAAATTGGGGCATTCAATAGAGGTATCCGGACAACGATTGATACCTGTATGGAAACCTGAACTGAAACCAGATATGATATAGTTGGAAAGTGTGGTGTTTGGGTGTTGAAGAAGAAGAGACTGCAACTTGGACTGGTTAATGGATCTTGATCCTTTATTAATGGAGAAATTTTTTGGGCAAATGACTTTAGAGTGGGAGTTGTGACAAAGAGAACATTGATGTAGTAGCCTACATGCGTTGTAAAAGCACCCCTTACTGTTGAAATTATTACATATGGGGGAGTTACCTATGTAATGAATGGGCCTACCCAATTTGTCTTTGGTAGGGCGAGAAGTTTGTTCAGAAGAGGAATTCAGTTCCTGAGGTCTACTTGTGGATGGGAGTTCTAACTGGTTGGAGGTAATGGAGGATGGACATAGTTGAGTAGAATGGGTATTTGCTTGGCAGATTTGGCAAGTGGGTAACTTAAGGCCTGCAAAATGTCTACAGAATAGCTCGTTGTCCAGGAAGCTCCAGTCTGTGTGATAATTGAATTGGGTCAAAGCCGCGGCGGCCTTAGCGGCAAACGATTTATGATAATCTTAATAAGCAAAACCACCATATCTATGACCCAAGTCGACTAGAGTATACATATAAGTATCTAGTTCCTGGCGTCTATGAGGAGAGATAGAGCATATAATATCTCTATATACACTGAACGCTAAGACAAATTCAGGAATAGATAACTTGCGAGCTAGTCTAGGGTCTTTGGTTTTGAGTGTGACTGACACTTCACCGCAGTTTACTGTTTTGTTTTCCATAAGGTCTTGAGATGCCAACAGAATAGCGGCTAGATTGACTTCTTTCCCTTCCAGAATATCCTTACGTAAGTTTTGTGGAATCATGTGTGCAGGTGTAATGCGTGGAGGCATGTTAGAGTTACCTGACGTTTCCAACGTGTTAGAAGGTGCTATGGATGGATTGGTGTGAGGGTTGTTAGATTCGAGGTTGGATAACCTGGACTGTATGTTGGATACGGTGGAAGTAAGATCAGTAAGCATTTGTATAATTTTATGGGACTGATCTGTTTGCGGCAAGGAAATACTAGGAGAATGGGGCAGCGACAAGGTGGGTGAACCGCCTGGAATAGTAACTGGAGAAGTAGGAATGGGTGAAGTAATAGAGTTGTCACATAGTAATTTATAAAGTTCATTCTTCCTAGCAGATGCAGAGTAATGAATTCCTCTTCTATTGAGCTCTGTCGTCAGCTTAGCAATGGTCCATGATCTGTAGGATGAACCAGCAGAGGAAGATGAATGTTTGCGTGTTGTGTTTTGTATAGCTCTTGGCGGTTCAGAAGCTGAGGTCCCTGGGGTATTAGAGTCTTCCATAACCTGTGTTACTAGACAAAATATAACAGAATTAGGGAAAGGCAATGAAAATACCTTGGAGAAATGACTTAATATATAGACCTGGAGGGCGTGAATAAAATTCTTGACCTCTTGAAGGCGGGATTGGTGAAGGAGATGTACCTGGTTGTGATTTAGTTGAAGTTTTTTTTTTTTTTGTTTTTTTTTTTTTTTTTTTTTTGAAAGTAGTACTGACCAGGAACTTAAGATTAATGTATTATAGTTTACAGTAACCGGGAGGTTGAATTGTTCCATGAGCGAGGCTTGAATTGACCGATAACGGAAACCTAACACACCAGTCTTCCTTCCTGGCTGACGTAATCTACTTGTCCTGAAATAAGTATATGTCTTGACTAATGCCACAAGCGAGACTCCTTCATGACTTAGATTCGTGTGTACCTGATTGTGCAATGTGTACGACCTTTTGAGGATAACGTTGTTGAGCATGAAGTAAGACATAACTAGAGAAACCATATTTGTAACACAACGAGGTAAGTGAAAATTCATAAAATTTTTTAGGTGAAAGTGAACCTTGAAGTGAAAGGAGGTGAATTAATTTAATTTGAAAGGAGGTAAGGTAATGGAAACTCTCAGCCTCCCGGAGTATAATGATCCTTGACCTTCAGCCTCCAGTTAGGTTAAATTGACGGAGACCTTTGGCCTCCCAAAAATAGGAAAAGTGATAGTGAACCTATTTATAATTGGAGGTAAGGTAATGGATAACCTTTGGCCTCCTGAGAGGTAAGGAGACAGTGACCTTCGGCCTCTGGGAAGAGGTAAGGAGACGGTGACCTTCGGCCTCTGAGAAGAGGTAAGGAGACGGTGACCTTCGGCCTCTGAGAAGAGGTAAGGAGACGGTGACCTTCGGCCTTTGTGAAGAGGTAAGGAGACGGTGACCTTCGGCCTCTGTGAAGAGGTAAGGAGACAGTGACCCCTGGCCTCTGGGAAGAGGCAAGGGGACGGTAACCTTCGGCCTCTGGGAAGAGGTAAGGAGACGGTGACCTTCAGCCTCTGTGAGGAGGTGAGAAGACGGTGACCTTCTGACTTGAGAAAGAGGTAAGGTGACAATGACCTTCGACCCCTGATAGAGGTAAGGAGCATGTGACCTTCGGCCTCCGAAAAGAGGTAAGGAGGAAGTGACCTTCGGCCTCATGATTTGAGGTAAGGTGACCCTGACCTTCGACCTCTAGTAGTGAGATGTGTGAGATTGACCTATAGAAGTCTAAGCAGTGACGTTAGATTGTATAGACTGAATGCTACCTGTTGGAGATGAGTGTCAAATGCCAGATAAGTTAATTTGAAAACTGTAATGAGAAGGAGAGAGATAGAGACAGAGATACAGATGAATAAAAGTCTACATACTCTTTAAAGTCTGATAGTACAGATACAGAGGTGGAAGGAATTGTGGACCACATGGCTATATAAAATAGTGCAATGGACACAGATTGATGCATTGAGCATAAATATAACAATATACATACATATATAACTTTTTTTTTTTATTTTTTTTTTTATAACCAATGACAAAGTTAGAGGAAGGTGGAGAGTCCTAAAAGGTAATTTTAGGGATTTAGGCAGTAAGATTAGGAACAGGACCTCCAAGGTAGTATTCTCAGAGATACTACCCGTGCCATGCGCTACGCCAGAGAGACAGCGGGAGATTAGGGAGCTCAATGCATGGCTGAAGTCTTGGTGTAAGAAGGAGGGCTTTGGGTTTTTAGAGCACTGGGCTGATTTTGCTTTGGGGTACAATCTCTATAGCAGGGATGGATTGCACCTGAATGCAAGAGGGTCTCAAGTGCTTGGGGAGAGGATTACTAGACGGTTGGAGGAGATTTTAAACTAGGAAGGGGGGGGAGGGGCCAATAAATACTGGGATAGATAGTATAGAAAGGGAAGGTGATGTAGTTAATAACCAGGTGGGAGGATCTGGGGGCGGAGTTAGTACAGATGATAGGGAGAAGCCTATAAGCCACATCAAAATTAAATCACAAATGGAACACAGCAGTGGCATAAATTGTATGCTTGCAAATGCCAGAAGTTTAACTGGTAAAATAGGGGAACTGGAGCTGGTAGCTGAAATTGAAAACTATGACTTGATAGGCATAACAGAAACATGGTGGGATGACACACATGATTGGTCAATCAATTTAGAGGGCTACATGTTATTTAGAAAAGATAGGTCAAGCAAAAGAGGTGGTGGGGTCTGTTTGTATATCAAACCAGCATTATTGCCTCAATTGCGGGAAGATATATTTGATGACAGTAGTGAACATGTGGAATCCCTGTGGGTTGAAATAGTCACTGGGGATAAAACTGCCCAGAAAATATTAGTGGGTATTTGTTATAAACCACCAAACATTGGTGACCTTGAAGAAACACAGCTATTAATGCAAATAGAAAAGGCTTCCCAAATAGGGAGAACTATAATTATGGGGGATTTTAATTATCCAGAAATAGACTGGAAAAATGGAACAGCTAACTCTGCTAAAAGCAGCAAGTTTCTGAACTTGTTGAATGACAATTTTTTGTCACAACTAGTGCAGACCTCAACCAGAGGGAATGCATGTCTGGATTTGGTAATAACTGACCATGAAGAACTTATCTCTAACATCCAAGTAAGGGAGCACTTGGGGAATAGTGACCATAACATGGTATCGTTTGAGATTAATTCAGAAAAACAAGTTGATATGAGTTCCACCAAAACACTGAATTTTAAAAAGGCCAACTTTAGCAGGTTTAATTCATCCCTTGGTCTCGTTGACTGGGATAAAATATTTTCAGGAAAAAGCACAGAAGGTAAGTGGAATGCCTTCAAAATAACATTGCAAAAATACACATATAAATTTATCCCTGTTGGAAACAAATACAAAAGAAGCAAATTGAAACCAATTTGGCTAACCAGTAAAGTAATTCATGAAATAAATAACAAGAAAGCGGCATTTAAACATTACAAAGCTGAGGGATCAGCAGAGGCATTTGCAGAATACAAAAATGTCAACAAAACCTGTAAAAAGGCTATTAAATTAGCTAGACTGGAGAATGAAAAAAATATTGCTAAGGAGAGCAAAAGCAACCCAAAAAAATTCTTTAAATACATTAATGGCAAAAAATTAAAGTCTGATAATGTTGGGTCCTTGTTAGCTGAAACGGTTGAGATGGTCAAAGGTGACAGAGAGAAGGCAGATATTTTAAATAATTTCTTTTCTTCTGTTTTTACCAAGGAAGACCCATCGGACAAGAATCTGCAAACTACTTTTACAGAACAGTCACAGCAAGCATGGGACTGGCTAACACAAGAAAAAGTGTTAAAACAATTGAATGGTGTCAAGGTAGACAAAGCTCCAGGGCCAGATGGTATACACCCACGGGTACTTAAAGAGCTAAGCCAGACCCTGGCCAGACCGATATATCTGATTTTCAGGGATTCTTTTATTTCTGGTATGGT
The DNA here is from genome assembly GCA_037306005.1 of Rhinophrynus dorsalis. Classification (NCBI taxonomy): domain Eukaryota; kingdom Metazoa; phylum Chordata; class Amphibia; order Anura; family Rhinophrynidae; genus Rhinophrynus; species Rhinophrynus dorsalis. Next base: position 610,761,111 of record CM074719.1, on the reverse strand, counting down.
GCCCATGGATTGGCGTAAAGCAGATGTGGTGCCCATATTTAAAAAGGGATCAAAGTCCCAGCCAGGAAATTACAGACCCGTAAGCTTGACATCTGTGGTAGGGAAGCTGTTTGAAAGGTTGCTAAGGGAATATATTCAAGAATTCTGCTGGAACAGGAATATCATTAGCAATAGCCAACATGGCTTTGTGAAGGATAGGTCTTGTCAAACGAACTTGATCGCATTTTATGAAAAAGTAAGTAATAATACAGATGAGGGAGCGGCGGTTGACGTGATCTATTTAGACTTTGCCAAGGCATTTGATACAGTTCCACACAAGAGGTTACTGTACAAATTGAATAAAATAGGACTAGGGGAAAATGTTTGTGAGTGGATTGGAAATTGGCTGAAAGATAGAATGCAAAGAGTGGTAGTAAATGGCAAGTTCTCCAGTTGGATAAACGTGATAAGTGGAGTGCCTCAGGGATCTGTCCTGGGTCCTCTTCTTTTTAATTTGTTTATTAATGACCTCCCAGAGGGCATAGGAAGCCATGTATCAGTGTTTGCCGATGACACAAAATTAAGTAAGGTAATAAAGTCTGAACTGGATGTGTCTTCATTACAAGAGAACTTGGACAAATTGAGTAACTGGGCAGGCAAATGGCAAATGAGATTCAATATAGACAAGTGTAAAGTTATGCATTTTGGGTATAATAATAAAAATGCAACATATAGTTTAAATGGTGTTTCTCTGGGGAAATCTACTAATGAAAAGGATTTAGGAGTAATGGTAGACAATAGACTTTGCAGTAGCATGCAGTGCCAGCTGGCAGCTGCAAAGGCCAATAAGATATTGGCATGTATTAAAAGGGGTATTGACTCAAGGGAGGAAGATATAATTCTGCCTCTTTACAGGTCCATGGTAAGACCCCACCTAGAATATGCTGTTCAATTCTGGGCGCCCTTTCTGAAGAAGGACATTATGGAACTAGAGAGAGTGCAGAGGAGGGCTACAAAACTAGTAAGGGGAATGGAATGTTTTAGTTATGAAGAGAGGCTAAAAAAGTTAAACTTGTACACTCTAGAGAAACGGCGTCTTAGAGGGGATATGGTAACACTATATAAATATGCTCAAGGCCCATATAAAGGGCTTTCAAAAGACCTGTTCATTAACAGAACAGTACACAGGACAAGGGGCCACCCGCTTAGACTTGAGGAAAGGAGATTTAGTCTACAACAGCGGAAGGGTTTCTTTACAGTAAGGACAATAAAGGTATGGAATGCACTTCCGGAGGAGGTGGTGCTATCAAATACATTAGATGCCTTTAAAAGGGGCCTGGATACTTATTTAAAAGAGCATTATATAGAGGGCTATGCACGTTAGTATTGGGTTTAATATTTAGTTAGGGCTTGTTGATCCAGGGAGAAATCTGATTGCCATTTGGAGTCAGATGCCTTCTTTTGGGTCAGCGATGGTAAACAGGAATAGGAAAAGGGTTGAACTGGATGGACGCAAGTCTTTTTTCAACCTAAATTACTATGTAACTATGTAACTCCCCATATGTATTAGAGGTGATCTACACTCCTCACACAACATGTGATACCAGAAGAGACAATTAAACCCTTAGTACATAACATCTTCTGACTCCCGCCCACAAACTTGAGTTATTTCTGACCCAGAATATGGAGTATATTAAAAAACATTTTAATAATGGTAAGCATCATGATAAACCTACTTGGAATAATTAGTGACTGTGAAAGTTTGTAAAAATATATATAGAACGTTAAATGACATGATAAAACTGTGATACACGTGGTCACTGATTTGCTTGGTAAAAGAAAGCCCATTTTAAACAGAGTCATGATATTATATGAACTGGATAATCGTACCTGCCTGGTTAATGGCGAGGACGAGGTAACGCTACAGAGAGACGCAGGGAAGTGATGTCACTTCCTGGAATGGTAGCCGAAGTCTATGGGGATGCATTGAGACGATGGTTAATGGATGGGGAAATGCGCATGATGATACACAATGATACACTTGTAGAAGTGAACTGGATTCTTACCTTTGTCGGCAACGATCGAGAAGTATAACTCACGTGACTTGCGACGGCGGTGTAATGACGTGCGAATGACCCGGAATGACCCGAATGACCCGTAACGTAAGAGGATCGAGGGAGGAAGCTGGGGGGATTAAATAGTCCTCCAGCTCCTCCCACAATTACAGGCACAGCCTTATCATTTGTAAGTTATTATTAAAAGGTATAAATAATGACTGGGGATTAAAAACAAAAAAATAAGCAGTAACTTTATATGAATGACACCGGAGCATACACATCTTATTACCAAATCTAATGTATCTATAAACCAAAAGACCTCTCTTAAAGGGATAGTAATACTTCGTTTTAACTTTATTTTATTTTGTAGGCATTAAAAAAACATGACGAATGATACAAGTCTTATCTCTCAAACCTTTATGGTTTATGAGATATTCACAAGCAAAGTTCCCCTCCCGCCCCTTTTACCTAGTGTAAGCCATCTCTTCTCAGATGTGAATCTGGTTGTATGACCAGACAGTTAACAGAAGGGGACAGTCTTCTTTGTATTAAAACAATGAAAGCCCTTACCCCCTTGACAAGTTTTTCAGCTTTTTCCCTTATCTTAATTGAAGATTGTCCCTCTCTGCAGTCTACCTGGACACCTCACTTCTGATCTGGTTGAACAGGGAAGGGATACTTTGTTTGTGAATATCTCTTAAACCATAAAAGTTTGAGAGATAAGACTTATATCATTGTTCATGTTTTTTTAATGCCTACAAAATAAAATAAAGTTAAAATGAAGTATTACTATCCCTTTAAGAGGAATCCAACGATTAATTAGTTAGAAAGAATATACTTGTGATCGCTAGATAATCAACCCCTCAGGAATCAAGGGAAATAGGAAAACATCAACATATCAGGAATTATTCAGTCTCGAGATTAACCCTATAGATGACCGATGTACCATAATTCAAGCCCATTCTCGATTTCCATACATAATCAAGCAACTTTGCTTAAAGGGATAGTAATATTTTGTTTTAACTTTATTTTATTTTGTAGGCATTAAAAAAACACAAAGAATGATATAAGTCTTATCTCTCAAACCTTCATGGTTTAAGAGATATTCACAAGCAAAGTTTCCCCTCCCGCCCCTTTTACCTAGTGTAAACCATCTCTTCTCAGATGTGGAATCTGGTTGTAAGACTAGACAGATAACAGAAGGGGACAATCTTCTTCCTATGAGAACAATGAAGGCCCTGCCCCCCTTGACAAGTTTTTCAGGTTTTTCCCTTATTTTAATTGGAGATTGTCCCTCTCTGCAGTCTACCTGGGCACCTCCCTTCTGATCTGGCTGAGCAGTGTTATATCAGTAAAAGGGGTGGGAGGGGGATACTTTGTTATTCAATTACTCTTGATCTACAACTCTGATTAAACTGAAATAACACTCTCCAAAGTCCAAATACTATGATGATTTTATTATGAAACATTACTATCCCTTTAAAGCTTATTAAGCTTGTGCCAATGGCTGTGAGGGAATTGGATCAGAGACTGCCCATATATAAAGGCAGTATCTACTCAATTTCCCTCATTGTATAACGGGCATCGGTCCGAGAGGCAGAAGTGGGGATCTGTGGCACACAGCAATGTCTCTGCTGCAGCCGGCACTGCGGCGTACACAGCCGCAGATACATTATTATTATTAAGCTATGTACATTATTATTATGTTTTTGGATGTATGATATTTGCGCAACTTTACTGTAAGAGGATTTTAGTCTTACCTGTTAAATCCTTTTCTCTTAGTGTTACGATCATACCAAAGCGCCCTGTGTTAGCATCTAGGGAAGCCCTAGAGGGGAGAGAACCCCAGAACGAATGACAAGCTGCTGTTCGCTCAATGCAGAATAAGTGCAGATAATAACAGATAAAACTGTATAATAACTAGCTGCTGTTTGATCAATATAGGTATATATATATATACAGAAGATGATAGCCAAAACCGCATATTCACTGGGTAGGCCCCTGTGAGCCAGAAGCTAGAGGGTGCAGAGTAGGGAGCAGTGCTGGCTGTCGGTGGCTGCTCCCAGGGTGCCTTGCTGCGGCAGGGGTAGCAGACTGCGAAGCCTGATGGTCGGATGACCCCCAAGGTCACAGACAACTACTCACAGGACTGGAAACAACTAAAGAAGACCTACCTGTGGTAATACAGTTTTGTCGAGGAGAGCAATCGGAGAAGCTGAATGGATAGTCAAGACTGGAAGTCGACAAGTACGTGGAAAGCTCAACGCCAAGTCGTAGATGGCAAGGCAAACACTGGGTACCGGGAGCCGACGACACCGAGAGAAGCTCGACATGAAGTTGAGGGCGTCGGATAAGAGGACTGGGCACCAGGGGTTGACAGTAACGTGTGATGCTCGATGCTGAGTTGACCAAAGCAAGTCGACAATGGACAGGAGTCGACAAAACCTGAAGGGGAGACAAGAAGAAAAGCCTAGGGTCGATAGCCAGTCGAGTAAAAGCGGTACTAAATCAACAGATAAGAGAGGAGTCGAGAACAAGCCGGGGTCAGTAACACTTGAACAGAAGCCAAATCTGGAGACAATAGAGGAGTCGAGGATAGCAGGGTTGTCACTAAATAGGATCAGAAAACTTACAGTACTGAACGCTTAGATCGTGCACTGATATGAAGGAATCAGTGCTACATATAGGCCAAGAACAAGGGCGTGAACTAGACAGGGCGGAGACACAACAAGGGAGACAGAAAATCTGGTGAGGGAACAGAACAAAACCTAGGGAAACATGACACTATGCCCCTCCTCAAGGGACTACCTCCGGGTGGACCCAGAAGGCTGTGACGGAAAAGACTGATGGAAGTGGCGCACCAAGACCAGGGCATGAACATCCACAGCATCCACCCAGGATCGCTCCTCCAGACCGTACCTTCCAGTTAACAAGATACCGGAGAACACCGCAAGTAAGACAGGAGTCAAGGATGGCATCTATGACAAAATCATTGGAGTCCCCTGCGGACACCGGAGGAGGAGGCGTAGAGGGGGGATGGGCTTAATGGGGTGCCACGTGAGGTTTCAGGAGGGACACATGGAACACTGGGTGAACTCGCGGCGAGTCCGGAAGAGTCAAACGGTAAGAAACCGGGGAAAGAAGAGACGCAACCTGGAACGAACCTAGGAACCCGGGACCCAATTTACCGGAGGGTTGGCGGAGATTAATATTCCTAGCCGACAACCAAACTAGGTCCCCTGGATTAAATCTAGGAGCCAGGGAGCAGCGATGGTCAGCCATCATTTTCTGCTGAATCTGGGCACTGAGGAGAGTACGGCGAATGCCTTGCCAGTGTGTAGCCAACTGCCTAACACTAGTGTCGGCAGAGGGAACATCGGAGACTGGCGGGCACAGAACGATAGCCGGGGAGTTGTACCCCAGAGCCGCAAAAATGGAGAGCACTTCAGGGACGACTGTAGGAGGGAGTTATAAGAGAACTCTGCCAAAAGCAGGAGACGGGACCAATCGTCCTGTTGGTGGGAGCAATAACAACGCAAGAAATGTTCCATGTTCTGGTTAAGCCGTTCCGTCTGGCCATTGGTTTGGGGGTGATATGCTGTGGAATGCTGCAAATGGATGCCCAATCAAGAGCAAAATGCCCTCCAGAATTGTGAGAGGTATATGTTGAGGTATTATGTGTAATCGATATATTTGTTCTATGAACAGGTCTGCCAATATTGGGGATGTGGGTAGCAGTGACATGGGAATGAAATACCCCTATTTACTGAACCGATCCACTATCACCCAAATGACGGTGCTTCCAGCAGAAGGCAGGAGGTCAACCATCAAATCCATTGATATACAAGTCCATGGCAAAGAAGGTACCGGCAGGGGCTGAAGAAGCCCTACAGGTCGGGTCCTGGGGGTTTTCATGCGGGCACAAAAGCACAAAAGAAGAGACGTCAGATCTCAAATAAGGACACCAGAAGTACCGGGAGATGAGATCCTGAGTACGTAATAGGCCTGGGTGACCAGCCGTGGTGGAACAATGTCCCCAACGGAGGACGTCCTTACAGTAGGAGTCCACCACAAAGTAAAAGCCAGAAGGAACATTGTACTCTGGAGGGCAAGAAGACTGAGACTCACATATCTGGGTCAATAGGGTAGTAAACAATGAAGAGACCACCCTGGATGGGGATATCATGGTCTCAGGTGTGGAGACTGGATAATTGGACGGTTCGTATTGCGAGACAGGGCATCGGCCTTTACGTTCTTTGTCCCGGGTACATAAGAAATTACGTAATCAAAACAGGAAAAGAATAGTGACCAACGCGCCTGACGGGCGTTAAGACGTTTAGCCGATGCGAGGTATTGAAGGTTCTGGTGATCTGTGAGTATGTAGACCACATGAGGGGAACCCTCTAGAAGGTATCGCCAGTCCTCCAATGCTAACTTAACCGCTAGTAACTCCCGGTTACCAGTGTCATAATTCTTTCCGGCAGGGGAGCACCTAGAAAAGAATGAAAGGGGTGAAGAACTCCTGTGTCGGGATCCCTTTGAGAGAGGACTGCTCCGGCAGCGACCTCAGAGTCATTGACCTCTAGGACAAATGGAGCCAAAGGGTAAGAGTACCTTAATATGACGGTAGAGGAAAAAGCCCTTTTTAGGGCATCAAATGCCAGTAAGGCCTCCAAGGACCACAAATGGGGGTAGCCCCTTTCCGGGTCATGGTGGTAATGGGAGCTATTAGCTTGGAGAAACCCTTAGTAAACTGGCGGTAATAATTGGAAAAGCAGATCAAGCTTTGCATGGACTTGAGGCCGTGGGGTAAGGGCTATTCCGTGACTGCAGCCACTTTCCAGGGGTCCATATCCAGACCCTGGGCCGATATAATGTACCCCAGAAATGCCAGAGAGGAAGTTTCAAACTCGCATTTCTCGATTTTGCAGTACAGATGATGGTCACGTAACCGGGTCAGGACTTGCCGTACGTGATCACTGTGTTCTATCAGGGAAGAGGAGAATACCAATATGTCATCAAGGTAAACAATGTCAAAGTACAGTAGGAAGTCACAGAAAATGTCATTTACAAAAGCCTGGAAAATGGGCGGAGCGTTACGGAAGCCAAAAGGCATCACCAGGTATTCATAATGCCCAAATCTGGTATTAAAGGTCATTTTCCACTCGTCCCCCCTCTTTCATCCGGACAAGATTATAAGCACCCCTCAGGTCCAATTTTGTAAACTACGGGCTACGCGAAGCCGGTCTAGTAATTCTGGGATCAAGGGTAAGGGGTAGCTGTTCTTTTTGGTAATGAGGTTTAAGCCTCTATAGTCCACGCAAGGGCGCAGACCACCATCCTTTTTAGAGACAAAGAAAATCCCAGCCCCTGCAGGTGATGTGGAGGGCCGGATGATCCCACTAGCCAGACTCTCCTGAATGTTATCCTCAAGGACTTTAGTTTCAGGGATAGATGGAGGATACACCCTGCCTGGGGGGGGGGGGGGGTGTAGTTCCTGGAAGGAGGTCTATGGGACAGTCATAAGGACGGTGAGGGGGTAGCCGACCAGCCTTCACTTTACTAAACACATCAGCAAAAGCTGAATATGGGGTAGGTAAGGTGGGTAAATCGGTATCGACAGCAGCTACACCAAGCCCTAGGGCTGGCATCGGAGATGTGGGAAACATAAGATGACCGGTAACCCAGTCAACCACAGGGTTGTTTTTCTTCAACCAAGGAACGCCAAGGATAATAGGGCTGGTAGGGCACGAAATGATATCAAAGGATACCATTTCCCTATGACAAGGATCTATTTGTAAAGCCAGAGGTACAGTAGACAAGGTTATAAGACCAGCCCCCAAAGGTGAACCATCAATGGTCACAATGCGGATAGGAGCCTTCTTAGAAACAGATGAAATGCCATGCTGGTTAGCAAAAGCGGAGTCCATAAAAAGTCCAGCAGCACTGGAGTCAATAAAGGCAGAAGCCCATACGATCCCATGAGGATGGCTAATAGAGACCGGAATGAGAACTTTATTGTCCACTTTGGAGGGGACTGAAGACAGACTTAGGGTTGCTCCCCCTTCACACCCTAAGTCCAGGTGTTTCCCAGTTTCTTAGGACAAGAAAAAGCAAAATGCCCGGACTGGGCACAGTATAGACACAAGCCGGAATTACGCCATCTAGTCGCCTCTTCTGCGGAGAGAGACAGAGTACCCGACCTACCTCCATGGGTTCTTCAGAGGCCACTGGTGGAGATAATGGAGCTTGGAACTGGGGTGCCAGACGAAAGGCCGGTTTAAGGGATGGGCGCTTAACGCAATCCCACTTTCGTTCCATGCAACGCTCCTGGAGACAGTGTTCTAACGTGGAACACAAGACAGTTAAGCCTTCCAAGGTGTCAGGGATTGGACAGGTAGTAAGGTCGTCTTTAAGTCTATCAGAAAGACCCCTCCTAAACACGGCCTTGAGAGCCTGCTCGTCCCACTCTGCGTCGTAGGCCCAGGTATGAAATTCAACTGCGTACTGCTGAAGGGTACAGGAGCCTTGTTGAATATCAAGGATGGCTGCCTCTGCTCTCATCTGGCGTCCAGGAGCATCAAACATGGAGCGGAAGGCAGTAATAAAAGTATCAAAGGTAGCCAGAATAGGAGATTGGTGGTCAAGCAGGGGATTGACCCAAGCCAAGGCAGACCCGCGCAAGAGTGATACCACAAAGGTGATGCAGGAGTGATCAGAAGCGAAGGCCTCAGGCTGACTCTGAAAGTGTAGAAAACACTGATTGAGAAACCCCCTAAGCTCGTTAGAAGACCCGTCAAACCGGTCCGGTAACGGCATTCGGTAAGGTGAGTAATTAACCAGCAAAGGAGGGACAGGTGCCGCTGTAAGTGATCCAACAGGGGGTTCAGCGGAGTCCTGCTGCACCTGCATCTGCTGCAAAAGAGCCGTAAGGGTATCCAGCTTGGTGTCCAGTTGAGTGACCTGTGCGGCAAGTCGATCAATCTGTGCTCCCTGACGGGCCATAATTCACAACACACCAGCAGGGCCAGTCATTGGCACGCTCTAAATGTTACGATCAGACCGAAGCCCCCTGTGTTAGCAGCTAGGGAAGCCCTAGAGGGGAGAAAACCCCAGAAGGATTGACAAGCTGCTGTTTTCTCAATGCAGAATAGGTGCAGATAATAACAGATAAAACAGTATAATAACTAGCTGTTGTTTGCTCAATACAGGTAATATATATACAGAAGGTGATAGACAAAACCGTATACTCACTGGGTAGGCCCCTGTGAGCCAGAAGCTAGAGAGCGCAGAGTAGGGAGCGGTGCTGGCTGTCGGTGGCTGCTCCCAGGGGCCTTGCTGTGGCAGGGGCCGGGTGGGGTAGCAGGCCTCGAAGCCTGATGGTCGAATGACCCCCTAGGTGACAGACAACTACTCACAGGACTGGAAACAACTAAAGAAAACCTACCTGTGGTAATAGTTTTGTCGAGGAGAGCCACCGGAGAAGCTGGATGGATAGTCAGGACCCGAAGTGGACATGTACGTGGAAAGCTCGAAGCCAAGGGAAACACTGGGTACTGGGAGTCGAGGGCATTGGTTAAGAGGACTGGGCAACAGGGTTCGATAGTAACGTGCGATGCTCAACCGAAACAAGTTGACAACGGACAGGAGTCGACAAAACCTGAAGGGGAGAAAAGAAGAGAAGTCCTACAAGCCTAGGGTCGATAGCCAGTTGAGTAAAAGTGGTACCAAATCAATAGACAGGAGGGGAGTCAAGAACAAGCCAGGGTCGGTAACACTGGAACAGAAACCAAATCTGGAGTTGAGGATAGCCTGGTCGATAACAGGAATCACTAGGGCAGGATCAGAAAACTCACAGTACTGAACTCTTAGGTCACGCACTGATATGAAGGAATCAGTGCTACATATAGGCCAAGAACAAGGGCATGAACTAGACAGGGTGGAGACAATACAAGGGAGCCAGAAAATCTGGTGAGGGAACAGAGCAAAACCTAGGGAAACATGACACTTAGTCCATATAGCTTACAGGTACCTTGGGGAGGCGACAGCTCCTCCTAGTAGGTTGGAGCAATTCTTCAATGAAACAAGGAACTAAGGCTAAGGCCCTTGTTCACTCCATCCTGCAAAAAGGGCAGGATAGCAGGAAGATCAAAGTCCTATGAGGACAAACCCTATGATAGGCTTTGGAAGAAACAGATTTTGTGGCCTGAATCATAGTGGTGACTTCTTCTGTAGAATAGCCTTTCTTTGTCAAGATGGAGGTTTCAACAGCCATGCCATCAAAGCCAGATGAAACACATCCTCCTTCCACAAGTACCCCTGGTGAAGGACATCCGGTCTGCGTGGCAATGGAAACAGTGCATGGGCAGATAAAGCTAGTAGGTTTGGAAACCATGGCTGTCTGGTCCAGAATGGAGCAACTGGATGGTGGGAGTCCCGTCCATCCGAATCTTCTGCAGCACCCTGGGTAGGAAAGGAAGAGGAGGAAAGATGTATGCCAGAAGAAATTGCCATGGGATTGACAGAGCATCCACCTCAAACACTAGGGGATCCCTCCAGCGTGAGCAAAACATCTGCACCTTCTGGTTGTCACTGGTAGCCATTAGGTCTATCATGAGAAGACCCCACAACTATACCAGGAGGTCAAACACCTCTGGGTGAAGCTCCCACTCGCCCAGATCCACAGTGTGACAACTGAGGAAGTCTGCAAGGACGTTTTCTACACCTGGGATGTGCACGGCAGAGATGGCAGGTACATGACCTTCTGCCCAGGTTAAAATACCCCTGACTTCTAACCAAGCAGTGGGACTTGCGGTGTCTCCTTGCTTGTTGATGTAAGCCATGGCCGTGGCATTATTGGACTGGACTCGAACTGACCACTAAGATATTATGTACCTCCCCCACCATACCCTCAGAGTACCAGTCGTTCAGTGAGGTATTCAGTATGGGGGAGGCTAGCTCTCTGCCGCAGCATAGGGCATATGACTGTGCTATTGATTTGATGCCAGACACAATACCTCCTAAGGGTCACACCTACCCTCTGTCGGTAGAGGAGAACTGGGCCTTGGTGGAGTACATTATTGATGCATTGGTGAGAGGAATTATCAGGACGTCTTCCTTGCCTGCGGGGGCAGGATTTTTTTTTTTTTAAGAAAAAGGATGGGGAGCTTAGACCTTGTATTGACTATAGAGGTATAAACAAGCTGATGGTCAAAAATGCACACTCCATTCCATTGATAACTGAGTTATTCGACCGCTTGAAGGGCTACTCAGTTTTCACAAAACTTGATTTGCAGGCAACCTACAATCTAATCAGAATTAAGGAAGTTGATGAGTGGAAATCTGCATTTAATACACGTAGTGGCCATTACGAGTACCTGGTCATGCCCTTTGGGCTGTGCAATGCTCCAGCAGTGCTCCAAGAATTTATAAATGATGTATTGAGAGACCTGCTACAATCCTGGGTAGTAGTTTACTTGGACGATATTTTGATACACTCTCCTAATATTGAAGCGCGTCGGAGAGATGTTGCTACCGTGCTGCAAAAATTAAGAGAAAAAAAACTGTATTGTAAATTAGAAAAGTGCGAATTCCATAAAGATCAAGTGCCATTTCTGGGTTATGTAATCTCTGCTGACGGTATTGCTATGGGTACAGAGAAACTCTCGGCAGTTCTTCAATGGCCGTGTCCAGTGCGCTTGAAGGCCATACAGAGATTCTTAGGATTTGCAAACTATTATAGAAAATTCATGCAAAATTTTTCTACGGTAGTCAAACCTTTGACTGACTTGACTCATAAAGGGGTAATCCTTCGGCTTGGTCTCCTGAGGCCAACAAAGCTTTTGAAGCATTGAAGTCTGCTTTTGCCGAGGCTCTAGTATTGTCGCATCCTAACCATGCCTTGCCCTTTACCCTGGAGGTGGATGCACCTGAGACAGGAGTGGGGACAGTGCTGTCCCAGCAATTCAAGCCTGGTAAGACTCTCATGCCTTGTGGGTTCTTTTCCAAAAAGATGACTAAAGCTCACAGCCTATACGACATAAGAGATTGCAAGTTATTAGCCATTATTCTCGCTCTCCATGAATGGTGTCACCTCCTGGAGGGGACAAATGCTCCAATCCTGACCTTGACTGATCATAAAAATCTGACATATCTGTCTGAGGCCAAAAGACTGTCACCACTGCAGGCCAGATGGGCACTGTTCCTATCTAGATTTAACTTTGTGGTCTCATATCTTCTGGGGTCCAAGAATGTCTGAGCCGACGCTTTATCTAGGCAATTTGGGCCAGACTGCGAGATTAAAACTGCACCAGTGCCAGATCGCATATTGGCCAGCATATGCACTAGTATCACGTCTCCTCTGGGCAAGGAGATTTTGGCTTCGCAGGGCAATGATCCAGCAGAAAAACCTAGTGGTAAATGTTTCGTAGCCGAACCTCTCTGTATCAGATTACTGGAAACATACCACTCCTCGAGGGCAGCTGGACACATTGATCGTGACCAACTGATTTGGTCAGTATCTCAGCTCTTTTGGTGGCCCTGCTTAAGAGCAGATTGTGCAGTATTTGTGGATTCATGTTCCATTTGTGCTCATGCTAAGACCCCAAGATACCTTCCACTGGGGTTGCTCCAGACGGTTCCTAATGGTGAGCACCCATGGTCACACGTATCCATAGATTTTATGGTGGAGCTGCCAGTATCCAAAGGATGTACAGTCATATTGATGATAGTGGACCGTTTTTTCAAGATGGCTTATTTTGTTCCTCTCTAAGGATTGCCTTCCTCCAAGGAATTGGCTGTGGTGTTTGCTAGAGAGGTGTTCCGACTCCACTGAGTACCGAAGGTTCTGGTCTCTGATCATGGGAGTCAGTTTGTGTCACGGTTCTGGAGGGCCTTTTGCTACCAGATGGGCATCCAATTGTCATTTTCTTCCGCCTATCATCCCCAGACTAATGGTGCTGCTGAGAGATCCAACCACTCAAAAAGTGATACAGGCCACCTCCGACTGGTTGCAGAATAGGGTTCGGCGAGTCATGCTGAAGAAAGTTTGGCATGTTTGAGTTTGTGGAGGTGTGTTTCAACCTCCACTGCTGCTTGGACTTGGAGGTAGAACGCAGGGCCTGAGGCACCACCGGGCTCGCCCTAAATGTTTTACCTTGTTTAGGAAGAAAAAGATTATGTATTTTTGCCTGAGAATTGTGTTTAGGAGCTTTAGGTAGTAGTGTATTCTTACCCCCAGTGGCCTCTGATGAGCGTCTTCAGTTCAGGTCCAAAAAGAGAGGAACCCTGAAAAGAAAGATAAATCAGTGATTTCTTAGAGATCATCTCAGCAGACCAGATCTTCAGCCACAGCATGCGCCTAGCAGTGACATAAAAGGCCGATGCTTTGGCTTCAAAAGAAGAGCATCCAAGAGAACTTCAGTAACATAATCCTGAGCCTCAGAAATGCTGGTCAAAAGTGACAACAGGTCAGCTTTAGGTGCACCTTTGTGTACAGCAGTAGTCAGCTGTTCAGTCCAAACAGCAACAGCCCTACTGACCCATGCAGAAGCCAAGCTGGGCCTCATGGATGCACCTATGGCTGAGTAATTAGCCTTCAAAACAGCATCTAACTTTCTGTCAGTTATATCTTTTTAAGGAAGAAGCGGCCGCCAAAGCAAAAACTGTGGACTTAGAAAGCATAGAAATGGGGAATCAACCTGAGAAGGAGTAGCCCATTGAGTCAAGGCAGCTTCTGAAAAGGGATAGAGTTTAGAGAACCTTTTAGACAAAGAAAGATGCTTATCAGGAGTCTTCCATTCATCCAGGATGATATGATCCAGTGTGGGATTAGGTGGAAAAACAGTGCTTGACTTCTTAGTCTTTTGGAAGACATCAGAAGTAGCCTGTTGGTCTACCAAAGTAGTGGTCAATACCGCTTTAATGAGACCCTCAGCAGAGGGTTCAGGGTCAGCTTCAAAGGGGTCGCCATAAAAGTGGGAAGAAGTCCCATCAGAACACACACCATCCTCAGAGTCTCCATCCAATTCCTCAAAAGAAGAATCCGCTAAATCAGGAATGCCAGGGGCCTTAGGGGCCACAAACCTGAAGGAGGTGTGGGTGTTTCCACGATTGAAGAACCCCCTGAATAGAGAGAGGAAACTGTGCCATAGAGGACTTTAATTAATTGACCCAATTTGGCTCTTGGTCATGGCTGGAAGGTCCTGGCGGAGACGCCGGGACCCAGCACATGAGGGGCATAAATGCCCAGAATACCGCAAGGGAGACCTGAATGACATGAGGAACAGTACGTGAGGGGAGTTTGAGACACCCCTGAGTCCTTAGGCCTAACCCCATGTCCAAGTGGATCCGTCATCCTAACAGGAGAAAAGTGTAAATACAGTAATGGAAGACCCAAATGCTGTTACCCAGATTAAAGATTTCACCACAGAAAGCCTAAAATGTACTTATCTGGCATGTGAAGGGGAGGAAGAGAGCTGAAGAGGCCAAGCCCTGCATATGATACTCGTGAAGAGAGGAAGACAAAATGGTGACCGCGCAAGGAACCAATTAGGAAAACGACCCGCGAAACGGGCATTTATGGGAAACCTACTTTCCTCTATACAGAGTACCAAAAAGCTGAACTGAGTCCCCCCAGGGTCCCCAAGACACTGATAATGTCCACCGGATAGATAGGGCAGTGGAGACAAGTAGAATGAGCCATCTCCCAACTCTGTACTCACAGCGGTAGCGGAGATATGCCCAGAAACGTCTGTCCCATAGAGACCAATGGCTTATTGCGGCTATGCGGTAAATCGCGCCTGGTATTCAAATTAACACATAAAATGAAAAAGTGTTTTGGAAAGTGAGAAGTACACTTGAAATCACCATATATAATAAAAGTAATAAGTAAAACGTATTTGTAAGACCCCCCAACTGACCATACTGGTAGGGAAGGAGTTAAATACCACATAGCAAACAATGCAGCAAAGATCCCAGATCACCAGCCACTATTAAAGTAATAAAACCCAACATTAGTGCAGGAGTCATACAGAACTCCGATGAACCCTTATGCAGAATGGACAATGGGACAGTGGACCATGGCACTCAAAGGGTTGCTCATCTTTTCTGCAGGTCTTCTCTCTTCACATTAACATTATAAGGAAGAAGCCTCAGAGAGACTCCCTCTGGAGAGATAAACATGGGTTGCATGGTTCTCTCCCAGGGCTGAAAGAGTCCACAAGCAGGGCCGGCGCTAGCATAAGGCTGTTAGGGCGCCACAGCGGAGGGGCGCCGAAACAGAGGAGCTGTGGCCAGGTGATTTGTGTGCGTCCAGAGACTTAACTCATGGGGCTACTTAATGTAACTATTATACACGTAAAACCACTACCAGTCATCCGCTGTACATATAGGTAACCGCATGCACCGTAACGTGAGCGTGCATATCTGGATTCTGTGGCCATCTTAGAGAACTGGCGAAGGTGGCGGTGGTTGCTATGGTAGCGGCTCTTCAACAAGGTTCTTCAGCTGGTGTGAAGTGTCAGATCACCTTAACTCTTTGAGTGCCAGAGGGTATGCAATCCATTGCGTTGCATACCACTCTGGCACTCAAAGGGACAATTGCAGCTTTGCAAGCTTAGTGGAGAACTTAGATGCTGGCGGCCAGCGGGGACAAGAGGAAGCAGTTCTACTCACCACCGCTCACAACTTCTTTGGGATTCCTTTGGATGAGGAGGTCCCAGGTTGAGGGGAGCTCGACCGGGTGGAGGGCTGGGGCCCGGGTCCTGGCAGTTCTCCAACAAGGTGGCTGCTCACAGGGTAGTGATATGAATTTTCCATCACTTTATTGGGGGATCATGACTGAGTAGTAGTCTGGCAGCAGCTGGAGATATCCACATTGCCTAGCATTTGTGTAGTGTGGTTGTGTGTATGCCCTGTCATGTGATTGTATATATGTGCTTATGTGGCAGATTGTATGCCATCATGTTTTGTCATTATGTTTGTAGTAATGTGTATGTACTGTCACTGTGTAGCGGTATGTTAGTACTCTATGTGAATGTGTGGAGTAGTATCTGTTTTCCGTACTGTCACTGTGTAGCGGTATTTTAGTACTCTATGTGAATGTGTAGAGTAGTATGTGTTTTCTGTACTGTCACTGTGTAGCGGTATGTTAGTAGTTTATGTGAATGTGTGGAGTAGTATGTGTTTTCTGTACTGTCACTGTGTAGCGGTATGTTAGTACTTTATGTGAATGTGTGGAGTAGTATGTGTTTTCTGTACTGTCACTGTGTAGCGGTATGTTAGTACTTTATGTGAATGTGTGGAGTAGTATGTGTTTTCTGTACTGTCACTGTGTAGCGGTATGTTAGTACTTTATGTGAACGTGTGGAGTAGTATGTGTTTTCTGTACTGTCACTGTGTAGAGGTATGTTAGTACTTTATGTGAACGTGTGGAGTAGTATGTGTTTTCTGTACTGTCACTGTGTAGCAGTATGTTAGTACTTTATGTGAATGTGTGGAGTAGTATGTTTTTCTGTACTGTCACTGTGTAGCAGTATGTTAGTACTCTATGTGAATGTGTGGAGTAGTATGTTTTTCTGTACTGTCACTGTGTAGCAGTATGTTAGTACTTTATGTGAACGTGTGGAGTAGTATGTGTTTTCCGTACTGTCACTGTGTAGCAGTATGTTAGTACTTTATGTGAACGTGTGGAGTAGTATGTGTTTTCCGTACTGTCACTGTGTAGCAGTATGTTAGTACTTTATGTCAATGTGTGGAGTAGTATGTGTTTTCTGTACTGTCACTGTGTAGCAGTATGTTAGTACTTTATGTGAACGTGTGGAGTAGTATGTGTTTTCTGTACTGTCACTGTGTAGCGGTATGTTAGTACTTTATGTCAATGTGTGGAGTAGTATGTTTTTCTGTACTGTCACTGTGTAGCGGTATGTTAGTACTTTATGTCAATGTGTGGAGTAGTATGTGTTTTCTGTACTGTCACTGTGTAGCGGTATGTTAGTACTTTATGTCAATGTGTGGAGTAGTATGTATTTTCTGTACTGTCACTGTGTAGCGGTATGTTAATACTTTATGTGAATGTGTGGAGTAGTATGTGTTTTCTGTACTGTCACTGTGTAGCGGTATGTTAATACTTTATGTGAATGTGTGGAGTAGTATGTGTTTTCTGTACTGTCACTGTGTAGCGGTATGTTAGTACTTTATGTGAATGTGTGGAGTAGTATGTGTTTTCTGTACTGTCACTGTGTAGCGGTATGTTAATACTTTATGTGAATGTGTGGAGTAGTATGTGTTTTCTGTACTGTCACTGTGTAGCGGTATGTTAGTACTTTATGTGAATGTGTGGAGTAGTATGTGTTTTCTGTACTGTCACTGTGTAGCGGTATGTTAATACTTTATGTGAATGTGTGGAGTAGTATGTGTTTTCTGTACTGTCACTGTGTAGCAGTATGTAGGTACTTTATGTGAACGTGTGGAGTAGTATGTATTTTCTGTACTGTCACTGTGTAGCGGTATGTTAGTACTTTATGTGAACGTGTGGAGTAGTATGTGTTTTCTGTACTGTCACTGTGTAGCGGTATGTTAGTACTTTATGTGAACGTGTGGAGTAGTATGTGTTTTCTGTACTGTCACTGTGTAGCAGTATGTAGGTACTTTATGTGAACGTGTGGAGTAGTATGTGTTTTCTGTACTGTCACTGTGTAGCGGTATGTTAGTACTTTATGTGAACGTGTGGAGTAGTATGTGTTTTCTGTACTGTCACTGTGTAGCGGTATGTTAGTACTTTATGTGAATGTGTGGAGTAGTATGTGTTTTCTGTACTGTCACTGTGTAGCAGTATGTTAGTACTTTATGTGAATGTGTAGAGTAGTATGTTTTTCTGTACTGTCACTGTGTAGCAGTATGTTAGTACTTTATGTGGATGTGTGGAGTAGTATGTGTTTTCTGTACTGTCACTGTGTAGCAGTATGTTAGTACTTTATGTGGATGTGTGGAGTAGTATGTGTTTTCTGTACTGTCACTGTGTAGCGGTATGTTAATACTTTATGTGAATGTGTGGAGTAGTATGTTTTTTCTGTACTGTCACTGTGTAGCAGTATGTTAGTACTCTATGTGAATGTGTGGAGTAGTATGTGTTTTCTGTACTGTCACTGTGTAGCAGTATGTTAGTACTCTAT
This sequence comes from Rhinophrynus dorsalis, assembly GCA_037306005.1. Taxonomy (NCBI): domain Eukaryota; kingdom Metazoa; phylum Chordata; class Amphibia; order Anura; family Rhinophrynidae; genus Rhinophrynus; species Rhinophrynus dorsalis. The sequence continues at coordinate 610,742,903 of CM074719.1, read as the reverse complement.
GTGAATGTGTGGAGTAATATGTATGTACTGTGACTGTAGTTGTATGTCTGTGTGTAAGTACTTTGTATGTACTGTATTTTTTGTAGTGTCAGTGTGTGTGCTAATGTGTAAGTACTGTCAGTGCATGGTAGTATGGTAGTATGTTTGTAAGTAATAAGAATGTGCGTGTAGTAGTGTGTCTGTACAAATGTATATGTACTCTGATTTTTTTTTAATAATATATGTGTGTTTATACTGCCTTTAGGTCTGTATTTGCTCTGACTTTGTATTGTAGTATATATATATATATATATATATATATATATATATATATATATATATATATATATATATATATAAATAATAAATACCCTTTGAGTGGCAAAATGGTACACAACGCTTTGCAAGCAAGTACTTTAATTGTGTGAATATGTGTATGTACATACTGTTAGTGAGGCTGGTATACTACAAGAACTAGATTAACCAAATGCACATTTGGGTACCAATAAAAATACTCAAACTTTCCAGAGATTTAAGTGGTCCTTTTAAATCCACAAATGCTAGTGAGATCTCCTTCAGCACATTAGGGAACAATGTGTTGTAGACCGCTGTAGCATTTACTTCTGTGGGAATATGCATTTGCCTCCTGTGATGCACATACCTCCCAACATTTCAAATTGTCAAAGAGGGACACTTGTGGTTTAGGGGGCATTGCTGGGGGCATAGCTGGTGGGCGGGGCATTACCGAGAAATTTTATCCTATTGCATGACCTATTGACACCTCCTTGTGTAACCTAATAAATGACTTTTATCAAGACCAAAGTATTTTATTTGCACAGACTCATTTATAAACACATATACTGACGTTTAAACAAACAATAATGTGAGTTTTATTGCTGTAGAGCAGTGTGATACACTTATATACCCACCACAGAATCTGATCTCCTAAAAAGAGGGACATCAGGGTGGGAAAGAGGGACAGGGGGATCTGGGTCTAAAAGAGGGACTGTCCCTCCTAAAAAGGGACACTTGGGAGGTATGGATGTATTTGGTTTGCCCAGGAGTACTCCAGTTTTCTCAGCATGTGTAGTACTTTGTATGTACTTTGCTTATGGTAGTGTGCGCAGTAAAGTGCAGTAGTGATTTTTGGACTGTACTGTGCATATAATGTAATGGTTTACATAGTAGGGATAATATACTGTGGTCATATTTGTACGTGTGCAGCAGGTTGTTTATACTGTATATGGTGCTCAGCCACAAACTTCATGGATTGTATTTACAACCCCATATACCCCCCTTATTCTGGGCTTTAAAGGTTGAAACAGAGGACCTGTGGGGCACAGCATGGCACAGGACAGAGACTGAGCTGTGAGACTTCAGTCTTGCATTTCAGTCTTTTTCCACAGGACCAATGGGGGACTCCCAAATGTCTCTTTTCAAAACCTGTTCTGTTTCCCCTGGTGGCACGCATGGGCTCATAGTGCAGCCCCAGCTTCATCAACTTGCAACATTGAGTGCTTCTTCCCCTTTTGTGGCTCCTCCCTTTTGTGGCTTCACCCTCTTGTGGTTCCACCCACACCGATCAACAACTATGGCTGGTACTTTTTTGAGGAAAAGGTGGCAACCCTGGGGGTGGGGGGAATTGGTGGGGGCATCAAAATGCATCTTCGCCTGTGTAGACAAAAATCGTAGCACCGGCCCAGCTTGTACAATGCTCCAGCGTTGAAGGGGTTAATACCCCCAACTTATGCCTCTATCTTCTTTCCAATGTGTTTGTTCTTGGCTTCTCTCTCCCTTACTTCCATAGTACTGAAAGAGAGAGGCAGAGAACAGTCACAAAGGCAATGTGTAAAACACATTGCCTTTGTGAATGAAAAAGCTGCTGGAGCAATCACATGTACCGGCAGAACAGAGAAGGACTGAAACTGAGTGCTCCGGTCCTGGAGCTCTCAGTTTCAGCCTGTTCAGTATGATAGCAGTACGCAATGAGACGCGCTGCTATCATTTAACCCATAACGTACCAGGACTATCATAGGTCCTTATGGAACGTTTACACATGACAGTCCTGGCACGTTATGGGTCTTTAACGTGTTAAAAAACCATCTGTAATGTTTTTAGTTAAGTGCAGTCTCTGATGCATGTTATAAACTGATTGTTGCTGGAAAGATTTCCCACATTCAGAACACACAAATGGTTTTTCTCCTGTGTGAATTCTCTGGTGTACAACAAGATCTGAGCTTTGGGAGAATGATGTCCCACATTCAGAACACACAAATGGCTTTTCCCCTGTGTGAGTCCTCCGATGTACAACAAGACTTGTGTGTTGTATGAAGGATTTCCCACATTCAGAACACACAAATGGTTTTTCTCCTGTGTGAGTTCTCTGATGTCTAACAAGATGTGAGTGTTGTATGAAGGATTTCCCACATTCAGAACACACAAATGGTTTTTCTCCTGTGTGAGTTCTCTGATGTACAACAAGATTTGAGTGTTGTATGAAGGATTTCCCACATTCAGAACACACAAATGGTTTCTCTCCTGTATGAGTTCTCTGGTGTGTAACAAGCTGTGAAGGTGAAATAAAATATTTCCAACATACAGAACACTGGAACCGTTTCTCTTTTCTATAAATTGTCTGATGTGAGACAGGTTCCTTATCCCTTTTCCCTTTTGTGTTCTTATTAATAGGAGTAGGGTTGGATTCTGTCCCTGTGAGTTCTATATGAGACTCTGTGATATTTGATTCTTCATGTAAATTTACATCCATATGTAGAATTGTGTCACCAGATGAACTGTCACTAACCGGCTTTGGTTCTTCGTTATTCGGGGTAAAACCAACACATTCTGGATCTGAAAGTGAAATGTGAGGTGTTTTAGTTTAAAGTTCTCACATGAGAGATTCACCTGTTGGAAAGAAAAGCAGTAAAAATAACGAAATAAAGGAGAACTTAGGATCAGGACGGAAAAAGTCTGGCAGCTTGGCATCATTTACAGGATTAACAGAGCAATGGAGGATATTATTAATAAAAACCCTGATCTGCTTTCCTACTGATCCTCTGGGGCTCACAATGCAGCATCAGTTCCTCAGCAACTATCACTTTTTAGCTGCCCTTCAATTTACCTTGACGTTATATTTGTGTTTTTGTTTTTTTAATTCACTGTGGATTTGATATAACAGGAATGAGACACACAACGTAACAAGATATATTAGTTTGCTTAATAGATCCAAATACATATGTAATAGACCAATCTTTAATTTATACAGTTAAATAAAGTTACCTACTGAACTGTATGCAGTGTTTAGTGAGGACTGTACTTATACTTACATGTATCTACTGGGCATGTGATCTAAGGTGTCAGGTTGGATTAAGATTGTGACATGTACACACTCAGTATTATAGACACATCTGTCATGTTAAACTGCATGTGTGAAAAAGAGGATTTTAGTCTTACCTGTTAAATCCTTTTTTCTTAGTCCATATGAAATACATGTACCATGGGGAGGCGACAGATCCTCCCTGCAGGCTGGAACAATTCTACAAAGAAGTAGTTGGTGGAGACTCCCTATCAGGCTATCCCACAAGCCCTGCCCCAGAAAGACTTGTGACAAGCCTACTAATTAGGACAACAAGAAAAAAAGAAAGGAAAGACTCCTGTGAGTAAGCGACCCAAGCGGACTCCCATGTCCAGCAAAGTGAGACCAAGCTTGGTTCCTTTCGCTGGGTGGGAGACCTTTATGCCATATGAACGCAGAGAAAAGGATTTAACAGGCAAGACTAAAATTCTCTTTTCTCTGTCATCCAATATGACCCACAAGCGTTCCTCTGGACCGTACCCTCTCCAGTGTATCAAATACTGTAATCGGCCCCTAATTCTATGGGAGTCTAGAATAGTCTGTACTTCGTACTCGTCATGTTCTCCCACCCGAATGGGGGCTGGGTGAACTGAAGTGGAAGTATAGCAGTTACATACCAATGGTTTGAGCAGAGATACATGGAATACATTGTGGATTCTCATAGAGCTCGGAAGCTCTTGTGCGTAAGTCACTGGATTGATTCTACAAATGATCCGAAATGGACCCACAAAACAAGAAGCCAGCTTCCTGCAAGGTACCTGAAGGTTAAGATTGTGGGAAGACAGCCATACCCTCTCACCAATTAGAAAGGTAGGAGCCGGTAATAGCCTACGGTCAGCCTGCTTCTTATGTTGTTGCCTCGCTCCACATAGAGCATTCTGTACTTGTACCCAAGAGGAACGGAGAGCTTGTGACTGTGCCTCAAAAGTCTCAGGAAGTGCGGAAGGCTGAAACCCATAATTAATCAGGAACGGAGAACTCTGAGAAGAGGAGTTAATGGCACAATTCCTGGCAAACTCCGCCCAAGGTAACAAGGCAGCCCAATTATCGTGGTGGTTACTTATGTAATAACGGAGGAATTGTTCTAGGCTTTGGTTGGATCTTTCAGCCGCACCATTTGATTGAGGGTGGTAGGCAGAGGAAGAGGCAAGTTGAATCCCCATTTACGAGAAAAAGCACCTCCAGAATTTGGATATAAACTGACTCCCCCTGTCTGACACAATCACCTTAGGTATGCCATGAATTCGAAATACTTCCCTCGCGAAAACCTCCGCCAATACCTGTGCAGAAGGTAATTTTTTGAGGGGTACAAAGTGTACTATCTTGGAGAACCTGTCCACTATCATAAGGATCACCGTGTAACCCAAGGAAACTGGAAGTTCAACCATGAAATCTATAGACAGGTGTGACCACGGACGGTCCCCATTCAGAATAGGTTGCAAGAGGCCCACAGGCAGGCTCCTCGGGGATTTGTTTCAGGCACAGGTGGAACAAGCTGCCACGAAAGCTGCACAATCCTTCCTCAGGCTTGGCCACCAAAATAATCAAGAGATTGCCCATATCAATTGGTTACGCCCCGTATGACCAGAGGTCTTGGAAGTATGGTAAGTCTCTAAGAGTTTTGTGCGTAGCTGGACTAGCACAAAACATTTCCCACTAGGTTTTTCTGCCGGAGTAGAAGCCTGGGCCGCCAAAATCTCCTCTCCCAAGGAAGAGGTGATACTAGTACGAATACTAGCCAGAATACGATCTCACGGAATGATATGGGAAGGCGAGGATTCTTCCTTAAAGTCGGAGCAAAATTGATAGGAAAGTGCGTCCGCACAGGTGTTCTTGGACCCTGAAAGGTAAGACACGACAAAGTGGAATCTGGAGAGAAATAGTGCCCATCGGGCCGACAAACGTTTTGCCTCCGACAAGTAGGTTCAATTTTTATGGTCCGTCAGGATCAAGATCGGAGTCTTAGTCCCCTCCAAAAGGTAGCGCCACTCCTTAGTGCCAAAATAACGGCCAGCAGTTCTGTATCACCAATTTCATAAATCCGCTCTGCCTTGGATAATTTCTTAGAAAAGTATCCACAGGGAAGAAGAGCCGAACACTGAGACAGGAGGGTGCCTTATCCCACCAAGATATCACAACTGCTCCAATCAATCTCGGGATTGTGTTGCTGAAGCCATGGAATTTCCAGGACAACGGCATAATGCGGAGAGTTAATAACCTGGAACTGTAGGGTTTCCGTGTGAAGGGCCCCTACTCTCAGGGTTAGAGGAAGCATCTCCTGAGAAATATGGGAGGGTTGTAGGGGCCTTCCATCAATGGCTTTCATTGCCAAAGGAGGGGCCTGAGACTGCAAGGGAATGGCGTGCTTGACAGCAAACTCAACATCGATAAAGAGACCTGCCGCTCCAGAATCCAGCAAGGCAGGCACAGATACAGATGTGTTGGCCCAAGATAGAATAACCTCCAATATGGGTTTGCCCTTTACCATCTCTGGGGACTGAGTGATGCCACCTAAGATCTGTCCCCTACAGAATCTTAGGTGCGGGCGTTTCCCGGACGCACCGGACATGACCTTAACAGGTGGCCAGGTTTCCCACAGTACAAACAGAGACCATCCCTCCTCCGAAAGGCCCTCTCCTCCCCTAGCGAATGGCCCCCAACTGCATGGGCTCGCTGCCGGAGGAGTCAAGTCCAGGAGGTGTGGGAGGCGAGGGAGGAATGGGTGGGTGAGTAATGCTTGGTGCTAAACGAGGAGGAGGCCTACGCAGGCGTTCCTTAAAAAAGGGTCTCTCCCGTATACGTGTGTCTATCAGGATAGTAAAGGAAATAAGATCATCCAAATCTTTTGGCAATTCACGGGCATCAATTTAGTCTTTGATCATATCGCACAATCCCTGGGAGAAAGCCGCCACCAATGACTCATTGTTCCAATTCACTTCAGCTGCCAAAGTACAAAATTCTATTGATTACTCGGCCACAGTATGAATACCCTGGTGGATGGTCAGTAAGTGTTTGGAGGCCGAGACCTGGAGCCCTGGTATGTCAAAAACTCTCCAGAAAGCGCCCATAAAGTTATAGAAATGGCTTATCCATCTCCCATAGCGGATTGGCCCAGGCCAAGGCCTTGCCAGACAAAATCAGGAAAGCCACTTTACTGCACTCATTAGGGAAGCTGTGAGGTACCATCTCCATGTGTATCCCCACTTGATTGAGAAACCCGCCACAGAGAACTGGGTCCCCATCATACCGCTGTGGAAGCAGAGCATGACTGGAAAAGACCCTGACCATGCCTGCATCAGGGGTAGAGAGTGTAACCAGTGCCGAAGCAGCAGCATTGGAGGCCACTGGTTGTTGGACGAAAAGGTCAAGGTGAGCTGTGTGATTCAACAGTGTTTGCAACGCTAGCGTCATGTGATCAATACATTGATCCTGTGCATCAACCCTGGTCATAATATTCTGTAAAGAAGGGTTACCAGAATCGTCCACAGACATGGCCCTTTTGTACTGTCACGGTCCCAGCAAGGAAACACAGGACAAGTACTATAGGTAACACTAACTTTATTAAGGCAGCAACAATACAGAGATATCACAAGACAGTGTACAAAGTATACGAGGCTAAAGAGGAGAGCACAGCGGAGCAAGAGACAACTACCAGGAATAGAAGCCTGCTACCGTGTGATTCTCTGACAACTGGATCCCAGCAATGGAACTAGGAGAATCTGCAGTACCACAGGTTCACACCTGGGATAGCCAGAAGAGACGAGGAGAGCCCAAGTCCCAGGTCCGGACCTGGGAAAGCTGGAAACTAGGATCTACAGTACCACAGGTCCGCACCTATATAAAGCCAGAAAGAGACGAGGGGAGCCCAAGTCCCAGGTCCGCACCTGGGAGGGCCGGCAACTGTGAAGGCACCAGGGAAGCATCTGCCAGAGCCACAAGCCTGCACCAGGTTGGATATCTAACTGAACGGAAGGCCACTCTCAAGGTAGTTAGACAGAGCCACAGGTCAGCGCTAGACTGGGTGGTCAGACAAGCCAGAGGTCATGCACAGAGCGGGTTGTCAGCCAGAGCCACAGGTTTGCACCAGATAGGATGTCCACTGAAGCATTTGTATGCTGGAGAAGCAGTGGACAGAGCCCCAGGTCAACACCAGAACATGTAGTGAGACAAGCCAGAAGTCATACACGGAACGGGTAGTCTGCCAGAGACGCTGGTCTGCACCAGAATGGATGTCCGAAAAGCCAAGGGTCATACACGGAGCAGGTAATCAGACAGAGTCACAGGTCAGCACCAGGTCGGTTAGTCAGACAAGCCAGATCACACACAGAGCCCAAACTCAAGAACGGCACTGGACACCAACGAGAGGGCAACTAAGCCCTGTGTCCAGGCAGTTTAAATAGGGGGAACAAGAGGAAGAGGAGGAGAAGCCAACAGGTGGCTGTCTCTTTAAATAGAGCGCACGTCCATGCTTTTAGACATGCGCCCAGTTATGACATCATCCACTGCCGGAGCCCAGCAACAGAGGTGGCTGAGCTGCACCAGAACAACCAGCGGCTGAGCCACCAAACAGAAAGGGATCCTGCATCAACAGAGGCACAGAGTAGAATGGACAATGCGGCTGGAGCCGCTGAGGGCAAATGCAGTCGGCTCGAGCAGCCGCCGCGCAAGGTATCCTGACATAAGGTTGTTAAAATGCACCTTAAAGGCGCGGAACACTAAAAATACAAACATTTTTAAAGTGATTAAAATACCTAAGGGAACATGTAGGGATCAATAAAAACGGATCCTTAAGGGAAACCCAAAAAATAAGTCCATAATCCAATGAAACCAGCAGGGAAGGGGTTAATTTACATAAATGCATCCATCCAAGCTCCATAAACCCTGGGATCAAACCAAATAAGATACCCAACATGAATGCAGGAGTTCTAGACAGCCCCTGTACGGAGGAGAGCAGTGGGAAAGTGGACCATGGCACTCAAAGGGTTACTCACCTTTTACGTGACTTCTTCAGATTACCATTGAAAACAAAGAGCCTGAGAGAGACCCCTCCAGGGGAGAGAAACATGATTCTCCCCACAGGGCTGTAAGGGTCCACAACAACACCTGTCAACAATCCTCCAAGGGAAGCCAGGAATGGTAATCTGCCTAATGGGGGAATTTGGACACGCCATATCTAAAGGAAAAATAATAAAAGAAACTAAAAACTAAACAAAAAGGAAGCCTCTCAGCCTGTGCACAGATCAGTGGAACAAGTCTATCTGGGGCAGGGCTAGTGGGATAACCTGATAGGGAGAGGAAGGGGTGGCTCCACTTTTACCTCCTCTGATGGAGGAATCCAGCATGTGAGTTGGAGAGCTCTCATTGACAAGTGAGAAAATGCTTTACTGGGCAGTACACAAAAATCCCCTTGCATCCAGTGTGGAACACAGTAACCATGGGGATATACAAAAGCATCCACCAAGATTCCAGAGGGAAAGACAAAAACTAGCCAAAACAGAAACCAGCGACAACTGAAACAAACTGGTACAACATGAATCTCAGATGTCAATGGACATCAACACTGCACATCAAAGAACAGGAAACTAACAGGTTACTGGCAAAAATATTTAAAATAGGAAGGACACCTACACAGGCATAATAACCTGTAGGACCTTCTGGCCAAAACCAGCACATTGACAAGGCAGTGTCTGATAAATGTGTGAAATGATGAACACGTCATTGCCTTACACAGTTATTCGGGAGAGGCCTGGTTCTTGTAGGCTCAAGAGGCACCCAACAACCTGGTGGAATATGCCATGATCTAAAAAGGGACATCTGCCTGGTGGATGATCCCCTTGATCCAAGAAGCCACTACTACCTTCGATGCAATTGGGCCCACACGTGCACCCTCAGGAATGACAAATCAGATTTCTGAAATGATGGTGTACAATACCATAACACTTCAAACACCTAACCACATCAAAAAATGAAGCTTCTGCTCCTCTCTATTAGACGTAGCTGGACATAACAACTTTCTGCATAATGTGTAACTCTGACAACCTTACATAGAGACTAATGGCCTGCAAAACCACCCTATCAGAGTGGAAAATCAGAAAAAGAGGCATGCAAGATGACGCTTGAAGTTTGGCCACCCGTCCAACAGACAAAGCCAGCAAATAAACCATCTTGAGAGTTTCTAGAGAAGCACAAACTGAAGACAGAAGCACCAAAGGAGCCTCCTGAAGCACTCCCACAACAACATTCATGTCTCACATTGAAGATGGATCCTGAAAGACTGGGAAGGCATGAGCCATTACTTACACAAAAGCCTGCATGCCTGGCTATAAGGTGATAAACCTGTAAAAAAGTGCAGAAAGAGTAGAAATCTGGAGCTAAGCTGAAGCTCTTTTTTGAAAGCAGCCTAAAGAAAAGCCAGAATGTCCAGAAAGTAAAAAGGTCCTCGCTGTTACCCCGGTAATCACACCACTTCTAGAACCCTACCCTATGGAATGCCTGGGAAGAAACCAGCCTGCAACATAGTAGCAATGATGGAGTCAGAAAAACCCTTCTTCCACAGGATGCTGACTTCAAGAATCAAGCTATCAAAGCTTACTTCTCTGTCTCTAGATGATACAGTGAACCGTGAGTCAAGAGGTCTGTAAGCAGAGGGAACCAAAATGGCTCTGCCTTTGGCAGATTGAGAAGATCTGATAACCAGGCCCAGTGGAACCAGAATAGGGCAATCAGAATAACATAAGCCAGCTCCATGCTGAATTTTCTCAGCCCACAGAGAATCAGGGGAACCATGTACACCAGGTGAAAATGCCATGGTATGATCATTGTGTCCACTGATCGAGCTAGAGGGTCCCTGGAACTGGCACAGAACTAAGGAACCATGCAATTAAGGAGAGAGGCCGTTAGGTCCACCACTGGAGAACGGAATAAGCGAAATATAGGGTTGAATATCATGTGAGAAAGTTTGCTGCAACGCTGCCTAGCCTTGGGATATAAACTACAGTGAGAGTGGAAATGTAAGCCTCTGCTGCCCATTTGAAGATAAATGGACCCTCAGACCATGAAGCTACACTTCTGTTCACCCCCCGCCACCACTACCACAGGTGATGTAAGCCGCCTCCACCACACTGTTGAACTGACTCTGCAGAGGGAATAAGACCAATGCAGCAAGGCTAGGCAAATAGCCTGCAGTTCCAGAACATTAATGGACAGAAGATTTTCCTTCTTGGCCCAAAGACCCTGAGCCATATGTGGGCCCAGTGTGGCATCTGTCATGACAATGTACAAAATTTGGAATAACCAATGGCCATGTCAACGATAGATGGACCTCTGCAGCCACCAAGGACGGTCCACTTTCGTCCAATCAGACAAGGAAATGACACAGGACAGTGGAGACTGATGTCTATACCAATTCCAGAGAATTTCCAGCTACAGCGCCCTCATGTGGAATTGAGCAAATGACGCTGCTTGCACAGCAGAAACTAGGTAACCTAACATCTTCATGTACTCCCTGTACCATCGCAGAGATGTGAAGCACGGCCTAAGATACTTGTAGTGACAACTAAAGAATTTTTGTCTTCGGACAGGAAAACCTTCAGAACTGTCAAATCTAATACGGATTACTTGAAATATCTGGGATAGCAGAACCATTGAGGATTTCTTGAAACCGAGAACCCAAGCATGTTGTTTTAGACACCACACACTTCTGAATCTGAAGTCATATGGTCTCCTCTGAAATCTTCAGCAAAAGATGGTCAAGGTAAGGGATGGAGGAGATCCCTGGTGACAGGATTATTTTGGTTTAGGATTAATCATGGGAAGAGTTCCTCTTCCTTCCAGAGGTTGAAGTGCTGAGCAGAAAAAGGGTAACATTCTCCTCATGCCCATTGGGTCATTTGACTGGGAATATTCCCACTCTCACATTACAATGACATGAGTGCTTTTTATTTGTCTTTTTATTGTGTGAATTTAAATATACTATTTGGTTCCCTTTCTCTGTTTTTTCTGTCTGATATGGGCTTGGCCTCACAGTTACATATGGCCAAGTCAGCATCTGGACTTTGCAAGCTAAGGTATAATATGCTGAACTGATCTAAATAAATATGTTGTAGACGAAGCATTCATTCATGTTGTGTACAATACACTTACCTACTGAATAATATGGGCTTTGCATTCTAAGGTAAATCACACTGAAACGCTGACACTTGCTTAAAGGGATAGTAATGTTTCACAAAAACAGGAGCTCCAACTAATCGTCATAGTATTTGAGCCATAGAGTGTGTTATTTCATTACTGTGAGTGTTGAAGTTCAAGAGTAATTGAATGATAAAGTTTCCCCTCCCGCCCCTTTTACCTAGTGTAATCCCCCACTCCTCAGATGTGGAATCTGGTCCATAGACCGGACAGTTCACAGAAGGAAACAATCTTCTCACTGTGAGAACAATGAAAGCCCTGCCCCCCTTGACAGTTTTTCAGCTTTTTCCCTTATCTGAATTGAAGATTGTCCCTCTCTGCAGTCTACTTGGACACCTCCTGCTGCTGTAAGCTGAGCAGTGTTACATCAGTAAAAGGGGTGGGAGGGGATACTTTATCATTCAATTACTCTTGAACTACAACTCTGACAGAATTGAAACAACAGCCTCCATGGCCCAAATACTATGATGATTAATTAGAGCTGCTTTTATTATGAAACATTTTTCTCTTTGCTATGTCCTTAAATTTTAAATAAAGTTACAAAAAGTATAAGAAATAAAAATCAACGACTGTATTTAAACTAGAATTAGTAATAAAAGGCTTCCTGGCCTCTATAAAGGATTGATCAGTCAGGAGACATCACCATGATCAGTTGTCTCCAAATAAGATACGTGTCACCTATCATACTGGTCATATATCACCCACATAACAGTGATGGGCGTCCAGAACTACAGTCTGCACAGAAGAGACACACAAGAAAAGAAGGGACGAGGAGCTGATCCAGTGTATGTTTTTAAAAACCCTTTATTATAACTGTAATTTTGACAAATTTATTTTTATGAAACTTTGTTTCAGGAGAATTTAAAGAAACAGCAAAGTAAACTGTATGAATAAGACAAACAAGAACTTGGGATCCAAAAGAGATCAGGACGTAACACAGAAGAAATCCCAGAGGTTTGGTCTAAATAAAGATATATAGTAAATGTGGTATGTGAGGGGTCCTTATAGAAATATTATTATTGGGGTAGGGAGAGAATTCAGTAACCCTAGGTAGAAACAGGAATTAGATTAATTGCTGTATACACATACCATGGGGTTACATTTCTAGAAAGTCTATTTTATCATCATCATTATAAGATGTAAGAAAGTAAACATGTCTGATGCCTTTACTTGTCTCTGTGCATGTATGTGTGACAGTGAGTGTCGGAGGCTCTTTTTGTCACCTTGCTGAGAATGACATCTGGACATTGTAATGATATAGTTGGAGATTTTCAGTATGTTTGTTGATGAAGGACAAAGGTTTTCAAAGGTACAACAGGGGTTTTTTGAATTAACACATCCTAAAATGCAATTAATAAGTAGATTAATGGATTCATAGAAACCTGTGATTAGGAAGCAGGATCCCTCAATGATCCCTCATTGTCACTCCCTACAAGGAAAGATTACTGACACGTCAGTGATAAAACAGCCTGTGTCGAGATGAGTCACAGACTAATCTTGTCTCAATGTGGAATCCCAAGTGACAACTCATAAATAAGGTGATGTTGTTCCAAGGGAGACCTACGACCCTTAACCCTCTGAGTGCCAGAGAGCAATGCATTGGAAACCTCTATGGTGCTCAACGGGCTAAGATGCAAACACATTAATAAATCTGGTAAACTGGACACAACAGTTAGTAAAAATGTAACTGCTGAATAACCTCTTGGGAAGGAAAGATGTTCCCCAGAATTGCACCCTTTTCTTAGTACATCAGCCTCTGTGTCTATTACAATGATACATCCTGAATCCCCACTTATGTTTAGAGTTTGGATCAGGTGAATCAATGATACACATATAGGACTGTATGGAGAGGGAGCGGACACCCTAACTACAGGTAATAAAGGGGAGGGGAATGGGGGGACAATTTACAGTACTTAATGGACAACTGGAACTCCCCAGGCGCCATCAATGTAGAGACCTCCCTAAACCTACTGTTATAGGAGAAGTAACACCTCCACTTACATTATTACAGCCAGAAAATCCTAATGTCCCTATGAATTTTGCCCTTGGAGGTGTGTATAGTAAATATGATCTTCAGTCAGTCCTGGATGGAAGCACATGGAGGCGGACCTGGCAACTGCCAGTAGGACCACAGGACACAAACTCCTCCCACTGTGCATGGTAATATCATCATAAATTTACATTGAGTTGTAAACCTCTCTGGTCAGTAAAAGGGTTGGGGGGGCAGGGTTCATTATTGTTACAGATATATGGCCTTTGGTTCCCTTGTACATTAAATCTTTCCTTCAGGTTACTGGGGCACAGGGAGATCAGAGGCACAGGCAGACCAGAGGTAGACAGCAGGGATAACCATCTGCTACACCACGGCTGGTTGGGGATGATGGAAGTTGTAGTCACCAACAGCTGGAGATCCAACAACTGACTCCCCCTAGTGGAGAGGATAAAAACAGGAAGAGGCTGGATTTAGTCTCTCATGGTGCTGTAGGGCCCCCAAGTAGTAAACAAAACGGTCCAGTCATGAGGCCCCTGAGTGATTTTTTGTTAAAATGTTTTCCACAATCCTGTGTAACGTCTCTTTGTAGGACATTTCCATGAAGTAGTAAAGTTCTCCCACAATTAGGATTTACAAATTGATTATGTATTTACTAAAATTTTACAAGATTCAAGCACAGAGTAAATCAGTTCAGTAAACAAATGAGAAATGGTCAGTATGAATCTTCTTACATTAAAAGCAATAAACTGTTTTATTTCTCTGATACTTGTGATGATAAAGAAGGGATGGTTTTACTACAAACATCACTATGGTTTTTTCTCTGATGCCGGTTATAACCCGAACGTTGCTGGAAAGATTTCCCACATTCAGAACACACAAATGGTTTCTCTCCAGTGTGTATTCTCTGATGTACAACAAGACTTGCCATTCGTTTGAAAGATTTCCCACATTCAGAACACACACATGGCTTTTCTTCTGTGTGAATTCTCTGATGTACAACAAGATTTGAGCTTCTGCTGAATGATTTCCCACATTCAGAACACACATATGGTTTCTCTCCTGTGTGACATCTCTGATGTACCACAAGATCTGAGTTTTGGTAGAATGATTTCCCACATTCAGAACAAACAAATGGTTTCTCTCCTGTGTGAGATGTCTGATGGTAAACAAGACCTGCCCTTTGTTTGAAAGACTTCCCACATTCAGAACACACACATGGCTTTTCTTCTGTGTGTATTCTCTGATGTACAACAAGATTTGAGCTTCTGCTGAATGATTTCCCACATTTAGAACACACATATGGTTTCTCTCCAGTGTGAGTTCTCTGATGTATAACAAGTTTTGAAGGTGCAATAAAAGATTTCCAACATTCAGAACACTGGAACAGTTTCTTTTTTCTATGAATTGTCTGATGTGAGACAGGTTCCTGATGCCTCTTTTTCCTTTTTGTGCGCTTATTAATAGGAGTAGGGGTGGATTCTGTCCCTGTGAGTTCTATGTGAGACTCTGTGATATTTGATTCTTCATGTAAAGTTACATCCATATGTAGAATGGTGTCACACTTTGTCAGAGTCTCACTAGATGAACTGTCACTAACCGGCTTTGGTCCTCCATTATTCTGGGTAAAACTGGTGCATTCTGAATCTGAAAGTGAAATGTGATGTTTTATTTTAAAGTTCTCACATGAGATTCCCCTTTGAAAAGAAAAGCAGTAAAAATAATGAAACGTAAAGGAGATTATATTTTATTAACCCTTTGAGTGCCAGAGGGGTACACAACTCATTACATTTCACTCTGGAACTCAAAGGGTTAAGTCTGTTCTAATGGGAACAGACATGGTAAAAGACCTGGGGCTGCATTGTTTGGGGGAATCAGAAAACTGAACACCTTATCTGACATGTGGGCTGGATGTAACCCAGAAAACTGCAGATCACAGACACAAACTGCCAAGTTACACACACAACCCCATAGACTGCTAGTGTCAGGATAGAAAACACAGTCTGGCAGCTCAGAGTCAATTACAGGATCAACAGCGCACCTCCCAAGTGTCCCCTCTTTAGAAGGGACAGTCCCTCTGAGACTCACATTCCTCTGTCTGTCTTTTTAGGAGATCAGACTATGTGGTGTGTATACAAGTGTATCACACTGCTTCACAGCAATAAAACTCAGTATTTGTTTACACTTCACTATATATATATATATATATCCTATATAATAATTCGCTACAAAGTTTGTAACGACGCAGTCATGCTCAGTAGAGACTGCCCGTGACGAGGCTGATACAGAGCTTGGCGTTCCGAAGGAGCGTCCAGCTCTGTATCAGCTGCGGTGTGGGCAGTCTCTACTGTGCATGACTGCCCCGCGACCGGCTGGCAGTGGCACTGTGGCCCGTGTAACGGGCTCTTCAACTAGTATATTAATAAATTAGTCTGTGTAAACAAAATATTTGGGTCTTTCTCTAAATCATTTATTCAGTTACATAAATGAGGTGTCAGTAGGTCATGAAAAAAAATGATTGGTAATGCCCCGCCACCACCTAAAACACAAGTGTCCGTCTGGTCATTTGAAATATTGGGAGGAAAGCAACAGAACATCGGAGGATATTATTAATAAAACCCCTGATCTGCTTTCCTACTGATCCTCTGGGGCTCACAATGCAGCATCAGTTCCTCAGCTACTATCACTTTTTAGCTGCCCTTAACACCTTAAGAACCGGCGCGCGCATGTGCGGCCGGCACTTGATGACCACAGGGCTTTTTTTTTTTTTTCTACTTCCAGTTAAGGGCACGCCGCTCCGGGAGCCCTGAACTCCATGGTGTGCCAGGATCGTCACTGGTCCTTAAGTGCCAGACCACCATGACTGTCATGGTACGTCAGTGGACGAGAAGGTGTTAAATTTACCTTGACTTTATATTTGTTTTTGTCACCGGGATCGCCCAGTGTAAGTCACCTGAAGCAGTACTCTGTGTAGGAGCAACTCAGAGATAAGGCAGACTGCTATTAATATGTATATACAGACACACAGGTACACAATACAGAAACACACTCAACAGAAAAACATAAGCAACAAGGCCATCCCCAGTAGGGGAGATGCTGGGGCTAATAGAGTGGGGTACAGAGACGGCTGGCGTTGGCTACACCCTAGTCAGCCTTGCTGCAGCCAAAGGTGCTGACAGCAAGGTCTGCTCAGTGCTGACCAGAGGAGCAAGTCAGCACCTTGGATAACTGCTTTGAGGATAGCTACTACTTACTGGTACCAAGTGAGGCGACAGACAAAGATATGGACAATACCTGCTGTACCAGTCGTATGTTGATGTACAGGAGCAGGAATCTCAGAAGGACTGGATTTATCAACCTCTCAATTAAAGGCAGAACTATTAGGAGAATTAGTTGAAGATCAACTAATTGGGCTGGAATCGACAGAGTCAAACAGCAGTACAGAAACAGGGACAACAGAAGGCTGAAGTAGTCAAACTCTCACTGCTCTGGTGAAGGCAGATGAGTCGAACAGATGGTTGTATCAGTTGGATTGTCGGATGGTCTGACTAGCAGGGTCAGTAACAGCCGGGCAACGAAGTACAAAAGCAGCAAGAAGGAGATTAGCTGAGTAGGAGAGCCAGGGTCAGAAATGGAGACTCAATCAAATCGAGGCACTGTGCAAAGTCGAAGAGCAAGAGATCAGTCAGGAAACAAGGCCAATACACACTGGAGGAAGGGCAAGGGAACTCAGGAACAGGACTAGGAACAACTGAACATGTACTGAAATGCTTTGATCGCTCACCAGCACTGAGGAACGGACGCTTGAAAAAAGCTCAGGACTGAGCACAAAACCAGGGCAGGAAACAAGGATCCAGTGAAAGGAAAGAACTAAGACAAAAACCAGGCAAGGGATAGGAAAAGGGCAGAACATGACATTCTATAGCAGGAATGACATATTAACAAAAACTTGGTACCCTAAAGTTAATTGTTACTTGCGCTGCAGGTTAAAAATATATTAACAAAAAAATAAAGAAATAATCACTGTTATTAGTGACACAAGGAATCAGTACTATTCCAGTGCACCGATCACTGTGAATTAACCCATTCAGCTATAGAGAAGAGTCTTAAATGATAGGTGAAGAAAACAGGTTAAAACATAACCTTTAATTTGGTTTAAAAATACTTGGTAATATGAATTAAAAACACTTTAGCCATGTGGAAGACCCACTCCTATATACTGGCTATGCGGTGTCTCAGTATAAAGAGTGAGCACCATCAGTTAGCACAGGTGAGTGTTTAAGACCATTATTTGCTGCACAGTATTCTTTCCATTAAGCCAATTGTAACCCTGTTCAGTCTAGAATAGATTAGAGAGAATATAGCTCCTGGAGCTCATATATATGAGATATGAGCCCTAATATACCTACTGGATTGGTATACACCTCTCCGGTAACTGTCCTTAAGTCACATCAGAAATAAGGCGGATAGATCGAGTCAGATTACTCAACAGGAAGGAATAAATAAAACTTTCAAATTTGCTGAGACTTGTCTTGTTCCTGGGAGACGTGACTGAATCGGGGCAGTCTGAAATCACCCCCTTTGATTTGGCTGATTGTTATTGATCAGCTACAGTATACAAGAATTGTGAGTATCTCTACCCGTGATTACATATATAGCGGAGCCATCATTATAAGTTGGGGTTGGTGTTTTTTGCACTCTTCCTGTGTGTGTTGACGGACGACTGCTTGGGCCTCCATTTTTGTTTGGGCTTGGAGGAGTAATGTGGAGCCTGGGGTACCACCTGGGTCATTGCGCTTGCCTCAGCCTGAAAGGGACAAAAATCAGATTCCGTCTGGCCTGTGGCTTCATCTTGGAAACTAAGGGCAAGAGGGAGGTGTTGCTCCCAATGGCCTCAGTGATGAGGCCCTTAAGCTCCGGCCCAAATAAGGACGTTCCAAAAAGGGCAAACGAAAGTAGGGGTTTCATAGAGATGGTATCCGCTGACCAGATCTTAAGCCAGAGAGCACGTTTGGAAGACCCCCTGTAATTGTGATGGAAGAAGTTGTAATGTAGACTTTAAGTCTTTAGTAGTGGCCTTAAACTCTTGCATCCACAGTGGCTCTAGTGCATGTCTGGAGGTCCCTGGGAGAGATACAGGGGCAGCAGCGCATGAAAGGCAATGCGCAATGGGGGTCCCAGACACCTCAGTATCCTTAGTCTTAGGTCTACACCCAAGTTCCAACGGTTTTGACATCCTAACAGGGTATTAACATCTGAAAGCATAAGGTAAATCCCAGATACAGTGTCTGAGATTCAATTTTCACCCCGGAAATAGTGAAAATGCACTTAATTGACATGTGAAGGGTTAATCTGCTGAGGAGAGAAGGGGAGTCCAAGCCCTGAGTAGGATACTGGTGAACGGAAAAGAAAAAATGGAGTCCGAGACGACAGCCAATCAGAAACTAGCGAGCAAAACAGGTGCTCATGGGAAATGTAATTTCCCTTCAAGTACCCCAAAAGCAGTGCCCAGAGCCCTCTGGGGCCCCCAAAACACTAAGAACGTAAACCGGATGACAGAACAAGGGTAGACAAACAATATGAGCCATCTCTGAAGTCGCTACGTTTAGCGGATTCAGAGATATGTCCCAAAGTATAAAGTCCCGTAGAGTTGAATAGAGTATGGCGTCTATGCGGTAAATCGCTCCTTAAAGGTGCGAAACTCAAATAATACAAAATATACAAAGTGTGTTTAACAAGTAGAAAACACATAAGAAACACAAGTATAAAGGTAAATAACACTAAACCCAGCAGGGAAAGTGTAATAAACCCCATTAAAGTGTGCAACATGGCTAACAATGGGTACATTTACCACAGAAGTCCAAGTGCTCCAAGCACCAACGGGCACATACATATAAACCCAATGAGTGCAGGAGTGTAGTAGGAACTCCAAAGGAGACCATCTTTGCGGAGGGGAAGCGTGAGAAATATGGACCTCAGCACTCAAAGGGTTGCTCACCTTTTTAGCAGATCTTCTGTCTGGGATAGTAATACTTTGTTTTATCTTTATTTTATTTTGTAGGCATTCAAAAAACATGAAGAACGATATAAGTCTTATCTTTCAAACCTTTATGGTTTGAGAGATATTCACAAGCAAAGTTTCCCCTCCCGCCCCTTTTACCTAGTGTAAGCCATCTCTTCTCAGATGTGGAATGCAGTCCATAGACCAGACAGATAACAGCAGGGGACAATCTTCTTCCTATGAGAACAATGAAAGCCCTGCCCCCCCCCCCCGACAAGCTTTTCAGGTTTTTCCTTATCTTAATTGAAGATTGTCCCTCTCTGCAGTCTACCTGGGCACCTCCCTTCTGATCTGGCTGAGCAGTGTTACATCAGTAAAAGGGGCGGGAGGGGGGTACTTTGTCATTGAATTACTCTTGAACTACAACTCTGACAGAATTGAAATAACAGTCTCCAAAGTCCAAATACTATGATGATTCATTGGAGCTGCTTTTATTATGAAACATTACTATCCCTTTAAAGAAGAAGAACTCTCAGTGGGTTTCTCCTAGGGAAAAAACAACACAAAAGATTTTCCCCCAGGGCTGGAAGGTCCACAACAGCACCTGAAAACTGAGCACTCCACCACTGGGACGTTAGTGTCACGGGAAGTCAAAGACAAGGCAAGAGACAAGTACTGTAGTATAACTCCACCTTTATTGAAATAGGCACACATAATATGAAATAGCACAGAGAAAAAATAAAAGAGAGAGAGCAACCCTGAACTGGAGCAAGGGGTTCCTATGAAAAATAGGAGACTGCTCCAGAGGGTCTCGATAAAGGAGTCTGGAGCCAGGGATATGACCCAGCCACTCGCTAGTACCAGACTAGGTAGCGACAATGCCCAAAGGCGTATAGAGTAGACTAAGCCAGAGCCACAGGTCATCACTAGAAAGGA